>BSBM01000199.1:8109166-9352500 GCA_027924585.1 Larix kaempferi
AATTGACCTCTTAAGGCAGTATTTCTAGAAAAATAAAAGGAGGGGCCCCAATATGTACAAAAATGTTGGGGGGGGGATGTTGCTGCAACAACAAAGTGTTCCGACCATTTCAGCGTGACTTAAGTTTCTTCTCTGAAACGCCAAACGCAAAAAAAACTTTAAGTGTTTTGGCGTAAAACCTCTAGCATTCCGACCGTTTTGGCTGAGAACATCAAGTTGCTCTGAAACACAAAACTTACCAAAATTGCTCCGACTATTTCAGCGTAACCTGGGGAGTTGCTTCGACCGTTTTGGCGGAAAATCTCAAGTTGCACCGCTTCATAAACTTTCCATTTTCACTTGTTTTTTCAAGAAAAATTCTAAGTGACAAAAAGTAAACTTATCAAGATGAACAAAACTCTAAGTAAATCAAAAATAGAAGGAGGGGCCCTACAATTTTAAGAAAAATTTGGGGATAAGGTTGCAGCAACAACACACTCATAAACATTGAACTATAATTTTCAAATCCTAACCTATATATCAACTAATTGTTATTGGACCTAAATGATAACAAATAATAAACAAAATCCTTATAACACTATCACATTTAAACCTTGATCCTCATCATCCTTGACCCATAATCAATAAACAAGAAATGCTTAACTCTAACACAAATAACACCTAACACTACATTATTGACCAATAAAACCCCTCCTAACCATAGAAATTATAATCCCTAGCCCCCACGCACCCTTATGAACCCTACTATCTATAGTGAAATCATTGTTAGAACCTTTATTTGTATGGACTTTATAAGAATTTAGTAGTGTTAACCTCAAACACCTTAACCCTTAAATCCTAGTTAACCCAAAACACCTTAACCCCCTAACCCACAAGCTCTAAATCCCAAAACCCCTAAACACCTAAGCACATAAGCACTTGGGGATGATGGTTTAGAAGAGGGCTTAAAGGCCTTCATGGGGGAGGGGCTCTAGGAATAAACAAACAAATAGAGATTTATTGGGAAATAAATGCACTAAACGTTACCCACCGAACAAATCAACGTTATGTAGAGGCGCGCATGTGCTAGAAGTGTGCACGTGCTAGAAACGCGCATGCTCTAGAAGCATGTCTGCGCCACTGGTGCGTGTGCACTCCTTTCGTGTGCGTGCCTTTGCTGAACATGAAAATTTGCAAATGACTCGTGCTCTTCTCCCGCATTTTTTTGCTCATATCGCAATTTTTTCACTCTTCTCACACACAACTCGAAAATCACTTGCATTTTGGATTGAATTCGCACACCTTTTGGAGTTTATTTGACAATTTGGATTGAATACACATCAGTTGGACTCTATTCAGCGCTTTGTATTGAATACACACTAGTTGGACTCTATTTGGCTCTTTCGATTGAATACACAATAGTTGGACTCTATTTGGCTCTTTGGATTGATTTCTCATGCTGCTTGGACACACTTGAACTCTTCTTACGTATAGTGGATACATCAAAACACCATTTCACATTGCAAGCAAAGAGCAATCCTTGAGGTATGGTGACATTTTTTCCTTATGAATTGTATTTTAGTCTTCATTCACTTTGTTTGAATTGTATGTATTTTAGTTTTTCCTCATTAATTGTATGATAAATGTATTTTAGTCTTCTTAATCTTGAACATAGACAATAAAAAACATCTTAGCAAAAAAAATTACAACATGCACCAAGCAATGCTTTCAACCTTTCATAAATATAATAAAAAAAAATTACTTGCATCACCACCAATAACCTTTCATAGTAACATAACTCCATCCAATACACAAATTGTTTCTAAATTCCTCATGACTTCACTACAACAACTCACAAAAACACCAAAAGAATCAAATTCTTAATCTTTAGGGGTGATTTTCCCTCATCCAAAACATGAAAATGATGTGAGTAGGAGCTTCTCCTTTTAGGAAATGTGCTCATACTAACACCCCATATCACCATCCAATAGCATCTACTAGCACAAACTATTGTCAGAAACCCATGTGCCAAGTGCCAAGCTACCAAAATGAGGCTCATTGTACATTGTTTCAAGATGATAAAAAAACATCTCAAATTGAGGTCCTAGAGGTGATGTTGTTGTTATATCTAAGGCATTCTCAATAGCCTTTAATATTATAAGAAAACATTCTCACTAGATGTTGTTGTACATTGTTTCAAGATGATAAGAAAAAATTTAAAACTGAGGTCCTAGAGGTGATGTTGTTGTTATTTCTAGGGCATTCTCTAATCCAACATATCACAAGAATTTGGAGCAAACAACATGGGTTCTCTATAAAAACAACCCTCTATATTATGTGAAGGAGAGAACCACCAAAATCATACAGGGTAGGGTTAAATTAACTGCGAATTAAGTGGGTTAGGTTTAGGGTTAAGTAGTTTGGACAATGTCCTCTATGCAGAGTAGGGGGAGGGCACCGAAAGCTCCCCGAGCCATCTCCGAACATATACAACAAAGAACTAGATGGTCGGCGATCGTTAGAAGCTTTCGTTAGACACAATGGCCACACACATATGTAGAGAATACAATACATACACAATAAAAAAATCTACTATAGCTAAACATGTGACCAATAAAGGACAAGTGTGAAATGAGGACACTACCATGGTAATAGACATCAAACGGGAAGCCACAACAACACATTTAGACAAAAGTGAGGTTGCACTCAAAATGAGGGAATTCACCACACTACAAGCCTATGTTAGTACGATAGATAGGAGGACCTTGATGCCAACCTAGATTGGGTTGTGCATTGTTGAAACATAATTAAATATGACATCAATATTTGATTGAATAAGTGTATGATTGATTCTAGTAACACAAGCTCTATGCATGTACACAATAATGGGATGTTGAGATAAAAAAGGATCTTTGTTGCACCACTTCAATAATTTTTTGTGATAGTTTCAATGGCCTCATGCCACCTTCTTTCTTGCTACCATATTAGTTTTCTCTATATGTCCAGTGTCAAGAAAAAAAAACATACTTCTGTGACCATAGTTTACATTGTACACTTACGAATATAATATGCATAGGTTTTCATAGTACCCAATCAATTGCTAGATCGAGTTTTAATAATATTGCACATTATACAGGTCATATTACCACTCAATGTATAAATATTGTCTAAATCGTGTGTCCCTTCTATCTTATTCATGGTAAAAGTTTTTTTTCCTCATTTCATAATTGAAAAATAATATCTTATTTGTTAGTTTTTTTGCAGGGGTGATATTCTTGTTTCGTTAAAAAACATATTGAAGATGGGTAATAGACTTAATAATAAAAGAAAGTCTAGAAGGAAAGAGCTGTCCCCTAGAAAATCCCATGAGATAAGAGAAAAGGCTAGGTTGTACACGGAAAAATGTAGACATCAAAATGTTAGTGCCTTAGATCCTAGCGCAATGCATGCCAGGATGACCTCGGGTTCATCAGGAGAAGTGAAATGGATGCAGGAAATGGAGCCCTCTCAAAATCCAACATCAAGTGATAATCCAACGAATAATCCATCAACAAGAAATGATGAAGTAAATAAAATCTTGATTGATACTGAGTATGCAGGGATGGATGTTGAAGGAGTTGTTAATTGGAAACCTCCCCAAGAAGAGCACACACATGTTGAACACACTCCCCCGTAGGACCAAATTGTGAACGAAGTGCCGCAACAAACTAGTGATGAGACTCGTACTTCCTTTCCAACTCCCTTTCCTCGACTCTCAAGCGGACAACAAAGAACTCCCAGACGTATTCACGTGGATGAAATTTCCTTTTTAGGACATGAAGGTAAGTTTCCTAAATGCACTATTGATTTCCATTGTAGCAGGATCATCAAAGAATTTTTTGAATCCAAAAGCGATGCAACAAAATGTCAATTGTTTATGGATTTGTTGAAATCACATTGTCTAGCTCATGTTAGGAGAATTTTAGGCATAAAGGTAGTTAGAAGTTTAGAGGAAAATAGTCATGTTGTTAGAAATCTACAGTCTGCATTTAAATTGATTGGAAAAACTTATTGTACAAAATATCTTAATGCATCCCGTCGTGTACTGTCAGAATCAATTATAGACAAATCCACAGGAAATGTCACCCTTTATCACACACATGTAAAATCATTACATTACATGGAAATACTCTTCAAAAATATTCTGCTATTAGAGAAAAATTGGAGACCCTAGGCCAAAAATATTGATGGACCTTTGTTGGTAGGTTACCTCATTCAGACATGAAGCTTATTGATGTTGTTAAAGAACTAGTACAAAAGTTTTGGCATGATAACACTAGAATGTCATCAAATCAAAGCGACATGCTAAAGTTGAGAAAATGTGTTAAGGGGTGTGAACCTCATGTCAAGCACTTCCTTCACATGACACAAACGAAACTCTATGAGACGTTCAGGAATGAGCACACACAATTGAACTTGGGCCAAATGTCCTTTGAAAAATGCAAACCCTAGTATGTTATAATTTGCATTGATCACAACACATGTTGTTGTAGATACCATTTAGACTTTGAGTACTAGTATGATACATATAGACATATACTTTGTGATTTGCATACGAACATTGTGTAGGACTTCCCATCGTTACAACCACTGAATGCATCTAGAGAATTTATCCATAGCATAATGTGCCCAAGACCCAAAGGACACAATTATTATAAAAATCATGTTTATATGGGACATGTTCCACATGCAATGGATTTGCATTATTGAGCCACTACATCCATGAAAGCAAGGGTCATGGATTTGGGAGGATGTCAGTAGAAATGCAGAACTTCAAGTACATAACATATCAAGTGGGTAGTGCGGAGCAAAGCAAAAAGGTTGCATTGGTGAAGTCACATGTAATCTAAGTTTGCATACTTTCATAGTGTACATGCTGAATTTTTACATATATATTCAGATTTTAAATGTCACATTGTATTAATGCCCTTGGTTTTGTGGCACTAGGTACAAATTTACAATTTCATGAAGGAATTCTACAAAAATACCAAGCAGTATTTACAACATGTCCATGTAGAACGATGGTAGGATGAACAATACAGACAGTCCATGGACACCTTTCCCAATGGCATAATATTGTTGGTTTTGGAGTTTGCTGAAAACTACACCCTACAGCCACAAAATGAGATTCAAATTCAATTTACTACCATTCATACAAAGTTAGCATAATGGTCCATATCACGTATAGGAACGCACGAGAGAGTAAAAATGACAGGAGGATAATATTGAAAGAGACCAAATTCTACATCAATGATGACAGGTGCCATGACCTGCAATATGTGCAGCATTGCTTCAAAATTCTTATGATCAGCTAAAGGAGAGATATATCCAGATGGATCGACAGTGGATATGGTTAGATGGTTGTGCGGTCGAGTTCAAAAATGCAAGTGTATTCTAGTGGTTGAGTATTTTGCACAAGACTTATGATGTGCCGCATATATGGAACTATTTTGAGACTGGGCATGGAAAGGGAGAGCATGATGGGGCTGGAGAATGTCTCAAAACTGACCTACTAAGGGAGGAGATGAGGTGGATGATAAACCCTCATATTTGGAATGCATAATCCATAGTTCAATGGTTCTCTGCAAAAATGTCATATCGAATCATAGAGCAGCATAGACCAATAGGTAGAGGACATGTTGTCAGGAATTTTTGGCATGTGTTTGATATAGATCGATCACGTTCTTATAGTTGTAGTACTGTACAAGGGACTCATCGATTTCATTCGGTTTGAAGATGAAACAACCCCTGATTTGAAATATGGATGCGAAAAATTTCTTGCTTTTGTGGGCCTTTTGTAGCAGCAGTGAGTGGGATGATGATCTAGATCTTGGGGGCTGAGACCCGAAAGACTTGAATGCCAAGAGAGGAGGAGAAGAGATAGATTCAAAACTGAAGCGAACAATGAACCAGCTGTGAGAAATACAAAGTAGTGAGATCTGGGCTATGAATAACATAGATGGACAAACATAGAATAAATATGCCACATGGAGGGGTGAGGCTCAAAGAGGGTTCTTTAAGACTCACCTCTCAAACTATACTAAGAAAGACACTCAAAACCAATACCCCAATAATAACTCAATAAAATAAGAGAAATGTAGGATAGAAACCAAATGAGTAACTTGTTATCATGATAAGGCTTGCTAGGCCTTTATATAGCATTATTACAATGTGTCTTGAGGCCATACCATGGGCCAAAACTATGTGCTACCAAATACCATGGATATGAGAGGGTGGCCTCTCCATTTAATGCTTTTATGGCTTATCCATCTGAATTTAAACCATATGCCCCCTAAAATTCGGATCAGATGAGTGTGCATCAACAGATTGGGTTGATGAATGGGATCATATATTACTTGCAGTAGAACCACGTGCAGTTGTTGAAAAAATCCAGTTAGAGGAAGGCCAATATTCTATTTCAAATGACTATGATCATATATATGATCTTGTATAGCCAGGTAAACATTTCTGTATTCATATCTTGGTTCCGTTCTTGTTTTTTTAATTAACCATGCTATCAAACCACTACTTGTTGGAATTTGACCGTAAAATGCATTTTTGCAGGAAACATCTGTGCATTTGTTGCCCCGAAATATAGTGCAATTGGCATGAATTATTGGTTGGAACAATGTATCTAGGGGAAGAAAACCCTCCTCACATCATTAACTGATAGTGAAGGCATTACCATTCCGACTGGCTCGATGGTTGTTCAGGGAGAATATCTTACAATTGATAGAAATGCACAAAAGAGAAATGGCTACACATACATGGATTATAAACCATGTTCATGGGTGTATCACTTTACGTACTTGATCGTTGGTACAAACATCCAACTACAAACAATGTCAATGAAGTCATCAAACAAGGTATGCTACTTCCTCATGCAAAGCACGAGAGGTTGTTTGAGACAATTAAAAACATAGAGGATCCAGAAGGCCTAATTGATTGAGGTACATAGTATAGTCATGTGATCGTTTATTCATGCATGTCTAATGTTATTCATGTTAGATAGTTTATTTCTTGTTATGTTAGATAGTTTATTTCATGTTATGTAGATCTTGTTATCTTATATCATTTATTTGATGTTTAAGTTAATATTACAATACATTGATGTTTTACACCATTATATATTTTACACCAATCATTCCAATTCAAGTTTCCATCCCTTTAGGAACAATTCACATGCATAAACAAGATTTGAAAACTCATCTTATATAGAATATATATAACGGACAAGAGAACGCCAATAAACAAACATAAGTGATCCACACACTAGCGAAGTGCTCCACTTGTAGAGTACAAGGGTCAAGATCCAATTATAATGCCCTACACAATAGGGACCCAAGGTGATGTACATATGTAAGGAAAGACCATCAATCCATCTCCAATCCTCCAAAAAGGAAACCATCACCAAACCATATGTTATCTAGGGATTGTGTCCCTCCTTTGCAATACACATTGCTCCTTGTATCTTGTAGGGTGTTCTCCCACCAAGTGAATACTCCATGTGGCCATCATGCAAGGTGTCCTCCATCGAGGCTAGAGATCTCAATTTCTCAAGGGAAGAATGCGAAGAAAATGACAATATAATGTCTGACATTAATTGAGAAAGTTATCACAAGTGTGCATATCAATCACATACCATCTCTTGTGATACAATCCATCTCAAACCATTGAAGGGATAATCCATGCCTCCATACTTTGTAATACTCACATTATCTACAACTCTTGAATCACCCTCAAGAACGTCCTCCATTAAGGCATCACACCTCTGTAATGAATAACTAGAATGTGCATGGATGAAGTCAATCTCATCATCACACCTCTCCTCCACTATATACTTGGAAGTATCATGGATGGAATAAACAAATGATATAAATATCTTGGGTGGTACAATCACCCCTACATGCTCCTAATCCACTAGATCAATAATGTTGACATTGTCCCTTATCACAAGAGGAAATAGTTACAAACTGAAATATCTCACAATCACACTATATGGATTCGAAGTTAGATATACATGTTACTTCTAAGAAATAGAACCTAATATAGCATAAAGATTCTGATCTAGCCCTAGAAACAAGACAAAAACAAATCTAGCACTGAAAAGCCTAATGTGGACCTAGAACCCTATAGACTTGATCTAGAATCCTTATCTAGCCCTAGAGTCCTAAGCCAACCATGGAGACCTAATCTAGACATATAGAACCTAATATAGCTTATAGACCCTAATCTAACCCTAGAAACCAGACAAAAAAAAATCTGGCCCTAGAAAGCCTAATGTGGACATAAAACCATGGAGACCTAATATATAAGACTTATCTAGGCCTAGAGATGTAACCTAGACCCAGATACCTAATCTATACATATAGAACCTAATCTATCTTATAGACCCTGATATAGCCCTAGAAACTAGACAAAAATAAATCTACCCTGGAAAGCCTAATGTGGAACTCAAACTCTAGAGACCTAATTTGGAATACTTATCTATCCCTAGAGATGTAACCTAGCCCTATATACATAATCTAGACATATAGAATCTAATCGAGATTATAGACCCTGATCTAGCCTTAGAAAATGGAAAAAAAAATCTAGAGACACCTAGCACCCCGTGGCCATTTAGTGACGGCTTGAGAATTTGCTCAAGGGGAAAGGAAGTCAAACCGATGAGCGGAACAGGGTTCCGTCAGCTCCCACACATGAATATGGTCATTGTGGATGTTTTCATGATGGCCATGCATGCCGGGCACCTTCAGATCAGAAATGACCCCCTTGCACAAAATTGGCATGGCCTTCACTAGGAAAAACCCTAGTTTTGGAGATGGCAATATGTTAGGAACCCGTGTCAACCCTTCTCTTTACTTTGTTAGTATATTGTTGTTGGACGCATATGCTTTGTAAGTCATCCTGTAGTATTTGTTGATCCATAGTTAATATTATCCCATAGTATTGACCCATAGTATTGGACGCATATGCTTTGTAAGTCGTCCCGTAGTATTATATGTCCCATGATTTTGACCCATAATATTGGGCATAGACTTAGTATATAAGTGTGTGTTGAGGCCAATGAAGGTACCATGAAGTTAATTGTATTGAGCTTGCTCAAAGGAGGTTGCCCCCTCGAAGTGGCCTGTGATAAATATAAAAGTGATTTTGAGTTTTGTTATTTCTGATATCTTGTGTATTTGCATTAATTAATTATTGCAGGTTCTTCACATCTGGTATCAGCGCACTTTCTTGGGCTCGCTGGGTGAAATTTCTGTCAATTTTTTTTTTTTCGCATCTGCCATAGCTTCGGATCTGGGAATAATCCCCATCCACTTAACTGTGGGAAGTACTTGGGCATAATCCCTAAAACTCATTGTGAGGAGTACCATAGGAACCCCGAAGTAGTTGGCCCATTGAGAGGAGCTGCCAGGGAAAAGGGAAATGACCCCTACCTGATTGACTAGTTCTCACCCGTGAGGTAAACCAAGAGCTATAGTTTGTGGCAAAGCGGTTATCAGTTTTACTTGAGCCATGGATTGAGGGGTACTGCCCCAATACGCAAGCCGTTAGACAACATTGGTGGCCGAGTGAATCCCTTGAACCGATAGGAAGCCACACATACCTGGGGTCCATATCCATTTTTCAGCTGAACTATTGCTGATCACTTCCAAGCTGTTTCAGATCCATTTTGTTCCATTTCATATCCAGCCGTTTCAGATCCATTCTGACAGTCGTTCTAGCTCAAGCCGTTTTAGATCTATTCTGAAAGCTGTTTCAGATCCAGTCATTTTTTATCCATTTGGCGTCGTTTCAAATCAATCTATTGCCGATCCCTTCCACAGATCTATCTATTGCGGATCCCTTCCGCGCTGTTGCCGATCCAGTTTTGAAAAAAAATAAAAAAATAAAAAAAAAATCCTGGTTATGGTTGTCACCTGCACAGGAGCAAAAACCATGGAGGAAGCACTTGCAGCCATCCAAACCAAACTCCAAGATCTGGATGAAAATTTTCTCATCCTCCATCTTCAGCATTCAGCCATGAACAATAACTGACAACAAGAAGCTTCTGCAACCAATGGGTTCTCTTCTTCCAACAATTTTCGTGGTCTGAAGCTTGATTTTCCTCACTTCAATGGCACTGATCCGACTGGATGGATCTATCGCGCAGAATAGTATTTTAGTCTGCATAACACTTTTGATGTCCAAAAAGTTCCACTTTCATCCTTTCATTTGGAACAAGAAGCCCTTCAATGGTACCATTGGTACATCAAGGCTCATGATGACCCAAAATGGACAGATTTTTGCCAACTCCTTTTGCAACAATTTGGTCCTAGTTCTTTTGATGACTTCACTGGAGCACTCACTAAACTTCGTCAAATTGGCACTCTGAGAGAGTATCAAACAGAATTTGATAAACTAGCCAACCACACAGAAGGATTGTCTAATGAATTTTACAGGAGTTGTTTTATCAGTGGTCTTAAGGATGAAATCGGCCCAGAGGTCAAAATGTTCTGTCCCAACACAATGATGGAAGCCCTAGGGTTGGCTAAGTTGGCAGAAGACAAGATTGCAGCCCAACAACACTCCAAACCCACTTGTGTTCCCTTCCAAAATATGGGTTCTCAACGACCGCCCATTCCGCCAGCTCCTTGATCAACTCCTATCAAGCATTTGTCCAAAACAAAGATGCAGGCACGTAGAGAAAAAGGGATTTGTTATAATTGTGATGAGAAATTCACTCGGGGACATAAATGTGTTCCACAAAATCTCTATTTCTTGGATATGGATTCTCCACCTGCCTCTAAAATTGGTGAAGAAGCTCCAGATACAATGGATGATCAAATCGACATTCATGAGCCGCCTAATGACCCCCCATATTAGGACGACCAACCAGAGATATCTCTCAATGCTTTATCTGGCGTCACCACCCCCCAAACAATGCGAGTCAGGGGTTACTTCAAGAAGCTTCCTCTTACAATACTCATTGATTCTGGAAACACTCATAACTTCATTGACCCTCGGATCTCCAAACAAGCTGATTGGTTTATCCATCCTTGCTCCAACTTTGAAGTCATGGTTGCCAATGGGGGCACCTTACCTTGCAAGGAAAAGTGTCACAATGTGCGTATCTCTCTGGAAGATTATAACTTGCGCTTTGACATGTTTGCCTTGTCCTTAGACAGATGTGATTGTTAGTTTTTCAAAATTTGGTTCTTTTCTGATCTAGGATCTTAACTGAGAGAACAACATGTATAGCATATCTACAGCATATCAATCATGGACACAATAATGCAAGCTCACAAGAGACACAGAGTTTACTTAGGGAAAACCATAAAGGTGAAAAACCCCAATAACTTCCTTAGAGATAGATAGAGCAATGATACAACCCAAACATAAGAGATAGACTCTTATTAGCAGCTCCTCCTCCTCCATAGGTGCACCACTCTCTCATGAGTGCATGAGTGAGAAGTGAATGATCAAATAGAGTGCCTCCCGCACTCTATTTATACTTGACTTGACTTGCCTAATAACCTTTACTAGGTCAGCCTTAACTTAACCACATAACATAATGCTAACTGGGCCGACCCCCAATAGTGTGGTCTAATAACCCTTTGACCCACATGACTTATACAGGGCCGACCCCAACAAGGTGGTCTAATAACCCATCAAGTATAAGTTATGACACTTATAATATAAATGAAGACACTTCTGTATAGAGAAATAATAACCTCTCTATAGGGATACAATATACATATATGAAATACATTCCGAAGTTACATATACATCAACACTCCCTCTTAACTAGGAAGGTATTTCTCGACAAAGATCTTCTAGCACAAGTCTTCTTCTTTGGATCATCATCATCGTCACTGCTGCTGCTATCTCAATCAATCTATGAATCTACTCTTCATAGGAAGTTCTATAGAGCCAGTCCTTTTTCATATTGGATGTAGGACCACCACCTATAGGTCTTCATCATCACTGGTCATACTATGGAATCCTCAGGACTCATCACGTACGTCGACAAAACGTCGCAAGAGCATCCCAGGCCTTTTACGAGCACACAACTCAACCCATCGAATCTCCCAGGATCTTTTACATGCCACTGCACAACCTGTCCACGACCACAGAGTATCAACCTAATAATCATCATACATCTACTTGATGTATATCATCACATGATCATCCTAATCATCATCTTTTCTGCGAGCAAGCAATCAAGTAGGTACACCTCAGGACTGATTACACTGCCTCTGCAAAACCTGCAAGATATCTTAGGACTGATTACATTGCTTCTACAAAACCTGCAAGAGCATCTCAGGACTTATCATATGCCTCTGCAAAACTTGTGTACCATACTGTCACATCAATGTCTTCAGATGATCACATAGTCCACGGAGCACAACCCAGATGCACACACACAACACTTACACTCACCGGCATGGAAGGAATTTCCTTTGACCATCCGGGAAAGGATCAACACTTACACTCACCAGCATGGAAGGACTTTCCTCTAACCATCTGGGAAAGGCTCATAGCACTTACATCAACGACCATGGAAGGAATTTCCTATGACCATGTCGGAATGGCTACAACAATTACATCATGACCATGGAAGGACTTTCCTCTGACCATGTCGGAAAAGATCGACAATTACATCAATGACCATGGAAGGACTTTCCTCTGACCATGTCGGAAAAGCCACGCCCAACACTGACATCTTTCCATGGAAGGACTTTCCTCTGACCATGCGAGAATGGCCCAGCCCTTACATCTCACCACAGAAGGACTTTCCTCTGACTATGTGAGAATGGATCTGCCCAACCCTTACATTTCACCATGGAAGGACTTTCCTCTAAACACGTGAAAATGGCCCAGCCCTTACATCTCACCATGGAAGGACTTTCCTCTAACCATGTGAGAATGGCCCTAGCCCTTACATCTTACCATGGGAGGACTTTCCTACCACCATGTAGGAATGGCTCAACCCTTACATCTTACCATGGGAGGACTTTCCTACCACCATGTAAGAATGGCTTGGCCCTTACATCTACCAACAGAGGAGGACTTTCCTACCACTATGCGAGAATGGCCCATGTGCATCTGTGTCTCCGGGATCATCACTTCCCCTTGGAAGGCATCTCGATCTGAAGTACACCAAGTCTCCCTCTGAAGTATTCAAACTTCACTTGGCAAGCGGCTTGGTCAACACATCGGCTATCTGCTCGTCTGTCGCAACATACAAGAGCTTCACTACTCCTCTTTGCACCATATCCCTGATATAGTGGAACTTGATCTCAATGTGCTTCGACTTGTCATGGAACATTGGGTTCTCCAAAAACTTCACACAACTCTGGTTTTCGCAATATATACAAGTAGCACTCAATTGGAGATCAAACAAAGCAAACAGTAGCTTCCTAAGCCATTCTGCCTCACAACTAGCTGAACAAGCTGTGACATACTCTGCTTTGGCTATACTTAGTGCCACACAGGACTGCTTCCTGCTAAACCAAGAGATCACACCTGATCCCATACTGAAGTAGTACCCCAAAGTGCTCTTCCGATTCATGGCACTGCCCGCCCAATCCGAATCAACATAACCCTCTAGGTTAAACTTTTGATTCATACTTGAGCCCATAGTACACTGTACCCTTCAGGTACCTCAGAACATGCTTTACAGCTATTAGGTGAACATGTCTCGGATCTATCAGATACTGGCTCAAGGTGTTCACCACAAAGAAAATGTCTGGTCTCATATTCGTCAGGTACATCAAGGACCCAATCATCTGACGACACATCATCACAGCATCATCCCGATGCATACAAAGTATCTGCCTGATACATATCATCATACATGATCTACCTGATCATACAATGTATCTACCTGATCATACAATGTATCTACCTGATACATATACAAATACATGATCCACCTAATCATACAATGTATCCACCTGATACATATACAGATACATACATGATCCGATTGATCATATCCAGCATCCACATGATGCATAGATACATAAATGATCCAACTAATCATATCCAACATCCACATGATGCATACATACATAAATGATCCAATTGATCATATCCAACATATACATAAATGATCCAACTGATCATATCCAGCATCCACATGATGCATATACAAAGTAGTAACTAGAGCATCATCTTGATGCTCATCATCCAGTGCTTACATCCACAGCCATGTGAATGATCCTCCTTCCACCATGCTTGGAATGGCTTCAAAAAATGTGTCCATCACTTCTTCCTCGAAGTGTCATAAATATGAAGAACACCAAGCAAGAAAGCTATCTTGACATCCAACTGGTGTATCTTCCATTTCATCACTTGCTTTCTATTTCTCTATGCTGCCAACTGCAGCATGCTTGATCTTATAGATCCACTTGGAAGTCACCACAAACTTCCCATCTGGTCTTGGGACCACATCCCAAACATCATTCTTCATGATCGATAGATCATGGCATTCTTCCATTACTTCATCTTGGATCCTGGGAACTTCAATATCTTCAATAGATAGCTTTGTTGATGGAACAAGTGTTGTAGTCCTTCTTTTGTAGGTCATGGTAAACAATCTTTCCTACAAGACAAGTTAAATTGCATGATTAGAAACATCTCACAGTTTTCAGAACAAATTCTTACACATAAAGAAAATGTCATACAGTCATGCAATTATCTTAGCCAATGCTTCAATACAATATTTATCCATATCCTGTAACTTTCTAGATGCCTTCCAATCTCTACCAAAACATTGTTAAGAGTGTGCACAACTCCCAACATGTCAGAAAAGAGGTTTCATTCTAGATAAGTAGCAATGGAATGTTGTACAGTGCCATAGGCCACTTACCCATCTATATTAGTACTATACTGTTCATTAATGCAACTACTCTAATATGCATAATACACAACCTAATTCTAGGAACATTAGTATATACATTATTGAACAATATTATTTAAACAATAAAATATGCAAGGAATGATAATTCAAATACTTATCTTTGTTTGTTTGTTGGGTTGACTCCCTCTCAGTCTTTGATTCTTTTCTGCAACTCCATTCTGATGTGAGAAGTGGTCAAATCCCTCTGAATATATGCATCCTTGCAGCAACTACTGAACTGTGCTCCCTCTTGATCTTTGCTTCCTGAATTACCTATCCTTAAACTTATATCCATCCTTAATCACTATGCATGCTTATTAGTATCATTATTGTGTTATCCTCGAGGTCTCATACATAATCACACATTCATTAGTATAATCTTAATACTATCAAAACACAATAATCTTAAACATGTATAGTCATGATCATTTTAAACACAGATAATAACCATTAGTATTCAAGGTTTCAGGAAAGACTTCTTTTACTCGTGCATATTTTTATTTGATCGTAGGACTCTTCTGGTTAGTCAAATCATCAATCAAGATAAGAGACATAATATGCATAAACCCTGATTACTTACATTTCTAACTTTATGAATAAAAATAACCAATCATACCAAGTATACTTATATAAGGGATCCTAACACAAGGTAAGATTTTAACTTGATATAGGAAAAACATACCTAGATTACTATGTTAGCTAGTTATGTCTAACATACCCGCATGATGTCTTCTGGTTCTCTTCAATGACTTGTGCTAGTAACCTACATGTATCATAAGTTAACCATTGTAGAACCAAGTTATACATGCCTCATAAGTAGATCTTCTATGTGATCCATGACAATGGATGAATCTTTGTCTTCATGTCACCATGATCATATGTTCTTGAAGTAGAACATGATTGGTCTTTCTTAGTGTACCTTTCATGTTAGTGAACAACATAAACCTCATACAACATCACAATGCATTAGTACAATCATAAGTGTCAACACCTTAATCAATGAATATCTTTACCATGTATTCATAATTTTATTAAGGTGATACGACAAGTCTAGTGATTAATCAAGATTGTACTAACCGTAATGATATGAAGACAAACATATTATAAACTTAACCATGAATAGAATTCGAAACATACCTGTAAGTCATACCTGTCGAGATTGCTTGTAATCTTCTTATGTAAGACCTTAGCCTCACCTCCCTCTGAAACAGGAACTTCTTCACTTATGCAGGTGATCAATCCATTCACTTCTAGGATTAGCCCAATCCACTTTGTATTGTAGAAATTGGATCCAGAGTTGGATTAGGGTTTGTCAGAGAGACCCTAAAAATTCAAACTTTGAATTTCAAACTTTTGAAAGGATAGAAAGATGTGCCTTTCTGAGCTGGTCAAGCTGGCATACTAAGAATTTGAAAACTGAAAAGTTTCACCCCTCAAAATTGCCTTTTAGATTTTCGGATTCACTAGGAGGACCCTAAATTAGGGTTTGAGTTTCCCGGAGCTTCACCCAACCAAAAGGTTTGATTCAAAGCTCTAAGCTTCAATTTTTCCAAGGAGCTTCCAGCCATGGTCACATATTTCCAAAATTCCAACTTTTGCAGAAGCCCTAATTTTCCATCTTTCCAATCAAAGTCTCGAATTGGGGTTTGATCAAGCCTGACCTTCTTCCCAACCAAAAATTCTGATCTTGGTCTCTAAATTTTCATTTTGATGAGTAGCATCTAGCCGTGGTCTCCGATTACGAAAATTCCAACTTTCTCCGAAACCCTAAATTCCGGAAGCCATGAATGAAGGTGTTCAAAAATAATTCTGTTTTGACAGAAATATGTACCTCATTGTTTCTGGTGTAACTCCAAACTTTTCAATCCAAAGGGTCTGAAACGTTTTCCTGTCATAGCCTGAACTGTCATATTTCCAACCCCATAGGTCTGACCTCAAATAGATTTTCTAAGAGAGAGTTATGCCAAGTCTCGCAACATGACCTATTTATGGGATAAAACAGGAGAGCGAACTTGTATGGAATGCCACGTGTCACTGTTTCAACTTCGACCTCTAAAAAGGGTAACCGTGAAATTAAAGTTCGTGCTCTAACTACCAATTTTTACAAAATTTAATTTGGAGCTTCCTATCTCAAGTTATGACCTTTTTTCCAAGGTCACATGTTTATGACTGAGATCTGGAAGAGGCAGAAACCCTAGATTGTACAGATCATAAAACACAAAGTAAAATGAATTAGAAGTTTTCCTTTGGACACAGGGTACATGGGGATCTGATATTCAACCTGTAAATGTTTTAGCTCCTGAATCTTCTCCAAAAATTATTTATAGCGAAAGTCCTACGATGACTAGTTTTTGCTATATCAAGCCCTAGCTTTGCAAGTGCACAATGTCTTCTTCTCAGGCTAGCTCTGATTCCATGTTAGTTTTTCATAATTTGCTTCTTTTCTAATCTAGGATCTTAACTGAGAGAACAACGTGTACAACATATCTACAGCATATCAATCATGGACACAATAATGCAAGCACACAAGAGACACAGAGTTTACTTGGGGAAAACCATAAAGGTGAAAAACCCCAATAACTTCCTCAGAGATAGATAGAGCAATGATACAACCGAAACATAAGAGATAGACTCTTAGCAGCAACTCCTCCTCCTCCTTAAGTGTGCCACTCTCTCATGAGTGCATGAGTGAGAAGTGAATGATCAAATAGAGTGCCTCCCGCACTCTATTTATACTTGACTTGACTTGCTTAATAAGCTTTACTAGGTCGGCCTTAACTTAACCACATAACATAATGCTGACTGGGCCGACCCCCAATAGGGTGGTCTAATAACCCTTTAACCCACATGAATTATACAGGGCCAACCCCAACAAGGTGGTCTAATAACCCATCAAGTATAAGTTACGACACTTACAATATAAATGACAACACTTCCGTATAGAGGAATAATAACCTCTCTATAGGGATACAATATACATATATGAAATACATTCCGAAGTTACATATACATCAACAGTGATGTGGTTTTGGGCGTTCAATGGTTACGCACACTTGGCCCCATCTTCTGGGATTTTGCTGAAATTTTGATGTAGTTTTCAGTCAATGGGACACAACACAAATTTACGGACTTACAACCAGGGTCTCTCTACATCATCAGTTCACATCGACTGGAAAAGATCCTTAAGAGGAATTCACATGGTGTCATCGCTCATCTCCATTCCATTCAAATGCACCCACCAATGGCCTCCACTACTTCCTTGGATAGATATGAAAGTGTATTTGCTGCACTAGTGGGCTTGCCGTCATCAAAAGACCTTTCTGATAATCATTTCATCGCATCTACATCTCAACAGGACATGCTGGATATTTTGCATGCAGTACAGAAGTGGCAACCATCGCTGTTGGGGAATTATATCTACATCAAGACTGATCTCCAGAGTCTAGAAAATTTCCTGGAACAACGGTTCTCCTCCCCAGCACACCTGAAATGGGTTATCCACCTCATGGGTTATGACTATGCGATCACTTACCAGAAGGCTAAGGACAATATGGTTGCAGTTGCTCCTTCTCGCCCATTTGATGAACTAGTTTCTCTTATAGCTATTTCTTTGCTTGTTCCAAATTGGTTGCAATCTGTTCAATAGGGCTCTCTCTTCTATGAACTCCACGCTTCTTCATCAACAGGGCACTCTGGGTTCCTCAAAATGTATGACAGGGAACCATGTAACTTCTTTTGGCAGGGACTGAAAATGAAAATTCAATGGATGGTGGCTGACTGTGATACTTTCTAGGTCAACAAGCGTGAAACGACACTCCTTTTGGGACTGCTTGAACCCTTGCCCATCCCTACACAGATTTGGCCAAATATTTCTATGGATTTCCTAGAAGCGCTTTGGTGGTCCAATACCACATCTACAAGCACACCATATGAAGCAGTCTATGGACAGACACCGCCATTTCTTCTTCCATACACCCTCAACAGCTCTTCAGTTCAAGCAATTAACTTGGCTGTTCAAAACCATGATCAAATTCTTCTCATTCTGTAGGACAATCTTCACATGGCCAGAATTCGACTGAAACAACTAACCGCTCAGCACCATTCTGAGCACACTTTTCACGTAGCTGATATGGTTCTTCTTCACCTATAGCCTTCCAAGCAATCCTCCTTGAAACTCCAAAGGAATCAGTGGCCCGGAATGCAGCCCGAGGATGCTATAGAGGAACCACTCCTTCAGATTCTGCATCAATTTCTACAACTAAAGCTTTGAGGACAAAGATTTTTCTAAGGGAAAGGGGATGTTAGGAACCCATGTCAACCCTTCTCTTTACTTTGTTAGTATATTGTTGTTGTACGCATATGCTTTGTAAGTCTTCCCGTAGTATTTGTTGATCCATAGTTAATATTAGCCCATTGTATTGACCCATAGTATTGGATGCATATGCTTTGTAAGTCGTCCCGTAGTATTATATGTCCCATGGTTTTGACCCATAGTATTGGGCATAGACTTAGTATATAAGTGTGTGTTGAGGCCAATGAAGGTACCGTGAAGTTAATTGTATTGAGCTTGCTCAAAGGAGGTTGCCCCCTCGAAGTGGTCTGTGAACAATATAAAAGTGATTCTGAGTTCTGTTATTTCTGATATCTTGTGTATTTGCATTAATTAATTATTGTAGGTTCTTCAGACAATATAGCACCATTTTCGAGAGATTGAGTCATGGTGTGGGGGCTCCCATAGCTAGAACCCAACGTCCTAAATCCATCAGTATTGACGGCTTCACAATCAGAGTCACGATTTTGGTGCTATGAGAATTTTTTCCAGGCACCTCGTGGCCATTCAGGGACACTTTGAGGATTTTCTCCGGGGGCATGGAACCTAAACTGGTGAGAGGAATGGGGTTCTATCAGCTCCCACACATGCATATAGCCATTGTGGATATGTTCATGATGGAAACACATGCCTATAAGCCTTCATATCAGAATTGACCCCCTTGTGGAAAATTGGCATAGCCTACATTGATGAAAACCCTAGTTCCAGAGATGGCACAATAGCACCATTTCTGGGCATTTAAGTCACAGTGGGGGTGGTAACCTTGCTAGAACCCAGTGTCTTGAATACATAGGAATCAATGGCTTTGTGACCAAAGTCACGGTTTTGGTGTTATGGGAATTTTTTCCAGGCACCCGGTGGGAATTCATGGACAGGGTTCCTTCAACTCCCACACATGCATATAGCCACTATGTATTTTTTCACAATGGCCACGCATGCCTGAGAACCTTTAGATCAGAATTGACCCCCTTGCACAAAATTGGCATGGCCTTCCCTGAGAAAAACCCTAGTTCCAAAGTTGTCACAATAGCACTATTTCCAGGCGATTGAGTCATGGTGGGGGGGAGGTCCCACAGCTAGAACCTGACATCTTGAATCCATAGGAATCGAGGGATTTGAGATTGGGGTCATGATTTTGGTGCTATGAGTATTTTTTCTAGGAAGTCTATGGCCATTCACGAACACTTTGAGGATTTGTTTTGGGGGCACAGAACCAAAATCGACAAGTGGAATGGGGTGCCATCAGCTCCCACATGTGCATATGGCCATTGTGTATGTGTTTATGATGGCCACGCATGATGAGGATTGTTCAAATCAGAATTGACACCCATGCAAAAAATTGGCATGGCCTTCACATTGCAAACCCCTAGTTCTGGAGATGGCACAACAACACCGTTTCCAACGTTTGAGGCACAGTTTGTGACCAGAGTCACGGTTTTGGTGCTATGGGAATTTTTTCCAGGCACCCCATGGCCATTCATGGACACTTTGAGGATTTGCTTTGGGGGAACGAAATCCAAACCGGTGAGAAGAAGAGGGTTCCGTCAGCTCCCACAGGTGCATATGGCCATTGTGGATGTGTTCACTATGGCCATACATGCACAGGAGCCTTCGGATTTGAAATGACCCCCTTGTGCAAAATTGGGATGGCCTTCACTGAGAAAAACCCTCATTTCGGAGATGGAACAATAGCACAGTTTCCAGGCATCTGAGGCATGATTGGGGGGGGGGGTTTCCATAGCTAGAAATTGACGTCCTAAATCCATAGGAATTGATGACTTCACGATCAGAGTCACGGTTTTGGTGATATGGGCATTTTTTCCAGGCACCCCGTGGTCATTCAGGGACACTTTAAGGATTTGCTCCGGGGCACAGAACCCGAAATGGTGAGTGGAACGGGGTTCCATCAACTCCCACATGTGCATATGTCCATTTTGGATTTGTTCATGATGGCCATGCACACCCGAGAGCCATCAGATCACAATTGATCCCCTTGAACAAAATTGGCATTTCCTTCACTGAGAAAAACCCTAGTTCCGAGATGGTACAATAGCAATGTTACCGGGCATTCGAGGCACGGTGGGGGGGGTCCCATAGATGAAACCCAGTATCCCAAACCCATCATAATCGACATATTTGCAATTAGAGTCATGGTTTTGGTGCTATGGGAATTTTTTCCAGGCACCCCATGGCCATTCAGGGACACTTTGTTCCCGGGGTACAGAACCTGAACTGACAAGTGGAGCAGGGTTACATTAGCTCCCACACATGCATATGGCCACTATGGATGTGTTCACAATGGCCACACATGCCTGGAATCCATCAGATTAGAACTGATACCCTTGCACAAAATTGGCATGGCCTTCAACTTAGCAAAACCCTAGTTCTCGAGCTCGCACAATAGCATCATTTACAGGTGTTTGAGGCATGGTGGGTGGGATCCCCTAGTTGAAACCTGACTTCCTGGATCCATCAGAATCAATAGATTTGCAACCAGAGTCATGGTTTTGGTGCTATGGGAATTTTTTCCTGGCACCCTGTGTCCATTCAGTGACACTTTGAGGATTTTCTCTGCGGGAACGGAACCGAAAAAGGTGAGCGTAATGAGATTCTTTCATCTACCACACATGCATATGGCCATTTTTTATGTTTTCATGATGGTGACGCTCACCTAGGAGGATTTGAATCATAATTGACCCCCTTGTGTAAAATTGGCATGGCCTTCACTGAGCAAAACCCTAGTTCCAGAGATGGCACAATAACATCATTTTCGGGCATTTGAGGCATGGTGGGGGGGGTCCCCTAGATGAAACTCGGTGTCTCGAATCCATCGGAATTGATGGATTTGCGTCCAGATTTACGGTTTTGGTGCCATGGTCATTTTTTCCATGCACCCCTTGTCCATTCAAGGACTCTTTGAGGATTTTCTTTGGGGGCACGAAACCAAAATCGACAAGAAGAATGGGATTCTTTTAGCTCCGACATGTTCTTATGGCCATTGTGTATGTGTTCACGATGGCCACGTTCTCCTGGGAGCCTTTAGATTAGAATTGACCCGCTTATGCAAAATTGGCATGGCCTTCACTAAGAAAAAACGTAGTTTCGGAGATGGCACAGTAACACCATTTCTGGGTGTTTGAGGCACGGTGGGGGGGGTCCCCCAAATGAAATATGATGTCCCAAATCTATCAGAATTGATGGATTTGAGATCGAAGTCACGGTTTTGGTGCTATGGTCATTTTTTCCAGGCACCCCGTGGCCATTCACGGACACTTCGAATAGTTACTCCGAGGGCACGAAACCCAAACTGGCAAGTGGAATGTGATTCTTTCAACTCCCACATGTGCATATGGAAATTTTGGATGTGTTCATGACGTCCATGCTCTCCTAGGAGCCTTTGGATCCAAATTGACTCCCTTGCGCAAATCTGGCATAGCCTTCACTGAGCAAAACCCTAGTTCCGAAGATGGCACAATAGCACTGTTTCCAAGCGTTTGAGACACGGTGGTGGGGGGGGAGGGGCTAGCTGAAAACCAACATCCTAAATCCATTGAAATTAACATATTTGCAACAAGAGTCATGGTTTTGGTTCTATGGAAATTTTTTCTAGGAACGACATGGCCATTTAAGGACACTTTGAGGATTTTCTCCAAGGGCGTGGAACCCAAACCGACGAGCGAAGGGGGATTCTTTCAGCTCCCACACATGCATATGTCCATTGTGGATGTGTTCACGATGTCCATTCTCACTCGGGAGCCTTCAAATTAGAATTGACCCCCTTGCACAAAATTATGATCGCCTTCTTCAAGCTAGGGTTTATTTATTGTGTATGTGCACGGTCTTATGTGTGTATGCATGTGTATATATTTGTATATGTGCATGCCATTTATGGACAAATTGACGTAATAAAACTTTTTTGATTGATTGCGTCAATTACCCATCTTTAGAAGGACCAAATGCAATAAGAACTCAACAAAACATGAAGAGTGAATCGTAAAAAAACATTAGAGAATTTGTATTGGAGCCACAATGTTTCCCGAGAGATGATTCTATAAGAGACAAGTAAGTTTTGGTTCACATAAAATAAGGTTGGTTTCCCTTTTTTTATAAGAGGAATATTTTGTATGCATTATAAATGTGATAGATGCATTACAAAGGTGCACACATTCTTATGACAAGATATATGGCATTAAGTAGTTTTTATGGTAGGTAAAATTCTTACAACCACATGAAATACCTAGGTTATATTATTTTTAAGGGGGGAAATGTGAGCCATTAGGATTTTTTAAGCACTAAGTTTGGATCTGAGTTCTTTGGAAATGATTAAGGTATAAAATTTGAGCCTTAGGTTGTAAGAATCGATTCTAAGCATCCCGAGCCATGGGTAATGCATTAAAGAATAACAATTGACCTCTGAAGGGTATCCTTTTCGTTTGATTGTTGACCTCGATGCAATAAGTAGGTTGTGGACATTAGGTATGGGTCTTGGGACCATGAACATATTCAATGGAGGAAACCTAGGCCTTATGCCCTAAACAAAGCTTCTATGCATTTAGGACTAAGAATGATGTCTCAAATAACAACACATCTAGGACCGAGGGATATTTGGCCTCCATATGAGGATATTCAAATATGATTAGGAGGTTATGAACACCAAGTGTTGGTGTTGAGGGCATAGTTATGGCTGTGAATATTTAGCTTATTGGTGAGTATATGGACACTATTTGGAGGTTTTGAACACAAAAATTGGTTCTTAGGATATGGAAGTGGTCAAAGGATGAAACATAGGCCATAGGTCCTAAGAGAAGCTTCTAGGGCTTGAGGACCATGGACAAGGTCTTGGACCATAACACTTGGAATCTACTAGGTGCATTTTTTCTCTATATGGGAATACAAGAGGAATAGAATAGCCACTGAGAATTTTTGAACCCTATACACAGGTCATGAATCAATACATGGTAAATGTAGGAAACCTAGGATTTATTCCCTAAATGCACAAGATTAGTGCTCAAGAGAAAGAACAGAGCTTTCAAACCACCATATAGGACATGTCTTAGGGTTCTTTGGCTTCCAAGTGTTGATACATACTTCATTAGGAGATTTTGAGAACCATTTATGGATATTAGGGCCTTTTACATGGTTGGGAGGAGGACTGCAAACCTTAATAAAAATAAAGCTTCTAAGGGAAGGGAAACTTGAGGCTTCGACCTTACAGGTGTATTAATTACATAGGTTCACAACCATGAAAGAGGCCTCAAATTACAAGAACATGTTTAGCCTCCGATAAATGATATGGGTGCAAATAAGAGTATTTTGGCACTCAGTATGGGCTTTATGGCACTAAACATGGTCAAATGATGAAATCTTAACCTTAGGATCTAAAGGAAGTTTTCAAGGATAGGGAAAATGTGAAGCTTTAACCAACCACATAAGATTGGTCTAGTATAAATTGAATTTTTTAATGGCAATATGGATACCATTAGTAGGTATTGATCTTTATGGGTGGACCTCAAATCCATAAACATGATTCAAGGAGGAAGATCAACATCTCAAGGATAGAAATATATATTTATGGCTTAGGAACAATGATCAATTTGATGGGTAATTTTTAATGCTTCAAGGAATCATTCATGAGCCTTGGTCCCTAGAAGGTTCCTTTAGAGCCTAATGCATAATTCAAAATTCAAAATATTTGAAAGTGATATTTAGGTGTGTAATTGTGTTTGAAAAAATGATGTTGTTTTTTATTTTATACTAATATTTGTATGGTTTTCTTTGTGCCAGTGTGTGTAAATATTTGTCTATATGTGCTTTTTTCTAACATGTAAATTTTGGTATATGTGCATAGATATTTTCCTGTGTGCATGTAATTTTTGTATGTTTATGTATAAATATTTTTATGTGTGTAAGTTTTTGTAGTGTAAATATATATGTATTTGTACAACTTTAATATGCATGTAAATATTATTATGTACACAACGGGGATGACTAAGGGTGTCTAGGGGTGGTAGGCACACAAGGGGGATTACTAGGGGTGTCTAGGGGTGGTAGATACATAAGGGGGATGTCTAGGGGTGGTAGGTACACAAGGCGGATGACTAGGGGTGGTAGGTACACAAGGGGGGTCTTTCATTGATCTAGAGAGAACTCAACAAATCAAAATATCATGGGGTATAGGGAATGGTTCAAACAATAAAGTATATATTTAATGCTCTTTGTCAAGAGATCGAGATCACCTTTTCAACAAACATAAGGAACCTTTTGGTATTTGGGAACATCACCATTATCATTCATCACTTACAAAAGAATTCCATATCCAATGAAAAATATTTAGCAAAAATTGTCAAAATAATATGGTATAGGAAAAGGTCAAGTATCTCCCTAGTTATCATGTGAGGAACATGCAACAATTAATTAATAAAATGAAAAATATGTGAGATCACAAAAATATTTTTATTGATCACAGGCCACTTCGAGGGGGCAACCTCCTTTGAGAAAGTTCGATACAAATAACTTCACGGTGCCTTCATTGGCCTCAACACACACTTATATACTAAGTCTATGCCCAATACTATGGGTCAATACCATGGAACATATAATACTACGGGACGACTTACAAAGCATATGCATCGAATACTATGGGTCAATACCATGGGATAATACAAACTATGGATCAACAAATACTATGGGATGATTTACAAAGCATATGCATCCAACAACAATATACTAACAAAGTAAAGAGAAGGGTTGAATTGGGTTCCTAACATCCCCTCTCCCTTAGGAAAATCTTTGTCCTCAAAGCTTTAGATGTGGAAATTGATGCGGAAGCTGAAGGAGTGGTTCTCATGTAGCATCCTCGGGTTGTATTCTATGCCACTGAATTAATACCTCCGTGAGAGATTGAGATAGAAGCTGACACCTTTTGAGTTTCAGAGAGGATTACTTGGAAGGCTATAGACGAAGAAGAACCATATCACCTACTTGAAAAGTGCGCTCAGAATGGTGCTGATCGACTTGTTGTTTCTTTCAAGTTCTTGCCATGTGAAGAGTGTTCTGAAAATTGAGAAGAATCTGATCGTGGTTTCGAAGAACCGAGTCAATTTCCTGGACTAGGGAACTGCTGAGGGTTTATGGAAGAAGAACTAGTGGTTCCTATACACAGATGCTTCATATGGTGTCATTTTATATGGGGTATTGTACCACTGGAGTGCTTCAAGGAAATCCATAGAAATAGCTATCCAAATATATGTAGCGATTGGAAAGGGTTCGAGCAATCCCAGAAGGAGCGTCGTTTCACCCTTGTTGACCTGGAAAGTATCACAGTCAGCCACCATCTGTTGAATTGTCATTTTCAGTCCATGCCAAAAGAAGTTACACTATTCCTGGTCATACTCTTGGAGAAACCCAGAGTGCCCTGCCGATGGAGAAGCATGGAGTGCATAGAAGACATAGCCCTGTTGAACAGATTGCAACAAATTTGGAACAAGAAGAGAAATATTTGAAAGAGAAACTAGGGCATTGAATGTGCGAGAAGGAGCATCCGCCACCAGATTGTCCTTACCCTTCTTGTAAGTGATCACATAGGTATAAACCATGAGTTGGATAACCCATTTCAGTTGTTCTATGGAGGAGATTCATTGTTCCAGGAAATTTTTCAGACTTTGGTGATCAGTCTTGATGCAGAAATAATTCTGTAATAGGTATGGCTTCCACTTTTGTACTGCATGCAAAATAGCCATCATTTCCTTCGCAGATGTAGATGTGGCTAAATTCTTACCAGAAAGGTCTCGTGAAGGTGGTAAGTCCACTAGTTCAACAAAGATACCTGCATATCTATCCAAGGGAGTAGTGGAGACTGTTGATCGGTGCACCTAAATGGAATGGAGCTGAGCGATGACACCATGTGAATTCTTCTTAAGGACATTTTCCAGGCGATGTGAACTAATGATGCAGAGAGACCCTGGTTGCAAGCCCGTAAATGTGTGTTGTTTCCCATTGACTGAAAACTGCATCCAAAGTTCAAAAAAATCCCATAATATGAGGCCAAGTGTGCGTAACCATTAAGCTCCCAAAACCAGAGCACATCCACCTAAGGACAAGGAAAACATGTCAGAGAGCAGGTTATAATCTTCCATAGAGATACACACATTGTGACACTTCCCCTTGCAAGGTAAGGTGCCCCCATTGGCAATCATGACTTCATAGTTGGATCAAGGATGGACAAAACAATCAGGATGTTTGGCGATCCAAGGGTGAATGAAGTTGAGTGCTACCAGAATCAATGAGTATTGTAAGAGGGATATTTTTTAAGTAACCCTTGATTCGCATTGTTTGTGGGGTGGTGACTCCATCTAAAGCATGGATATATATCTCTAGGTTGTCGTCCAGAGATGGAGGGTCAACATGGGGTTGCTGAATCTCAACCTGATCATCTAGTGTATCTGGAGATTCTGCACCAAGTTCAGAGGTAGGCATAGAATCCACATCTAAGAGATAGAGTTGTTTCTCAACACATCTATGTCCTCGAGTGAATTTCTCATCACAATTATAACAAAGCCCTTTTTCTTGATGTGCCCACATCTCTGCTTCAGACAAATGCTTGATGGGAGTTGTGCGAGAAGCTGGCATGATGGGAGGTCGTTGGGAAACCATATTTTTGAATGGAACAAAATTGGACTTGTAGCATTTTTGGGTTGTGATCTTGTCCTCCACCAACTTAGCCAACCCTAGGACTTCCATCATTGTGTTGGGACAGAAGATTTTAACCTCTGAGCAGATTTCATCCTTAAGACCACTGATAAAACAAATCCTATAAAATTCATCAGACAATCCTTCTGTGTGATTGGTTAGTTTCTCAAATTTTGTCTGATACTCTCTCACAGTGCCAATTTGGCGAAGTTTAGTGAGTGCTCTTGTGAAGTCATCAAAAGCACTAGGACCAAATCATTGCAAAAGGAGTTGGCAAAAATCTGTCCATTTTGGCTCGCCATGAGCCTTGATGTACCAACGGTACCATTGAAGGGCTTCTTGTTTCAAATGAAAGGATGCAAGTGGAAATTTTTGGACATCAAAAGTATTATGCAGACTGAAATATTGTTCTACTTGGTATATCCATCTAGTCGGATCATTACCATTGAAGCGAGGAAAATCAAGCTTCAGCCCATGAAAATTGCTGGAAGAAGAGAACCAAGTGTTCATGGTGGAATGCTAAAGATGGAGGCTGAGAAAATTTTCATCCAAATCTTGGAGTTTGGTTTTGAGGGCTGCAAGTTCTTCCTCCATGATTTGTGCTACTGCGTAGGTGACAAACATAACCAGGAGTGTCTTTTTTTTTAAGAATGGATCTGAAATGGATTTTGGGATGGATATGAGACAGCTCGGAATGTATTGAAAATGGATGGATCTGAAACGGCTTTCAGAATGGATCAGAAACGGTTGTATTTGAAATGGCTCACAATGGATCTAAAATAGTTGGATTAAAAACGGCTGGATCTGAAACGGATCAGAATGGATATAAAATGGTTGGATCTGCAAGGGATTTCAGAATGGATCTGAAATGGTTGGATCTGCAACGGCATGGAAGTTATCGACAACAGATGGATCTGCAATGATGCAGAAGTGATCATAAACAGATGGATCTGCAATGATGCGGAAGTGATCGGTAACAGATAGATCTACGATGGTGTGGAAGTGATCGGCAATAGTTCAATTGAAAATAAATATTGACCCCAGGTATGCTTGGCTTCCTAATGGTTCAGGGGTTTCACTCGGACACCAATGTTGTCTAACGACTTGCATATTGGTGCAGTACCCCTCACTCCATGGCTCAGGTAAAACTGATAACCGCTTTGCCACAAACAACAACTCTTGGCTTATGTCATGGGTGGGAACTAGTCAATTAGGTAGGGGTCATTTTCCTTTTCGCTGGAAGGTCCTTGTTGGGCCTGGCCCAAGTTGGGGCATTTTTTATAGCAGAAGGAGTTTGAGCTGCGGAGCTGAGCACAACTCAACAAAAATAAAATTTTGTGCAAGTGCTAGGGATGCTGTGAAGTTGCGCGCAACAACCAAATTTTGATAGTGCTGTGAGGAAGCAGTGTTGTGAAGTGATCAGACCATGTGGAGCCAACAAAGTAGAGTGCTGGACGAAGGACGGGCACAGGTACCAGATAGACCATCAGTGGTATAATTTTGGCAAAGATGCTCCAGGAGTTCCGAGCAGAGGGCACGAGCAAATCGGGAAGGCGACCAGTTGTACGAGTCCCTTAGGTGAAGAACAACTCAGGGAAAGTGACATCTTGGTGTGCCTAGTGGTATGTTAGGAACCTGTGTCAACCCTTCTCTTTACTTTGTTAGTATATTGTTGTTGGACGCATATGCTTTGTAAGTCATCCCGTAGTATTTGTTGATCCATAGTTAATATTAGCCCATAGTATTGACCCATAGTATTGGATGCATATGCTTTGTAAGTCATCCCATAGTATTATATGTCCCATGGTTTTGACCCATAGTATTGGGCATAGACTTAGTATATAAGTGTGTTTTGAGGCCAATGAAGATACCATGAATTTAATTGTATTGAGCTTGCTCAAAGGAGGTTGCCCCCTCGAAGTGGCCCATGATCAATATAAAAGTGATTCTGAGTTCTGTTATTTCTGATATCTTGTGTGTTTGCATTAATTAATTATTGTAGGTTCTTCACATCTGGTATCAGAGCACTTTCTTGGGCTCGCTGGGTGAAATTTTTGTCAATTTTTTTTCAACTGAACTGTTACCTCGGGTCCATATCTATTTTTCAGCTGAACTGTTACCGATCACTTTCGAGCTGTTTCAGATCCATTCAGAGCCATTTCAGATCTAGCCATGTCAAATCCATTCTGACAGTCATTCCAGCTCTAGCCGTTTCAGATCTATTCTGAAAGCCGTTTCAGATCCAGTCATTTTTTATCCGTTCGGTATTGTTTTAGATCCATCTGTTACTGATCCCTTCCACAGATCTATCTATTTCCAATCCCTTCCGCGCCATTGCAGATTCATTCCTCAAAAAAAGAAAAAAAAAAAAGAAGAAGAAAAAGGTATAAAATTCTGTTTTTCAGCCATATCTCCCTTGTTTAAAAAAATGCATAAAATTCTATTTTTCGGCCATATCTCCCTTGTTTCAACTCTGTTTTCCCTGAAACTTCACCGACACCCCTGCAATCCCATTCTGCATATTTCGTTCCTGAAGACCCTATCTCAAATTCCACTTCCCAAGCCCAGAAATCCCACATTTGTCTATTTTTAGGGTTTGCCATAACTCCTTTGATTTTCACCCAAACGCCTTCAAATTTTGCCACCATGTTCCTTTCCTAATTCTGCTTCTTTGTCCCTCTTTGACAAATTTTCCCATTCTTTCACCCCGCTTCTGAAATCCTCATTTTCTACTTCCCTATCCATCAGAAAGTGTCCAAAACCTAGTCAAACCCCAATTAACCATCCGAGTTTTCCCCAAATCCACATTTCCTTTTACTAAATACGCTTTTGTTTGTGTTTTTCTATCCATTCCCTCCCCCCCAAAAAAAATAAAAGAACTCCTGGTTATGGTTGCCACCCGTGCAGGAGAAAAAACCATGGAGGAAGCACTTGCAGCCATCCAAACCAAACTCCAAGATTTGGATGAAAAATTTGTCAGCCTCCATCTTCAGCATTCAGCCATGAACAATAACTGACAATAAGAAGCTTCTGCAACCAATGGGTTCTCTTCTTCCAACAATTTCCGTAGTCCGAAGCTTGATTTTCCTCGCTTCAATGGCACTGATCCGACTAGATGGATCTATTGTGCAGAACAGTATTTCAGTCTGCATAACACTTTTGATGTCCAAAAATTTCCACTTGCATCCTTTCATTTGGAATAGGAAGCCCTTCAATGGTACCGTTGGTACATCAAGGCTCATGACGAGCCAAGATGGACAGATTTTTGCCAACTCCTTTTGCAATGATTTGGTCCTAGTTCTTTTGATGGCTTCACCGGAGCACTCACTAAACTTCGTCAAATTGGTACTGTGAGAGAGTATCAAACAGAATTTGAGAAACTAGCCAACCACACCGAAGGATTGTCTGATGACTTTTACAGGAGTTGTTTTATCAGTGGTCTTAAGGATGAAATCCACCTAGAGGTCAAAATGTTATGTCCCAACACAATGATGGAAGCCCTAGGGTTGGCTAAGTTGGCAGAAGACAAGATTGCAGACCAACAACGCTCCAAACCCACTTTTGTTCCCTTCCAAAATATGCATTCTCAATGACCTCCCATTATGCCAGCTCCTCGACCAACTCCTATCAAGCATTTGTCCGAAATAGAGATGCAGGCAAGCAGAGAAAAAGGGCTTTGTTATAATTGTGATGAAAAATTCACTCGGGGACATAAATGTGTTCAGCAAAAGCTCTATCTCTTCAATATGGATTCTCCGCCTGCCTCTAAAATTGGTGAAGAAGCTCCAGATACAATGGATGATCAGATCGACATTCATGAGCCGCCTATTGACCCCCCATCTTAGGACGACCAACCAGAGATATCTCTCAATGCTTTATCTGGCATCACCACCCCCCAAACAATGCGGGTTAGGGGTTACTTCAAGAGCTTCCTCTTACATTACTCATTGATTCTGGAAGCACTCATAACTTCATTGACCCTCGGACCGCCAAACAGACTGATTGTTTTATCCATCCTTGCTCCAACTTTGAAGTCATGGTTTCCAATGGGGGCACCTTACCTTGCAAGGGAAAGTGTCACAATGCGCATGTCTCTTTGGAAGATTATAACCTGCACTCTGACATGTTTTCCTTGTCGTCAGGCGGATGTGATGTGGTTTTGGGTGTTCAATGGTTATGCACACTTGGCCCCATCTTATGAGATTTTGTTAAACTTTGGATCCAGTTTTCAGTCAATGGAACACAACAGAAATTTACGGGCTTACAACCAGGGTCTCTCCGCATCATTAGTTCACATTGACTGGAAAATATCCTTAAGAGGAATTCACATGGTGTCATCTCTCATCTCCATTCCATTCAGATGTACCCACCAACGACCTCCACTACTTCCTTGGATAGATATGCAGGTGTCTTTGCTACACCAGTGGGCTTGTCGCCTTTAAGAGACCTTTCCGGTAAGCATTTCGCTGCATCTACATCTCAGCAGGACATGATGGCTATTTTGCATGCAGTGCAAAAGTGGCAACCATCCCTATTGGGGAATTATTTCTGCATCAAGACTGATCTCCAGAGTTTGGAAAATTTCCTGGAAGAACGGTTCTCCTCCCCAGCACACCTGAAATGGGTTATCCAACTCATGGGTTATGACTATGCGATCACTTACCAAAAGGGTAAGGACAATATGGTTACAGTTGCTCCTTCTCACACATTTGATGAACCAGTTTCTCTTACAGCTATTTCTCTGCTTGTTCCAAATTGGTTGCAATCTGTTCAGGAGGGCTCTCTCTTCTATAAACTCCATGCTTCTTCATCAGTAGGGCACTCTGGGTTCTTCAAAATGTATGACAGGGAACCATGCAACTTCTCTTAGCAGGGACTGAAAATGACAATTCAACGGATGGTGGTTGACTTTGATACTTGCCAAGTCAACAAGGGTGAAATGACACTCTTTTTTGGACTACTTGAACACTTGCCCATCCCTACACAGATTTGGTCAACTATTTCTATGGATTTCCTAGAAGTGCTCTGATGGTCCAATACCACATCTACAAGAACACCATATGAAGCAGTCTATGGACAGACACCTCCAGTTCTTCTTCCATACACCCTCAGCAGCTCCACAGTTCAGGCAATTGACTTGGTTCTTCGAAACTGCAATCAGATTCTTGTCATTCTACAGGACAATCTTTACATGGCTAGAATTCGATTGAAACAATTAGCCGCTCAACACCATTCTAAGTGCACTTTTCACGTAGCTGATATGGTTGTTCTTCATCTACAGCCTTCCAAGCAATCCTCCTTGAAACTCCAAAGGCATCAGTGGCTCGGAATGCATCTCGAGGATGCTACAGGGGAACCACTCCTTCCAATTCTGCAACTAAAGCTTTGAGGACAAAGCTTTTTCTAAGGGAGAGGGGATGTTAGGAATGTGTGTCAACCCTTCTCTTTACTTTGTTAGTATATTGTTGTTGGACACATATGCTTTGTAATTCGTCCTGTAGTATTTGTTGATCCATAGTTAATATTAGCCCATAGTATTGACCCATAGTATTGGATGCATATGCTTTGTAAGTCATCCCATAGTATTATATGTCCCATGGTTTTGACCCATAGTATTGGGCATAGACTTAGTATATAAGTGTGTGTTGAGGCCAATGAAGGTACTATGAAGTTAATTATATTGAGCTTGCTCAAAGGAGGTTTCCCCCTTGAAGTGGCTCGTGATCAATATAAAAGTGATTTTGAGTTATGTTATTTCTGATATCTTGCGTATTTGCATTAATTAATTATTGCAGGTTCTTCACATGGTACGAGACCGTTAGAGAAAGAATGATGCAGAGAAAGCGACTGGGATCTGAGCTAGTTGTACGAGGCCGTTAGAGGAAGAGCGGCTCGATGAAAGTGACCTATTGGTGTACGTGCAACAGGAAGGCCGATAGAGATAGGATGAAGGCGTGGAGGACCGCCATGATGGAACACTCGCTGCTAGAGGCCAGGAAGCTGGTTTAGAGAAACCGTAGCAATTTTGTAAACCCTAAGGTTTTTTTCCTTCAGCATTGTAAAGACATGACCTATGGGCATGATCTATATATAGGGAAATTTTGTATGGGGAGGGGTTACTCTTAGAGAATCTTATGCTTCCTTTTTGTATTGTGAAATCTTTCTGAGTTGAAGATATTGTAAAGGCTCTGCAACTGAGTGCCCAGAGACCTATCTGAGAGAGAAGAGAGTCTGCAGTTGAGTGTACAGACTAAGAACTGTTGTGCCCTTCCCAAAAGATATATATAAAAATATTTCTTGTGCACGTAGCGTCCCATCCCAGGGAGTGAACCATGATAAATACCATGCAGTGTGATTGTGTTGTGTATGTTTGCATTTATCTGTTTTCTGTAAATGAATGTCTGAACTTTCCCTTGCATACTGTTATGATAGGACTTTTATATGTATTTTCCATCAAAGGAGTATGGAAATAATATGTTAAGTTCTACAAGAATGGATGAATGGTGAATGTTTGGCCTTTAATTCTGAAGCAGTGATGAATCAGTTATTCGGCTAAGTGTTAAGATATTGCTTAAGTACTTTCCCATTACGCAAGAGAGAGAATGCATGGTAGCTGGATTGTATCCGTAGTATATGTTTAAACAGTGAACACTCTAAGGGAATGAATGAATGAATGAATGGTTAAGTGTTAATAAATCCCGTGCACTAGTTAACTTCAAGCATTTCAAGTCTTAGTGTGAACTGCATCTGCCACACTCACAAGGAAGTCCTGCGGTAGGAGGACTTAGAGGTGCGGACTGCGGTGTCGTCCATCGCTGCGTAGTCCTGTCCCTTCAGTGCACGTCCCGTGTCGCACTGCGCAATAAGTCACACTAAACAACTCATCACATACCGTGGAAACCTGATTCCGTAGTACCCGATAGATACACCTCGGGTGAGACCTCAACCTACTCGCAGGTTGTTGCCGAAAGGGCCGGTGTGAAGGGGTTTTGTTGGTTAAGGGGAAACCGCGAAGAACCTAGGTATTTATTGAAAACCTCTAGGTCAGCATATGATAGCCAGCATTCCTCTCAATGGGCTAGCTACTTCAGGGGTCCTGTGGTACTCCTCAAAATGAGTTTTAGGAATTATGTCCAAGTGATTCCCGTTGGCATAAATACTAATCTAGAGGTTTTCCAATGTAGACCTAGGTACTTCGTGGTGCAATATATCAACAAAAACCCTTATTCACTGGCCCTTTCGGCAACAGGATGCGAGCAGCTTGAGGTCTCACGCAAGGCGAAGATAAGGGGGTGGTTGCAAAATTAGGTTTCCACAACCTGGTGATGCGAGTGTTTAAACTTATTGATGTGCAGCGCGGCAAGACTTCCATGCTGCGAACTACTTACTCCGCAAGATCTCCTATCTCGCGTTGATCGGCTTCGCAGTACTAATGGCTCATAACAACATTGCAAAGGGAATGTGTCGTTCTTCTGTAGGTCAACTCAACTCGCAGATCTTCTTTAGAGTTTCTTAATCAATCATCAACACTTAGATCGATTAACATCACAACTTGTATAATTCAGTCAAAAGCGCAATGCTACATGTTCTAATATTGCGATCCAACCTTAACAATTAACTATGTGTTTATTTTACAGATCCATTCATTCGAGAACTTATAGTGGTTTAACAATTAACATTCATCCATATACGAACTACCAACATCTTATTCCATCCCTTCCATGGTGAATACAAATAAGAGTAAACATATATCAGATAATAGTAACTTCATGCATGCACTATAAGTAATTCAAGCAAAAATAATGGCAATCATACACAACAATCACATAACACAGGATTTAACGTGGTTCACTCCCCCGGATGGGAAGCTACTATTAGGAACCTGTGTCAACCCTTCTCTTTACTTTGTTAGTATATTGTTGTTGGACGCATATGCTTTGTAAGTCATCCCATAGTATTTGTTGATCCATAGTTTATATTAGCCCATGGTATTGAGCCATAGTATTGGACGCATATGCTTTGTAAGTCGTCCCGTAGTATTCTATGTCCCATGGTTTTGACTCATAGTATTGGGCATAGACTTAGTATATAAGTGTGTGTTGAGGTCATTGAAGGCACAGTGAAGTTAATTGTATTGAGCTTGCTCAAAGGAGGTTCCCCCCTCGAAGTGGCTTGTGATCAATATAAAAGTGATTATGTTCTGTTATTTCTGATATCTTGTGTATTTGCATTAATTAATTATTGCAGGTTCATCACATCTGGTATCAGAGCACTTTCTTGGGCTCGCTGGATGAAATTTCTATCAAAATTTTTTTTCGCATCTGTCGCAGCTTCGGATCTGGGAATAATCCCTATCCACTTAACTATGGGAAGTACTTGGGAATAAGCCCTAAAACTCATTGTGAGGAGTACCACAGGAACCCCAAAGTAGCTGGCCCATTGAGAGGACCTGCCAGTGAAAAGGGCAACGACCCCTACCTGATTGACTAGTTCACCCAAACGCCTTCAAATTTTGCCACCGTGTTCCTTTCCTAATTTTGCTTCTTTGTCCCTCTTTGACAAAGTTTCCCATTTATTCACCATGCTTCTGAAATCCTCATTTTCTGCTTCCCTATTCCTTAGAAAGTGTCCAAAACCTAGTCAAACCCCTATTAACCATCCACATTTTCCCCAAATCCAAATTTCTCTTTACTAAATAAGCTTTTGTTTGTGTTTTTATAGCCATTCCAAAAAAAAAAAAAAAAACCCTGGTTATGGTTGTCACCCGCGTAGGAGCAAAAACCATGGAGGAAACACTTGTAGCCATCCAAACCAAACTCCAAGATCTGGATGCAAAATTTCTCAGGCTCCATCTTTAGCATTCAGCCATGAACAATACCCAACAGCCAGAATATTTTGCAGCTAGCGGGTTTTCTTCTTCCAACAATTTTCGTGGGTCGAAGCTTGATTTTCCTTGCTTCAATGGTACTGATCCGATTGGATGGATATACCAAGCAGAACAATATTTTAGTCTACATAATACTTTTGATGTCCAGAAAGTTCCACTTGCATCCTTTCATTTGGAACAGGAAGCCCTTCAATGGTACCGTTGATACATCAAAGCTCATCCCGAGCCAAACTGGATAGATTTTTGCCAACTCCTTTTGTCACGATTTAGTCCTAGTACTTTTGATGATTTCATAGGAGGACTCACTAAACTTCACCAAATTGGCATAGTGAGAGAGTATCAGACAGAATTTGAAAAACTAGCCAATCACACAGAAGGATTGTCTGATGAATTCTATAGGAGTTGTTTTATTAGTGGTCTCAAGGATGAAATCTTCTCAGAGGTCAAAATGTTCTGTCCTAACACAATGATGGAAGTCCTAGGGTTGGCTAAGTTGGAAAAGGACAAGATAATAGCTCAACAATGCTCCAAACCCACCTCTATTCCCTTCAACAATATGGGTTCTCAATGACCTCCCATCCCGCCAGCTCCTCAACTAGCTCCTATCAAGCATTTGTCCGAAACAGAGATGTAGGCATGCAGAGAGAAAGGGCTTTGTTATAATTGTGATGAGAAATTCATTCAGGGACATAAATGTGTTCAACAAAAGCTCTATCTCTTGGATATAGATTCTCCACCTGCCTCTAAAATTGGTGAAGAAACTCCACATACAATGGATGATCAAATCGACATTCATGAGCCGCCTATTGACTCCCCATCTCAGGATGGCCACCCAGAGATATCTCTCAATGCTTTATCCGACATCACCACCCCCCAAACAATGTGCATCAGGGGTTACTTCAAGAAGCTTCCTCTTACACTACTCATTGATTCTGGTAGCACTCATAACTTCATTGACCCTCGGATCGCCAAACAGGCTGATTGTTTTATCCACCCTTGCTCCAACTTTGAAGTCATGGTTGCTAATGGGGGCACCTTACCTTGCAAAGGAAAGTGTCACAATGTGCGTATCTCTCTGGAAGATTATAACCTGCGCTCTGACATGTTTTCCTTGTCATTAGGTAGATGTGATGTGGTTTTGGGCGTTCAATGGTTATGCACACTTGGACCCATCTTATGGGATTTTGCTTAACTTTGGATGCAGTTTTCAGTCAATGGGACACAACACAAATTTATGGGCTTACAACTAGGGTCTCTCTGCATCATCAGTTCACATCGACTGGAAAATATCCTTAAGAGGAATTCACATGGTGTCATTCGCTCATCTCCATTCCATTCAGATGCACCCACCAACGGCCTCCACTACTTCCTTGAATAGATATGTAGGTGTCTTTGCTGCACCAATGGGCTTGCCGCCTTCAAGAGACATTTTCAGTAATCATTTCACCGCATCTACATCTTAGCAGGACATGATGGCTATTTTGCATGCAGTACAGAAGTGGCAACCATCCCTATTGGGGAATTATTTCTGCATCAAGACTGATCTCCAGAGTCTGGAAAATTTTCTGGAACAATGGTTATCCTCCCTAGCACACCTAAAATGGGTTATGCAACTCATGGGTTATGACTATGCGATCACTTACCAAAAGGGTAATGGCAATATGGTTGTAGTTGCTCCTTCTTGCACATTTGATGAACCAGTTTCTCTTACAGCTCTTTCTCTACTTGTTCCAAATTGGTTGCAATTTGTTCAGGAGGGCTCTCTCTTCTATGAACTCCATTCTTCTTCATCAGTAGGGCACTCTGGGTTCCTCAAAATGTATGACAGGGAACCATGTAACTTCTGTTGGCAGGGACTGAAAATAATAATTCACTGGATGGTGGCTGACTGTGATACTTGCTAGGTCAAGAAGGGAAAAACGACCCTCCTTTTGGGACTGCTTGAACCGTTTCCCATCCCTACACAGATTTGGCCAACTATTTCTCTGGATTTCCTAGAAGCGCTCTGGTGGTCCAATACCACATCTACAAGGATACCATATGAAGCAGTCTATTGACAGACATCGCCATTTCTTCTTCCATACACCCTCAGCAGCTCCACAGTTCAGGAAATTGACTCGGTTCTTCAAAACCGTGATCAGATTCTTCTCATTCTGCAGGACAATCTTCACATGGCCAGAATTCGACTGAAACAACTAGCCGCCCAGCACCGTTCTGAGCGCACTTTTCACGTAGCTGATATGGTTCTTCTTCATCTACAGCCTTCCAAGCACTCCTCCTTGAAACTCCAAAGGCATCAATGGCCCGAAATGCAGCCCGAGGATGCTACAGGGGAACCACTCATTCCAATTTTGCATCAATTTCCACAACTAAAGCTTTGAAGGACAAAGCTTTTTCTAAGGGAGAGGGGATGTTAGGAACCCATGTCAACCCTTCTCTTTACTTTGTTAGTATATTTTTGTTGGACGCATGTGCTTTGTAAGTCGTCCCGAAGTATTTGTTGATCCATATTTTATATTAGCCCATGGTATTGAGCCGTAGTATTGGACGCATATGCTTTGTAAGTCGTCCCGTAGTATTCTATGTCCCATGGTTTTGAATCAGAGTATTGGGCATAGACTTAGTATATAAGTGTGTGTTGAGGTCATTGAAGGCACCATGAAGTTAATTGTATTGAGCTTGCTCAAAGGAGGTTTCCCCCTCGAAGTGGCCCATGATCAATATAAAAGTGATTCTGTTATGTTATTTCCGATATCTTGTGTATTTGCATTAATTAATTATTGCAGGTTCATCACAGCTACGTCCACAAGAACTGTTGTTTATTATCTCAGGAAAGGGTACAACAGTTCTTCGTCTGCGCACTCAGCTACAGATGCTCTCCTCTTTCTCTCAAAATATTAGGTCTCTGCGCACTCAGCTGCAGAGCCTTTACAATCGCTTCAAAAACTTAGAAATCTCTCACAATATTCAATAATACGCACAAAACTGAGAGTCTTAATCAATAAGACAGTAACTCAGTAGGTAACCCTTTCCCATACAAAATTGCATTATTTATAGATCAAGACCCGTAGGTCATGTCTTTACATTCTGAAGGCAGAAGCCCTTAGGTTTACAAAACTGTTATATGCACGCCAAGGTTGCTCTCGCCGAGATGTTCCCTCTTTCATGGCCTTAGACAACTGGTTCAACTAGTAGTTCTCTGTTTGTGTGACCTATTGTCTATGTCAATTTGAACCTACCCACCGCTTGGTAGTTATTGATGATCTTTGCCAAAAATAGGTCTTCTATGACCTAACCAAATTAACTACTGCCTTCATCCAATGCTCTACTTAGCTGGATCTCTGTCGACAAGGCACATTGCAGCACTGTAATCCTCGCAGCACCGACCTCGTAGCTCTTTCGACACTGCGCTGCGCTCAACATCGCAGCATACCAAAACTATGTTGCGCTTCTCCTCACAGCTTCCAAAATTGATTTTCACAAAGTCTCCATCCATGCTGCGCTCAACTTCACAGTTCCCAAAAAATTAATGTGTTCAAAATTTGACCTCCTTGGGCTAGGCCCAACAATTCCCATAGTTAAGTGGATAGAGATTAATCGTTGATCCGAACCTATGCATATGCGAAAATGTTTTTTGGTAGAAATTCCACCCAACAAGCCCAAGAAAGTGCTCTGGTACTAGATGTGAGGAACCTACAACAATTAATTAATAAAATGTACAATATATGAGATCACAAAATATTTTTATTGATTGCAGACCACTTCGAGGGGGATTCCTCCTTTGAGCAAGTCAATACAAATAAATTCACGATGCCTTCATTGGCCTCAACGCACACTTATATACTAAGTATATGCCCAATACTATGGGTCAATACCATGGAACATATAATACTATGGGATGACTTAACCAGCATAGATCCATCTTAAACCCGTATCTATCAAGCACTGAGAGGGATCCAATTTCTTGAGGTGTATTTCTTTTTTTAAATTTAAACTCAAGAAATTTGATATCTCTTGATTGATTGATCCAGGTTTAAGTTTTAAGTTTTTAAATTTTATAAATGAACATTGATTTTTTAAATACTTTTCATAATATTTTATTTTATGAGCCAACATGGTTTTTTTAAAATATTTTCCATAATTTTTTATTTTATGAGCCGACATGAATTTATTAATGGCCGACATAATATAATTTATTACTTTTTACTCTCTTTTTTACTCATGTAACCTTACTGGACAAACATTACAACATCTCCCTCATACTTGTGTGTAACGTTACATGGACACACGTTACAACATCTCCCCTATACTGGGTTGTAGAGCACCTCGTTTCACTCAATGCAAAAAGCATATGCGTCCAATACTATGGGTCAATACCATGGGCTAATACAAACTATGGATCAACAAATACTACGGGATGACTTACAAAGCATATGCGTCCAACAACAATATACTAACAAAGGAAAGAGAAGGGTTGACTTGGGTTCCTAACACATCATATCAAGGACCCCATAAAATTTCTCCAATAACTACTCAAGGTGTTGAATTTTACCATGGAACTTTCATCCTTGCATTGTGATGTATACAAACTAGTTGGATCTTATTAGAATGACATTTTACGATCAAAATACCTTTTATAATACAAAAAAATTTAAATAATATTAATTATGTCAATTCTAAATCTAGATTCACACTTAAACCTAACAAAGCATCCATGCTAAGAAAAATATAGTGGCAGAGGGATGATGGTCCCTTCACAAGGAAGCATTCCAAGAGAAGGGAATGGGGAAATATTTTTCATATCTTTGACCACAATGATGATAGCATAGGTTTTGCAAACCTAAGTACGATTGAAAAGTCCTTATTGATTGGTATATCATCAAATATTAAACATCAGTGGAAATAATTATTTTTACAGTTATAACATTGGTTCCAAATGCTACGAACATGGTCAAGTGAGTATGTTTTTTTAGAGTTCAAAAACAATATGCTTTTCAATCGACCATCCAACAATGACTATATGAGGCCACTAGAGATCAAAATTTATCTATTTCATCATAAACAAAGGAAATAATATCAAAATCCATTCAAAATCAACCATTTGTTTTAAAATAATAATGTTGTTTATTAGGAAACTACACACAACAAGAGAAAATAAGAGACAACAATATACATATAGAGAAAACATGGATATATATCACATAATTGATAATCCATGTACATCAAAGCTAAAAAAACTCATCTGAACATATACATTTTCTAGAAAATAGTGGAACATGGTTCCTAATGTACACATGATGGAAACTAGCTCCCTATAAAAAGTCTGGCAACTCGTTCCCTAGATCCAAAATACATGGCAACTCCTACCCTAGATACTAACTACATGGAAACTGGTGCCCAAAAACGCCACATCATGGCTAATGTGCATAACATGGTATGTCAAGCATCGTGTCTCTTATAAGTCAAATTGCCACTTCTCCGTTCGTGACGACACTGAAATGTCGTTCAAACAAAAGGACAATATGGATTGAATAGCCTTATTTTATATAGATGCATATGACCTTAATCATACATCATACTCTCCAAATTATCCATTTTTGTGATATACTTTTAGGACATAAACACGACTATTATAACTGCCATCTCGTGGGTCACCCATTGGTGCTCCAATAACCACTTGCTGACATAATACTCACAATTCACTCGCTTGTTGTCAAGTTCATACCTGCAGGTTCCTTCTAAAATTACAAAAAATAAAAACCAAAATCGAATTTGGGATAGTTATGGTAGTTTCCCTAACCACCATACCTTTACCAACTACTTACCTCTCGAACCTACCTTCTAAAAATTTGTTATAAATACAAGTGGAAGGCCATAGGAGGGGGGAGAACCCTTTGTGTATTGAAATGTTGGAGGAATATATGCAGAAGGAGAGGAGCAAGAGCCCAGATTGTCTTTTCCCATAAACAATCGTGTCTCACTTATGTATTGAATCTTATGAATATTTCTTGCTTAATTTATGTATGAGTTTCATGTTTGATCATTCATATCTATGTAGCCTTGAATGTTTTGAGGAAGGAATCTTTAGTTTGCAGGTTCTTTACTCGGGATTGCGGATCAAGGACTCAGAGTTTCAAGCTTGGATCAAACTTCTTGTATTCAAGGTACTCTCACTTAACTTCTTAACCCTAGTTATTTTTCATTGAAGAAAAGATATTGTTTTATGCTTGCCTATTGTTTTAGATTCTACAAGTTTTTCAATAGTACCTTGCTAACCTCTTTAACTTCCCAGTCATAAGTTAAAATTATGAACAACAAAACTGGCGACTCCATTGGGGATTTTTTTGTTGCTCTGGGAGTCCTTTGTGCAATCTTTTATTCAATTTGAGTCAGTTCTAGAGTTCTTTGGAAGGGTTTGCAGAGGGTACATACCCTTTTTTTAGACTTAGATTTGGTCCCTTTTTCACTTTTCTTCTTTTATTTTTATTTTTATTTTTGAAGCAGACCTGTGACATGCAGGTATATACAGTCGTGAGTTTCCCTTTTACCCATGGGTTTTCTGTGTTGCTCCCTTGAGTGACCTGTTTGTTACTGTACTTACAGTCGTAGGTACCCCTGTTGGATCTAGTTTTCCTCCTAGGGTTTAGATCCTTGGTCTCTGCTTTGATTTCTTGTGAATATTATTGCTCTTAATTGGATCATTCTGGCCTATTTTCAATCTTTGTTTAAGTCTTTTTCTCTTCCTTGATATGTTTATGGTATTTTGTTGACTTGTTGAGGTGGTTCCTAGGTCTTTCAAGTTCAAGTTTTGGTTTGTGGACACTTGGAGTGACCTTTACTGATCACTGGCCTAACTAAAAGTAGTCTAATATCTTGAAGAAGTTTCCTTGTTTTCTTCCTCTCGTTCTTTTGGTTTCGAAGTGTTATTTTACCTAGTTAGTTAATTCCTTGTCTTGAGTGAGTTAACTAGTTGAGCTTGTTGTTTTCAGATTTCTATGAGGGTAGTTTTCTGTTTCTTTTAAGCTTAGGTACAATTTGTACACACTTAAGTAGTTGGAGTGTTTTTACTTGATCATAATTAGTTTTTCTTCTCTTGTTTGAAAAGAAAATTGCAAATAGAGCAAGTATTTTTTCCCTTAACAAGAACATTTGTTTCTTTTCATAAGTAGTAGTAGTTGTGTGCACTTATTTTTGAAAAAGAAATGTTTTTTTTTTAATTTTACTTAGGTTTACTTAATCAGTAGTTTTTTCTTTAGAAAGGTAAAAGCAAAAAGATAAAAAGAAGTAAAAAACCTCAATTTCATTAAACTTGGACATATTCTAGTCCATGTAACTTTGGTGGTAGGTCAAAAATAGCCTTTCTAAACCCCAAAATCAAGCAAAATATGGTTCCAAAAGTGCCAAATCTGGTTCCAAAAGTCCCAAATCCAGGTTCCAAAAGTGCCAAAACTGGTTCCAAAAGTTGCAAATCCAGTTTGAAAAGTGCCAAATTTGGTTCCAAAAGTGCCAAATCCAGGTTCCAAAAGTGCGAAAACCAGTGCCAAAAGTGCCAAAACTGGTTCCAAAAGTGCCAAAACTGATTCCAAAAGTGCCATTTCCAGGTTCCAAAAGCATACTTTTGCTTTTGATATCGCCACTTTTGAAATTGGTTTTTGCACTTTTCTGATATGATAAATATCATAATGACACTTTTAGAACCTGATTTTTCCCTTTTCGAAGGCTACTTTTGACACTTAAATTTTAAATTTTGAAAACATATTTTATCACTTTCAAACTCTGATTTTTCATATTCGAAAACCAAACTGAACACTTTACAAGTATTATAATCATAGTGAAATTGAACATACTAGTACAAACAAACATTCAAGTGTATTATTTAACAAAATACTTTCATTTGATTCACAATTGGCATCACATCACTTACGCGATTCAGGTGCAGCAAGCAAGGCCATAATTGATCTAACAAGAATGTGTCATTGACATCTTGGCAAGTATACGTTTTTGTTATAATACAGTTCCCTTCCTCGTTACAAACATGTTTTTCTTTTGAGTCATCTAGAATCACTATATTTGTAGCATCCCAACCATGGATCAAAATGTCCCAAACCTTTTTTAAGGCTTGAGAAATACATAAGTATTTCCGTCACCCTAATAACCCTCGTTGGCCATGCAAGAACAATATTCTTGTGTTAAAATTACTCTAAATTATTCCCTTTTCAATCCCATTCTTTGTAATAATGTTGGCATAAACTCGTTAACTTTTTTTTTGTGTGCATATGTCTAAACCCCAACTTGAAATATACTAAATCTCTTTCAAAAAATTCCCTAAATCCTGGACGTATAAAATAATACTTTGTGGTTGATTCAATATTCAGTGTTCATGGAAATCTAAATTTCTTTTTTTTATGAACTGCATGTAACAAAACTACAATGAAATCGAAAATAATCAATGGTTTACTAGTAACAAATCTTCTAGTATCTGCAAACGAAAAAATGCACACACAACACAGTGAATAAAATGGTATGTTTCAATGTTTCTAAGTATATTGCTTTCATGTTCTGCAAATTTTGAAACAATTTTTGAAACACATCACCAGATACATGATACTATGTCCATAAATAATATGAGAATTGTCCAATGAAATTTACATCAATTCAATGTAGACATTGTAAAAAATATACAAATCACTAAATGAATTGTTTTCTGTATAATATGACGGTCTTTTGAAGTTGAATGTCTTTAACCAATGCCCCATTTTTGAATGAGGCCCGAGATAAATGAATGAAGGGGCGACCAACTCTTCTTCTGCCCAGTATTATTTTCATAATAGTTATAGATTGCAAGAAGGGTGGGTCGATCCTTATTTTGTTCACAATTTTGGAAATAGATGAATTGTTGGATATTGGTGTCCACAAATATCTACTAAACGAAGGGGCAGCCGATCCTTCTTGTCGGAAGTTGGAAGTCGGGATAAATATTGTTTATATGTTATAACAACCAATGTCCCGATCCCTACCATTACTGTGGAAGTTGGAAGTCGGAATTGTCGTATCGACCTTCCTAGATTAAATATTTTTACATCTCTCTCTTAAATGAAGGGTCGGTCGACCCTTCTTGTCTTCAGTATTTTTCTAGTGTTCACCATTCTGGATATACATGAATTGACGACCTACCCTTCGTAGGTTGAATATTAGTAAAATTCCCTCATAAATGAAGGGGTGGAGACCCTTCTTTTGCCCAGTATTATTTTCATAATAGTTCTAGATTGCAAGAAGGGTCGGATGATCCTTCTTGTGTTTACCATTCTGGATACAAGTGAATTGCTGGATATTGGTGTTCACAATTATCTACTAAACGAAGGGGCATTCGATCCTTCTTTTTGGAAGTCAGGAAAACTATAACCCGTTCTATCCGTTGCATCATCCACCTACTTTAGCTTCGGTATGCTGCCACCTCGTCCTTCTTTCGTCCATACTATTCCCCATGACTGAACTAGTTGGGTCATGAATCCCAACTAGTGTTGGAATTTCACTTGAATCTTAACTTTCATACTATTTTTTTTATGTTTTAGGGTTTAGCATTCCCCTTCACTAAACGTTTTGTCTAAATATGTACCCTGTCAATAATAACGTTTTGATATAAAAGTTACGCTACTATAATGAATTTTTTCAGAATTGTTATGGTTGGGATTTGGGAATATAAAATGAATTAAATTTCGATCAATGACAACAACAAATAAAGTATTGATCTAGGCGATAAGTATATTTTTCCCCTCGTGCACCTCAACCCTTTTAATTTGATATAGAACTATGTTCTTTGTTTAAATCTTTGTTCTAATCCCTTTGCTTTGCACTAGATCCTTGATCCCAGAGTGGTATTGGAGAAACTTCCTATGGCTTAGGGTAAACCACACCAGAAAGATGACTACCAGAAATAAACTCAATTCTCAATACAATGCTATATAATTGGCAATGCGAAGATAATGGAGAACATAACCAACCTTGATCCAACGTTTGATGTAGATCCCAGTTGAAGATTTCAATCCACGAACACTTTCAATCAATGTACTTGGTCCTGCAAATTAGTCTTGACAACCGATATACAACAAGTACATATGATATATGAAAGACATTAACATTATCAATAACAACGGTCCATAATATCATAAGCAAATGCAACCCAATGTGATATAAACAACATTAACAACATTAATGGACGAGAATATGATTATTTCTATTAATAAACAAGAAGAAGTACAATGAGATACAACCTCTTGATATAAACAACATTAACAACATTAATGGACGAGAATATGATTATTTCTATTAATAAACAAGAAGAAGTACAATGAGATACGACCTCTTGCCGGCAACCAATCCGGACCAAGATCTAGGTCAATCCACTTGTGCCTCCACCACTTCAATCCTCCATGAAAGGAAAACTCAAACTGTGATAGGCGTTTGGAAGGTGAACATAAGAGGTTCACAACAACTAGGATCGATGAGTGTAGACTCAAGATGAGGCAAAAATCCACTAGAGTTCTCTTGCTTTCCCTTTCTCCTCCCTTCCATATGCCATAAATTCTCAATATATAGCCTTCCAAAGGTAAGTGAAAGGACACATCGAGGCATTACTGGGCAAATGGAGGGCCAAAGGTCACCGTAAGACTGCTTTTTGGGAGTAAAAAGTAATTAATTAGACATTTTTACCATTTTACATGCTACCCGTGGGCTATAGTGATGCAGCTCGTGGGTACACCCACTCTAATGATGCAACAAGCGTACAGGAATAAGAAATAGGGAAAAGGTTGTTCTGAAGGACATAAAGTGTCTCCGAGTCAGTGAAATGGATCCCAAAGGCCAAAGAGTGCTGATACTCACAAGGTGGACAATTACGTTGTAACAGATGCCCCCTAATGTGTGAGGTCAGAGAATGGTACTACGATGGCCGAAATACATTATGAATCTCAGAAGTGGAGTGATGGGGTCACGAGTGGAAAGAGTAGGTCACTCGTCATAATACAATAATATCTCTAGATACATATCAGTGAGATACAACAATCTGATACAATGGCCATGAGTAGGCAGTACATAGTGAATACATGTCATAAGTGATCATAGCCATGATCCCACTACAGTAAGATATGGTTCCTGCTAAAATGGAATAACTGGTGCAAATTGGAGGTACAAACTGCTGAAATCTGAGAGGTGATATCTCAGATGTAAAGTCACAATCATAAGTAGCATACTGAATGCCACTATCTCCTGGGGTCTTGTACACAAATCGTCTATGGTGCAAGTCCCATCAAGTGAATAAAGGGTGTTGGGTTGAACCTGATGTGACATCATTTGATTACCAATCAATAATGTAAACCGTTAACAGATGCGAGATAACCCACCAATAATGAAAATGGGCATCAAGGCACAGAGTGCAATCATCGGAGTGTGAATAGATGTGGTGAAGTAGAACACTAAGATGAATCCATCGATCAGGTGACATTGATGTATTCCAAAAACTGTCGATGGCGAGAGAACCTACCACTAATGACTGCAAGCCTCAAGGTACTCAACGAGCTCTAAGCCTCAAGTTAAGGAATAAATGGGTTGAAGTCGATGGAACAAGACTCACTGGAGGGAGGGCATTAAGGCATCCCCCATTGACCAGCACAAGGTACTAGCTACGCTGAAAGATTTGGAAGAACTCAGGTAGAATGGACTGACTCAATAAGGATGGCCGACATGCAATAGTCAAGAGATATGAGGAGTGGCCAACACTGGTTTCAGGACTTCCTTTGAATGAGAGCATGAGCAGATGGATAGACTGAGGCATCATAGAATCGATATAATACGGTGCGACACAGGAGGCATTGACAAAGGGCTCCATAGTGACTGGAAGCTTAACCAATCGGTGGAGTAGACTAAAAAATGAGTACAGCTCCTAAGGTCCAACTATAGTCCCAACTCATAATGTATAGAGTGGAATGAGTGATCTGTTCAAAGGCGACACAACAACTGCCAACAAGAAGTAGTAACCATAATCCCATCCATCTTTTTGGAATATTTGATTTTTTTTGTCTTTTTCATATTGGGAAAGCTTGAAAAAGAATAAAATTGCTTATAGTACAACAATCAAGGGAACGAGTGTCAAAGTGAGCAGACTAGTCCCAAGTAGTGGAACATACCTATGATCAATGCAAGGAAGTACGTGAAGGATGTGGACACTCGGGGGGGTGTTCCCTTGGGGTCAAATGATTGTCAAATTGTGAAGGACAAATGTAAGCTCTACAGGGCTCGAAAGGGAAAGTGCTTAGGGACCAGGCTAATAATTGAGTAAGCGGGAGCCGGCACAAGGCTCAAGCTGCAAGCAGGATGATGTAATGCAATCACAACTTGGAATACTTCAGGGGGGGAGTCCCTATGGGAGATGGCCAGCATAAGATAAAGTAGAGTATGAGTCTTTATCGCAGCGTCATGGCATAACTACAAAGGACTCCCGATCATAGAAAGAACCAATGGCATGGGCGCCGAAAGGAAAAAAGGGGCTCTAACTAGGGAACCCATGTTCGGAAAGGCCCTACTGCTAAATAATGACACTTCTATAATAGTGTGAAAGCTCCATGTCGGTTAAGAAGCGGGGTCGTACCTAGGGTAAATGAAAATGGTCAAAAGTTCAAATGCATAATGCATGTGAAAATGACATCTAACCTATATGACAAGTGTGAAATATACCTATGGTACATGCGAAACGGTTGGAAACAACTCTTGCCGAAGAAATCTGGTCAAAAAATGCTACTCCATGACATTATATTAGTCCAGATCAACATATAATGGTAAAAACTATAGAGAAGTGGGTTTCAGAAATTATAAATAATAACAAAAAATTACAATTCACAATTCATTTTTACTATTTACTAATTTGGAGCAAATTGGGTAGTTTTTACCACGAAGTTCAGTTGCTGATTCTGGGATCTACAAGTGTCCATTCATTGAGCTGTCAGGAGAAGGTTGGTAGTCTCATCCCTCTCTTCCATTTCCATGCTTTTAATTCATTTTTTCATGGTTGTATTTTTCATATGGCCAAGCCCTAGATGGTCACAGGCGTACCCGTGAGCTATACTTATGCGGGTCGCGGGTAGGGCTTGGTAGATGCGGTCAACGCATGCGTTGACAGTGGGTACCCACCTTTGTTAGCAAAATTTCCCACGGGTAAGTCCGTAGGTTTGGTTTTTTAAATAAAATTTGATTGAAAAAACTTGTTTTTTTCCTCCAGGATGGTCCTAGAGTGGAGAGAGAGAGAACATGACCAGGTAGATGAGGCCGTTTGCAACGATTTTCCCACGCAACAAGCATTACAAGCATGTGGGATTTATAAATTTTGGAGTGTTGGGGGTTTAAGGGCCCAAAACCAACTACTCCAGCGTTTGGTACACTACTGGGATGTGGATGCACAAAAATTCAATCTCGATGGGCAGGTACTATCACTGGAAGTGGATGATATCTACTTCATCATAGGTTTGTCCCATCGAGGTGAGGTGGCAAGCCTCTGGTCTCATTTGGTGGGATCAGGTATCACTGTGGCTGACTACATAGAGCGGTATTGCGCTCCCGAGACATGTACTGTGGGGAGTCAAGTACCGATCAAACACATAGTGCAACTTGACATGCAAGTTATAGTGGCCACCCTAGTATGGATTACTGGTTCGACAACCCTTCACCAGGGTTCGAGACCGGTTATGTTCTATGCATTACAGTGTGTGAGGACCGTGATATACAACTGGTGGACTACGTTACTGGGGTCCATGAAGACCCAGTTAACAGAGTGCAAGCAGGGCAAGGCAAAAAAATTCAGTTACGGCAGTATTTTATGCAGTTTCTTCTTTGATTGGGTTCCAGGACTCAATTTGAGGGTTGAGGTTCCTCCTCACTGTCTCCATGACCTATCCTTGACCCGATGGGCAGAGGTCTTGACGTGACAGGGTGGTGACTGACAGGCATCACCATTCACTGATGAGTTCTTTCACTGATGGGACCGACAGGTCATCGCTATAGAGGACTATCCCTATGTAGGGATCGACTTCAGACAGGACCGCGACATGTCGCTTCTACTAGGAGCAGCATTTGGAGACATTGGTGAGTTACTCTTTTTGTGTTTTTGGCATATCAATTTTTTATGGATTTTTTGATTATAAATGTGAAATGGAAAAAATCATTTGGCGGTGGTATCATGTATTAATATTTTACTGTTTTCTCGCAGACAAGGGTCCGGTGAGACCCTAGGGCTTCCCGAGACATCGTCGATGGGGCAGGGGAGAGGAGGTGGTAGGCATTGTAGTTGAGCACACTCTACAGACTTTGCAGGGCAATGTGTCCCGCCTGGTCACCAGGATACCTCAGGCGGATATAGTGCGGCTTCTGGAGGAGATGCACCGCCATGTAGTGGGAGTGTCGGGTCCCTGGGTTCGGTTATTATAGCGTGTAGCGACTGCAGTGCACTATTACTCTGAGACACATCCTTCCGAGGTAGTAGCTAGGCCTCCTCATAGTGCTTAGATATCTCAGATTCCTATTTTTGTATCGATATGTACATTTTTGAGGGCTACAGGATCCAGTTTTGTATCATGACACTACCATTTTTTGGACACGATATTTATATATAAATTATGGTACTCCGGTTCTACTATGTGTGTATGTACAAATGTATCTTCTATTTGTGTGCTTCATATGGATGTTATGAATGTGACCAATTCCAATCTAGGACATAATTAGCATATGCATCAGATACATGATTAAAACTTCTAGGAACATGAATGTATGTAATAGAAAAAAAATGTCGTTCCAAGAGTCTTACCCTTAAGAATCTCCATAGTAAAGTAAGATCTCTCACATGGTACCGACCGTTCAACTGTGACACAACTAGTTGTGAATCAAGGTGGACTTCTAGAAACTGGATGCCATGTGAGATAGCATCCAGAAGTAGTTCAACCACCGCACTGCACTCAGCCACATTATTGGATGTAGGACCAAGACAAACACCCCCTGAAGACACAAATAGATGGTCATGTGAATAAATGACCCAAGCAATAGACGCAAGTTGCTATGTGTGACGGATAGCACCATCCGCGAATCCTAAGAATGTGGAAGATTCCGCTAACATCTGTCAATCAAACGGAAGCGAATCAGCAGACCTGAAAACCAAATGTAACCTAAATTATGTATAGAAATAACTATACAATAGTATACAAAGGCATCAGCTCAAACTAGAAGCTCAAGCGTAATACCGCTTGAGATAGAGCCCATTCCTAGGCTCCCTCAAGGTGTTCCCCTCATAATATTCTAATTCATAGGCTCCTTTTTCTAGAACACGCCTCACGATGTAAGGACCGTGCCACATGGGATTGAACTTGCCTGCCCCCAGGGGTTCTTTAGCTTGGTCATACAAGAGAACCAAGTCGCCTTTAGCATATTGCCAGGGACGGAAAGACCTATCATATTGAACCTTGACACGACATTTATTGACCTCAATAGCCACGGTGGCATCTTGACGCTGCTCGTCAAGCTGCTCAAGGTGGACCAAACTTTGCTCAATACCCGTCATATCAGGGAGGAGTTCTATGGTGATTTTCAGAGAAGGGATTTCACATTCGATTGGTAAAATGGACTCCACACCATGTACCAGCTGAAATGGCGAGAACTCGGTGGTAGTATTGACTGCGGTTCGATAAGCCCGGAGAGCAGGATATAACATAATATGCCAGTTGTTCTTGCTCTGTTGGATGGTACGTTGGAGAATGGTCTTTAAAGACTTATTAACTGCTTCGACTTGACCATTCACTTGGGGATAGTAGGAAGATGAGTATTCCTGAAGAAACCCAAGCTTGAGAGACAAATCCTCCATCATCTTGTTCTAAAAGTGACTACCATGGTTAGTGACAATCTCTTTCGGGATACCGAACCAAGTGATAATCTGATTGAATACGAAACGGGCTGCTGTAGCACCATCATCTTTAATGGTAGGCATGGCCTCAGCCCATTTGGAAAAGTAGTCCATGCCCACTATGATATGGTGGTGCCCCCCAGCCGAAGCTAGTTTGCAATCCATGAAATCTACACCCCACTTAATGAAGGGACTGATGGTGATGACTGGATGAAGGGGGGCTGGATGCAAGTGTACATTCCGAGAAAACGCCTGGGAAGGGTGACATCTCTTCACAGCGTTCATACAATCTTTAAAGATGGAAGGCCAGAAATAACCTGCCTGCATAATGCGTTGGGATGTAGCAAGCCCAGATAAATGCCCACCACATGCCCCAGCATGGCAATCATTAAGCACCCGCTCCGCTTCTTCATGAGTTAAAAAATGACAGAGAATACAATCTTTCCCTAGACGAAACAAAGTATCGCCGATGATAGTATACTCTTTAGTGTGGTGTTTCACATGTTGTCATTCATCTTGTGAATAGTCCAAAGGAAACTTCAAAGTTTGGAGATATACAATGATATCCCCATACCAAGGGTCCTCAGACGAGATAAGAAATAAATGCTCATCCACAAAGGAATCTTCGTGGACAATATCCTCATCAAGTTGTGGAAGGTCTAACAAGAGCTCAACGAGAACTAAGGACTTGACTGACTTCGCCGAAGCAAAATCAAGTTCAAATTCCTGAAGAATGACAATCCACTTATTGCACTTCCCCCCGATAAGATGTCGCGATAACACAAACTGAAATGGATTGATGTGTGCAATAACCATAGTTTTCCTAAGCATGATATAATGTCGTAACTGCTGGATCGCATGAACAGTCACCAGCGCCAACTTCTCCACATGAGTGTATCTTAGTTCAACATCTACTAAGCTCCGATTAAGGTAATAGATCACATGCTCGGTGAGCACATCATCCGTCTGAACCAAGACCATGCCAATCATCTCTTGAGACGCGACCACATAAAGTGTAAAATCTCATGCGAAGTCAGGTGGACTAAGCACAGTGCTCGATACCAAATATTTCTTAAAGGCATCGAAAGACTGCTGGGCTCGCTCATCCAGGACAAATGGTGTGTCCTTCTTCAGCAAGCACACGAAATGTTTGGTAAGATTAGCATAATTGACTATAAATCGACGTAGAAAAGTGGCTCTCCCTCGGAGTCTCTAAAGTTGTAACAAATTGCGTGGAGGAGGCAACCGAAGTATTGCCTCAACTTTGAGAGGATCGACTCTAATACCCTCTTTCGAAACTATAAACCCTAGAAGGCGACCTGTCCTTATAGCAAACATGCATTTATTCGGATTCAATTAAATTTTGTAGTATATACATCGTTCAAGAATCATACGAAGGTGCTTGGGGTGGTCCGTTCTCTTGTGAGAATGGCCAGCAAGATCATCCAAGAAAACCTCCATAATACGTTTAAGGTCATGAAAGGCATAGATCATCGTACACTGAAACGTGGCTTTGGCATTTTTAATACCAAAGGGAATTTTCTGGTATGCAAACGTACCCCAAGGACAAATGAAAGCAGTCCTATGTTGGTACTTGAGTTTGATCTAAATCTGGTTGTACCCCGAAAATCCGTCCATGAATGAAAAAATCTCACTTCCCACACAAGCATCCAATATCTGATCAATGAATGGAGTGGGGAAATTCTCTTTCGGATAGGCACGGTTCAGATCACGAAAATCGGTACAAACACAGATAGTTCCCTGCTTCTTATCCACAGAAACGGGATTGGACACCCATTTGGTAAGAGGAACCGGGTAGATGAAACCAGCCATAAGCAGTTTCTCCACCTCTGCCTTGATCTTGGCGGCCTTCCTAGGATTCATAGCATGTAAGCATTGTCGAACCAATTTAGCATTTGGATACGTTCTAATCTCATGTTCAACAATGCTGGGGTCTATTCCTGGCATCTCTTCATATGACTAGGCGAAAGCTTCCTGGAGTTCCATAAACATCTCGGTGTAGATGCAAACCTCTTCAGGAGAGCAATCATCACTGATATGAACGTTTTCAATCTTTCCAGGAGTTCAAGAGATGTTGATTGGCGTAGTAGGAGAAATATTAGCCATATTACCCTCCGTGTAAATCTCATGTGTTCCCAAAAGAGGAACAGGGTGACTAACAATCTTGGCTAGAGTCATCCTAAACTCTTCTTGCTCGACGAGATCGAGGTTGGGAAGAAAACCAGAGCGATGGTGCATATCCTCCCAAGGGCTCTCACTACCACACATGGCCTTAATAATGGCTTCATCTGAAGTTAAAGTATCATCAAGGAAATCGTGCAAACAAGATGAGTTGGCCTCCCAAACCGACAACATAACGGGATCTTCTTCTACTATTCGAGAAGAGGAGAGATCTGGCTCTACCATGGCTTGTTGAATATCATAATAAGCAAGCTCAGTAGCAGATAATGGCATAGTCATCCCGACATGAGCAACATATCCGGACGAGGCACTCGTAGATGGTAAGGTCCACAGATTATTGAAATATGATGTCCGGAATGGTACATTATGTACCAAAGGAGACGCATTGTTGGAGATGGTTCCAATAAAATTAATGAGTGCAGGGAAATCAAAGGATCCCAACATAGAAGGGTACAATCCGACACCCATGTTCCCAATTTTCGGTTTAGAATCAGTAACTTGTGGGACCACTGATCCCATGGATGCTATGAAAGAAGGACTAACTGTCACATACCCAATTCTACTAAAAATAATGTAATTATTTTATTAATATTCCTGAGACATTATGTTAAATTTAATGCTAAGTAGGAATGGATGACTCAGCAGAGTCTCCAGAAATGGAATGTAAATTCTGAATAATTATTATTAATAAATAAATTATGGAGACAACAGCATGGGAGAGCTGTTAAAAGAGGTTACTGGTCTAACTGGTGGATAGAACTAGGTGGAAAGACAAAAGACAAGTGGCAGCATCCTCAAACACTTCCTGAGTTGCAGGTGGCAACTTCCCTATATTTTGGGGTCATGATTCCCCAAGAAAGTGGAATCTGAGCAGGTGGCTCATTAATGATAGTTAACCCAACTAAGACCTAGGCAATCTTTTAAATAGTACTCAATGAACTGGGCTAGGGGTTTAGCATTGTTCTAGAGGGAGAATACATTCAGGTGAATGCTATTCAGGAGTCCCATTGAGGAAGTGGGAAAAACAGTAAGGAAGTGTTTTGAGTCAGGAAGTTGCAGTAACTTGGTTCCAGTATAGCTGCTTTGGCTGAGGGAATTGTTGGTTGTACCTAGTTCCTTCCAGTTAGACCAGAGCAAGCTCGGGGGTCCTGAGAAGTGCTGTCTGGGAACTCTCCAGGAATTGGTAGGGAGGAACAGCCTCCCATTGCTGTTATTGTCTACCATTGATACAGGTTCTGCCACTTTTCCTGCTGTTTACTTAATAAATTTAAATGTAGAATGGACAATATCATCTGTGTTTGAACAGTATTTATTTCAGTAAAGTTAGCCTCTCTGTATCGTCAGTAGATAGAAATTGCAGAACTAATATGTCTTAGAATTTCCCTACTTATCATACAGATCGAGTAATTTGTTTATGCAGGATATGTTTGTGCTTATTACAGTAATAAAATATTATGGAGATTTTATATAGATTTATTTTTAACAGTTAAATAATAGATATAGAATATTTATATAGTAGTCATTCCTGAATTACACTTATTAAAAACAATCATAAGAACAGACACATAGATAAATCTTAGATTTACTGTGAAATATACCCATAGAGAAATTTACAGGTATAAATTCTATTTGAGCAAATATACCAGTTTATATCTGCCTTATGTTTTATTAAACCAAAATACAGGTTATTCTCTGTATCAAGCTAAAGATGAACAAAAGTTATATCAGTAAATTTAACTATATTCAGAACATAACTGACTGTATCGAATATTCACAGGTTGCGGATTGCAGTAAGTTTTCATTTTCAAAACCATCCTATACAATCCTATTCAATAAAATCTTAGTCAAATAAAAACACATAAACTGGAAATAAAGAATCGTGGTGATAGTTGTTTATCTAAAACCTATTACTATAGTTATTATATCCATGATGCTTACAACAGAGTTACAAGAGCTATTTTAAAAAAAATAAACACATCGACAAGATCGAAGCCGAGTGTTACAACATAGAAATTTCATTGTTCCTTTAACCAAATCACAAGCATAGGTTACTGTTCGTTATCGAGCTCTTTTTAAATACAATATACAGCATTTTTATGGTGTTTCCATAACATTAGTCAACATCATAACACACGCAGAGAAGGTATCATCGAACTCAGCCTTTGTTGGCTTTTACAAACCCTATTATTAATTATTGACAGGGAGACATTCGTCACCTTATATATATACGTAAACCAAATTTCTTTTACAACTTGCTCCCCGCCACCATAGAACTTAAACACTTTTCATATATATATTTTAAACCAGGGAGAGAACTCCATTTCGCCAGGGTTAACAATAATTCTTCGTCTATCACAGTAAGGGATAACGAACCCCATCATTATCATTTAATACCCAAAACCAAATAAAACGCAGAGAACTCATATACTACCATAACCTACAGCTGAGATATCATTCTCTGAGAACATCTGAGAATCTCAAAACAATTCCTATTATTAAACATTTTGTTCATTTAATAAAAATGCAGTTGATACACGGCCACTTGACAGGTTAAACATTACAGTATCTATAAACTTCTACAGGGTTGGGTAAACCCCCATATATTCGAAATATAATGACAATAACAACCCCAAGGCCGTCATAACAGACTGAGCCTTAGTTTGTTCCTCGTAAACATGCCAGGGTATACAAACCCTATCTACTATAAGCAAAAGGATTCATACATGTGACAGTATTCATGTTCACAAAAACGACAACAACCCAGTTACAAAGGAGGTCCTTCCAAACATAACCCTAGCAAAACAAAACCAACAAAGGGAGAGACAGCCATGGTATAACCAGGCTTACCCGGAGGAGCCAGTGCTGGAGAGGAAGCCTTGTACACCTTCAGGAAAGGTTAAAAAACTGCACATTATAAAATAACGAGTATTGTCAACATTTATTTAATTTTAAACAATATCATTCAAAACTGAAATCTACGAAACCTTTGTTATTTCTTACCAGCAATTAAAGGAGGAAGCCAGCCCAGTGGGCAACCGGGTAGCCACGGGTTGAGCCAGGAAGGAAGAACCTCATCATATTCGTCAGAAGGATGAGCAAGGAAACATTTAAAGTTTTCCTCTCCATTGATAGCCGTGACCGGTAATATTGAACAAACCCTTAAGCTGTAAATGAACCAGTCGGGGAGCACACTTTAAAACCCATTACACGACCATCTCATGAAGAAAAACAACAGAGAAAACCCTGCCTCTAACTCACACTAGCAACAGTGTAAGACTGTAAGTAGCATGTGACTTAAACACAGTGATAGCAACGAGACCAAGATGCCCAATGAACTGTAGCAGACGCCAATAGCAGAGCCCGCAGACTTTTAAACCACCAGAGGATAAAATTACGAGACCATAACCAGAAGAAAATTGCATTTTACAGTACCCAACTGACGAACTCAGACATGAAGGGTTTCTCTCTTACAACCCGAGCCCGAAGGCAGAGAAAATGACCAGGAAGGGTTTCAAGACAGGCTTATATAACACCAAACGCAAGGATGAGAGCCATCCACGTAGCCCTTTAATTTATCAACTTATCATGGGTCGACTTACTATAGTTCAGCTGCAGCTCGAATCATTGTTATCAATTTTAAATCATGGCATGGATAAAAGTCATATTCGTAGCATGGATATCCCCTATGATTGATACACAATCATTGTATAGTGCATATTTGTAACCGAGCCATCGTTAGTTCCCTAGTTACATAATATATTCCCTACAATCAATTGAAAAGTGATGTAGTCAATTTCAAAAGAGAGCTCCACATCATTTAAAACATTGAAATATTACCTTGGCAATATATTTGGATACAACATTGTTATATAAGTTCTTATTACCATAATACTTCCAATACTATTGTTAACAATCAATGATGAGGATAGTAATCTTAAATCTTGTGTAGTATCGATATAAAATCATCTATAATTCCATGCATTGGACGTAGAATGAAAACAAGGAACAAGGATTTTGGCATAAGTTAAACCGGGCTTATCATAAAAAAAAATACTAAGCAGACAATGGATCATAAATTATAGATGATTATAATAGAACATCGCTAGAGGTATCACAATTTCCAACTCATGCTAATAACGTGTGATCACAGTTGTAATCACAGCTAATAGTTGACAGTATATCACATAACGCTAACGTCACATTATGCATACAATGAACATGATACAAACAACTTGTTCCAGTGACAGTATACAGCAGTAACATAGAGTCATGGTCACAACGCAATGAATATGTCGGAGACATTGTAATTCATAAAACGCCTAATGATACTATCCAGAATAAGAGATATCATGTCATTACAGACTATCAACCATATATCAAGCATAAATTTCATGAAAAGAACTTTACCGTCTTACGCGACAACCAGTAATAATATTTAGATCTTCTTTGAGTTTTTACAGTGCAGGGAAAGGAATTTGATGCTCATAAAAATTAATTTATAGTGATCCTTACTGTACCTGTGAACAAAAGATGAATTATGTATTAGCTCATAAGCTAAGTAAGCCAGTCAGCTATGGCTAGTTCTCCCTTTGCAGTTAAAAACGAAAACAATCAATAAATAAAATCAAAACTCACATTAGTATTATAACAGAACCTTTTAAACAAAATTACGATTAGTTACTTAAAATAAACAGGACCATGAATGCAATTAATTAACATTTATTGTTATAATAAAAATTTTAAATTTTTCAGAAATTTCGGGTTCTGACATGTGGTATGAGAGCCAGGTTCATACACTAGGCTTGGAGGTGACTCCACTAACTTCTGCAAAAAAAAAAAAAAAAAAAAACAGTAACCATAAAGGAAAATTTAAATGTACATATAAAGTACTAACTTATATTTCTGTTTCATGATACAGAGCAGAAAATTTCCTTTTCTGAATTTTACAGACAGGTATGGAAAAACTAGGAGAATACGCTGAGCAAGAATCTCCAAACACTGTGACAAGACAGATGTCAAGAGAACCTGAGACAGAAGAGGTAATTGCTTACACCACTAAGCTGATACAGACCATAAAAGGTTTAAAGACAGAGATAGAAACAGTTAAGAAGGATAATGAAAGGATTCTAAAAACTCAGGAGCAGTTAAATCAGCTATTGATAGAAAAATTTCAGACAGAAGGAAGGAGCAAACGAGCTGACTCAGAAGAAGTTAGTCATCAAAGAGGGTCTAAAAGGACGAAACCATCTAAATTCGACAGCAGTTCATCATCTGAAGAAAGAAAGGGACAACACAGTTATCACACTAGCAGTGACAGTAGTGAAGCTGAGCTGCACAACAGAAGGAAAAAGTACAGGCCTTATGAAGAGATTTCCGGGGAGTTTAAGAAGATAAAGCCCCCAACTTTCAATGGAGAATCTGAAACTGGAGAAGAGGCGGAATCCTGGTTATCCGGGATGAGAAAATATTTTCAGATCTATAACTACTCAAATCAGCTGAAGGCACGAATGGCCATCTACAACCTCTCGGGAAAGGCGGACATATGGTGGCAAGATCTGAAAAGGGTCAAGGGGATTAAAGAGAGAGAAGTTAATTGGAGTACTTTTAAAAGATACTTCAAGAAGAAATTTCTGTCTGAACAGTATTATGAGGAGAGGGCCAAGGAATATTATGAACTAAAGCTAGGATCTATGACGATGAAGGACTTCAACAGTAAGTTCTTAAGTCTGCTGCGGTATGTGCCGTATTTTGTCGAAGAGAAACCAAAAATACAGCGGTTTCTTAGTTGTCTGCCCTATCATATCAAGGACAGAATTGAATATGACAACCCCAAAACACTGGAAGAAGCTATGTGAAAAGCTAATTTCTGTTATGAACAGAATAAAAAGAAAGAGGGGATAGCCAGCTGGAAAGCCAAAAAGAACAGCAATCAGATCGAGTACAAGAAAAAGGAGTTTGTCTCACATAAAGGTTTCAAGAATGGAAAAAACGGAAACCACTTTAATGGTAAAAGCTTCCAGGGAAACAAAAATGGCGCTGTCAGCCATTCCAACAATTACAAAAGCAGCAAGGAGGCTCCTAATAATCATGGAAACTACACCAAAAATTTTGAGCGAAAAGAACCTGTCAAGTGCTGGGAGTGTAATGGGCCACATTATGCTTCAGTCTGCCCAAACAGAAAGAAACAAATCAGCAATATTCATACTGTTCAAGATTAAATGACAGTTGGAGACTTTGTAGGAACTATGCCCCGAATCAATGCAGCGTTGGAAAACCGCCAAGCTGACTATCAAACTTCCATGGTGGAAGTAGGAGGTATGATTGACAAAACCCCTGTAACTATTTTAATAGATCCGGGTGCTAGTCTTAGTTATATTTCACCCCAGTTAGTAGAAAAATGTAATTTGACTGTTGGGAGATTTGATAATTCTTGGTCTGTACAACTAGCTACCGGGGCAAAAAGGAAAGTAAACTGTTATGTAAAAGAATGTATCTTAAATATGAATGATTTCATAACCGCAGTTAAATTAAACATCTTGCCACTTGGCTCTTATGACATACTTATCGGAATGGACTGGTTGGAACAACATAGGGTCGTTTTAAACTGTTTTGACAAAACTTTTAGATGTGTAAACAGTAATGGACAGCCTGTAACTGTTAGGGGTATTCCTAGGAAAATAGTAGTTAGGCAGATTTCTGCCTTACAACTCAAAAGGGCAGTCAGAAAAGGGTGTAAGACCTATGCTGTAACTATTATAGATGAGACAGATAAGTCTGAAAACAACAAGAAAACAGTAGAGAACATCCCTGTAGTCAATGAATTTATTGATGTTTTTCCTGAGGAAATCCCAGAATTACCTCCCAAAAGGGAGCTAGACTTTACAATTGAGCTGGTACCAGGTGCGGTTCCCAGTTCAAAAGCCCCGTATCGTATGAATATTTTGGAGCTTAACGAGTTGAAAACTCAGTTAAAGGAGTTAATAGACAAGAATTATATTCGACCCAGTGTATCCCCTTGGGGGGCACCAGTGATTTTTGTTAAAAAGAAGGATGGAACTATGCGACTTTGCATAGATTACCGTCAACTGAACAAGATGATGATTAAAAACAAGTATCCGTTACCTCGTATAGATGATCTGTTTGATCAGCTACGTGGAGCTACGGTATTCTCTAAGATCGATCTGAGATCGGGTTATCATCAGGTGAGAATTAAAGAAGAAGACATTTTCAAAACAGCTTTTAGAACAAGGTACGGACATTACGAATTTGTCGTAATGCCATTTGGGCTTACTAATGCCCCAGCTATTTTTATGTGCTTAATGAACAACATAATGCATAAGTACTTAGATAAATTTGTTGTTGTATTCATCGATGACATTTTAGTTTATTCTAAAAGTGAGGAGGAGCATAAAGAACACTTGCGTATAGTCTTACAAGAACTGAGAGAACAGCAGCTCTTTGCGAAATTTAGTAAGTGTGACTTCTTCAAAGACGAAATCCAGTACTTAGGACATGTAGTCACTAAGGAAGGGATTTCAGTTGATCCTGAAAAGATTCGGGCGATTGAAGAATGGCCAGTACCAAAAGATGTAACGGACATTAGATCTTTCATGGGAATTACCGGTTATTACCGGAGATTTATTGAAGGCTTTTCAAAAATAGCCAACCCAATCACTTCTTTGCAAAAGAAAGGCAAGAAGTTTGATTGGAATGCGAAGTGCGAAGAAAGCTTCACGAAACTTAAGACTTTATTGACAACTGCACCTATTCTTAGAATAGCGGACCCAAATAAAGATTTCGTAGTTTGCACCGACGCTTGTAATGATGGTTTAGGCGGAGTGCTGACTCAAGAGGGACATGTCATTGCTTACGAATCTAGGAAGCTGAAAATCCATGAAAAGAATTATGCCACCTATGACCTAGAATTAGCTGCTGTAATTCATGCTTTAAAGATGTGGCGACACCACCTAATAGGCAGAAAATTCACTTTACTAATGGATAATAAAGGTCTGAAATACCTTTTAGATAAGCCTAATTTAAATGCAAGACAAGCCAGGTGGTTGGCATTCCTAAGTGAATACGATTTTGAAATTCAACACATAAAAGGGAAGGAAAATAAGGTGGCTGATGCCTTGAGCAGAAATGCAAAGCTAAATTTTATATCAGCTAGCAGCACTTACACCTCTGATTTAAATGAACAGCTGGCTGAAGGGATAAAATTAGACGAAAATTATCAGCATTTACAAACTGCAGCCAAGGAACAACCCACAGAAAGTTTGATAAAAGGGTATAGTTTAAATGAAAACGGATTTTTATTGTTTAAAGACAGGCTGTATGTTCCAAATGCACCTAAATTTAAACTGTTAATTCTAGACGAAATTCATAAAACCCCTTACTCCGGGCATCCAGGCTACCAAAAGAACGTCACCATGTTGAGAAAAGAATATTTTTGGCCTAACATGAAATCTGAAACAGCTGAGTATTTAGCTAGATGTTTGGACTGCCAACAAGTGAAAACAGAACACCAACATCCAGCTGGATTGCTGCAACCTTTACCTATTCCTAGCTGGAAGTGGGAAATAATCAGCCTGGATTTCATTACGGGTTTACCCAAAAATCAACATCAGAATGATTTGATTATGGTAGTGGTAGACAAATTAAGTAAATCAGCACACTTTATTCCCGTTAAAACCACATACAAGGCTGCAAACATAGCAGATATCTTTTTAAAACAGATTTTTCGGTTACACGGTATTCCAAAAGTTATTATATCAGACAGGGATCCTAAATTCACAGGAAATTTTTGGAGATCCTTGTTCAAAGGATTAAACACCACTCTGAATTTCAGCACCTCTTTCCATCCTCAGACGGACGGACAAACTGAAAGAGTTAATCAGGTATTAGAAGATCTGTTAAGGATGTACGTTAAAGATCAACCAGGTAAGTGGGAGGATTATTTACACTTAGCAGAATTTGCATACAATAACAGCTATCAATCATCAGCTAAGTTTAGTCCTTTTGAGATTCTGTATGGACGAAAATGTAACACTCCTATCTCTTGGATTAATCCAGTAGATAGATTAGTGTTAGGACCTGATTTATTGAAAGAAATGGAACAGATTGTGAAACAAGTGCAGGAAAACTTGAAGACTGCCCAGGATCGGCAAAAGAGTCAAGCAGATTTGAAAAGAACTCCTAAAGAGTTCCAGGTAGGTGAACATGTGTTCATCAAGGTAAGGCCAAAGAATAGCTCCCTAAGATTAGGAAGTTGTGCAAAATTAGCACCACGTTACTGTGGTCCGTTTGAAATTTTATCTAGAATCGGTCAAGTTGCTTATCAGTTAGCATTACCACCAAATTTAAAAGTACACAATGTTTCTCATATCTCTGTTTTGAAAAAGTATGTTCATGATGCTACTCATGTTATTGATTGGAACATTGTACAGGTAGAACCAGAAGGGGAAGTTCTGGTGGAACCGGATTGTATCCTCGGGAGGAGGGAAATTACTCTACGGAACCACATAATTGGACAGGTGAAGGTGCAATGGAAGCACCTTAGTCCTGAAGAAGCTACCTGGGAGCTGGAAAGTAAGATGCGGGAAGCATACCCACATCTATTCCAGCAGGTAACTGAAGAAGAGGAATAAGTAACATCGAGGACGATGTTACATTTTAAGGGGGTGTGTATGTCACATACCCAATTCTACTAAAAATAATGTAATTATTTTATTAATGTTCCTGAGACATTATGTTAAATTTAATGCTAAGTAGGAATGGATGACTCAGCAGAGTCTCCAGAAATGGAATGTAAATTCTGAATAATTATTATTAATAAATAAACTATGGAGACAACAGCATGGGAGAGCTGTTAAAAGAGGTTACTGGTCTAACTGGTGGATGGAACTAGGTGGAAAGACAAAAGACAAGTGGCAGCATCCTCAAACACTTCCTGAGTTGCAGGTGGCAACTTCCCTATATTTTGGGGTCATGATTCCCCAAGAAAGTGGAATCTGAGCAGGTGGCTCATTAATGACAGTTAACCCAACTAAGACCTAGGCAATCTTTTAAATAGTACTCAATGAACTGAGCTGGGGGTTCAGCATTGTTCTAGAGGGAGAATACATTCAGGTGAATGCTATTCAGGAGTCCCATTGAGGAAGTGGGAAAAACAGTAAGGAAGTGTTTTGAGTCAGGAAGTTGCAGTAACTTGGTTCCAGTATAGCTGCTTTGGCTGAGGGAATTGTTGGCTGTACCTAGTTCCTGCCAGTTAGACCAGAGCAAGCTCGGGGGTCCTGAGAAGTGCTGTCTGGGCACTCTCCAGGAATTGGTAGGGAGGAACAGCCTCCCATTGCTGTTATTGTCTACCATTGATACAGGTTCTGCCACTTTTCCTGTTGTTTACTTAATAAATTTAAATGTAGAATGGACAATATCATCTGTGTTTGAACAGTATTTATTTCAGTAAAGTTAGCCTCTCTGTATCGTCAGTAGATAGAAATTGCAGAACTAATATGTCTTAGAATTTCCCTACTTATCATACAGATCGAGTAATTTGTTTATGCAGGATATGTTTGTGCTTATTACAGTAATAAAATATTATGGAGATTTTATATAGATTTATTTTTAACAGTTAAATAATAGATATAGAATATTTATACAGTAGTCATTCCTGAATTACACTTATTAAAAACAATCATAAGAACAGACACATAGATAAATCTTAGATTTACTGTGAAATATACCCATAGAGAAATTTACAGGTATAAATTCTATTTGAGCAAATATACCAGTTTATATCTGCCTTATGTTTTATTAAACCAAAATACAGGTTATTCTCTGTATCAAGCTAAAGATGAACAAAAGTTATATCAGTAAATTTAACTATATTCAGAACATAACTGACTGTATCGAATATTCACAGGTTGCGGATTGCAGTAAGTTTTCATTTTCAAAACCATCCTATACAATCCTATTCAATAAAATCTTAGTCAAATAAAAACACATAAACTGGAAATAAAGAATCGTGGTGATAGTTGTTTATCTAAAACCTATTACTATAGTTATTATATCCATGATGCTTACAACAGAGTTACAAGAGCTATTTTAAAAAAAATAAACACATCGACGAGATCGAAGCCGAGTGTTACAACATAGAAATTTCATTGTTCCTTTAACCAAATCACAAGCATAGGTTACTGTTCGTTATCGAGCTCTTTTTAAATACAATACACAGCATTTTTATGGTGTTTCCATAACATTAGTCAACATCATAACACACGCAGAGAAGGTATCATCGAACTCAGCCTTTGTTGGCTTTTACAAACCCTATTATTAATTATTGACAGGGAGACATTCGTCACCTTATATATATACGTAAACCAAATTTCTTTTACAACTTGCTCCCAGCCACCACAGAACTTAAACACTTTTCATATATATATTTTAAACCAGGGAGAGAACTCCATTTCGCCAGGGTTAACAATAATTCTTCGTCTATCACAGTAAGGGATAACGAACCCCATCATTATCATTTAATACCCAAAACCAAATAAAACGCAGAGAACTCATATACTACCATAACCTACAGCTGAGATATCATTCTCTGAGAACATCTGAGAATCTCAAAACAATTCCTATTATTAAACATTTTGTTCATTTAATAAAAACGCAGTTGATACACGGCCACTTGACAGGTTAAAAATTACAGTATCTATAAACTTCTACAGGGTTGGGTAAACCCCCATATATTCGAAATATAATGACAATAACAACCCCAAGGCCGTCATAACAGACTGAGCCTTAGTTTGTTCCTCGTAAACATGCCAGGGTATACAAACCCTATCTACTATAAGCAAAAGGATTCATACATGTGACAGTATTCATGTTCACAAAAACGACAACAACCCAGTTACAAAGGAGGTCCTTCCAAACATAACCCTAGCAAAACAAAACCAACAAAGGGAGAGATAGCCATGGTATAACCAGGCTTACCCGGAGGAGCCAGTGCTGGAGAGGAAGCCTTGTACACCTTCAGGAAAGGTTAAAAACCTGCACATTATAAAATAACGAGTATTGTCAGCATTTATTTAATTTTAAACAATATCATTCAAAACTGAAATCTACGAAACCTTTGTTATTTCTTACCAGCAATTAAAGGAGGAAGCCAGCCCAGTGGGCAACCGGGTAGCCACAGGTTGAGCCAGGAAGGAAGAACCTCATCATATTCATCAGAAGGATGAGCAAGGAAACATTTAAAGTTTTCCTCTCCATTGATAGCCGTGATCGGTAATATTGAACAAACCCTTAAGCTGTAAATGAACCAGTCGGGGAGCACACTTTAAAACCCATTACACAACCATCTCATGAAGAAAAACAACAGAGAAAACCCTTCCTCTAACTCACACTAGCAACAGTGTAAGACTGTAAGTAGCATGTGACTTAAACACAGTGATAGCAACGAGACCAAGATGCCCAATGAACTGTAGCAGACGCCAATAGCAGAGCCCACAGACTTTTAAACCACCAGAGGATAAAATTACGAGACCATAACCAGAAGAAAATTGCATTTTATAGTACCCAACTGACGAACTCAGACATGAAGGGTTTCTCTCTTACAACCCGAGCCCGAAGGCAGAGAAAATGACCAGGAAGGGTTTCAAGACAGGCTTATATAACACCAAACGCAAGGATGAGAGCCATCCACGTAGCCCTTTAATTTATCAACTTATCATGGGTCGACTTACTATAGTTCAGCTACAGCTCGAATCATTGTTATCAATTTTAAATCATGGCATGGATAAAATTCATATTCGTAGCATGGATATCCCCTATGATTGATACACAATCATTGTATAGTGCATATTTGTAACCGAGCCATCGTTAGTTCCCTAGTTACATAATATATTCCCTACAATCAATTGAAAAGTGATGTAGTCAATTTCAAAAGAGATCTCCACATCATTTAAAACATTGAAATATTACCTTGGCAATATATTTGGATACAACATTGTTATATAAGTTCTTATTACCATAATACTTCCAATACTATTGTTAACTATCAATGATGAGGATAGTAATCTTAAATCTTGTGTAGTATCGATATAAAATCATCTATAATTCCATGCATTGGACGTAGAATGAAAACAAGGAACAAGGATTTTGGCATAAGTTAAACCGGGCTTATCATAAAAAAAAATACTAAGCAGACAATGGATCATAAATTATAGATGATTATAATAGAACATCGCTAGAGGTATCACAATTTCCAACTCATGCTAATAACGCGTGATCACAGTTGTAATCACAGCTAATAGTTGACAGTATATCACATAACGCTAACGTCACATTATGCATACAATGAACATGATACAAACAACTTGTTCCAGTGACAGTATACAGCAGTAACATAGAGTCATGGTCACAACGCAATGAATATGTCGGAGACATTGTAATTCATAAAAACGCCTAATGATACTATCCAGAATAAGAGATATCATGTCATTACAGAATATCAACCATATATCAAGCATAAATTTCATGAAAAGAACTTTACCGTCTTACGCGACAACCAGTAATAATATTTATATCTTCTCTGAGTTTTTACAGTGCAGGGAAAGGAATTTGATGCTCATAAAAATTAATTTACAGTGATCCTTACTGTACCTATGTACCTGTGTACCTGTGAACAAAAGATGAATTATGTATTAGCTCATAAGCTAAGTAAGCTAGTCAGCTATGGCTAGTTCTCCCTTTGCAGTTAAAAATGAAAACAATCAATAACTAAAATCAAAACTCACATTAGTATTATAACAGAACCTTTTAAACAAAATTACGATTAGTTACTTAAAATAAACAGGACCAGGAATGCAATTAATTAACATTTATTGTTATAATAAAAATTTTAAATTTTTCAGAAATTTCGGGTTCTGACACTAACGTAATCAAGCTGATCGATAGTCACAATCTTGCCTTCGTGAGGAAAGCAAATAACTCTGAATACAGTGGACGTGACAACTTTCATAGCATGCATGTAATTTTGTCCCAGTAAAAGGTTGTTGTCGATGGGCGCATCAACCACCTCAACTTCAATAGGAACAGGTTTCCCACCCAAGCGGACAACAAGGGAAGGGATGATCCCATGCGGATTAAATGAATGACCGTCAAATGCGGTGAGCATGGTCATAGATTTATCTAGGGGAGGAGAGCCAAGGGATTTCCAACAACAGATCGACATTACTGATGCCGACACACCTTCATCAACCACCATTCTCTTGACGAAGTTCTACAAACATTCCACCTAGATTTGAAAATCCATGTGGTAAGGTAAGCAAGGTTGAACATCAATAGTGTCAAACATAGTGATGTTAGGACTTCCCCCATCCTGAACTCCTAGAGCGGATAAGAGGGCATGCCATTGCGATGGGCAAGCCTGTAAAACCTCGAGAGCCGACATGGCACACAGAGTTTGGCCCAAATATTCTAAATGGAGTAGTTCTGGGCAACTCGGGCATTAGGATTATGTGTAGAGCGCTTGAGTACATCTTTCGGTATCCGCGGCATAGTAGAGAGCTTCTCGTTATGCAAGGATGTATCACGGGGATGGAGAGGTTCATTCCCCAAATTCGATTGTGGTGTACCATAATTGCGTTGACGAGTAGCAACAATAACCGCTTATTGGACCATATTCACGCATCCATAACCACCAGTATTGGAAGAAGACATTAGAGTCTCATAACCAGTGGTGGGTGTAGCTAGGGTTTTCACCCTAGCTTGTGCAAATGAGCACCTACTAAGGAGAATGGACTCCTTAGTAGCAGTCCAATAAACAGTAAATTAAAATGTTAAAACAATATAAATTCTAAACTAGCATGAGCATTAAGAAACATAACAAAACATGGAATATAAATGGTTTTCTTTTGTATTAAAATTTTACCTCAAGTGTAGAGGTTGGTGAAGTTCTTGCAATGGTCCAAGAGGGTTGCTCCAAACTCCAACTTTGCTCCTTCTCTTTCTCCAAATGGTGGGAATGGGCCAAAAGGGGCACTCAATGGTGAAAGTAGCTCAAGGGTGAGCTAGGGTTTCAAGAGTGATTTTGGCAGAGTAAGGGTGTATTTGATTGTGGATATGAAATGAGGGGTCTCCATCACCTATTTATAGGTTTTTAGTGGTGGAGTGCTGGCCCATGGTTTTGGGAACCATATGGTTTAGGTCAGCTGTATAGGGTTTTTTCCTCATATTTCCTCTTTTTCCTCTTTTGTTTATATTTTTTATTCCCTTTTTAGAGGGTTTTTGCTATTTTTGGAGGAATTTTGGATAATTTTGGGGGAAAAAAGGGGTTTTTTAGCCTTTTGGAGGCTTTTTTGATGCTTTTGTGGCCTTTTGGAGGCAAATATGGTAGGAAATATGGACAAATGAGTCATGTAATGGGGTAGATGAGGTAGTGAGCACTTTTTGGGTGTTAACAGTGGGAGCATCTGAAGCCATATTCTGATGATGTGGAAGGGGATCATTCAACATAGCTTTGGTCTATGCAAGATGCTTCGATTCTTCCTCAATACGGGGACACAAGTGAGTAAGGTGATCTTCCCCACAAAGCTTGCATGGAAATTTCACTTTATGTCTAGACTTACGATCCTCACCAGCATTTTTGCCATCCCGAGGAGGGTTGTGTTTTCTTTCCGTGGAGTATTGAGATTACTACCATTATTCCCATTGCTTCCATCCTTTCTATTGTTTCTCCCCTTCTTCTTACCACCAGGCTGCTGGTTACCCAATGGATTCATCGATTGCATAGAATGTACATCGGACGATGGGATGGAAGTGGACAAGGTGTGAACCTGTCCGGGGGTAGATTGGTTAAGCGACAAATTTTGCATTTGATTTGTAACCAAGTCTACATGTCGAGTACTTGTGGAACCCAAGATGCCATCGGCATGTGGTCCAGGAAATAACTTGGGCTCATGTCTTGTTCTCGGTGCATTAGGTATAATGTCGTATAAAATGCCAGACTGAGAGTATAACAAATCTAACTGCTGGACTTTTAGGATGGCTTGTTCCTCAGTCATAATGTCGAACATCAAAACATCCTTAGCAATATATGGAAGTAAGGACTTGAGAAACCATTCCAACAGAAACTCTGGAGGAATGTTGGCTTTCACTAATCTCTTCCATCGATTGCATTCTTGAACGTGGTAAGAAATATGCATGGCCTTATTCTAGCGGAAGGTGGATAGAAGTTAAGTACCAGTGTCGTAACAAACTGGCAGCTAGAAATGATCCAAGAAAACCAAAGCGATCTCATTGAATCCCCTATAGGTGCCCCTAGGCAACTCGACATACCACTTCGCGGCTACTCTCGTGAGGGTGCATTGAAATAGACATAAACGAACGAAATCGTGATTTAACGAGTTGGATGAACACCAAAGGTGAAACGTTGTGATGTGGTCCCCAGGGTCCTCACCACTCTTCCCTTCAAACTTTGGAATTTCTGAAGGGAGTTTAGTGGGGACCAGAGGCCAACTAGGATTGTGACACACCAGATCATTCATGAACTTCGAAAGATCCAGAAGGTTAAGTCGAGCGAGGAACGAAAGCTGCAGCTGGATTGCTTGATAATGAGCTTCCGGAAGGTTGCATATTTGAACCCAATGTATACGATGGACCATAAGCATGATTATGACTATTAAAAGGTTGATGATACAGACCATATGGACCATAAATTTGACCATGGCCATAAGGTTGATAATTCCCCCCTACCTGACCTGTGTGAAAGTAAGCAGGTATAAAGGTATTCTGAGCACCAAATTGAGGTGGAGGGTACTGAGGTGGTAGATATTGAGGTGGAGGGTACTGATGAGCAGCTTCGACCGTATGGTAGTAGGGACCATAGTTATGAGGTATGTTCCCACCCCCTACGTGAGCACTATTAGTAGTATGAGTGATCGTGTGGTGATCGTGAGTAAGAGGTATATTTCCGCCCCCAACATGGGTGTTCGTAGCAGCAGGAATGTTTCCACCCCAAGTATTCAAAGGATTATCAACATCCGCAAAAGTGGTCCTTGGTTGTCATGTATGGGCATGTGTATTAGGTGGTGGATGAGTCGTAGCAGGAATAGTCTTCCTATTAGGATTGGTAGTCCTAGGAGGTGGTCGTCTTCCCTCATTAGTGTTGTTAGGAGGAATATGACCCCTCCCCATACTATGTGTGTGAGTAGCAGGAATAGTGCCCCCAGTGAGGGGGTTTCCCCCAGTGGGTGCACCGCTACTAACAGCATGGCTAGTACTAGCATGACTACTAGATCTAGTGGACGGATGAACTGTGTCGTGACCAGGCATACCATTAGAGAATGGGTTAACATTAGCTGTAGTATCATGGTCGACATGAGACTCTGGTCTCTTATATAGATGATGACGTGGATGTGTAGGATGAAATGGGTTATGCTCGGGTGCAATGAGATCATGAAAATTAGGTTTGATCGTAGTATCATGGTCAATATGTGACTCTGGGATACCATATACATAATTGAGCGGGTTACCCTCGGGTGGAATTGTCTCATAAAATCCAGGTTCGGTCTCAGGCGGATCACCTCCCCACACCTCTCGAGGAGTAGGGGAATCACCTCCATCCGGGGGAACCGTAGGGGTTTCTCCCATGCTAGAATATGTAGTCATGATATAACTACGAAGATCTTCAATGGAATTACTAGGACCGGAGGGTACTCTTTGATGTCTCCTATCAACAGGACGTGGGATCTCGGTGGCCGGTGAACCAGCCAATCGACGAGAGCGGCGGGTAGCCAGGATTCTCGCCACGATATCTCAAGAGAGACTATAAAATCAAAACGTGTCCTATCGGCCGAACTATCGATCAAAAACAAAAAATGAAGAGCATAGACCTAAAAAGAACCTACATCCAAATGCACACAAATGGAACTGGCTCAAGGAGCTCCTGACACTACACCCGGTATGTCTTGCCTAGGAGAGGCTTGAGACTCCCAAACTATAGCCAGAGGTAACATAATCAATTATAAGGATTCCCAGACTTCACTGCATGCATAGGATCAAATCCCTGCATAATCACAACTGTGTTGTCCAATCCCTATCTGACTCAGGACACAAATAGTATAACCACTACAAGCGCCCTGTGCAGCACGTAGGTAAGGAAACTAAGGTCACCACAATATAACCAATGCTCAGGGGGACAGTCACTGGTGGGATCCGTCGTATGGGTAGGGTAGCTAATCCCGAAGCACAAGAGGATGAACCTACGGTACCCGCAGATACGAACAAATCCTGGATATATCTCCCTGGTTCAGCCAGTATCAGAGGGATATCTCCTCAACCAACCTCCTGTGACCTCGTTCTTAACTTTGGTCTGAGTAGAGCTTCCTGAGAACACCGATGTATACGATGGAATTCACTACTCCCTAGTCAGACACATAATGTTGGTCTAATAGTCTAGGATTGTTAACTCACAATGATCTATTCCAAGACTCTAAACCTAAGCTAGTTGGTGCACCCTATAAAATGAAAATCGTTACTAATCAATTTTAATATCAAGCGCTAATTTTAGGTGGCCATGATTACTCAAAGGTATGGTCGTGAAACTAATGATGTATATGACTCAATATGCACATAATCGTCCAAATGCTAGACTCATCTACTCAATGAAAACAATGCCTCTAACATGACAAGCAAATCCTACGATTTCAAAATAAAAATGCAATTCTTTTAATTTTTCCAATGATAAAACAGATCCTAAATGAAAGCACAAGCACTCGAATGAAAAATGCAATGTAGAAAGTAAAATGTTTTTGCATTTTCTTTTATAAATGAAAAGGAAAATGCAAAAGCAATATTTTTGTATTTTTCAATATTTTAAAATGAAAAATGCAAGCGAAATCTACCTATTTGGATACAGGAATGCAGAGCAAATCACCAAGACAACCCAGCACACCCTAAACAGTGATACTCAGCCAATTAAATGAGCTAACAAAATCAAAAGAGGGTGATAAACTAATCAACTCAAATCAACGAGAAAAGAGGAGTTCTGGTCACCAACAAGGCATGGAATAGTCAGGAACAAGGCCAAAGAAGACTCAGGAACATTCACCATCAACCCAGCAACAACCAAAGGTCATAAACCAACCAAATCCGGAGTTATACGCTACTGTCTGAGCAAAAACTGCAGGTACCAGTGAGCTATAGTGCAGACAGAGGCAGGTAGATGTGGGTAGAACTAGGCTCACCCGTGGGTATGAAACAACAAATGGACAACAGAAAAGCCCAATGACCCAGAAAAGACATGTTTTCTATAGGGTATCCTAATGGCCATATAATGACACAGAGACTCGACAAACAACAACTCAAAATAAGTACTAAAGCCTAAAAATACCCAAAAGTGGATGCATTCCCCAACGGAGTGGCCATTTCTGTTATTGGAGAAACTTCCTATGGCTTGGGGTAGACCACAACAGATAGATGACTACCAGAAATAAATTCAATTCTCAATACAATGATATATAATTGACAATGCTAAGATAATGGAAAACATAACCAACCTTGATCCAACGTTTGCTGTAGATATGCGTTGAAGCTTTCAATCCACGAACACTTTCAATCAATGCACTTGGTCCTGCAAATTAGTCTTGACAGCAAATATACAACAAGTACATATGATATATGAAAGACATTAACATTATCAATAACAATGGTCCATAATATCATAAGCAAAATGCAACCCAATTTGATATAAACAACATTAACAACATTAATGGACGAGAATATGAGTATTTCTATTAATAAACAAGAAGAAGTACAATGAGATACGACCTCTTGCTGGAAACCAATCCAAACCAAGATCTAGGTCAATCACCTTGTGCCTCCACCACTTCAATCCTCCATGAAAGGCAAACTCAAACTGTGATAGGTGTTTGGAAGGTGAACATAAGAGGTTCACAACAACTAGGATCAATGAGTGTAGTCTCAAGATGAGGCAAAAATCCACTAGAGTTCTCTTTCTTTCCCTTTCTCCTCCCTTTCATATGCCATAAATGCTCAATATATAGCCTTCCAAAGGTAAGTGAAAGGACACATCGAGGCATTACTGGGAAAATGGAGGGCCAAAGGTCACCGTAAGACCGCTTTTTGGGAGTAAAAAGTAATTAATTAGTTATTTTTACCATTTTACATGCTACCGGCGGGTTATAGTGATGCAGCTTGCGGGTACGCCCACTATAATGATGTAGCAAGTGTATAGGAATAAAAAATAGGGAAAAGGTTGTTCTGAAGGACATAAAGTGTCTCTGAGTCAGTGAAATGGATCCCAAAGGCCAAAGACAGCTGATACTCACAAGGTGGAAGATTACGTTGTAAAACATAGTACTACAAGGTTTCCATATTTATTTGTCTCCTCCATGATCCCACTAATTACTAGTCACATACATGATTTCAGTTTCCTAGATCAATACATTCTCATCTATTTTTAGACTAGCAAGAGTTGGATTTCTAGTTACCAATTGATTGATGAACTTTCAACAATAAATGTTTTTATGTCAGTTGGAAAATTCTGTACCTATTACACATGCTAAGATATGAAAATAACATGAAACTCATGGATTTTTTAATATTCTTAAGTGATGGTCATCTGATTACCTAATGTTAACCCCAAAATGGATTTTTTTACAACATTTAAGAAATGGAGTTGAACCCCTTTTTCCCTGAGAGATTGTATACAAGATCGCCACTTGATTCCAATACACGTCTAACTAGGGTAGTACCAAGAATCAATCAATCACAACGAAGTAATTCTACAATCATATACTTAACTTTGCATTTGGTCATCAGGAAAGAAAAGAAAAATGTATAACTGAGTATCAAAACTTTTTTTTTAATTTGTTCCTTGAAATCGCTATAATTCCTTGTCGCTCAGCGTGTAATCTTGGACTTTGGAATAGATTTCTGATAAGTTTACCACCAAATATTTTCACTCGATTCATTATGAGGATAAACCAACTTCACCACCGCATGAGGTTCATTCAATAGTCACTCAATCACTAAAAAATTAGTAATATACCAACCAAATTAGAAATCAACAAATATATATTGGATGAGAAACAAATCCAACAAAGGGGGATTGAAAAGTTCTCAATAATAGATGATGCAATGATAAATCATGTAGAAAATTTACCTTGACTTTTGTAGTTGGTTGCTTGTAAATAGTAATTAAAAATGGGCATAATCTTCCCCAAATTGAATTGCATTTGTTCTATAGCAACAAGGATTTTAGAGTTGGAAATAACCATGGGAAGGAAATATTGAAATAATATTAAGTAGTAGATAAATGTAATCTTTTTGCATGACTATGAGAGTTATGAAGGTAAATCACTTAAGAGAAGCATGAGATGGAAAAAATAGCTTGAGGACATAATCAAATATGCAACATAGTAGAATGATTGAAGTTCAAATCAAACTTGGATGATAATTAATCGAATGAATGTAAAAAAAATTATCAATGTTTTTAGTTCTAATTGGAAAGGTGTTTGTGTTAGTCTTCCCTAATTCACAAAAATGCCTAAGATGAGGCAAAGAGAGGTTAGATGCCAAAGAGAAATTGTTCATGTAAACTACCTCTTTGTATTGGTCATTCAAGTTCCTTGTTTATCCTTCTAAGTCTTTTTAGTTGTCAACTCAATCTGAGTAGTTCCTTTGTTGTTATGTTTTGTATGGATGGAAGATAAAACCATCTCAACTGCCATTACAATGTGGTTGTCTAATATTTTATGATATTTACTATTAAATTGTTGCCATTACAAAGATATGGTAACTAAGTGAATTTGCATATATTAACATCAAAGGATGACCATGTACAATTAATGCAAAAATTCTGTACCAAGTAATATAACCTAGAACCATGTACAACTAATGCAAAAATTCCATACCAAGTAATATAACCTATCTATTTCATAAATACACCACATGCCAATTAGACCATTTCATTGAAAATTTTGTCCTATATTCCTTAGTACCCTTGTTACCAGAAGAGCAAGCAAAAAACTTCCTTAGTAAAAATAATTTTATTAATCTGATTTGGAGCCCAGCCCTTCCTGTCTCAATGAAAGACCTAAATGTGTGAAGAACCTGCAACAATTAATTAATGAAAATACACGATATAGTAGTAATAATCGAACTCAGAATCACTTTATTGATCGCAGGCCACTTCGAGGGGGAAACCTCCTTTGAGCAAGCTCAATACAAATAACTTCACGGTACCTTCATTGGTCTCAACACAAACTTATATACTAATTCTAGGCGCCAATACCATGGGTCAATACCATGTGTCAATACAAACCATGGGCCAATACAAACTATGGATCAACAATTACTACGGCATGACTTACAAAGCATATGTATCCAACAACAATAATACAAACTATGTATCAACAAATATTACGGGACGACTTACAAAGCATATGCATCCAACAACAATATACTAACAAAGTAAATAGAAGGGTTCGACATGGGTTCCTAACATCCCTCCCCCCTTAGAAAAATATTTGTATTCAAAGCTTTAGATGTGGAAATTGATGCAGAATCTGAAGGAGTGGTTCCCTTGTAGCATCCTTGGGTTTCATTTTGGGCCACTGATGCCATTTGAGTTTCAGGGAGGATTGCTTGGAAGGATGTAGACGAAGAAGAACCATATCAGTTGCGTGAAAAGGGTGTGCAAAACGATGCTGATTGGCTTGTTGTTTCAGTCAAATTCTTGCCATGTGAAGATTACCATGCAGAATGAGAAGAATCTGATCACGGTTTCGAAGAACCGAGTCAATTGCTTGAACTAGGGAGCTGCTGAGGGTGTATGGAAAAAGTATTGGCAGTGCCTGTCCATAGACTGCTTCATATGGTGTCCTTTTAGAGGTGGTATTGTACCACGGGAGCGCTTCTAGGAAATCCATAGAAATAGTTGTCCAAATATGTGTAGGCATGGGAAAGTGTAATGTCCCTTGTTATGAATTTTATTAAAATTGCAATTTTCCACTTTTTTCCTTGGTTTGACCTTTGACTAGTTTCGATCTCTAGGTCCCAAATTTGCCCCAAATGATCCCAAATCTTCTGAGAAGGTATATGAATGATATTAGAACATAAATATGTGTTTCAGGGATTCCTTTGTACCTTTAAAACACTTCTGCAAATACTCTTTCAATTCTGTTCAATGTAGGTAACTTTACTAGTGATTTCCCTTTGACTAGTATTGGTCTCTAGGTCTCAAATTGACTCCAAATGCCTTCAAATATTCAAGGAAGGTGTATGAATGATATTAGGGATTGAATATGATGTTCAGGGATAACATATGGCCACCAAAATACCTCTTCAAACTCTCTTAATATTCTGGACCAAGTATGCAATTTTACTAGTAATTTGGGGTTCAAATCCCCCTAAGGTAAGTACTGAAAATGGCTTCCCAAATGCCTCCAAACCCACTCAAATTTATGAAAAGAGGTATGTAATGTGTTAATTATGTTATTAAGGTCTCATATGCACCATTAATGGTTTATTACAACTGTTCTCACCCTCTCCCATTCAACTGCAAAAATCACCAATTCGACCCTTGGGGAAATGGCACTATTTCTTCTCCCAATGCAATTAAACTGAGTAAAAATACTTCAAATGCTCAAGTACAGTACATGAAACTTGTAAAATACATCCATGGAAGTCCATTAATCACAAATTCATCATAGAATCATCCATTCATTCAAAATCATCATCAATACATTGTTTCACAACAAGGTAGTGGGGAAATGGCATTGTTCTTCCATTAAAAATGAGATTTATACATTTCTACTTGGAATTTCGACCTGAAACTTTCTGGAGATGAAGAACAGAGTATTTAATTCATATTACAAAAGAAATGGGACATTAGAAGCTCGCCCAAAGAGTACAATAGCTCACCAAAAATGCCCTCCCTCAAGGATCAAGAATATGCCATCAAAACTGGAAATGGTTGAAGGAGCGAGCTGCAATAGAAGAAACCATGAGCTGCCCTGTAGCTTACACCTGCAAATAAAGACTCCATTAAAACTCCAAATGAAAGGTCTGAATGGCCTTTCCAATTGCCAACTTGGATGGGAATCTTTCACCCTCGAAATTGGCTAAGGCAAGAAACTAGTCATCCACTAGCTCTCCCTCTTCACAAATGCAATTGCAAATTCTACAAATGATCAAAATCCATTCTCATACTTCATTTCAACATTTTATAACCAACATTAGCCTTATAAGGGTCGAAATCCTCTCAATAGATTCAATAGATTTTCATTTAGGAAATATTCCACATTTGCCACTTGTCTCCTAGTTCCAACCTTCCATCTTCTCCCAAATTCGATTTTGAGTCTCTTTGGCTTCTCCAACTCCCAAATTCACCTTCTTTGAGCCTATTTTTGGGGATGACATGTCATAGTGGTCAGATGTCAGAGGTCAGGTCTGCAATTTGTCATAGTTGTCATAGATGCTCCATCATTGGTGTCATAGGGGCTAGGGAATCTAGCCCAAGTGTCCACAAACTTCCACTTTGACTCTTTATCTTCCATGGAGGTTACCAATCCTTCCAAATTCGACCTAAGATGCTCAATGACATGTGTTATTACTTACCAACTCACCCAAGAGTGTTCACATTCCCATTAATTCGAATTTGCAAAAGAGAGAAAGTGATCTCTATGTCACCAACATAGAGGTGTGAGCACCCATCAGTAGGTACTCCTTCATAGTTTAAGCATCCATCAGTAGATGCTCTTTGGTTCATGTCTAAGCTAGAAGGTGTCTCGAAATGATATTCCATATTTTCAATAGAATCTTCTTCATGCTCTTGTGATGTCTCTTCCTTTTTCTCCTTAAAGCAAGCTGATGCATTTTGCCCCTTGTTTTCCTTAGGATCAATATATTTGGAATCTCTTCTTGAATAAATCTCAAAAGCTCTCCTCAAGGAGGACATCATTTCATGCACACATATATGATACTTGCTCCAAGGGTTTTTACAAGAAGGGCATAAACCTTTCTTCACTAACTCCACATCTTCATTTTTGGGCCTATTTTCAAAAACATGTTCAGCATAGTACTCAAAAGACATGGCATTTTGTATATTTTTGCTAAAAGCAAGATATTCTTGATATTTTTGATATTGTTGGGGCAAGGTTTTATATTTTGCTCTCCATCTTTGGAACTCACTCATAGAATTATCCTTGTTTGGTGTGACACACTCATATTCATCAGATTTAAAGTCATAAGAATAATCTTCATTTCTCTTGAAATTGTAAGAAGTGTTGCATGATGGCACCTCTTCCTCATACCATTCACATTCTGCTTCATATTGCTCATAAGCATCTGCATATTCCTCATAAGAATTGTACTCATAGGATTCATCATAATAGTAAGACATGACTGCCAATTATTCTTGAATGTATGTACCTAATACACAGGTGCAAGGACCATGCTCTGATACCACTGTAATGTCCCTTGTTATGAATTTTATTAAAATTGCAATTTTCCACTTTTTTCCTTGGTTCGACCTTTGACTAGTTTCGATCTCTAGGTCCCAAATTTGCCCCAAACGATCCCAAATATTCTGAGAAGGTATATGAATGATATTAGAACATAAATATGTGTTTCAGGGATACCTTTGTACCTTTAAAACACTTCTGCAAATACTCTTTCAATTCTGGTCAATGTAGGTAACTTTACTAGTGATTTCCCTTTGACTAGTATTGGTCTCTAGGTCTCAAATTGACTCCAAATGCCTTCAAATCTTCAAGAAAGGTGTATGAATGATATTAGGGATTGAATATGATGTTCAGGGATAACATATGGCCACCAAAATACCTCTGCAAACTCTGTTAATATTCTGGACCAAGTGTGCAATTTTACTAGTAATTTGGGGTTCAAATCCCCCTAAGGTAAGTACTGAAAATGGCTTCCCAAATGCCTCCAAACCCACTCAAATTTATGAACAGAGGTAGGTAATGTGTTAATTATGTTATTAATGTCTCATATGCACCATTAATGGTTTATTACAACTGTTCTCACCCTCTCCCATTCAACTGCAAAAATCACCAATTCGACCCTTGGGGAAATGGCACTATTTCTTCTCCCAATGAAATTAAACTGAGTAAAAATACTTCAAATGCTCAAGTACAGTACATGAAACTTGTAAAATACATCCATGGAAGTCCATTAATCACAAATTCATCATAGAATCATCCATTCATTCGAAATCATCATCAATACATTGGTTCACAACAAGGTAGTGGGGAAATGGCATTGTTCTTCCATTAAAAATGAGATTTATACATTTCTACTTGGAATTTCGACCTGAAAATTTTTGGAGATGAAGAAAAGAGTATTTAATTCATATTACAAAAGAAATGGGGCATTAGAAGCTCGCCCAAAGAGTACAATAGCTCACCAAAAATGCCCTCCCTCAAGGATCAAGAATATGGCATCAAAACTGGAAATGGTTGAAGGAGCGAGCTGCAATAGAAGAAACCATGAGCTGCCCTGTAGCTTACACCTGCAAATAAAGACTCCATTAAAGATCCAAATGAAAGGTTTGAATGGCCTTTCCAATTTCCAACTTGGATGGGAATCTTTCACTCTCGAAATTGGCTAAGGCAAGAAACTAGTCATCCACTAGCTCTCCCTCTTCACAAATGCAATTGCAAATTCTACAAATGATCAAAAGCCATTCTCATACTTCATTTCAACATTTTATAACCAACATTAGCCTTCTAAGGGTCAAAATCCTCTCAATAGATTCAATAGATTTTCATTTAGGAAATATTCCACATTTGCCACTTGTCTCCTAGTTCCAACCTTCCATCTTCTCCCAAATTCGATTTTGAGTCTCTTTGGCTTCTCCAACTCCCAAATTCGCCTTCTTTGAGCCTATTTTTGGGGCTGACATGTCATAGTGGTCAGATGTCAGAGGTCAGGTCTGCAATTTGTCATAGTTGTCATAGATGCTCCATCATTGGTGTCATAGGGGCTAGGGAATCTAGCCCAAGTGTCCACAAAATTCCACTTTGACTCTTTATCTTCCATGGAGGTTACCAATCCTTCCAAATTCGACCTAAGATGCTCAATGACATGTGTTATGACTTACCAACTCACCCAAGAGTGTTGACATTCCCATTAATTCGAATTTGCAAAAGAGAGATACCATGTATTATGAAAAATCAAGCTAGTGTGGGTCCCACATCCTCCATATGTCTCCAAAACCATTTGTCACTTAGGATTTCTCTTGAATTTCTTTATTCACTCTATTTATTAAATACTTGAACCCTTCTAATGTCTAAACATTATTTATTATCCCCCTTATTCCAAATCCCAAAGCTTCCACCCCAAACCTAGGAAACTAGTAATTCTCCTCCTTGGCAATTATTTGACCCTTAACATCAATTTTACAAACTCTAATGAATATGGCTAATGTGATTAGGCCATTGTGACCCAATTCCAAATTTGAGACATGACAGAAAGGGTTCGAGCAATCCCGAAAGGAGTGTCGTTTCACCCTTGTTGACCTAGCAAGTATCACAGTCAACCACCATCTATTGAATTATCATTTTCAGTCCTTGCCAAAAGAATCTTCACATCTATGTTCCTGAGTGAATTTCTCATCACAATTATAACAAAGCCCTTTTTCTTTGCATGCCTGCATCTCTGTTTCAGACAAATGCTTGATAGGAGTTGGTCGAGGAGCTGGCATGATGGGAGGTCATTGAGAACCCATATTTAAGAAAGGGATAGAAGTGGGTTTGGAGCATTGTTGGGATGCAATATTGTCTTCTGCCAACTTAGCCAATCCCAGGGCTTCCATCATTGTGTTGAGACAAAACATTTGAACCTCTGATCGGATTTCATACTTAAGACCACTGATAAAACAACTCCTATAGAATTCATCAGACAACCCTTCTCTGTGATTGGCTAGTTTCTCAAATTCTGTCTGATACTCTCTCACAGTGCCAATTTGGCAAAGTTTAGTGAGGGCTTCTGTGAAGTCATCAAAAGCACTAGGACCAAGTTGTTGCAAAAGGAGCTGGCAAAAATCTGGCCATTTTGGCTCTTCATGAGCCTTGATGTACCAATGGTACCATTGAAGAGCTTCATGTTCCAAATGAAATGATGCAAGTGGAACTTTGTTGACATCAAAAGTATTATGTAGACTGAAATATTGTTCTACACGATAGATCCATCCAGTCGGATTAGTACCATTGAAGCGAGGAAAATCAGGCTTCAGACCACGGAAATTACTGGAATAAGAGAACCCATTGTCTAATGAAGACTCAGACTGTCGTTTGTTGTTAAGGGTTGTGTTACCAACATATTTGTACCATAGTTGGATTATCTGAAGAGCTGCCATTTGAAAAACATGATAAGTGTTTGTGTTCCAGTGTATCAGATGATCCATCCTTTGTGCCTAGCCAGTTTTGGCTAGTCAGTTTGTTTTTGTCTTGAAATGATCATGCCCCACGGGGTTTTTGTAAAAACTTGTACTAGTAGGGTTTGAGTGTCTCGGTCACCCATGACTGGTTTGTCAACTAAGGTATTCCAGGGAGTTTTTTACCCTAACTAATTATACTTTGCCTATGGGTGAGGTATAATCGACGAGGTTTTCTCCTGCTTCCTGCAAAGCTGGAATGCCCGATTTTGAGATTCTGGCCATGGGGGGTTATTAGAGTCCAAATAATAAATATGAACCTACTAGGAACTATGAGTCGAGTCAGTGGTCATTTCTTAGGCCTGTAGAGGTTTAAAAACATTGTCCGAAGAATTTTTACCGAACGTGTTGGACTGTTAATTATTTTATTTTTAATAATTAATTTTTCCATAGTTTAAATGGAAAAATTCAGTTTGTAATATGTCAGTCATCCGGGGGTGTCAAAATTGGATTATTTCAGTGGCTAGATGACATGGCACAAGGCATTAAGGAAGATTCCAATCATCTCAGTCATCATCTAGTCAAGTATATAATCAACATCAGTGATTTACTCCAAAAAAATTCACCCTCCCACATACAAAACTCGATTTTGATGAAGTAGACAAGATATTAAATGGTAAAAAGTTAAAATTTGAGTTACATTAATGGGAGTGGGGGCTCCTTGCCTAGGTGGAGGCCACCTCCCACTCTCAACTACCAAGTCTCAAGTCAAATTCGAGTTAACTCCAAGCTCTAAACCACTCCAAGATCATGATATTGCATGCATTCACATCAAAGTTTGAGGAGATATGCGAATTGGTTATGTGGCACATGTTTAAAGGGTGATTAAGATGTATTTAATATTATGGTAGGTGCCTCCCTAAAGGATAGGGCCACCACATCATTAAGCCATCTCCCTCATAACTCCTCCTTATCCCCTGAAAATCTCATGCATTAAAGCCCTTGGATCATGTATATCTCCCTTATGTCACGAATTCTCCACTTGGCATTCGAATTTGAGGTGGTTGAAATAAAGTTAATGCTTTTCGTAGGTCCCTTCCTAAACTTATGCAAATCATAAAGCTTAGCTTCCCTTGGAATTCGAATCACATCCCTATGTTGGCTCACACACTAGCTAAGGAAGGTTTCACGTATCTCTTTATGAGCTCACACTTTACACTTGGCATTTGATTTTGGGGTGGTTGAAATAAAGTTAATGCATTGGGGGGCGCTTTCCTTAAAGTTTCAAGTGGATTCCCTTGTAACTCAAATCACATCCCACTAAAATCTCATGCATTAAATACCTAACCTCACATATATCCTCTCTTGGAGATCGAATTTACATGTGGCAACCTTTTGTATGATGATGGAGTTAACAAGAAGGAGATGGGGGGCGCCTTGCCTAGGTGGAGGTCACCTCCCCATCCCGCTTTAATGCAAGCTCGAGTTACATGGAGGATTAGCACTCCAAGCTTGAGTGACATTCGATTTAGTGATTAGTGCCATTGGCTTCATTCAAGGCCCATGGAGGATTAGCACTCCAAGCTTGATTGACATTCGATTTAGTGATTAGTGCCATTGGCTTCATTCAAGGCCCATTCGAATTCACTCATGGATTGTTTGTAATTTGTATAAATAGAGGCTTATGGAGCACTATTCCTTATGGATATTTTGAGCATGAATACTCTGTCGAATTCTTATTGTAATATTTGTTTGAAGTATTGAATAAAAAAATGATTTTGGAGGTCCATGCAGGAGTACTTGGGATCTATTTTCGCATTGTGTTGGTGATATCTCTCTCACTTTGTCTCTCTTTTATGCAATTCAATTTTCAATCTATGTTCCAACATTATTTAGAAATAGCTTATTTGGTTTTGTATACATGAGATCAAGGGTTTTGTAGGAGTTTTCCAAGGTGGAGAGTGACTTGGAGATCAAGCTAGTTTTCATTCACCAATAAATATTATCGCCTAAACATCTTTTCTTGCAGGTTCCCAAAAGATATTCTCATCTCAAAGGAAGAAACAATTTCTCAAAGAAGCTTACTTCTCTCTCCATCAAGCAACAAAAACTATTTGATCCATTAGTTACACACTTTCTTTTTATCTTCTTTCTGCATGCTCCATTACTTCCCTTCCTAGCTTCGTTTCACCTTTTTTTTCCCCTTTCTCCATTCGTTTTCCCTTGCTTTCCTTCACCCTCCTTTCATCCACCTTAGGTAACCCTCCACCTAGATCTCGTCACCTTATTCCTCGTTCTCCATACCCTCTCGTTTTATCTCCCTTCATCCTTCTCGCCTCCCTCTCCTTCCAACCTTTCATCCTACCTCTCCTTACTCTCGTTTTCTTCTCTTTCTCAACCCCTTCAAGTCCTCTCCTTTCGTCCATCTCTAGGACCCCTTTTAAAACACACAATAAAGAACATTTTAAATTTGTTAAAAGTTAAAGCTTGTTAAGTGCTAGTTAGTAGTTTGCTTTTGTTAAAAAGTTAATAGTTAGATTCAAATATTTTGCATTTTAATAAATTTTAGATTTCATTTTATACATTCATTTGATAACATATAGTTCTCTTCGCATTAGTTTTGCATAAGCTTTTTTAAAAAAGTTAGTGATAGTGTTTAGGCATTCTTAGTAGTTAGATCTCATTTCTTGCATTACATTTCAATTTTTCTAATTTGCATATAGTTTATTTCTTAGTTAAATTTTGCATTTAGTTTCTTCTAAAGTTTGTATGTGTAATCTTAAATCTCATTTAAAAGTTTTAAAACTTGTATTTGAAAAAGGATTGGGCATGTAGATTAGAGTTTAGTTGCACTTAGTTTCAAGCTTTTATTTTATTTTATTAACATTTAATGGGTGTCTTGTTGAGTTGATTTAAGCCTGTGTAGGTGCTTTGAAGGAGAAGAAAGGCATTGAGGGAATTTGAAAACAGGAAGATATTTTACCCAAAGAAAACATCAAAAAGACCATAAGGATGTTCTGAAACAAGAAGACCACACTATCCTTTTGCAAAAGTGTGATGTACCTGCAATAATTAATTAATGCAAATACACGAGATATCAGAAATAATAGAACAGAATCGCTTTTATATTGATCACGGGCCACTTCGAGGGGGCAACCTCCTTTGAGCAAGCTCAATACAATTAACTTCACGGTGCCTTCAATGACCTCAACACACACTTATATACTAAGTCTATGCCCAATACTATGAGTCAAAACCATGGGACATATAATACTACGGGACGACTTACAAAGCATATGCGTCCAATACTATGGGTCAATACTATGGGCTAATATAAACTACGGATCAACAAATACTACGGGACGACTTACAAAGCATATGCGTCCAACAACAATATACTAACATAGTAAAGAGAAGGGTTAACATGGGTTCCTAACATCCCCTCTCCCTTAGAAAAAGCTTTGTCCTCAAAGCTTTGGTTGGAGAAATTGCTGCAGAATCTGAAGGAGTGGATCCCCGGTAGCATCCTCGGTTTGCATTTCGTGCCACTGACGCCTTTGGAGTGTCAAGGAGGATTGCTTGGAAGGCTGTAGATGAAGAAGAACCCTGTCAGCTACGTGGAAAATGCGCTCAGAACGGTGCTGATCGGCTTGTTGTTTTAGGCGAATTCTGGCCATGTGAAGATTGTCCTGTAGAATGAGAAGAATCTGATCGCGGTTTCGAAGAACCGAGTCAATTTCCTGAACTGGAGAGCTGCTAATGGTGGATGGAAGAAGAACAGGCAGTGTTTTTCCATAGACTGCTTCATATGGTGTCCTTTGAGATGTGGTATTGTACCACCAGAGCGCTGCTAGGAAATCCATAGAAATAGTTGGCCAAAGCTGTGTAGGGATGGGCACAGGTTTGAGCAATCCCGAAAGGAGTGTCATTTCCCCCTTGTTGACTTGGAAAGTATCATCGTCAGCCACCATCTGTTGAATTGTCATTTTTAGTCCCGACCAGAAGAAGTTACATTGTTCCCGGTCATACATTTTGCAGAACCCAGAGTACCTTGTTAATGAAGAAGCATGGAGTTCATAGAAGAGATAGCCCTGTTGAACATATTGCAACCAATTTGGAACAAGCAGGGAAAGAGCTGTAAGAGAAACTGGGTCATCAATTGTGCGAGAAGGAGCATCTTCTACCATATTGTCCTTACCCTTCTTGTAAGTGATCACATAGGGACAACCCATGAGTTGGATAACCCATTGCAGGTGTGTTGGGGAGGAGACCCATTGTTCCAAAAAACGTTCCAGACTCGGGAGATCAGTCTTGATGCAGAAATAATTCCCTAATAGGTATGGCTGCCACTTCTGTACTGCATGCAAAATAGCCATCATTTCCTGCTGAGAGGTAGATGTGGCTACATTCTTACTGGAAAGGTCTCTTGAAGGCAGCAAGCGCATTGGTTCAGCAAAGATACCTGCATATCTATCCAAGGAAGTAGTGGAGACTATTGATGGGTGCATCTGAATGGAATTGAGCTGAGCGATGACACCATGTGAATTCTTCTTTAGGATTTTTTCCAGGCGATGTGAACTGATGATGCAGAGAGACCCTGGTTGTAAGCCTATAAATTTGTGTTGTGCCCCATTGACTTTGAACTGCATCCAAAGTTCTGCAAAATCCCATAAGATGGGGCCAAGTGTGCGTAACCATTGAACGCCCAAAACCACATCACATCCGCCTAAGGACAAGGCAAACATGTCAGAGCGTAGGTTATAATATTCCATAGAGATACGCACATTGTGACACTCCCCCTTGCAAGGTAAGGTACCCCCATTGGCAACCATGACTTCAAAGTTGGAGCAAGGATGGACAAAACAATCAGCCTGTTTGGCAATTCGAGGGTCAATGAAGTTATGAGTGCTACCAGAATCAATGAGGATGGTAAGAGGGAGCTTCTTGAAGTATCCCCTGACTCGCATTGTTTGTGGGGTGGTGACTCCGGTTACAGCATGGAGAGAGATCTCGGGTGGGTCGTCCTGAGATGGGGTGTCAACAGGCAGGTGTTGAATGTCGACCTGATCATTTACTGTATCTGTAGCTTCTTCACCAAGTTCTAAGGCAGGCAGAGAATCCACATCTAAGAGATAGAGCTTTTGTTGAACACATCTATGTCCCCGAATGAATTTCTCATCACAATTATAGCAAAGCCCTTTTTCCCGGCGTGCCTGCATTTCTATTTCAGACAAATGCTTGATAGGAGTTGGTTGAGGAGCAGGCGTGATGGGAGGTCGTTGGGAACCCATATTTCTGAAGGGAACAAAGGTGGGTGTGGAGCGTTGTTGAGCTGCGATCTTGTCCTCATCCAGCTTAGCCAACCCTAAGACTTCCATCATTGTGTTGGGACAAAACATTTTGACCTCTGAGCGGATTTCATCCTTGAGACCACTGATAAAACAACTCCTGTAGAATTCATCAGACAATCCTTCTCTGTGATTGGCCAGTTTCTCAAATTCCATCTGATACTCTCTCACTGTGCCAGTTTGGTGAAGTTTAGTGAGTGCTCCTGTGAAGTCGTCAAAAGCACTAGGACCAAATCGTGGCAAAATGAGTTGGCAAAAATCTGTCCAGTTTGGCTCGGGATGAGCTTTGATGTACCAACGGTACCATTGAAGGGCTTCCTGTTCCAAATGAAAGGATGCAAGTGGAACTTTCTGAACATCAAAAGTATTATGCAGACTGAAATATTGTTCTGCTCGGTATATCCATCCAGTCGGATCAGTACCATTGAAGCGAGGAAAATCAAGCTTCGGCCCACGAAAATTGCTAGAAGCAGAGAACCTGGTGGCTGCAAAAGATTCTGGCTGTTTGGTATTGTTCATGGCTGAATGCTGAAGATGGAGGCTGAGAAATTTTTCATCCAGATCTTGGAGTTTGGTTTGGATGGCTGCAAGTGCTTCCTCCATGGTGTGTGCTCCTGCACGGGTGACAACCATAACCCGTTTTTTTTTTTTTTTTTTTTTTTGGACTAGAGCGGCTACGGCTCGGATTTCTTTTTTTATACAAACTGGAGCGGCTACGGCTCGGAAGTAATCTGGAACAACGCCGAACGGTTGGATCTGGAACGGCTTGCAAAATGGATCTGAAACGGCGCAGCAGTGATCGACAATAGTTCAGCTGAAAGTAGATATGGACCCCAGGTATGTGCGGCTTCCTAACAGTTCAGGGGTTTCACTCGGCCACCAATGTTGTCTGACGGCTTACGTATTGGGGCAGTACCCCTCACTCCACGGCTCAGGTAAAACTGATAACCGCTTTGCCACAAACGACAGCTCTTGGTTTACCTCACGGGTGGGAACTAGTCAATCAGGTAGGGGTCGTTGCCCTTTTCGCTGGCAGGTCCTCTCAATGGGCCAGCTACTTCGGGGTTCCTCTGGTACTCCTCACAATGTGTTTTAGGGCTTATGCCCAAGTACTTCCCACAGTTAAGCGGATAGGGATTATTCCCAAATCCGAACCTGCAACAGAAAAATTTGGGCAGAAATTCCACCCAATGTTCAAAAACCGGATCTATATTGCTCAGAATCGCTATTATAGCATGTTTCCGGAATTAGAACAACCACTCTGCTTCTACCCATGAGAGCGGAATAGAAATCTGGGCACTCGGTCAAAAGATTTTCTCGCCGCAATTTCCGCAGCCGTCACCGAAATTCTGAAAAATTGCTGATTTTAAATCCGCGATATCTCCACTTTTAGAACTCCAAATGAGATGATTTTTTTTTTGAAACTGCGTATTTTTGAAAGAGGAATTCAGATATGCAATCGGTTTCTTCTGATTTTGTGTAGAAAATTTCAGAAATTGATCTGAAAGTCGCCGCCCAAAAAAGAAAAAAAATTTCCCACTTGTGCCAAGGAAAGTGCTCTGATACCAGATGTGATGTACCTGCAATAATTAATTAATGCAAATACACGAGATATCAGAAATAATAGAACATAATCGCTTTTATATTGATCACGGGCCACTTCGAGGGGGCAACCTCCTTTGAGCAAGCTCAATACAATTAACTTCACGGTGCCTTCAATGACCTCAACACACACTTATATACTAAGTCTATGCCCAATACTATGAGTCAAAACCATGGGACATATAATACTACGGGACGACTTACAGAGCATATGCGTCCAATACTATGGGTCAATACTATGGGCTAATATAAACTACGGATCAACAAATACTACGGGACGACTTACAAAGCATATGCGTCCAACAACAATATACTAACATAGTAAAGAGAAGGGTTAACATGGGTTCCTAACAAAAAGCTCCTAAGAGCTCTATATTGTATTGTCTTTCATAGTTATCTTACCTTTTATAAAAGACCTTACAAGGGTTAGATCCCCAAGACAGTTGTAATCTGTTTAATAAAAAAGGCTAGGTGGGATAAGGCCTCCCACACATCTCTTCTCCTTCCCCATTTGGGGAAGTTTGTTTATGCATGATTAGTTAGTTTTACTTCAAGTCATTTAGTTTAAACTTTAAATTCTTGGCCTTAGAAAGCATACTTTTGTTATTCTATCATTCAAGTGTTTTATTTCTGAAAGTGCACTTTTCTTTATGCAAGACTGCCTCTATTATAATAAACAAACAAAGTCTCTTGAACTTCTTGTAATCCAAGTCAAGAGCACTCTCTGTCGGAGAGCATTTTAGCTTGCATCTTTTCCTCCTGCATTAGGCATATTAGATTAGATAAGTCTCTTGAACCTTGTCATAAGACAAAGTCAAGAGCACTCTCTATCGGAGAGCTGAACTGTGTGCTTGAAGCAACAATTAAAATACTCCAACTCACACTCCCATAATAATTTACTTTGGTTTCCATCTAACACTCGTATGCTCTACCAACCTGAAAAGGTTGGGCTAGTACTTAGAAAGGTGTTGGACTTGTTAATATCATAAGTGTAACTTAATAAAAATTTACCCTAGCCAACGTGCCGACGTTGTTTTGAGAAACTTTTAAGTGGGAGGCAAAAGATCCTAAACCTGGTGGGGCCAAGAAAACATACCATTGTCAGACATCAGGGGTGGTTTCAACATTGGACACCTATCCCTTTGAAATCTGGACGGTCTTGACATACCATCAGAGGGGAGCCACTTAAAGGTATACTTTTCCAGTTTCTTGTTACCTTGTTGTTCTTAGCCTAATAATCAAGACCACTGAAACCTTTTAATTTATCAAGATAATTTGCATAACATTCTCACAAACAGTTACTAAGACTATGTATTCAGCATCCCCCAGCACTACATTCAATCACTTTTGACTCCTCCACCCAATGGATAAGGCACTGGTCTTTTATATTGATATGCTTTAAATTTAAATTGATCCGTTTGTTCATTGAAATTTATATATTTGTGGATGCTTGAATTTATAAATATTTGTAAACTGCTAAGTCTTGTCTCGCAACGTGGATTGGATTTTATTTTGTGTCTATTATAAGTTGTGAGTCTTCCATCATAAAAAAACTCCTAAACAACACCCATCCGCATCACCACACATTTAAAACACTTAAAACATTGAGCCATAGTTAACTCTTTGTAGGGACTACCCCCCTTGGCTTCATTAGGAGTTAGCCTAAATGGAGGAGCTGGGATTTAGGTGATAGTACCTAGCTCATTGCTTGCCCCCAAGGCCACACCTCTCCCCACTTCCAGTGAGGTAGATAGCTTTCGAAAGATTTCTGCTGCTGGTGTGCATCTCGACAGACAACGGGTTGAATGCTCAAGATGGAGCCCGGTAAATTTTTCATCCAGATCCTGGAGTTTGGTGTGGATAGTTGCCAGTGATTCCTCCATGGTTGTTGCTCCTGTGCAAGTGACAACCATAACCAAGAGTTTTTTTTTTTTAAGAATGGATAGAAAAACAGAAACATAAGCTTATTTAGTAAAGGGAAATTTGGATTTGGGAAAAACTCTTATGGGTAATTGGGGTTGGACTAGGTTTTGGACACTTTTTGATGGACAAGGAAACAAAAAATGGGGATTTCAGAAGTGGGGTGAAAGAATGAGAAAATTTGGCAAAGAGGAACAAATAAGCAAAAATAAGAAATGAACACTATGGTAAAATTTGAAGGCGAGTGGGTGAAAATTGAAGAAGTTATGGCAAACCCTAAAAATAGACAAATGTGAAATTTCTTGCTTTGGGAAGTAGAATTTGGGATAGGGTCCTCAAGAATGAAATATGCAGAATGAGATTGCAGGGGTGTTAGAGAAATTTTAGGGGAAATAGGGTTAAAACAAAGGAGATATGGAAAAAAAATGGAATTTTAGAATGGATCTGAAACGACTTTCAGGATGGATCTGAAATGACAGGATCTAAAATTGCTCGGAATGGAGCGAAATCGGTTGGATCTGAAACGACTTTCAGAATAGAGCTGAAATGACTGGATCTGGAACGACTTTCAGAATGGATTTGAAACGGCTGGATCTGAGATGATGCGGAAGTGATCGGCAACAGTTCAGCCGAAAATAGATATGGACCCCAGGTATGCTTGGCTTCCTAACAGTTCAGGGGTTTCACTCAGCCACCAATGTTGTCTAAAGGCTTGCGTATTGGGGCAGTACCCCTCACTCCACGGCTTAGGTAAAACCTATAATCGCTTTGCCATAAACGAAAATTCTTGGTTTACCTCACATTTGGGAACTAGTCAATCAGGTAGGGGTCATTGCCCTTTTTGCTAGCAGGTCCTCTTTATGGGCCAACTACTTCGGGGTTCCTATGGTACTCCTCACAATGATTTTTAGGGCTTATGCCCAAGTACTTCCCACAGTTAAGTATGTAGGGATTATTCCCAGATCTGAACTTACAACAGATGCGAAAAAAAATTTTTGGCAGAAATTCCACCCAACGAGCCCATGAAAGTGCTCTGATACCAGATGTGAGGAACCTGCAACAATTAATTAATGAAAATACACGATATAGCAGTAATAACCGAACTCAGAATCACTTTATTGATCGCAGGCCACTTCGAGGGTGCAACCTCCTTTGAGCAAGCTCAATAGAAATAACTTCACGATACCTTCATTGGTCTCAACACAAACTTATATACTAAGTATAGGTGCCAATACCATGGGTCAATACCATGTGTCAATACAAACCATGGGCCAATACAAACTATGGATCAACAATTACTACAGGACGACTTACAAAGCATATGCATCCAACAAATATAATACAAACTATGGATCAACAAATACTACGGGACGAATTACAAAGCATATGCATCCAACAACAATATCCTAACAAAGTAAATAGAAGGGTTGACCAAAATGAAAGCTAAATCCCTACCCTTAGCTTTACTTATCGACTTATAAATGAAAGACCTAAATGAAAGCTAAAGCCCTACCCTTAGATTTACTCATTGACTTATAAAGATAGATTTTTTCATTATTGGGGCTTACCGAGGGAGGAAGGAAAGTCCCACACCATAACTAAAGGATATATTTATTAACTAAGAAGGATGCACCCATAATAAGTCATGGTAATGCACTACCAACAGGTTAATAATAGTAAGCATAGTACCACGAATTTAAGTGTTGATCAACTAGGCTCAAATGTTTATTAGCAAGTGGATTCACTAGTAGTAAGTTTGTAAACTCATAGCCATTTAGTCATACCAATACTAGCAGTTTGATCTATGTGTTGTTGGGACTAGCTATATATTATGGAGTATTGTTAGTGTTTTTGTGCCCGTATCAAGTAGTATGTTCACTTATTGGTACAAATAAAGCACTTTATAGCATAAACATTGGGTATATACTAATATACGTATAGAGTAATAACATCATTATATAATATTTCCAACATGTAATTAATATGGCTTACACATAGAAACTCCATAGTCAGAGCACAACAAGCATATTGAGTTGTTTATGAATTACACGTAGCCTATAGCTGTCAAGGAGGAAAGGATCGTAGAGGCTGTTTGGACAAAACAAAAATGTAAAGACAATCATATTACAAACCATACATGCTAAACACATATCTAGGGAGAAAAATTGATTAGTTTTCCAACCAATTTGACCATGCAACAGTAAATTAGATGTTTATAAAATAAATTTGAATAACCAACAGTCTGATTTTGCTGGAAATTCCCTAAGTTAGCAGATATTTGGTAGATCTGTAACAAATTTGTGCAATTTTTAGAATATATATTAGTTATATGTTTGTTTTCAAATCCTTAATTTCCAGTTTGGGGGAGGAAAACCATTGTTTTATTCCCCGTAAGTCTCTATTTAAACCCATCAAATGTGCATTCTAAAAGTCAACACAAAATTACAAACGCATGCCAAAAGTGAACATAACTTTTAGATTTACAACAACTTCAAATATAGGTAACAATAAGTCTATATAGTATTGATTGGCTAATATGGTAATGAAATTTAATTAAACTGAAGCCAAACTATTGAAGTTTATATGAATGAAATATCTCGCCCTAATTTTTAATTTAAGAGGCATTTCATAAAAGGAAAAATGCCTTGTAAACCAGCAAGGCCACTATTAAGAGATGATCTACCTGGATTTTTTTATTTTTTATTTTCTAAAACAAGATGGCAATTTTTTTTGGGAAATACTTACTGTGTTATGAGAAGCTCAAACAGTCTTAGTTACCCCACGCAGATTCAGACGAAGAGCATTCGAGTGCCTACTAGCAGTTCTTGGTGGTATACCTTGATGGAATCACAGGGATTGAGGTCTTGAGCACAATTTAAATTTTTTGTATGTCCAAAAAAGATCAAAAGTCTTTAATGATCTAGCTGATCATTCAACAACCCATTTGAACCCACATGATTCATGGAATATAAAACATTGATCTTGATAGAGGCAGATTCAATAACCCATTCTATTTGACAAGCGAAGTAATTTTTTATCACACACAATATGAATGAATCGAAGCATAATCAAACCAAATACAGGGAAATACATAAATAAATATTTCATTGGTAGGAGTAGATCAATTGACCATCTAAGAATCTGAAGTATTTCCTATTTGAAAGAAATGTAGTGCTAGAATATGATGCATATTTCATATTAGAAAATAGAGTCCCTGTCAATTCAGGAAGAGGAAGGTTACCTGTGGTTTCTTCCAGTGGGGAAAGTCCAGATTCTGCAATGTAGTCCCCTCTGGTGCGATGGTTGCAATTCCCCTTCCACAGAAAATGAATGAACAATCAAATGAGGAAACAAAGTGCAATGGTAGTGGGTAAATTGGAAATGGTATGCTTGAAATTGATGGCCCATCAAGGGTTTGAAATTTTGAGGATTTGAAATTTGGAGCCATAATCCACCAAATATTCGAACCATCACTAAATTTGGCAGTGGCATTAAGCTGCATTTACTGAAATTTAATGGTTTACCTAAACTAACTAGTTAGGAAGGTGCAACTGCATCACTAGCTACCTAGGCCCCCACTTTAACCCAGGTCCCATGCTCAAAGTCCTTGGTGCCTACTGTGGCATTGCCTCTTAGTTCTTATGCTCATAATAAAAACCTATTAATGACGTTTCGAGACATATTTTGAACATCATATTTACGGTTTTGAGAAATATCCAGCTGTCTAAAAAAATGTTTTTTAAGTATTTATTCCTATATTTGATGGGTAAAATGCTCAAGAACGGGAAAATTCCCATCAAATTCCAACCCTGCTCCCACTAATTGTGCCCCTTCAGGAGATGAACCGAAAACTCGGCCAGATAACCTCCTCCTCACTTCGGTCTTCTCCGCAACTCTACAAAATGTAAGATATAGCTAACACTCCACCTAAAAACTATCTAAGGCACTTGAATCGGCTCCCCATCAACCAAATGTTGTGACCTCCAACCATACTTCTGTTTCAGTACTTGACCACTTTTCTTCCACAACCGATATCCTTTCCTCACGTTTTTTGCTTGAATGCACATATTTGAGAAGTGAAGGAAACCCTTCTTGCCTCAAACAAAGACAAAATTATTTTTGACTTTTGTCGTCCGTAGCTCCTTCCGCAAGTTTTCTTCATCGTTAGGATTTGATGAACGCTTTGTCATAGATTTTCCTTTCTCCAGAGAAGTATTCCCATGCTATACCTCTTCTCAACCAATATAATTCATGGTTAGTTGCTACAATGCTGTTCATCTTACCAAGACATGATGCCCCACACCACAGTGGAAATCTTCTTGCCTCAAAACTCTCATAAGTCATCCTCAAACGACTCATGCTGCTTTGTCACACACTCACCTCCTAGTTGCTCCAAAGGCATGCTACTTCAACAACCCTCAACGAGTTCTTCTGCAACACTCACAACCAGTTTGGTTATGCAATGAGCTTCCTCCATCCGCACCACCTTATGTGTCTGGAGGTTTTTGGGCACACCAATTGACTTAGCCACTTTTCCTGAAATGATTCCATCTTGCTAGCAACATTCCACAAACCCAGCACACTCCCACCCAAGTATGCTACGCTACAAACCAACATCCTGACGGTCTTCATTCCTTGGCTTCCTGCGGTCACTATTTACTCACACCTGCATTGAGTATAGGTGCCTCCGCACCTCTCGTCTTACCAGTGCATCAACAAACATGTCCACATCACAAAAAAATGAAACTGCGATCAGTTTTATGCTATCCGACACACTCCAACCAAGTATGCCATACTTCGGATGAACCCTTCTGGGAACCCTTCTTCAAGGATTCCAAGTCCTAACACTTTTCCATTTGTTACAACACATTTAAGGTGTGCTTGTCTGTAGGTTTGCACGACACCTCCTTTTCCAATATCGTCACTTTTGCAAGCCTTCATCAACTCTTCTTGGCATCAACATTCCCACCAACTTGTTGGAAGTTTGCAATGCTTTGGGCTTCCTCGCCCAGCCTGCTCCTTTCGTTGTTTGGCGCACCCGATCCATTCGAATCGACTTGGAAGCTAATTCCGCAACTTCACAAGTCTTAGTGTCTTCTTCATGTCGCATCCCTGATGTGCACCTCGTGTTACCAAACAAACTGCTTATGTGGTGCTCCTCCGTTTGTCTAGCACTTCTATGCACTAACGGTTCTATACTTCCACTCAAGTTCTGGTAACTTGGGCATTCTTCAATGTGTGTCTGAATTTCTCCCCATATAAACACTTCCTTTCTACCGACTTCCATCATCTAATACATTGCTTCACTTCTATCTAGGCTTTGCTCCATGAACACGCAACCAAACTTCACAACCACAGTAACCATCGTCGTCATGATACCAACCCTTTCTCAAAATAATGGTGAAGATCCCAACTTCCACCAACCTACTGCTCCGGTCCACATCAACCTCTACATTGAAACGAATTTGATCTATTTGCAAGAATAGTGTTGAGTAGCATGTGTTCTCAGCTTTGATACTATCTCTTCACAAGAAGAGTAGTGAAGCATCCACATTCTGTGCTATGATACCAGCTCTTCGCAAGAAGAGTGGTGAAATGCTCGCATTCTACACCTTGATACCACCTGTCACAGATCAAATGGAGAAGCTCAATTTTTCACTTTCCATCAAGTTGTGTGGCACTGCCTGGAAGCTAGCCGAGGGAATGGCCATCTCAAAAGCACTCCGACAGACTATGGCTAACCTGCAGAATTACCTACTCTTACCTCCTAAACTTCTACACTTAGTCAATTTTCCAGCTACATGTGCATACAACAAATCAACTAAGTAGAATAAATAAGAACATGTGTGGGAGGCACCCCTAAAATAGAGTAGCCTAATACCCATGAGAAGAATTCTTACAACCACAGAGGATGCCACAATCATTTGGAAACGCATCCAGGAGTGAGCCTAACCGAAAACACCTAAGATAAAATCAAGCCACAAATTCAATCGTCTTTGTCACATACGCATGCCTGCACACTTTCAATATCCCCACTTTTGAAATTGGTTTTTGTGCATTTTTGATAATGATAAATATGATAATGTCACTTTTAGAACCTGATTTTTCCCTTTTGGAAGGCTACTTTTGACACTTCCAATACTTAAATTTGCAATTTTGAAAACAAATTTTGGCACTTTCAAGCTCTGATTTTGCATTTTCAAAACCCAAACGCGACACATTACAAGTATTATAATCACAGTGAAATTGAACATACTAGTACAAAAAATTATTCAATCGTATTATTTAACAAAATACTTTCGTTTTATTCACAATTTTCCTTACATCACTCATGCCATTCAGGTGCAGCAAGCAAGGCCATAATTAATCTAACAAGAATGTGTCATTGACATCTCGGTAAGTATATGATTTTGTTATAATACAAATCCCTTCCTCGTTACAAACATGTTTTTCTTTCGAGTCATATACAATCATTGTATTCGTAGCATCCCTACCATGGATCAAAATGTCCCAAACTTTGTTTAAAGGCTAGATAAATACATAAGGATTTCCATCACCCTGATAACCCTCCCTGGCTATGCAAGAACAATATTCTTGTGTAACAATGTCCTCATTCTTTGTAATAATGTTGGAAAAAACTCGTCAATGCTTTTTTGTTGTGCAGATGTAAATACCCCAACTTCAAAGATACTAAAGCATTTTTCAAAAAATTCTATAAATCCTGGACATATAAAATAATACTTTGTGCTTGATTTGATATCCAGTGTTCATGGCAATCTGAATTTCTTTTTTTTTATGAACTGAGTGTAACAAAACTCCATTGAAATTGAAAATAATCAATGGTTTAATAGTAACAAATAGTCTAATATCTGCAAACAAAAAAAACACACACACAACCGAGTCAATAAAATATTATGTTCAATGTTTCTAAGTATATTGCTTTCATTTTCTTCAAGTTTTGAAACACATCACCATATACATGATACGATGTCCATAAATAATATGAGAATTGTGCAATAAAATTTACATCAATTAAATGTAGAAGTTCTAAAAAATATACAAATCACTAAATGAATTGTTGTCTGTATAATATGACCGTCATTTGAAGTTGAATGTTTTTAACCAACACCCCATTTTTTAACGAGGTCCGAGATAATTCAACAGAGAACACAACATTGTTTTTATTGTTATTTCTCTCTCTTGTGAACCGTCAAATGTCCAACTAGTTGGCATTTTCAAGCAGTTTTCCTTGGTATTATCCGCTGATTGATATTTCCCTTCATCTATAAACAACATGTCCATTTTTTATACATATCTCCATATTGGATAAGTACATCCTTGAATGAATTTTTGTATATGTGAAGCACTTCACCAACATTATAATAATATGCAGACATTGAGTAATTATAAATAGTACTATTCTTACATTGCTCTCAACCCCAAATAAATACAAAGTATTCATTTTTCAACCATTCAAATATACCAAGGAATTTTTTAATTTCCATGTCGTGGAGCAAGGAAAACCAAAAAGAAATTCCAAAATGTTCTCTGGAAACACTAATACTATCGGGGCTGAACATCCATGCATAATAATGATAGCAATTATGGAAAAAATGAGGTTGTTTGGAAGAATATTCAATGTTGTATATCATCTGAAATCCAAAGAGAAATCCCTCTACTTCTAGTACCAATAGTTTCTTTTGTGGTGATATCCGGATTGCATACAAGAACCATGCTATATATATAACCACAACAACAACACTTTGTTCATGAAGTTAATCATCACAAACATGCAACTGTAAATGAAGATTTTGATTTCCAAAGATTAATACAAAAATCACCCAAAATAAACAACAAACTACTTTAAACTATATTAATCATGGATCTATGTGAAGTAAATAAGCAAATAATGGAAATATTATAGAAAGCAAAACAATTGACAATGTGTAAAAGAAACGATTTTGTATTAAGAATAGGGGCAAGCAAGTGCTTGCAATGGTAATACCTCCAAGTGGTGAAGATTGTTGAGCAACATCCAAGGTGAGTAGCTCCAAGCTCCAAAGGTCTCTTCTCCAAGATAGCTACAATAGTCAAAAGCTCATGGGAGATTTTGACAGCACGAGGATAGGAAGATGGATGGATCTTGATGATGTTGTTGGTTGTTGCCGTGGTTATGTCCTCTTCCATGGTTTTGTTGTCCACCCTCGCTACGTTGGTTGTTTTGATGTTGGGGCTGATTGTGTTGTGTGTACACTTGCCCTTGAGCAGTGGGAGGATTTGGGGGTGTCGCAGGTGCGGGAGCAGGTTGCGGTGGATAATAAGCTGGTGGGGCTGGAGGTGGTCCAGCTGCCTGCTGGGGTTGTTGGTAACTCTGAGTTATTGTAGGTGTTGGGTTGGCTGTTGTAGCTTGCCGTGGGTAATACATTGGTTGTGCCGAGAAATGAATTGGGTTCTGGGTGGCTGGTTGGTTATAATATGTGGGTGGTACATATGTTGATGGCGTTTTCCCATAGCAATGTTGTGGACAAGAGGGTCCATGAGTGTGATGAGTCTGATTCATTGGAGTGTACGAAGTTGTCGCTCCAGAACTAGATGTAGCCCTAGAGAGGTCTGGGGCATTTATGGTGCTCACCATGCTAAAAGGTTTAATTTGCGATGTGACTTGGCCAATAATACCATCAGTGGCATGTGATGCCCCTGGCGCGTCACCGCGTGAAGAATCGCCTTGTGGGGCGTCTGGTATGATGGTGTAGAGATACCCTGATTGAGCATAAATTAAGTCTAATTGCTGAGCTTTTAGGATAGCTTCTTCCTCTGACTGGGGTCGTTCAGAAGCGACGTCTTTTGCTATGAGGGGTAGGAGTGATTTAAGAAACCAGTCCAAAAATATACGTTCATCCAGTTTAATCTTACAGAGACTACGACGCTTGCGCCACTCATGGATGTGGTTCGTGATGTGGGTAGCTGTGTTTTGTCTGCAAGACAACAGTATTTCAACTCCTGCATTGTAACGTACAGGTAGCTGAAAAAACTGAAGGAAAGTGGAGGCGAGAGATGTAAAAGTCTGGTGGGTCCCATGTGGTTGTTCGATGTACCACTTGGCTGCAGAGCCAGTAAACGTTCGTTGCAATAGTCTTAGACGAATGGAGTCATCCACTATAGAGTTAGATGAACACCATAGGTGAAAAGACATTATGTGATTTTGAGGGTCCTCCCCATGTTTTCCTTCAAACTTGGGTATGTCTGAGGGGAGCTTCGTAGGCATGGGTGGCCATGTAAGGCTGTGCCTGATAGGATAGTTGGTTAGCCTGGCTAAGTCTGGTAAGTTCAGACTAGCCATGTAAGGTAAACTAGCAGATGGGTGTGGCGTAGTGGCTGGGACATAACTATTCATGGTGGCATTATGTAGTGGTCCAGTAGCCCCTAAGGGTATGCTAGGTATTGAAGGCATGTGTCCTCCAACTATTGTGGTTTGATATGGGCCAACGTTTCCAAGTGCAACATGGGTTACACTAGGGTTAGGAATAGTATCAGGAATTCCTGGGATCTGGGTTGTGGTAATGAGAGGGGGCGTGACCCCTATATTTGGCATACCCATAATAGGAGGTAGTCCAATGTTGGACATTCCTAAAGGTGGAGTGTCCCCCATATTAGGCATGCCTAGAGGGGTTGTTGTTACCATGGATGGCACAGTAGTGGAAGGGTTTGTGGATGTATCTCCAATAGTACTGGTAAAAAGTGAGTCGTATTATGTTCCAGCCATGATTTTGGTTGGTAATAATTTAGTAGGGTTTTCGGATTCAGCCTCAGAATCAGATGTGAAGTGAGGCGTGTCAGAATCAGATGACTGTATGTTTGGTGACTCCGCGGCTTCGAATTCTTAGATCTCAAATTTTTGCTTCAGATCTTAGTTTTTGTTAGTTTTAGTCAGTTTAATTCATAGATCTGCCATCCTAGACAGCAGATCCATTGTTGTTCTAGATCTTGGCCCCTTCTATTGCCATTAACAGCTTGAAATTTTCATTTTCGGGTTCGTTTTTCGGCGTCCATTTTCAGTTTTCGCATTGCAGTTTTTTGCCTAACAATCGCACGGCTCATCGCGACTTTTCGGCATTTTTCCGCGCAGCTCACCGCGGCTTCACGGCCAATTCCCGTGCTGCACATCGCGGCTTCGCGGCTGAAATATGTGCTTCCCATCGTGACTGTGTAACAGGAATCCGTGCTGCACATTGCGGCTTCGCGGCCGAAACCCACGCGGTCCATCGCGGCTGTTCTCCCGAAACCTGCGATGCAAATTTTTTCAATTTGGCCAATTTTTTGAAAAATATTTTTTCCTGTATTTTCTACCCATTTAGCACATTTTACAGTATTAAAATTCCTGCATTTTTTACAGCCATAGAAATCTTTTACTATTTAGAATGCTCCTTTAAAAAGTCTTTTTAAAAATTTTCAGAAATTGAAAGAAAGATTTATTTGCATTTTATCTAGATCTAGATTTTACTATTTACTTCCTCGATACTTTGCCCAAGCAATTTTTTAAAGAAAACCATTTATTTCTTGAAGTATTCATATTATTTGATTTCCTATTTCAAAGATCCATTATTTTTGAATAGTTGTTTCAAAGCATTTACATTTCAATTTCAGTTTAAATACCACACTTGCACCCACTTTGACACATAATTTAAACTGAGCCTTAAAATTTACCCTAAATTCAACCAACTTTTAACCCCACTTGGGGAGCACTTAAAAGAACTTGTAGTTAGGTAGAATTGAGGGGATAGGTGTTCCAATAAGACCCCTCAGTTATTACATTTGAGACATAGCTGTTGTCCATTAGGGAACCAAAATCCCCCAGTATTTTTTGGCACGGTCACAACCAGTTTATTGGAAGGCCTCTCCCCTAGGAGGGTTGAAGTCGCCAGAGTTGTTCCGGAGGCCTGAGTGGAATACCGCAATCCATTCAGTAACCAAAGGCTACTTCTCACAATTCTCAGGGTATCCCTGTATGGGGATACTGTGGTAAAAGGACCAAATAGCAGATTCACCTTTTTTGAATGTGTCATGAATAGGGTATCCTAGTTGCCACTCTTTAGGATTGTCTACCCGGTTTCCCTTCCGGTAGGGGGAGATCTAGCCGTTGATTCAACGCTCTATATCGTCTGACTTGGATTTCATCACCTTGTAGAGGATATCGTTTGTTGACTCACAATACTTCTAGTTAGGTGTTTGCATGATACATTACCCACCTTTGGTCTAGTAGCACCTCTTTTTTCTAGAAATTGTTTGACTGTTGGTATTCTGACCAATTTTATAGCATCCCTCCACTTATTATAGAACAGCTGCTATAATAAGTGCTTTTTGAGGTTGATTTTTTGGCCTAAGAGCCTTTATTTTCACTCCCCTTTTTGCACTCATTGTTGCATTAGGGTTTCAAGTTTTTTACATCACAACCTTACACTGAAAATTTTTAAACAAAAACCATATTTCTCACCATTGAGAATTTTAGACGATCTCATCGTCTTTAGGGTGAACCCCCAGAGTTCAGTCTACTTGGCTCTCCACATCACCAACGTCGAGTCTTATCCCTTGACTCGACACGTTGTCGGCCAAACATACAGTCATCCGATTCTGACACGCCTCACTTCACATCTGATTTTGAGGATGAATCTGAAAACCCTACTGAATTATTACCGACCAAACTCATGGCTGGAACACAATACGACCCACTTTTTACCAGTACTATTGGAGATACATCCACAAACCCTTCCACTACTATGCCATCCATGGTAACAACAACCCCTCTAGGCATGCCTAATATGGGGGACACTCCACCTTTAGGAATGCCCAACACTGGACTACCTCCTATTATGGGTATGCCAAATATAGGGGTCACGCCCCCTCTCATTACCACAACCCAGATCCTAGGAATTCCTGGTACTATTCCTAACCCTAGTGTAACCCATGTTTCACTTGGAAATGCTGGCCCATATCAAACCATAGCAGTTGGAGGACACATACCTTCAATACCTAGCATACCCTTAGGGGCTACTGGACCACTACATAATGCCACCATGAATAGTTATGTCCCAACCACTACGCCACACCCATATGCTAGTTTACCTTACATGGCTAGTCTGAACTTACCAGACTTAGCCAGGCTAACCAACGATCCTATCAGGCACAACCTTACATGGCCACGCATGCCTACGAAGCTCCCCTCAGACATACCCAAGTTTGAATGGAAACCTGGGGAGGACCCTCAAAATCACATAATGTCTTTTCACCTATGGTGTTCATCTAACTCCATAGTGGATGACTCCATTCGTCTAAAACTATTGCAACGAAAATTCACTGGCTCTGCAGCCAAGTGGTACATCGAACAACCACATAGGACCCACCAGACTTTTACGTCTCTTGCCTCCACTTTCCTTCAGTTTTTTCAGCTACTTGTACGTTACGATGTAGGAGTTGAAATACTGTTGTCTGGCAGAAAAAACATAGCTACCCACATCACGGACCACATCCATGAGTGGCGAAAGTGTCGTAGCCTCTGTAAGATTAAACTGGATGACCGTATATTTTTGGATTGGTTCCTTAAATCACTCCTACCCCTCATAGAAAAAGACGTAGCTTCCGAACGACCCCAGTCAAAGGAAGAATCTATCCTAAAAGCTCAGCAATTCAACCTGATTTATGCCCAATCAGGCTATCTCTACACCATCATACCAGATGCCCCATGAGGCGATTCTTCACACAGTGATGCACTAGGGGCATCACATGCCGCCGATGGTATTATTGGCCAAGTCACACCGCAAATTAAACCTTTTAGCATGGTGAGCACCATAAATGCCCTTGACCTCTCTAGGGCTACATATAATTCTGGAGCAACAACTTCCTACGCTCCAACGAATCAGATTCATCACACTCATGGACCCTCTTGTCCACAACATTGCTATGGGAAAGCACCATCGGCATATGTACCACCCACATACTATAGCCAACCGACTACCCAAAACCCAATTCAGTTCCCGCAACAACCAGTGTATTACCCACTGCAAGCTACAACAGCTAACCCAACACCTCCAATAGCTCAGGGTTACCAACAACCCAGTAGGTAACTAGACCACCTCCAGCCCCACCAGCTTATTATCCACTGCAACCTGCTCCTACACCTGCGACAAATCAAAATCCTCCCACTGCTCAAGGGCAAGTGTACACACAACACAATCAGCCCCAACATCAAAACAACCAATGCAACCAGGGTGGACAACAAAACCGTGGAAGAGGACGTAACCGCGGAAACAACCAATAACATCATCAAGGTCCACCACCTACCAATCCTCCACAAAATAACAACAATGCTGCCCCTCCCAACCAGAATCTAGATCGTCATCCCAAGCAGCCTAAAAATAATAACCTCAGAACAAACCATCCTTGTTCTATTTGTGGGGTCTATGGCCACTACACACATGCTTTCCCACATTTGGAGTGAGCTCGGTAACTCTGGACTGATGATGCCCATCGTCAAGGGCAAGCGACTCCTCAGGTGCCATCGAACCCCCCACCCCCTCAGCAGCAACCTTTGGTGCTGCAAAACCCCCTACCAACCCAAGGCATAGTGAACACTCAGCCATTGGCTCCCCCTCAAGGCAATGCGCCACCACAACAACATATCACTTATGCCGCTCCTGATCAACCCATGTTCGATTCAAGTACCCACCACTTGTTAATGATGTCATCTGCTGATGTCAACCTCCAAACCCGTCGGAACCAATATGGCTCCACCCTTGAAGACCCTCCCGCCGACAACAACACTAATGCTCATCCCACTGATCAGACGTTACGTATACCTCCGTTTCCACTCGATGGCACCTCTAAAGCACCTCGCTTCCCACTTCATTGCATCAATAATAACCCCAATGCTCGCGCTGCGTTGAATTACAGCATTGTAGATGACATAGCCCAGTCTCCCGCAGCCATGTCTGCTTTAGAAGTCTTAAAAAACTGTCCTTCACAATGCAAAACATTGCTCTCTGCCATTGGTGCTATTGACCCCAATGATTCACAACTGATGGCATTCGATTCAGACCAGTCCGAACCACGCCTGCCTTCCACTTTAGCATTCCAAGTTTTTGTTACCGTTCGGAATCTTGTCATCCATCGGTGCATTATCGATGAAGGTGCCTATACATGCGTTATGTCCACATTCGTTTGGCAAAAGTTGGGATCCCCTACTCTCCAGCAGTCCACCACCGCGTTACGAGCCTACGACGGCCGTTCGGCTCAACCCCAAGGTCTCTTAGCTAATGTCCTCGTCCAGTTGGCTGGTAAAACCATGCTCATTGACATAGAGGTCATCAATGCCCAACTTGATTATAACCTCTTACTTGGTCACAGCTACATGTATGCCATGCGGGCGGTTGCCTCCTCCATTTTTCGTACCATGATGTTCCCCCATGAGGGATGCGTCGTCAAGTTCGACCAACTCACCTATTAAGATCCTAAGGCCCCAGCTGCACCCGAAAATGTTCTCCCCATGGTTGAACAACCTGTTTGTGGTGCTACTACCTCATTTGTTTCCTCCGTGGGACTCGGACTTTACTGCGACATGCCGATGACTTCTACATTCCAGTGCATCCCACCCTCGTCACCAGCGCCCAAAGTATCTGACCTATGTACCCTATCCCACAATACACAAACACCCAACAATCAACCACCCTTCTTACCTAAACCACCATTGGTCCCTAGTCACATTGGTGTCACACCCATCCACACAATCCCCTTTCTATTCCCTCCCTCAGGCGTAGTAAGCGCTCTAGTTATGGCTACCCTTAGTCTTCCCAGGTTAACCTTGGGATTACCCGTGTGGTATATTTCACCTCCCGTTCCCCCACTGACACCGAATGTTGTCTTGCAACCGGTGCAACCCATTGTCACTACTACTCAACCACCTCCCGGTGTCACTACCCCTTCCTCTTCTATGAATCCCCCTCCTCTTATCAAGTGCACTCGGGGCAGAGGCCCACAACCATACACTGCAGTACCTCGTCCCAAAGCAGTTAAACCTCCCCCCGTGTTTCATGCTCCTCCTAAATGCTCGTTGTGTGATGAGTTATGCCATCCAACTCATCAATGTCCACAATTACCCGCATTATAGGAACACATGCAAATGCTTGACGACGACCCCAACATCCTGGTTGTCAAAATCGACCCAAACACCAAGCCTCATGATAAATCACTGCGTACCAACCACCCTTGTGCGATATGCGGTATTTATGGCCATTACTCACATCACTGTCCTGATATCCCAGATTACAGAGCAGCTCTCTACAAGATGAATAATTTGTACCTTGAGACGGCGCCCCCCCCACAATTGAGGAGATCTACCCTCCCGTAGCATCCCCATCCAGAGAGATTAACACCATCTATATGATTTTGACAACATACAAACCAGAACCCGCCGATTTATGGTCTGATTACTTCCATACTGATGAGCAAATTTTAGAGGCCCTTACTACCCCTGATTACCCCTGGGAAGACATGCACCATCGTTCATACTTCCTCCCAGAAGAGTCCTCCCCCACCACCGCTACCCAATTTGCGATTGAGTCCAAAGATTTCCTTCCTACTAAAGTTGATTGGTTTAAGGATCCTATTCCTACTCGTGATGCCTTTGAGGAAGGTAACATGGCCAATATCTCACCCGTCATCCACATCAATATCTCTGACCCACCTGGTGCCCTTGAAATCATTACCTTAGGAGCCTCCTGCACTGAGCATGAGATTGGAGAATACAAAAAACTTTTCCAAGAATTCCGTGATGTCTTTGCCTGGTCCTATACCGAAATGCTTGGTCTTTACCCTACCATTATAGAACACCATATTGACACATGGCCTGATGTACCCCCCGTTCGTCAAAAACAACGACCCATTCACCCTTCCAAGCTCCCCGCTATTAAAGCCGAGGTTGAGAAACTTCGCAAAGCAGGATTCATTTATCCTATTGCTTATACCACCTGGGTTTCAAACCCTGTTCCCGTTAACAAAAAGCAAGGCACCCTTAGAGTGTGCACTGACTTCCGCAATTTAAATCGAGCTTGTCCCAAAGACAACTTCCCCACGCCATTTATCGACCAACTCATTGATGCGTGTGCGGGACACGAAGTCCTATCTTTTATGGACGGATTTTCCAGATACAACCAAATTTAGATCCGTAAGGAGGATCAGTACAAGACTGCTTTTACCACCCCATGGGGCACCTTTGCCTATCACGTCATGCCTTTCGACCTCAAAAATGCTGGTGCCACCTTCCAGTGGGCCACGACCTATTGTTTTCACGACTTGGTCCATATCCTGCTAGTCTATCTTGATGACCTCACAGCTCATTCCCGAAAATGATCAGACCACCTTAACGACCTCCGACAAGTTTTTCTGCGTTGTCGTAAATATAAAATCCGCTTGAACCCACACAAGTGTGTCTTTTGCGCTCTGGCAGGCCGATTATTGGGTTTCATTGTTTCCCAGAATGAAATTACTGTTGATCCCCTGAAAGTCAAAGCCATCTTAGACCTTCCCTCTCCTCGCACGCTTCAACAACTCCAGAGTCTACAGGGGCGGTCCAATTTCCTTCGACGCTTCATTCCTGATTTCGCCACCAAAGTTCATGGATTCTTATGCCTGCTTCGTACCCACATATCCTTTGTTTGGGACGAGGAAGCAGAAGCAGCATTCGAAGCCCTCAAGAAAGATCTCACACAAGGCCCCTTGATCTCCCCTCCAGATTTCTCTCAGGACTTCATCCTTTACGTCTCGGCATCCGAACATGCCGTGTCCGGAGTCTTGGTTCAAGAAGACGCTTCTCACCACGAGGATGTCATTTATTACGTCAGCCAGACCTTGTCTGGCCCACCCCTACGTTACCCATATGAGGAAATATTAGCCCTAGCTATAGTCTTCCCCGTCCAAAAATTGCGAAACTACATTCTGCTCAGTCATACCATAGTTGTCGCCGACTCCAACCCTATGGTCTATCTCCTCAACCAGTGGCTCCTACAAGGTCGGGTTGCTAAATGGGTCATTATCCTCTAGGAATATGACCTCACTTTTCGAACCCCTAAGAGCACTAAATCCCTTGCACTTTCCTAGCTCATCACCAATCTCCCCTCCCTTCTACTGTCCCCACAAATCTCCGATGAGTTAACCGACAATCACTTATTTATCATCTCGTCTGATGACCCATGGTACGGTGATATTTTGCTATACCTTCACACACAGAAGTTCAGACCCCACATCGATCATGACGGACGCCGTCGCATCCCTGATACCTCTTGTTAGGGGATGTACTTTATCGACGTAGCGTAGATACCATATTACGACGCTGCCTATCCCATAGCGAGGCAGAAGAAGTCCTTAATGATTGCCATAGTGGTGCCTGCGGAGGCCATTTCTCCGGCATGGCCACCACCCAAAATATCATTCGCACAGGATACTTTTGGCTGTCATTATTTACTGATTGCATCACTGTAGTCAAACACTATCACAACTGCCAAATTTTTGCACCAAAAGAAAGAAACCCACCCGCCCCCCTTCACCCAGTCATTACTGCCGGACCATTCTACAAATGGGCCATCGACTTCATCGATTGCAATCCCACGTCAGCCGGCGGTCACAAACACATTATTGTGGCCGTCAATTATTTCACCAAGTGGGCGGAGGCCATGCCAACTTATAATTGCAAAGCTGACACTGCAACACGGTTTTTTCTCAACCATGTTATTGCTCGTTTTGGAGTGCCAAAGCAACTCGTCTCAGACCATGGTTCTCACTTCGAAGACGCCGTCTGGGGAGAACTGTCAACCTTATTGAAATTTGAACACCATTTCTCCTCTTCCTACTACCCCCAAGGAAATGGCCAAGTTGAAGCAATCAACAAAATTTTGAAAACCATCCTCCAGCGTATTGTAGACAAACACAAGTCGAATTGGCACCACATGCTCTTCCCGGCACTATGGGCATACTGCATGTCAACAAAAACCACCACTAGTTTTACTCCTTTCCACTTAGTTCACGGTGTCGAATCCGTCCTCCCCATTGAGTGCCAGATTCCAACCCTACATATGGCCGTTGAACTCCTACCGGACACTGCCCCAATTGAGCAACGCTTACTACTCTTGGAGCAGGCCGATGAAGATCGGCGCACAGCCCTTCAAACCATGGAAGCAGCCAAAAATCGATCCAAACTGAATTATGACAAACATGTCCACCCACGAAATTTTACTAAAGGGGACCTTGTCCTCGCCTATGATCAGGCTCATGACAAAACCGGAAAAGGAAAGTTTGTGTCCATGTGGCAAGGCCCCTATATTGTACACACTTGCGTTGGACAGGGGGCATACATTCTGACCAATTCAGAAGGCAACCCCCTACACAACCCATGCAACAGGTTGTACCTCAAGAGATTTTACCCATAGTAAACCTAATGGACACCACCATCCATTATTGTATAGTATTATTTCCTTTTTTCACAAAAAATTCAAAAAACCTAAATATTTGTTTTCTCTGCATGACCACAGATGGATCCTGTTCCACTCTGCTACATCAGTTTCACTGATGGTACAAGCTGTTGGTCCCCTAATCTGGCCTCTGTAGCTTGGATAATATACTCCCCTTCACATGAGTTGAGCCACATCGACAGAGTGTGTTTAGGTGCTGCCACCAACAACCAAGCTGAATACAATGCCATGACCGATCTCTTGGCCGCAGCTCTCCAAATGAGCATACGTCACCTCAACGTTTTCTTGGACTCACAAATCCTTGTTTCCCAGCTCAACAATGATTACCAGGTATGCGATCCCTGTCTTTTCAGAAAAATTTTGCGCACTAAACAAATGGTTCGAAACACCAGAGAAATTTAAAAAAAAATACCATTGCGACTTTTCCATCAAAAGCCGTGATGATCATCGCGGCTTCCATAACAGAACCCGCGATGAACATCGTGGGTAGTGGCCAGACAGTCGCAATGAACATCACAACTATCTACCCAATACCCGCGATGAACATCGTGACTTTCAGCCTGACAGTCGCGATGAACATCACGACTGTTAGCCTCAAACCCGCGATGTCCATCACAGCAAAAGAGACGAAACCCATGATATTCCACGTTGGAAGGCCAACATGGAATTTCGCGGCCTTCGGGGGTCCACCGCTAACCAAAAAAGACATAATTGAAAAGGCTAAGGCAAATAGAGTTACCTGAAACTCGCGGAATCAAAAACCAACGGTCAAATCTCCCAGAAATCAAGAAAGAGCTCTGACTGCTCTACCAAATGTTGAGATATTGTAACTTCAAAGAATATTATATTTGTACTTTATTATTCCGGAGATGATTCATTCCTCCGTGAAGATCCTATTGTATATCCAGAGATGTTTATTCCTCCGTTGGAATGTGGTAACGTGGGTTATTAGACTTCCCTAGTGGGGGTCGGCCCTGTATGTGTTATGTGGGCCAAAGGGTTATTAGACCACCCTTGAGGGGTCGGACCAGTCAATTGTAGTGGGGTATTTAACCCATTGGTTAAATACGAGCCTATATGTCTTGTGTCAAAGATGAGTCAAAGTAGTGTATAAATAGAGGAGGTGTATTCCTCATTTTACACACTCACTCACTTGAGAGTGGCGCACTTGTGGAGGAGAGGTCTGCTATGGAGAAGGAGGAGATTATGCTCAGGGTTTGCATCTTTGTATATTGCTGGTCATCTATATTGAGGAAGCTTTACTGGGTTTTCTACCCCATGAGGGTTTCCCAGGATAAATCTATGTCTCTTGTGTTTATATTGTGCTTGTTGTTTCTTCAGTGATCCTGTATATGCTATTGTTGTGAAATGGAATGTAATGCTGCTATTTTCTGTCTTAGCATATTAAATCTTAACATGGTATCAGAGCTAACTTGAAGGAAGGCAAGGTATGGCACTTATGACACTTGCTTTACTTACGACAATTTGAAGGTTAGGGTTTTATATAGCAAAAACCAGTCATCGTGGAACTTTCACCATAAATCCATTTTGGTGAAGGTTCAGGATCTGAAACCTTTACAGGTCGTATATAACATCGCCAGGTATCTTGTGTCCAAAGGGCACCCTCAGATTCGTTGTACTTTGTAAGTTATGATCAGTACAAGTTAGGGTTTCTACCTCTTCCTGATCTCAGTCAAAATCAGGTGACCTTGGAAAAAAGGTCATAACTTGGGCTATGAAGCTCCAAATGAAATTTAGTAAAATGTGACAGGTAGTACACAGACTGTACTATCTTATGAAACTTTTTCAGAGGCCAAAGGTGAACCAGTGACACGTGGCATGCCATACAAGTTCGCTCTCCTGTTTTATCCCATAAACAGGTCACGTTGCGACACTTGGCATAACTCTCTCTCAGAGAGTCGAATTGAGGTTAGACCTATCAGGATGGAAAGATAACAGGGCGAGCTATCTCAAAAAAATATTTTAGAGGCCGAAGTTCAAACAGTGACACGTGGCACTCCGTACAAGTTCGCTCTCCTGTATTATCCCAAAACAGGTCACGTTGCGATATTTGGCATAAATCTCTCTCAGAAAATCCAATTGAGGTCAGACCTGTCGGGATGGAAAGATGACAGGTCAGGCTACTGCAAAAAACGTTTTCAGACCCTGTGGAGCAAAAATTTCATAGTTATAGAGAAAACAATCAGGTACATATTTCTGTCAAAACAGAATTATTTTTGGAGCTCCCTTATTCATGGCTTCCAGAATTTAGGGTTTCAGAGAATGTTAGAATTTTTGGAATCAAAATCCGCAGCTGAATGCTACTCAGGAAAATCAAATTTTAGAGACCAAGATCGAATTTTTTGGTTGGGTAGCAGACCGGGCTTGATCAAACCCCAGTTCGGGATTTTGATTGGAAAGATGGAAAATTAGGGCTTTAGCAAAAGTTGGAATTTTTGAAGTCTGTAACCACGGCTGGAAGCTCCTCAGAAAAATAAGAGTTTAGATCCTTGGATCAAACCTTTTGATTGAGCAGAAGGGTGGGCTTCATCAAACCCTAGTTTGGGATCCTATCAAGAAGATCCAGAAGTTTCAAAGGCAATTTTGAGGGGTCAAATTTTGGAGATTTCAAAATTGAAGTATGCTAGTTTGATCAGCTCAACAAGACACATCCTTCCATCCATTCTGAAGTATGAAAGTCAAAGATTGAATTTTTAGGGATTTTCTATCAAACCCTAATCAAGCTCCAGATCAAGTTTCAGGGGGAGTTGAGGCTAAGGCCTTACATAAGAAGACTACAAGAAGTCTCGACAGGTATGACTTAAGGAGGTTCAGGTATGTCTTGAAATTTGATTCTTGATTAAATTCTTAATGTGTTTGTCTTCATATGATTTACTAGTACAATCTTGATTAATGCTAGAATTGTCTTATCAACCTAATAACAGTATGAATGCATTCATTGATTAGGGCTATATGATTGTACTAATGCATTATGGTGTTGTGTGAGGTTGATGTTGTCTGCTAACAAGATACAGGTACATCACAAAAGACAAATCAAGTTCCATGACCATGACCACATGAAGACAAAGACTCATCCATAATCTTTGTTCTACTTACGAGGTATGTATGACTTTGTTATATTATGCTTAACCTATGAGACATGCAGGTTCTAGCTCAGAATCTCTAAATCATTGAAGAGATTGGTTAGGTATGTTGTACATAACTAAGCAGGTTTACTAATCCAGGTATGTTTTCCTATGTCAAGTTAGAATCTTACCTTGTGTTAGGATCCCTTATATAAGTATACTTGCCATGATTAGATATGCTTATTCATAAAGTTAGTAATCAAGGGATTATGCATATTATGTCTTTTATCTTGATTGATGATATGCATGAGTAAAAGAAGTCTTCCTTGAAATCTTGAATACTAATGTTTATTATCAATGATCGTGACTATACATATTCAAGACTATTTAGATGTTTTGATAATGTTTATAATATACTAATGAATGTATGTTTGTGTATGATATCATGAGGATAACACTTGCACACTTGAGCATGCACAGTGGTACAGAATGAATAAAAGTTCAAAAGACATTTAGAAGACCAAGCGAGAGGCAACCACACAAACATAAAAGATAAGTATTTGAGTTGTTATTTGAGATAGTAAATGATATTGCTTGTAATAAATTGTATGCATATTTGTATTGCTAGAATATATCACACTAAGTGTAAACATTCATAGAGCATTTAACAAGTATACTACTAATATGCATATGATTGGTAAGTTGGACAAACATTCCATTGTAGCTTGTCTAGAATGAAACCTCTTTGCTGACATACTGAGAGTTGTGCACACTCTCTATAGTATGTTCTGGTAGAGATGGAAGGCATCTAGATAACCATTGTATGCATACAGGATATGGAAAAGTGTTGTGCCAAAGTATTGGTCAAGATAGTTGCATAACTATGTAAATGATATCTATATGCATGATTTCATGATTATGAAGTATTACTAATCATGTACTTAATTTTTATTTGTAGGAAAGATCATGAAGAATGATGAACACCGAACAAGCGATGGATGTTCAACAAAAATATTTACAAATCAAACACACTATAGAAGGCTTGTGGCTAAAAGATTCTCTTAGAAAGAGGAAGAGAATCATGATGAGATGTTTGCTCCAAGTGGATAGATAAGACCATTCTCTTAATGGTGTAATTAAAGAAGAAGTGTGAATCAGGTTCTGTACGAGTTCCCAGGATCGATAATCAATTGATGAGCTTAATGATCACCATGGGTGATGTGGATCTCAAACCTTTGCTACAATGTTGAATATGGTTTCCATACATAGATGACATGGATGCAAGAAGGAACTCACCACAGAGTTCAAATAATATTGAGGCTCATATCAGTAGACCCATCTAACGAGAGATGGCACAGATAGATGGATGCATAAATGAAAATGAAAGATCTCAGTTTGATGCATTACTTCCTAGGTCTAGAAGCATGGCAAGGCTAGTAAGGAATCTTTCTCAACCAAGGAAAGTATGCTGAGAAATCTTGAGAAGGCTTGATGTGTTGGAATGGCCACTCTTCAGAGTTAGTGGATATAACTATGTACAGACAAATTATTGGGTCACTGATGTATCTAATAAATACTAGGTCAGATATATGCTTTGCTGTGAATACTTTGAGTTAGTATCTAGTGGAAACTAGATGTGTTCACCTATTAGTTGCAAAGCATGTGATGAGGTACCTAAAGGATACAATAGACTTTGATCTATGCTATTTTGGAGATCATGACTTCAGATGGCTACACAAATGTTGATTGAGCAGAAAGTGTATCAGACAGGTAGAGCACATCGAGAGGATGTTATTGTCTGGGATCAACCATGATCTTGTGATTTAGCAAGAAGCAGTCCAGTATGGCTCTTAGCACAAGCGGAATATATGGCTACTTGCTCTACTAGTTGTGAAGCAGTATGGCTACAAGATTGTTTGACTTAGAGATAGACCCAACTGTGATACTACGTGACAAATAGAGTTGTATCAAGATGGCGGAGAATCCAGTGTTCCATGATAAGTCAAAGAACATAGATATCTAACATTTCTATATACAAGATATGGCGCAGAAAGGAACTATAAAATTTGAATTTGTAACCAAACTTCTACCGATCCGATGTACTAACCAAACCTCTACCTCAAGTGAACAAGTTGCCGATGTACTAACCAAACCTCTACCTCAAGTAAAGTTTTCCAAGACAAACTTAATAAAGTTCAGAAGGACCCTCCTTGAAAGGGGGAGTGATGTGATCACTTATGATGAGATTGCCTGCATCGACAGAGAGGTCGATGATGAGGATACCTATATTAGTGATGCCAATAGAGAGGTTGGTGGATGGTCCTTAGATAGGGTCTAAGTTGACAAGGGGATTGCATCATCCTTGAACACATGTTCTAAAGAGAGCCGTAGACGTATGTCTTCGAGAATGAAGTCCTTGGTGGACATGATAGGATTGCATCATCCTAAAGAGAGCCGTAGACATATGTCTTCGAGAATGAAGTCCTTGGTGGACATGATAGGATTGCATCATCCTCAAAAGAGCCGTAGACGTATGTCTTCAAGAATGAAGTCCTTGGTGGACATGATAGGATTGCATCATCCTAAAGAGAGCCGTAGAAGTATGTCTTCGAGAATGAAGTCCTTAGTGGACATGATAGGATTGCATCATCCTCAAAAGAGCCGTAGACATATGTCTTCGAGAATGAAGTCCTTGGTGGACATGATAGGATTGCATCATCCTCAAGAGAGTCGTAGACGTATGTCTCCGAGAATGAAGTCCTTAGTGGACAAGTGAGGATTAATTCATCCTTGGACGTGGTCCTAAATGTACGGTTGAGGATTGAGTCATCCTTGGACGTGGTCCTAAATGTACGGTTGAGGATTGAGTCATCCTTGGACGTGGTCCTAAATGTACGGTTGAGGATTGAGTCATCCTTGGACGTGGTCCTAAATGTACGGTTGAGGATTGAGTCATCCTTGGATGAGGTACTAAATGTACGGTTGAGGATTGAGTCATCCTTGGACGTGGTCCTAAATGTACGATTGAGGATTGAGTCATCCTTGGATGTGGTCCTAAATGTACGATTGAGGATTAAGTCATCCTTGGACATGGTCCTAAATTTACGGATGGGATTGCATCGTCCCTAGACATGAGATTTATCTTAAAGTGATAAGGATTGATCATCCTGGAACTTGATCTGGATTGTATCATCCATGGACCTATGTCCTAAACAGAGCGGGATTGATCATCCTGTAATATGATCATGTGTGTTGCAGGATATGCTGCTATGTATTAGTGAGAATACATGCTTTTGATGATAGATGTATTAGTGAGAATACATTCTTTTGATGATAGATGTATTAGTGAGAATACATGCTTTTGATGATAAATGTATTAGTGAGAATACATGTTTTGATGATAGATGTATCAGTGTGGATACAGATGCTGTAGATCGAGATGATCCAGATGCTGTAGATCGTGATGATCCATATGTTGTAGATTGAGATGATCCAGATGTTGTAGATCGAGATAATCCAGATGTTGTAGATCGAGATGATTCAGATGATCCATATGCTGATGCTGTAGATCGTGATGATCCAGATGCTGTAGATCAAGATGATCCAGATGCTGTAGATAGAGATGATCCAGATACTGTAGATCATGATGATCCAGATACTGTAGATCATGATGATCCAAATACTGTAGAGCGAGATGATCCAGATGCTGTAGATCGAGATGATCCCAATGCTGATGATCGTATGATGACGATGCTGATGATCATGAGGATCCATATGTTGACGTTGTTGTAGTTGTTCGAGTGCTGCAGAAGATGAAGACTCAGTACTGAAGATGTTGATATTCCAGTATTGAAGATGTTCCAGTAACTGCTTGAGTTACTGATGATGTTGAGAAAGCTTCCAATGATTTATAGATGTATCATGTTGATGACTCCTTGCTCGTGCAGATGCTGTTATAATATCCTTCTCGTTAAGGGGGAGTGTTGAGATATTGTAACTTCAAAGAATATTATATTTGTAATTTATTATTCCGGAGATGATTCATTCCTCTGTGAAGATCCTATTGTATATCCGGAGATGTTTATTCCTTCGTTGGAATGTGGTAACTTGGGTTATTAGACTTCCCTAGTGGGGGTCGGCCCTGTATGTGTTATGTGGGTCAAACGGTTATTAGACCACCCTAGAGGGGTCGGCCCAGTCAATTGTAGTGGGGTATTTAACCCATTGGTTAAATACGAGCCTACATGTCTTGTGTCAAAGATGAGTCAAAGTAGTGTATAAATAGAGGAGGTGTATTCCTCATTTTACACACTCACTCACTTGAGAGTGGCGCACTTGTGGAGGAGAGGTATGCTATGGAGAAGGAGGAGATTATGCTCAGGGTTTGCATCTTTGTATATTGCTGGTCATCTATATTGAGGAAGCTTTACTGGGTTTTCTACCCCATGATGGTTTCCCAGGATAAATCTGTGTCTCTTGTGTTTATGCTGTGCTTGCTGTTTCTTCAGTGATCTTGTATATGCTATTGTTGTGAAATGGAATGTAATGCTGCTATTTTCTATCTTAGCATATTAAATCTTAACACCAAACTCGCACGTAACAATGACACATCATATGGGCCCCACGCCCTATTTATAGAAATTCCACCATTTTTCAAACAACCATTCCGGTGTCATACGACACCCGTTCCTCAAACCGTTGCTACCATTGGAATCAACACAATGAGAACTTCATGACAGTTCTTTCCTTTTCGTATTTTCACCAGGTCCATTTTCAGTAATTTTTTCCCATGCCCCCTCGTCACCTCGGTTTACGTGCCACATCGACCGTCGTCTGTTTTTGACAAGTCTTATATCGTCGGATTCAGTTTTCCACGCTCGTGATGATGCTTGAGATCACTTCTCGCTTTCACACCCAGAATTTTCAGGCATTTTTTCCCATGCCCCCTCATCACCTCAATTTGCGTGCCACATCAGCTGTCGTCCGTTTTTGACAAGTCTTATATCGCCGGATTCAGTTTTCCGCGCTCATGATGATGCTTGAAATCATTTCTCGCTCTCACGCTCAGATTTTTTGGGCATTTTTCCCATGCCCTCTCGTCGCCTCGGTTTGCGTTCCACATTAGCCGTGGCCCCTTTTTGACAATATTTATGTCATCGAAACCAGTTTTTTGCACTCATGATGGTGCTTGAGACCTTTTCTCACTCTCATCAGTTCCTTTTTCTTTGGTATAGTTTTACCCCTTTTTTCGGCCCGAGCAATCCCTTTGTTACGAAAAATGCACTTAGGGAGTTTCTGTTAAGCTCTTTTCTGACTCCTAAAACAATGAAAAGATCGCCGAGCAACCTTGCTTCCTTTCATGCTCGCTAAACGTATCTGAAAGGGCGTCTACCTGGTATAATTTTACCCCTTTTCCGGACCTTGTAGACTAATTACGAAAAAGGAATACTCTAGTCACATTGGCTAGAAGAGTTCTCCATTTGCATCATTTTATGCTTTTTCGGGCCTTAGAGACTAACTTACGAAAAAGAACACCAATGGACTCCCCTTACCGCTTTCAGAATCTCTAAACATGAAAGCGACCACGAGCAATCACCATCCTGGGCTCGTAAAAACCCACAGGACGGTACTCACAACCACTGCAGAGTCTTCTTATCGTTTTCAGACTCCTTAAAAATGAAAGCACCATGAGCACGAACAGTCCTGGGCTCACAAAATCCACAGGACAGTACCATTTCAGAGCACACTTTTATCCCTTCTTGGAGCTCATTAAAACTACGAAGAAAGACCCAATGGTGCTTCTTGGTGCCACAACAGATCACGTCTACTCATCTGGCAGCTTCACCATTTTGGTCGCCTTTGTTCAGAGTATTCTATAGCATGTCACCCTGAGAATCCCTCGACAGCACCCATCAGCTCGTCCCCTCAGTAAATACATACCCTTCAGTCCCTAAAAGCTATGATCCCCGCACCTACAAGTCAGTTCCCTATGCTACCAGGTCAACCATGTCATCATGCTATGAACAAAGGAATTTTGAGTCTACCCACTATATGACCCCAGTTACATCCCATCCCCACAAGTATGTCAGTCCTACCATCAGTACTACCACACTTTAGTTCTACACCTCGTGCTCCTATCAAGGAAACATCATTGCCTTGTTAGTTGCTGGTCTCCCTTTTCAACGACAACCAAATTTATTCCAGAGGATAGACCTAGAGGTCCCTGTGTCTTGGACTCATCACCATTTATGATGAGTGCCTACGAATCATTTCGAGAAGAGTCCTTAGTGCCTCTCCAAATGGTTGTTTCTCACATGCTCGACTTCAACACCTTGATCGCATCATTGAGACTCGCACAGGGTATTTGTCCCTTCAGTTATTTGTTCAAGACCCCAGATACCACCCAACTCTTCCACTTTTGAGAGTCTACCTATGGATACAACCAGTTACATTTTTTATAGATATCCAGTTTGCGCATGGTGACAGTATTCAGATGTACCCCAGTTTTATACTCCCTCGAGTATACAGTTACATGTACTTCTCAGAGATGACTCACAATCATTGAGTCCCTACAGATGTTGGACACCTTCAGTTTCAGCAGTTCATCAACCCTTTTGAGACCTTATTCAGAACGATAGCTACTTTCCAGTGTATCAGTTATTGAGATCAGTCATGTTATGATCATGAGTACACCCCAAAATGATGTCCCCTCTGGACAATTATGATGTACCATCAGATTTTTTATATTTTTTCAGGTCCCCCTTCTTGGGACTAATAGTTATGTATATGTCTTGATACGAGCATGGTTATGCCCGCCTTGTCCATTATCAGAGATTATCCCTCATTCATATTGAGGCCATGTAATATTGTTTATTTTTGCAGCTTCCAAGGGCCGTGGATCCAGTCTCCAATCGGTCTCTTCTCTTCCCCAAACCCCAGAAAAATGACAAAAGAACTATGATGTCTATCATCCATACGATGAGCTCCTGCCCTCACACATCAGGGGGCAATCTGTTAACACCCAAAAAGTGCTCACTAGCTCATTTCCTTATTCACATGACCCATTTGTCCACTTTTTCACCATTTGAGCCTCTAAATCCATCAAAAGGTCACCAAAAGACCTTAATACACCCCTTTTTCCACTCAAAATGATTTTTTTTCCTCAAAAAGCATAAAAAACCCTCAAAAAGGGTCCAAAATTCTCAAAAATATTAAAAAGGGAAAAAAAAATATTAAAAATATTCAAAAAAGGAAAAAGGAGGGAAAAGGTACCTAAACCATGTTGGTCAATACCATTGGTTTCCTCAAAACCATAATGGTATTCCCCACCACCAAAAACTATAAAAAGGTGGTAGGGGCTCCTCACTTTCCATCCATCCATCATCCTATCCTCATGCTGCCAAAATCCCTTTTGAGCATTGCCCACCTTTTTGAGCCTTGCACAAACCAGGAAGCATTGGAGAAGAAGAGACCTTTGGAGCTTGGAGCTGCTCACCCTTGGAGCTACTCAACAATCTTCACCACTTGGAGGTATTACCATTGCAAGCACTTGCTTGCCCCTATTCTTAATACAAAATCGTTTCTTTTACATATTGTCAATTGTTTTGCTTTCTTTAATATTTCCATTATTTGTTTATTTACTTCACATAGATTCATGATTAATATAGTTTAGATTAGTTTGTTATTTATTTCTATTGAAACTGCTGCTACTAGTTAGCAGGTGCCCATTGCACTAAGCTTGGTTGCAAAACCAAGCCAACAATCACACTGAACTAATAATATGTTATATTCAGATGAAAATAACAACGTCACCGAAAAAAATAGAAAACAAATTGAATGATTTAAAATCTCCTTAAGTTACATCTAGTATTTCCCTCTCTTTAAAGTGGCAATGATAGGTTACATTTGATGGATGCCACTCAACTAGAAGAAGGCATTAAAGGATTTGATATCAGCTGATTCATGCATTTTACTAAAACACTACCAGAGTCAATGTACCAATTCACTATTTGTCCTAGGGGACGATGCAATAAAGGGCTTACTCAAAATACAATTTTCACATGGATGTGGTTTCAAATCATCACCCTCCAAAACATTCATTGATGTATTAATTTCTGAAGTTTTCATTGGGAACTCCTCCCACACACACTCCATATTTTTTTTATGTATTTCCTTCTTTATTGTAGGTACATCTCTCTCGAAACCAAAACAATAAAATTTGTTCCCCATATGATTTTTCTGCACTACCTGCCCTCAAAAATTTTGTAAACAATGACTTCCCCTCATTAACCCCACATTTAGATGACCAAATCCCAACATTGAATTTGGAAAGACATAATCCCAAAAATTGTATGGAATATGTTCATGTCTAATGAAGTTTCTTTGTGTTTAAATTCAAATTCAACAACAGTACTTTCTTCCCCCTTTTTTACTTTTTTCCCTCCAACAATATTTTTTTGATTTCCCCTTCTTTCTCTTTTGGATTCATTTTCTGTGACTTTCTTGCAAAATAGAAAACCTTCCATTTCTAATATCAATAATATTTTTAAATTAGGAGCTGCACATAAATATTGCTTGTCATTATATATTGCATTTTTTTTATTATCAATTTAAGTAGAAAATAATCTTTGTCTTTTACCTCTCAATGCCAAGCCATCATTTGAGTGGTGAGTAACATTGTTGGAGATATTGCTTTTTGACACCAATCCCTCGCCTGGTTCATTATTATCCAAGATCTCACTTGGTTCATTATTATCCAAGCATATCTTCTTCTGTCCAGGGACTATGACAATTACACATATCAACAACAACAAATTCACAGCTGATTGCCGCACCAAAAAATGCAGTGGATTTTAGTGTGTTGACAAAAGATGCAGGATAACAACATTGACAAGAAAACTATAAACTATATTTGACAATGTCAACGGACATACCCATCCCCTCTTTATTGATATATATATTCAATATTTTCTCAGCATCATTTTGTAATTTGGTACCATTATCCTCTTCAGATTCTTTGTTTCTCCTTTTACACGGAGATTTTGCTTGCTTTCTAGAGCATAAAATACTGCACAGTTGTTGGAGATGATTTGGTGCAATTTTATAGATTTCAATGACATTATGGTTAGTGATAATCTGTGATTGAAAATTTTGAACATCATGAACTTTGAAATATTCAAAGATCGAATGCTTGGTTGACCTCTCATCCTTGATTCGCTTGCAATATTGATATAATGTCATTGGGAAAACCTTTTTGTCGACTGATGTGCTCAACCAAACGGATCCGTTGGTTATATTGTCCGCCATAGTGGTCAATTCATCTTCATCAAAATCACGCAATGGTCTAAAAAATTAGATCCATGATTATTTATTTTATTTTGAACAAAATCAACCTGAGTGATGCTCTTGGGTGACCATGGCAAGGAACCAATTTTGTAAAGCTCGAATATAGACATCCATTTTCTCCACAGACGATCTAATGTCAAAACAAGAGTTAGCTTGTCTTTAAGGTTGTTCTTTGTTTGAACAACAAAAATATCCATACATTCACATTGGAACGACTGCAAACATAGAAAAGTGAAGATAATATTTAATTTTCTAATTTCATAATATAGACAGCCATCTAAAGACTTTGATTTATAAGAAGAAAAATTCTATACCTGGCAAGCATCACTGGAAGTGTTTCCCTTTCCTGGGCGGGATGGCCTACCGCAGGATATCCATTTTTTCCTTGCTTTTACAACTTGAAAAATGAATGGAGTGTCTGCAAATTCCTTGTTTGATAAATTTTGTTGTTTGCAGTTAATTTGGTGATCATGTGCCGAGTAACGTCTTTATGTAGAAGACGAGCTGGTCAATACCGATACCTTGAATGAACCAATTGATGTTTATCCATTTCAATGATTTTTTTCTGCGTATAAATAGTATGCTGCCCATCCAATATATAAAAATTTACTGAAGGAAAATTAATTTCATCTTCATTTATAGGAAGAAATCCCAATGTGGTCTCCTTATCGAAAGGAAATAGAATAGCATCTCTCAATGTTGTTGTAAATGTTGAGGGAAGAGATAAAACCATCTTTTCCACAACCTCCTCATCAACTTTTTGATATTGCAAATGGGGAGCCGCAACAACACATCTTGTTACGTCAATAGAAAAAATTTCTCATTGAACAAAAAGTATTTGATCTGTTCTTGTTGAACTTCTTTTGAACTTTTCAAGCTCTTAGTCACTTTCCGTATCATCTCTATAAAAGGACTTGATTTGAGTTCTTTGAAGGAATATTTGGCCACATCTTTTTCAATATGATTGAGAAATGTTCTTCTAAGGTGGAAAAGAATCTTTTCATGGACTACATTTGTCAAATTCTTTTCAAAATTAATGTAATGCAATACAGACAAAGTTTTCGTAGACGATATTTTTTTCGTCCATACCGACAAAATTTATTTCTTCAAAGATGACTCGGTACTAATTCCAGACCGATTAGAAACATCATACAAGGGCAAAACCCAACCTTTATTTGCACAGGAAACCAGATCTAAATCGGGACCACTTTTCATTAGATCCGGTTGAAAATTACAAACCATACTTGATCAACCTGTAGAAGGAAACACCGGTCTCTCTCAACCATTTTAGCTTGAACATGCAATAAATCGTCAGAAATGGGATCTACAAATGTCAATATTCCAGCTCGAGTTGGAGATCCTTCCTCATCCAAGCATAATAGATATAAATATAGGTACAAATTATCTGGTTCATCCATCTCAACATACCATCCATGCTTGAATAAAATGAGGTTGTGATCTTTTAACAAATCAAGGATCGAGATTTCCTAGTATTGACTAAGGCTCAACAACGTAGACATGTTTTATATGCAAAAAAAATATTAAGTAGTTAATATAAGAATGCATACGATGTTTATAATTATCAATTATTGTTTTAATATTAGATGTATACTTGCAAATGTTCAGGCTAATGATCAATGGATAAGGAATGGCTGCTCTTTTTCAAAATCAATTGATTAATTAAGAACAAATCTACTAGCATTATCCATGAGAGATCGAATGCACATTTTATATATTCATTTGAGATTGAATCAATCATAGAAGGATCCATCATCATAAAAGGGGCGTCCGATCCTTTTTGTCGGAAGTCGAAATTCGGGATAATGTTATAACTTAGAGAATGTCCTGATCCCTACTATTTACTGTGGATGTCAAAAGTCAAGAATTGTTGGCCCAACCTTCGTAAATATTTTTACATTTCTCTCGTAAATGACGGGGCGACCGACCCTTCATTTGCCCAATATTATTTTCAAAATAGTTCTAGACTGCAAGAAGGGGCGACTGACTCTTCTATGATTATAGAGAAATTCTGCAGCTGATTGCATAGACAAGTACTGTTACCCTTCCAAGATAATAAAATAAAAGTTCATGTGGACGTAGATCCTGCATGGGATGAACCACGTAAATCATTGTGTTTTTGTGTATGATTTTATGACATGTTTTGTATATGAGTTTATGTGCATTTATGTATTAATTTCATATGTATGTGAATGACAATCGCACGTTGAGTAATTGGAATACAAGTGCGTGAATGCGAAGAAGAAACACTTAGTATGACTAATGCGTAGCTAATTGGTGAATACATTAGAGATTCAACATTGTTTTGTATAGTGCAATAGCTATGAAGTGCGAAGTCATTGTTATTCTATCCCATTAGTAGATGTTAAATAGAACATTAAGTGAGATTGTTAACCACATCTGCGCATCTGTACGGTTACGGAAGCTTGATTATGTAACCCCCCATATTCGCTTTGGGTGAGACTTCAACTTGTTTACAAGGTGATACCGAAAGGGCCAGTGAAAGGGGTTTCGTTTTGTCTACATTTCTCTCATAAATGAAGGGTCGGCCAACCCTTCTTGTGCTCAGTATTCTTCTAGTGTTTACCATTCTGCATATACATGAATTGACCACCTAGCCTTCGTAGGTTGAATATTTTTACAATTCTGTCATAAATTAAGGGGCATTCGACATGTCTTGTGCCTAGTATCTATCTTCAGAATAGTTCTAGACTTCAAGAAGGGTTGGTCAATCCTTCTTGTGTTCAACATTCTAGATACAAGTGAATTGCTGGATAAAGGTGTTAACAATTCTCTACTAAACGAAGGGGTGGTCGATCCTTCTTGCCGATATGGGGAAGCAAACATAGAAAGCTAAGTTGTGAAGTAAAAGAAGGGAGTAGTGATGTGAAGTTCAATCAGAAAGCACAACAAAGTGCCTAAGTATGAAAAAAATGTATGGGTGGTGGTTGGGGACTGTCGAGGACCCAAATACGCAAACATGTGGGAAAATTCGAGTCTGGATAGACACAGATTAAATAATGTGCAGTTGTATGCAAATTATGAGCAGTTATGTGATGTTATCAAGCGCACTTCGTGTATTCTGAGGCCATAAGAACAACATATATTCATAATATGAGATTCAAAGGAGGCTTACACTTTATCTTCATACAACCTAGAGAACCATCAAAAGAAGAATGGCATGAAGGCCAATACCAACTGGATGTGTAGAGAATTGATCTTATCATTGAATATTGAACACCCAAATGGAAAATGGATGCACTAGATACGTTCATTACTACATCCGAGGAAAGCACAAATGAAAATGACACCCACGAGCCAAAAAATGGACTAGAGAAGGAACAGGAACAAGAACAGTAAGAAGATGTTGATTTGACAACATGTGAGAAGAGGAAGAATCCATACATAGCCATGCCAGAAGTGTCTAAGAGGAAGAAGAAGAAAGGAAATAAGACTCTACTCGATGCAAGCTGCATGACGATCATTGTTATTGCATTGCAACACATGTCCATGATCATCTTGAAGAGACACTCGCAAAAAAATACAACAAGGAAGAGGAACTCCAAGCGAGCATGATAGAGAGCATCTCAGAACTGAAGAGTATGGTGACAAGACTAGAACAAGTATAGAGAGACCTGGTCAGGGAATTTGACTCCAAATACTGATCAGAGGAGTCCAGTAGAAGAAAAAGAAAAGTGCCATCATTCACAATGAGACCCAGGTTAGACTGATGAATGTGATCAGATGAACTAACTGAAGGTGCAAAGAAGCTCGCACATATGGATATCAACATGGGAATTTATCCCATTGAAGGACTACATAATATGCATCTACAGGTTGTGGATGAAATTAGAGATAGAGATATGATCTCATACAACCAACATATGAAGCTGGAAGATAGTTATAAGGAGTTGAAGAATGAATGCACGCTGAAGAAAAATTAGAGATATGATAGAGATATGAGATAGAGATATGAAGTTAGAGATAGAGATATGATCTCATACAACCAACATATGAAGTTGGAAGATAGTTATAAGGAGATGAAGAATGAATGCACGCTAAAGAAAATTGAACTAGCAAATGCTCATGAGAGGCAGAAAAATTTAAAGAAAAACGTAGCTGAAGTCTATGCAAATATCTAAGACTGCGAAGAGGAGCCTGAAGTGGTAGCGACCATTCTTAATATTGGCATTGTCGTGGACAATCTCAAAGTGAAAATGGAAGATATGGAGATCTTCTACAAATAAAAGATTGTTGAATTAGTGTCTTGGCAACAACCTGGCACTCCTCCAGAGGTAGAATTAGCAAGAGCCGAAGAGTTGAAAACATCAACTGAGAACATCTTCGTAGAATTTGTGAGGTGTAAAGACTTGCTAAAAGAAGTCACGAAGGTTTGGGATATACTACAAGAGGATACATAATTACAAAAAATTCAGGATGAAGCTCACAAGAGGCAGAAGGACCTTGATTCTATGAGCACGGCCATGAAATATTTTCCACTAAAGCGAAAGGTGCAGAAGTTCGCAGAAACAAAAAAGATTCAGAACGAGCTGAAGGCACTAAGGGAAAATGAAGACAAAACTTCGTCGGAGTTACGGTCTATGCAAGAAGAAGCATTGGAACTCTCTAAAGAAATCGAGAATAAATTCCAAGAACTCTGCACAACATAGAGTACAATAAAGGGTCAAATGCAAGAACCCATATCGGCTATGATGCTCGAAACGATCGAAGAATATGAGCAAGAGGCTAAGGAATTAATTGCAAAGTTAAGTGCAACTTTTCAGGAATTTGCTATGACGGTGAACATCCCAAGTGATGCGCTTTCAAAGAATCCCAATGTAAGTGACTCGAGGACAAGTCATAAGTAAGTGTTAGGATCCTGTTGGGCGTGACCCAAGTACAAGAAATTTTGAAGGAGAGTATAGTTAGGCGAGGCACTACAGAAGTTAGATATGCGCTGTCATAGAAAGCGTCAGAGTTAGAGGAAGCAATGCCAAAGGGACAATGAAGTTAAAGCTTAGCGTTGTCTATAGGAGAACCACGGGGTTTTTGGATTTTGGGTACTATGGGGGTTGTCCCATAGTTATTGTAATATGTGACCCTTGGGCACATCTATATATAAGGGTAATTTTGTATGAGGAAGGGTTAGGTATTAGAGGGTTGTTGGGATTTTGATGGTTAGATAGACCATAGAAGAGAATAGTGATAAAGAGAGAACAAACTCTAGAGAAGAGTGCGTAGAGATTTGATTGTAGAGAACAGTATGCAACTAATTACATAGAATGATACTATTAGCCTTCTGAGATAATAAAATAACAGTTTTCGTGGGCGTATCTCCCACTTGGGGTGAACCACGTAAATCAGTGTGTTTATGTGTATGAGTTTATGACAAGTTTTGTATAATATTTTATGTGTGTTTATGTATTTACTTTCATATGTATGTGAAATGTAATCTCACATTCAATAATTGGAATACAAGTGCGTGAATGTGAAGAAGAAACACTTATTTTGATGAATTTGTAGCTAACTGGTGAATATAGTAGAGATTCAGCGTAGTTCTGTATACTGCGATAGCTGCAAAGTGCGAAGTCATCTGTTATTCTATCCCATTAGTAGATGTTAAATAGAACATTAAGTGAGGGTGTTAACCACATCTGCGCATTGCCACGGTTACAGAACCGTGATTCTGTAACCCCCCATATTCGCTTCGGGTGAGAATTCAACTTGTTTACAAGGTGATGCCGAAACGGCCAGTGAAAGGGGTTTGGTTGTGTGTACATTTCTCTCGTAAATGAAGGTTCGTCCAACCCTTTTTGTGCTTAGTATTCTTCCAGTGTTCACCATTCTCCATATAAATGAATTGACAACCTAGCCTTCATAGCTGAATATTTTTACAATTCCCTCATAAATGAAGGGGCGACTAACACTTCTTGTTCCCAGTATTTTGTTGAAAATAGTTCTAGACTGCAAGAAGGGTCGATCTATCCTTCTTTTGTTCACCATTCTGGATACAGGTGAATTGTTGTATATAGGTGTACACAATTATCTACTAAATGAAGGGGAAACATATCCTTCTTTTCGAAAGTTAGAAGTTAGGAAAGCTCACTCGGGACAACTATATTTATCCAAATACAGTGGAATATTAGCTAAATTCCTTAGATAAATAGTTTTTGGTTTATTGATTGTGATATGGAATGATAAATGTTGATGTGGATGGAAGATGACAAATAGGGTTATTATGAGATAAAAACCTTTATAACATGTGAAATAGTGGTCAACATTCTAGATACAAGTGAATTGCTGGATATAGGTGTTCACAATTCTCTACTAAATGAAGGGGCAACCGATCCTTCTTGTCGGAAGTCAGAAGTTGAGATAAATATTGTTTATATGTTATAACTTAGCCAATATCCCGATCCCTACTATTTACTGCAAAAGTCGAGAGTTGGGAATTGTCATCCCATCCTTCGTAGATTAAATATTTTCGATTTATCTCTTAGATGAAGGGTTGGCCAACCCTTCTCGTGCTCAGTATTTTTCCAGTGTTCACCATTCTAGTTATAAATGAATTGACCGACCCTTCTTTTGCCCATTATTATTTTCATAATAGTTCTAGACTCCAAAAAAGGTCAGTCGATCCTTCTTGTGTTCACCATTCTGGATACAAGTGATTTGATGAATATAGGTGTTCACAATTATCTACTAAATGAAGGGGCGACCGATCCTTCTTGTCGCAAGTCGGGATAAATATGTGTTCACAATTCTCTACTAAACGAAGGGTCATTGGGATAAATAGGTGTTCACAATTCTCTACTAAATGAAGGGTCGGTCGATCCTTCTTGTAATAAGTCGGGATAAATAGGGTTTATATGTTATAACATAGCCAATGTACCGATCCCTACTATTTATTGCGGATGCTGGTAGACTGGAATTGTCATCCTAGCCTTCGTAGATTAAATACTTTTACATTTAACTCTCTTAAATGAAGGGTCGTCCGACCCATCTTGTGCTTAGTATTTTTTCAGTGTTCACCATTCTGGATATACATGAGTTGATGGCCTAGCCTTTGTAGGTTGAATATTCTTACAATTCCCTCAAAAATGAAGGGGCGACCAACACTTCTTCTGCCTAGTATTATTTTCATAATAGTTCTAGACTGCAGGAAGGGTTGCACGATCCTTCTTGTGTTCACCATTCTGGATATAGGTGAATTGCTGGATATAGGTGTTCACAATTATCTACTAAGCAAAGGGGTGACCGATCCTTCTTGTCACAAGTTGGGATAAACAGGTGTTCACAATTCTCTACTTAACGAAGGGTCACTGGGATAAATAGGTGTTCGCAATTCTCTAGTAAACAAAGGGTCATTTGATCCTTCTTGTCAAAAGTTGGGATAAATAGGGTTTATATGTTATAACATAGCCAATGTATTGATCCCTACTATTAACTACGGAAGCTAGTAGTCGAGAATTGTTGTCCCATCCTTTGTGGATTAAATACTTTTACATTTCTCCCTTAAATGAAGGGTCATCCGAACCATCTTGTGCTCAGTAATTTTTCAGTGTTCACCATTCTGGATATACATGAGTTGATGACCTAGCCTTCATAGGTTGAATATTGTTACAATTCCCTCATAAATGAAGGGGCGACTGATACTTCTTCTGCCCAGTGTCATTTTCATAATAGTTCTAAAATGCAAGAATGGTCAGACAATCCTTCTTGTGTTCACAATTATGGATATAGGTGAATTGCTAGATATAGGTGTTCACAATTATCTACTAAGCGAAAGGGCGGTAGATCCTTCTTGCCGCAAGTGGGGATAAATAGGTGTTCCCAATCCTCTACTAAATGAAGGGTCAACCGATCCTTATTGTCGCATGTTGGGATAAATAGGGTTTATATCTTATAACATAGCCAATGTACCGATCCCTACTATTTACTGCGAAAGCTGGTAGTTGGGAATTGTCATCCCAGCCTTCATAGATTAAATACTTTCACATTTCTCTCTTAAATTAATGGTCGGACGATGCATATTGTGCTCAGTATTTTTTCAGTGTTCACCATTCTAGATATACATGAGTTGACGGCCTAGCCTTCGTAGGTTGAATATTGTTACAATTCCTTCATAAATGAAGGGGCGATCGACACTTTTTCTGCTGAGTTTTTTTCATGATAGTTCTAGACTGTAAGAAGGGTCAAACGATCCTTCTTTTGTTCACCATTCTGGATACAAGTGAATTTTTGGATATAGGTGTTCACAATTATCTACTAAGTTAAGGGGTGACCGATCCTTGTTGTTGGAAGTCGGAAGTCGGGAAATCTCACTTGGGACAAATATATTTATCCAAATACAGTGGAATATTAGCTAAATTCTTTAGATAAATAGTTTTTGGTTTATTGATTGTGATGTGGAATGCTAAATGTTGATGTGGATGGAAGATGACAAATAGGGTTATTATGAGATAAAAACCTATGTATCATGTGGAATAGTGTCCATTTGGGAGACAATTATGTTTCACATGTAACGAAAAATTATCATGATCATTGACTTTTATGGACAAGAATATGTGTAGTTTCTTTGGTTCATAATATGATGCTCTTTTTCTTCATGGAAAAAATATACATCTAACTAGGATGAATTCTGCATTAGTTTGGAAGAAAGAACATTGACAATATTTAAATGTGTGAATCAGATCATATAGAATTAATTCTAACTCACATACTACAATCAAATATGAGGAAAAGCGATAATATGGTGTAACATGAAATACATTTACAAAAGAGAAATTAAAATATTGAAGAAAGTGACAACATATGAATCACTGTTTTCAATCAACTTGTACTTCTGCTCTTCATTAAAGTATTCAAAAAATATTACATCACCGTTTTCTTTGCTCTCGGATTAAACCATGATTAATTTGTAAAATCAAAATTTATACAAAATGTTCTTTGAATAAACCCTACCTGATTCTTTGCTAAAAAATGAAATTTCAAAGAAATCTCGAAACTTTAGGAACATTATTTTTGCTATAGACCAAGCTGGTATAGTGTTTATTTGCTTTGGGTTGTTATGTAACACTCGGGTAGTTAACAAAGGAACCAAAACTTCATTTCAAATTAAAACACCTGAATATTCATTCTTGATATAACCTGTATTTTGTTTTACCAAAATTTTCAACAACTTTCCATTGCTCTTGAGTTGGGATTTCATAATCCATCACTTTCACCATCACCACCAATTTTATGCATGTTGTGTAACATAGAGCTGGTAGATCCTTCATAATCATTAGAAATTGTTCATGTATTTCAAAATCATCAGTCAATTTATAAATGATTGTCTTTCCAGTTAATCCTTTGATTGAACCTTCAAATTTCGAATGATCCATACGAGCATGTATTATCAAAATGTGATAATTTTATTGATTCATTAATTTTCCATCATCACTCCAAAAATAAGGTAGACCAATTTCAAAAGGCCCCAGAAATAATTCCTTCAAATTTTGAACTTCAAGGGCCATATGTTGCGCTTTGTCTTCTACTTCTTTAACATGATCATGCTTGCCAATAGTTCTTCTTGCCCAAATGATGATTGATGGTCTGTCTTGGATTCCAAAACTATGCATATCTAATTAGGTTAGAGTGTTTAAAAATCTAATTGTATTTTGAGTTGTTTCTGAAGGCCTTTTGCATAATGTCTCATTTGCCACTTTACACCTCTGGAGAGCCATGTTTTCTATAGCATCTTTATCTTCTATAGAATTCAAATGTGACCAGAATTTGGTGACTTCCACTGACATTGATCCCATATAAGGTGTTTATCTCCTTGTAATGGAAGCCTACCTTTCAATTTATCTTTTAATTCATTAATTTTCTTTTGCAATTGTTTTCTATCACTCGAAGCTTTTTTCTTTTCTTCAAAATTTTGAATTACTTCCTATTTCAACTACTGGTTTTCCGCTTTCAAATCTTCTATCTCTACATATTTTAGACTAATTTGTGACTAGCATTGGTCAGTTCCTCTGTGGAGGAATTTTCCATTTGTCCTTCATCCGTACAGAGAGATTGATCCCTTAATTTCTTTGGCACTTGCACAGTTTCAATCAGATTGGTATTCAACACTAAAATTTGTGACAATAATTCAATCCTTTCTTTTTCCCAAGAATGCTTTTTATCTTGTAACTTTAACATTCTACCTTTGTGATCCATCATTTCTTGATATATGGATTCCTTTTCTTGTTGTAATGTTGTCAACTCTAGAGATTGCACATGTTGATTATTTGGCACTTCCAATTTTTTCTTGAGCATTTGAATGGTATTTTCTTTTTCAGCAAGGATCCTTTTGGTAAACTGGTTGTTCCCTGGATTGGCTCCCATGGTCACAAGGTCCATTTGTATTCTTTTAATCTGGATCGAATTTGCTTTGTTTTCTACTTTCTCTTGCCTCAATTGAATCTCCGTCTTTTCTATCACAGACTGCTATTTAGAAATTTTTTAAGTGGATTGTAATAAATCAAAATACAGGACATCTCCTATTTTTTTATGCAATTGAATCTTATTAGGTATATTAATTGCATCAAGCTTAACTTCCATTTCAGAAACTTTCTCATTGTTCACCACTACAAACCTTATAGTGTTTCTTCCTGGATCTGTAACTGTAAGAAGGGAAAAATTTTGTTCTGCCAACCGTCTTACTTGAGGGTACAATTTTTGAGTTTCTTCCAAAGATTGCTTCTTCTTTTTTGAATATTGTGAAAGGACGTCAAATCTGGACTTATACTGAGAGTTACTTCCAAATCCCTTTATTTCTAAAAAAGAACATTACTGCATATTTGCAGTTGGTTGTGAAATCAAAGTAGTTTTTTCTGGAACAATCAAATCTTGTTCCTCCATACTAATAATTTCCTTTTGTTGTTCCACTTTTGATTTCTTGCTTGAAACTTCTTCATTGACTTCCATACTATCAAGTTCTAAAATAATTCTCTTATTGGTGATATCAGATTTGGCTGGTGTCTGACCCAACATTGCCAAATTGCTTGTTTGTTCCATATTCACTTCTTTCTTATCTTGTTCAAATTTGAATAAATTTGCCATTTCTTTTAATCCTTATACTATTTGATGATCGAAAGCCTTGTTTCTATTTTGCTATCTCCTTTGCGATATAATTTGATGAGGATCATAATTAATCCTTCCAGCCTCTTGTAAATCCATGATCTTCAATAGTTTTTGTACTGCAGATAGGGATTCCTTACTCTTAATAATGAATGGACCAACTTTAAGAGGGAATTTAACATTTGATGATTTTTTGAAAACACCGAAATCTTCTTCTTCTGAAAGCAACCTTTGTCTAATAAATTCTAATGAAAAAACCCTTGGTGTTAAAAAGGCTGGCAACAGATATGGTGCTCCAGTAAAACCATACACTCTAATTATAGTATGTTTTTTATACAAGAACCAATCACCTGTTTGGCCTTCTAGTGTACGATGCAAAGTTTCTTTCATGTCTTCTAAGACTCGAGTGAATTCAATATTAAAAATAATTATGTAAACTTCTACCATGATTGTATTGGTGAACTCAAACATATTGACCTGTTTAGGAAGGTCATCAGAAAATATGGCACCAAGAAACCTCAACTCATGGAAATTCACCAATTGGACATGAATCGCTTCAGCTAGGAATTCATCAAAATTAACACAACACACCAGACTCGACTGTGACTCGGGTGAAATTACTTGTAGAAGGAAACCTAACATAACTTTCGTGATTGAATTATCACTATCTAGACCTAAAATTTGACTCAACAAGGACAAAACTAAATGGGTATCTCACTGAAAGACATCGATACTCACAGGGAACGATAGGTTTTCATGTGATTGACCATCTTTCAAGACTTGTAATAAAAACTTGTCTTTTTCTGCTAGACTACAGTTTCTATAAATAATTACCAAATTTTCTTCATTAAATGACTCAGGGCTTTTGGGAAATGTTTTAGGTAAAGATAGAACCTCACGGACAGTCTGTGCATTTAATTGGCATAGAATTTTGGCTGTATTTACATTAATGATTACCCTTTCATCCTGCGAATAATTCGTCGCACACCAACCAACAAATTCGGGGAACTGTAGGGTTTGTTCGACACAAAAATAATACAGAAAAGAACCGAAAAAATTAAAAGCATCCTTTTCCTACAACTTAAGCTCCACTAATTTCTCTTTAGACTATGAAATAACACACAAAGACAAAACATGGTCGAAAATATCCCTTTCCCTATCAACTACAAGCTCCTCGTTTTCATCAGAACTTTCATTGAAGGGAAGAAGGTCTTGGGATTTCTCCATTTGGAAAACTAAATATGAACAGTGAGGGTTTCAAGCTACCTGTGAAGTGAGCTTGTTGATTTTTGTTCTTGTTGACGAAGACAAGGATGTGTTTCCCACGGCTTGTTTTCCTCCAGGAAACAATCGACAAAAGCATTTTTTCAAACTTCAAACAAACCTTTTATATAACATATGCTTAAGTGGTTTCAGAACTTGTGATGTGTGGTTTTACTTTAACCACTTCTCATAGCGGACTCCACCAATGCTTGTGATGTAGGGGCATTGGGGCCTAGGCAAATAAATCAAAGTTGATCGACATGAGGAGACCAACCAGAGGGAGTGCCGATGACCACTAGTGTGGATGAGCAGGTTGGTTGTCAAAGTCAACAAGTCGAGCAGTAGCTATCGAAGCAATCGACAAGAGTGAAAAAGTCGAAAGTCGACATGTCAATGGTCGACAAACGACAGTCGATAGTCAACAGGTGATGAGTTACCACAAGATCGCGGTAAGGTCAACATGTTGTCGGACCGCGATATCGACAGGTTTGGTGGAGCCAACTGTGGAGGAAGGGGAGGACTGGTGAACCGCAAGGAATAGATGAAGCCGACGAAATGGTCAAGGTGATGTGACCGATTAATATAGCAAGGTCGGAGAAATAGAAAGTCAAGGAAATTGTACTTGGTAGCCATTCGAGGTTGCTAAGGAAGTTAATGGCAGTTTTTGCGAATAGATGAGGCTATGAAGCACGACAAGTGCGCTGACAGTTGGAGGTTTGCAGGATCATGGAAGGATTGTCTGACAAAGGATGCGTGTCTCAAGTGTTGGAACGGACATAGGGAATAGTAGCAACAGCAGGGTAGAAGACTTTTGTGAAAGCACAGAGTGAGTATATAAGTTCCAATTTGTTGGAGTTGCAGAGAGGAGTTTGGTGAGAAGTTCTATAGATTGCAGTGAATAGTCACATAGCAACCGAATGCAGGAGAGATTGATCCCTAGCTCAGAGTTCCACAATGAACTAGGAGAGGGTGAGGTCGACACACTGAGAGGGTACACCGCAGTTACTTTTGTATTGTTATGGCTGAGGCCGACAGATAGTTAGTGATTTGTATTTATATTTATTCCTCATTGTAACAGCTTAGTAGAATTAATATAAGCCAGCTTGTAGAATGTTGTTTCATCTTGTTTATGTGAACATTGTGGTTGTGTCGTGTGTAAAGTAAAGGAAGAACCTTTAGCCATAAGGCACCTTGCATCAATTGGTATCAGAGTGGGAGGAGGATCTTGTCGAGGAGAAAGGCACTGATACCAACATTCCTTGCGTCAACTGGTATCAGAGCTATAGTATCTTGAGCGCCGAAGGATAGCTATACCAGAAGAACGTCAGTTGGTATTAAGCCTGGAAGTGCATTGAACAACTCCATCCAAGGTTGGGTAGAGTTGTACACAATTTGTTGAAGTCCGGTTGTAATTGGACGAGTGAGAGTTTCAGCAGAGGTTTAAAATGGCTCACATAGGCATTAATGTCCGAGGAAGAAGAGCACATGGCATAGCAGTCACAGTTTATCATGAGATGTTCGACGAATGTTTCCGAACAATGCAAAATTTGACAAATGAAGTCGCATCGATCAAAGAAATCCAAATGCGTGGTTGTATTCCTGATGCGCTAGACAATAGCAGTGAGGAAGTCAAAGAAGTGGAAGCTCGGGAAGCTGCAGGAGAAGAACCAGACGAAAAAATGATCAAACTTTTGATAGAGATGAGAGGTTGGGCCAAGATAGATGTTTGTACCTACTAAGGAAGTTCTGATCTAGAAGACTTGATCGACTAGTTCAGAGAGATGGAAAAATACTTCAACATAGAGCAGATCGAGGATCCTAAGCGGGTTAAGACTGCTTGTCTGAGGTTAAAGGGTCTTGCCTCATTGTGGTGGGACAAAGTGCAGGCTGACAGAGTCAAGAAGGGCAAGGAGAAAATCAAGTCTTGGGACAGGATGGTCACCAAACTGAAAGGAAAGTTCTTACCAAATGACTATATAATTTCCTTGTTCAGGAAGTTGCAAAACTTTCAACAAAAGGCGATGACCGTGAAGGAGTACACGGAAGAGTTCTACAGACTGTCGATAAGGTCGGGCCAGACCGATGAAGGGGAAGAAGCTGTCACTAGATATGTGAACAACTTAAAATATGCCATTCAGGATGAATTGCGTGTAAAGATTCAGAGCAATGGGTGAATCCTACCAGTTAGCTTTGAAGGCAGAAGAGAAATTGTCAAGGAAATCCACAGGGACCAGAGGTAGGATGACTAGTCGGGGTGCGAAGACTGTTTCCACGAAAGGCCAGTTACAGGAGAGAAACTATCGAAGATAGTCAACATGCGGCAGGGACATCGACAAGGGAGAAAGTGAAAGAAAGTCGACGCGATGGTCGAGGAACACATGGTCAAGGTGTGTATGGTCGAAGTGGTCCATCCGACAGAAAAGGAGTTGACAGACCAGCCATAATCTGTTATAAGTGTCATGGAGAGGTACATAAGGCATATGAATGCCCGAAGAACCTACATGCTGCAGAGGAGTCAAAAGCCAAATGTCAAAGGGATGATCAAGTTAACGAGAGGGAAGAATTGGCATCCGACAACAGTGGGTATGGTAAGAAGAAAATTTAGGCCATGAAATCCAGCAAGACACTGGTTTTGGACGACAGACGCGACGAGAAAGAGCCGGCATAGTGAAAGGCGATCTTTCGAACCAAGGTGCGAATCGACGAATCGCATTACAAGACCATAGTTGATGGTGGAAGCACTAAGAATCTTGTGTCGACAGAGGTGATCAACAAAGCAAAGTTAAAATGTCGGGAGCATCCACACCCTTACAAGATCTCATGGTTGTAGAAAGGACACCATGTGAAGGTTACCAAACAGTGCCTGATTAACTTTAAGGTTGGGAAGTTAGAGGATAGCGTATTGTGCGACGTAATCCCAATGGACGAGTGCCATCTGTAGACCATGGCAATATGATAGAAAAATGATCTATGATTGTCAATCCAACACATTCACAGTGTGGAAAAATGGCGTAAAGAGGAATCTTAAGCCGAAACCGGAGGAGCGAGCCCATGGTAAGCAAGGCAAGAGAAACTTTTGGGAGAAATGCGTGTTGATGTGTTCAGCGAAAGAATTCCTCGCAGAAGAGGAAAAGTAGTTGGGGTGTTATGCTATCATTTTGAAGGGACCATGGATCGAGAAGGTGACAATGGAGGAGAAGATTCTGGTCGAGGTTGAAAAGATGCTCGAAGAGTTTCAATGCATAATGGTCGATGAGACACCGACAGGATTACCATCGACAAGGAGCATATGCCATCAGATCGACTTGATTCCAAGGTTGAGTTTTCGAAACAAGGCACCACATAGGATGAGTCCAATAGAAGGCCAGGAACTCATTCGACAAGTCCAGGAGTTGTTGGATAGAGGATTGATCAGAGAGAGTCTGAGTCCGTGCGAGGTATTAGCACCGAACAAAGGTAGAAAATGGAGGATGTGTTTAGACTCCAGAGTTATCAACAAGATCATGATCAAGTATCGGTTTCCATTGCCGATAATGTATGACATGACAGATTGTTTGAGTGGAGCAAAGTACTTCACAAGATAGACCTTAAGAGTGGTTATCACCAGATTTGGGTTAGAGAAGGAGATGAATGGAAAACTGCATTCAAGACGAAGGAAGGGTTGTATGAGTGGTTAGTCATGTTGTTTGGATTGATTAATGCACCCAATACATTCATGCGATTGATGAATGAAGCACTAAAGCCATTCTTGGGAAAAAATTTCGTAGTCTACTTAGATGACACTCTAATTTCCAGTTGAACCATGACAGAACACTTGGAGCATATTCGACAGGTATTGCAGAAGTTGCAGGAAGAGAAGCTGATGGTGAACTTGCAAAAGTGTTTCTTCATGAAGGAAGAACTAGTATACTTGGGATTTGTAATCTTGGGTAAAGGGTTGGCGATGGACCCAGAAAAGGTGAAGGCGATATTGGAATGGCCTGAACCAACAAGCGCAACGGGAGTAAGGAGTTTCCATGGACTTGCCACTTTCTACAGGAAGTTCATCAGGGGATTCAGTCAGATTTGTGCACCGTTGACAGAGTGCATGAAAAAGGGCGAGTTCAAGTGGACGGAAGCAGCCCAGAAATATTTCAACAGATTGAAGGAAAAAGTCATTGAGTGCCCGATGTTGGCACTCCCAGACTTTGACAAAGTTTCCCAGGTCGATTGCGATGCGAGTGGAATAGCAATTGGAGCAGTGTTGAGCCAGGTGGGCTGACCAATTGCATTCTTCAGTGGGAAGTTGGATGATGCGAAGTGGAAATATTTGGTCTATGACCAGGAATTTTATGCTATTGTCCAAGCATTGAAGAAGTGGAGGCATTATTTATTGCCTAAGGAATTTGTGTTGTACACAGATCACCAAGCGTTGAGGTACCTGAATACTCAGTCGAAGTTGAATCAGCGACACATGAAATGGGTCAAATTCCTACAGGTATATACATTCATGTTGCGACATAGGTCGGGTAAGTCGAACAAGGTTGCCAACACGATGAGTAGAAGAGTTGCATTGCTGAACACGGCGACAGTTCAGGAAATAGGAATAGAGTCGATGAAGATGGAGTATGCTACTGACGGGGATTTTACAAAAGCATGGGAGGCTTGTCGTGAACCATGGAGTGTGCACAGAACTCCATACTTGGATTATTTTATCCAAGAGGGATACCTATTCAAGGGACGATAGTTGTGTATTCCCGGAGGATCCGTGCAAGAGAACCTAATCCGTGAATTGCATAATGACGGATTAGAAGGTCATTTTGACATCGACAAGACTAAGCATTGGTCAAAGAGAAGTATTATTTTCTAGAGATGGAGACAGATGTCGGAAAGTGGGTTTGACAATGTAGAGTTTTCCAGTTGGAAAAAGGGAGAAGTCAGAACACGGGGTTGTATACACCATTGTCGGTACTGAATACCCCATGGGAGCACCTGAGCATGGATTTTGTGCTAGGATTGATGAAGACGGAGCAAGGGAGCGACTCAATATTTGTTGTACTCGACATATTTTCAAAAATCACACACTTTATTCCATGTTGGAAGACAAGTTACGCCATAGGAATTGTTGTACTATTCTTCAAGGAAGTAGTCAAATTGCATGGGTTTCCGAAGAGTATCACATCAAACAAAGATACCAAGTTTATGGGGCATTTATAGAGAACCCTATGGAAGAAACTGGATAGGAGGTTGGAGTTTAGCTCGGCATATCATTCGTAGATAGACGGACAGACCGAGGTGGTGAACAGAAGTTTGGGAAACCTTCTGAGATGTTTGACGACCGACAGACCCAAGCAGTGGGAGAATGTGTTGGCGCAAGAAGAATTCACATAAAACAATTCTTTGAATTGGCCAACAAGTTTGAGCCCATTCCAAATTGTTCAAGGAAGAATCCCACATGGAGTTCATGCATAGAGTGGGGAAATAAGTTCCAATGTGTTGGAGTTGCAGAGAGGATTTCGAGGAGAAGTTGTGTAGATTGCAGTGAACAATCACATAGCTTCCGAACGCAGGAGAGATCGAGCCATACCTCAGATTTACGCAGCGAACCAAGAGAGGGTGAGGTCGACACACTGAGATGGTACACCGCAGTTACTTCTGTATTGTAATGCTTAAGGCCGACAGATAGTTAGTTATTTGTATTTACATTTATTCCGCATTGTAACGACTTAGTAGAAGTAATATAAGCCAGCTTTTGGCATGTTGTTTCATCTTGTCTATGTGAACATTGTGGTTTTGTCGTGTGTAAAGTTAAGCAAGAACCTTTATCCATAAGGCACCTTGAGTCATCTTTCCAAGTGGTAAGCGGTTTAATTTCCGCCCCACCTTTCCAAGTTTAACCACCGTGCACTTTCTAGCACCGAAACCCATTAATTTCCACCATCAATTTTCTTCTGGGTCGGGGTCTGCATCATTATTCCACCACATGTTTACACGTTTGCAACTTTTGGAGTGATTTGTTCAATTGTTTAGTGCCTTTTCCATCTCCGCCCTTGGTCATTTCAAGCCCCTCTGTGCATTGGAATCCCCTACATGCAATCATGAAGGCCATGAAGTTGACTTGCAAGGAACACCGTCGATCTCGGAGGAATCAAATCCGACGGATCACACGCATTTCACTGGTTTAACATGCACGAAGTTTACGCATAGGATAAAAGACAACCAAAACGACCTACTTTTATGACATTACAAGTCAGAGACCTTATACAGAGACCTTAATATAGTGACAATATTTGCATTTTTACTCTCTATAAACTTTAATAAGCAATGTTATATTAATATGGGATAGTTAAATAACCCAAGAATCCATATAGAAAAAATTTAAAAAACATAAAGACAAAAAAGCTAATAATATGAATAAATCACTTTTTTGATCAATTATACCAATTCTAGACATTGTTCATAGATGGGTTTGTAGAAGATCTAGTGTAACATGGGAAAAAGTCGATGAAGAAGAGGGAGAGATGACCATAAGAGATAAGAGAAGTCTAAACAACAATATCAATCTTCCAAGATGGCATTGAGATGAAACACTAAATTAGGAAAAGAAGGAGAGATAACATGCCATAGGAATAACATCTAAGGTTGGTGTTAATTTTTTACACAGCCCATTTCATATTATCTGCATAATTCTACCGTTCAAGGTTTGGAAATTGCGAAAAATGGCAATGAGGTTGTACAATCTAGGAAGTGCGATTTTTTGTTTGTTCATTAGTGTGGGTCATTTGAGACATTGCCTCCATAGAATATTCACATAATTCATTACAAATTTCAAACAATTTAGTTGTGGAAAGTTAAAAGCATACATCTAAATCTATTCTCCACATACAAAATGCTACACCTATTTGAAATTCCAATCCATAGTGCAAAATTCTGCACATACCTATAAATTCACAGCAAGCCAATCATATAAGGATCCCACTAGACGAATGCAAATGTTGCAGAAGATGTTTATAGGGATCTTGTTGGATGAATCACGAATGAATAGTGAAGAAAATAGGTGGAAATGACAATGGGGACATATTACCCAAGATAAAATCTATTTCAAGTTTCACCCCTGCGCAGTTGGAGTATTGGGAATGGCTACATCCAATTTCTGAAAAAAGCAACAAAATTTGCATCGTTCCTCTCTACAGCTTTTGATAAGTAGTGTCTAACCCCAATAAACCAAGAACCCATATAGAGGAAATTAGAGACATAAAAAATTCCTAACAATATGAAAAAAACATTTGAAACATATTTATAACCATGGAGATTGAATTGACAAGTAATCCAACTTCTAATAGAAAAATCAAGGTTGGATGGAATTGAAATACAATCTATGCAATGTCCAATGAATATAGAGATCAATGAATACAAAAGAGGGAGTGAATATAAAAAATATGTTCATGAATACAAAAATTATTATCTTGCATCACTTCAATAACAAACTTCACTCCTTTGAAGCCCTTTGGCAACTTGAAAGTGGATGACAAAGTGCAAAGGTATTTGGAAAATGACTTCCACAAATTACCAATTGGGAATTGGTGGTCCCTTAAGTACTCTAATGTTATTTCAACATTAGTAATATTCTCATAAGATATGGGATTTAATCTTTAAATTGAGTGTGCTTTTTAGATTTATCAATATCTCAAGATGTCTACCATTGCATCACCAATTATGATTCCTTCTAAAGAATCGAACTATGCAACATCATCGCTCTTTTGAGTTAATAGATTGGATTTGTACTCATCCTTCTTATACATATCACCATTCCCATCCCATGGATGAGGTAAACCAAGACTAATGCAAGACTTTTCTTTATAAAGACCTTTGAATCGATTTCATCAAATTTGGACTTATTCCTAGTCTAAATTATTTTTTAATGATGTTAAGAAACGTTTCCATGAGGTTTGGTAGTATAAGATGGGATTTAGATCAAATGGTTATTATTTTATAGTACCAAGCCTCGCAGAAATGTGGCTTAAACATATTTAAAATCCAATTTTGATAAGGAATAAGTCCAAATTTAATGAAATTGGGATGAGCCAATTGTTTAGATAATTGTCTTGAGTTATGGACATCAAGACCTCCTTGGTAATCATTTGGTTAGCTATCTTTATCATGAGTCCTGTTTTCAACCTACAAGTCCTCCAATTGCTTCTTAGTTATATTAGTATTCATGAAAGATGATTCTTGGCTATTAGAATTCTTTCATGGTATTGATCCTATATCGAATTCTCACAAGATGAAGTGAAGAAGGCCAAAATTCTAGTGGAAGATGAAATCTTGCGATGATTTCCACTTGGTCTTTTTTGTTTTAGGTCATCTTGGAATTTTTAGTATATCTTTGTTTCTGGGGTTTTTCAGACCGTGAAATTTTTATGGGATGGAGACATGTCAAGACCAGTGAGTGCGTACGGTAAATATTTTAGATGTTGATTGCTATAGTTTCGAAGATATGACCTCAGAAAGTTAGGGTTTTTGAATAAACTTCAAACATGTCAATTTGGAACTTTACTTATAAGTTTTGAAGCATAATGTTTCAGATAGTGCCCTTGGGAGGAGATGCGAAATAGATCTTTAAGAAAACATGGTTAAAATTTCAGATCTTGGTTCGCTATATTTTTCGAAGGTATGAACTTGGGAAGACTGGGCCTTTAAATGACTAAAAAATCATCTTTAAACAAGTTAGTTTGGCATTTTCACTATAACTTTTGATCCATGACGTTCCAGAGAATGACCCTTAGAGGAAATTTCGTAGAGATATTGAAGAATATGTGGTAAAAGTTTCAGATCTTTGTTCATTACATGTTCAGAGTTATACTTGTTGAATGTTAGGGTTTGTGACAATGACAGAGGCAATGTTCCAAGCTGCATGGCCTCACCTAATCATGCCATCGAGAATAAAATGACGTGGGAGTTAATGTACTTGAGTCAACCTTCACTGCAAAGTTTCAGTGAATTATTTGAATCCAATCCTACATCTCAATCTATAGATGGAAATGCATCTTGTGTGGAAAACTGGGGTAATTGGCGTTTCTCAGATGTAGAACTTTGTCTATCTCATCTATTTTCTCCCCATCTAGAATTAACTCTAGTGATTCGTGCTCTACATCAATAACATCATCTACTCAATTTTCCGACAATATTAGTTTTGTTCCAAGCTACATGGCCTCACCTAACCATGCCATCAAGAATAAAATGACATGGGATTTAATGTACTTGAGTCAACCTTCACAACAAAGTTTTGGTGAATTATTTGAATCCAGTCCTATGTCTCAATCTGTAGATGGAAATTCCGCTTGTGTGGAAACCTGGGGTATTGGGGTATCTCAGATGTTGAACTGTGTCTATCTCATCCATTTTCTCCCCATCTGGAATTAACAACTATAGTGATTAGAATGGTATCACTTGTTGTGCTTTAGACTCCACAACCGTAAGACAAGGAATTTATCTTCCCACAATCCTCCATATTAACTTTCAAAAATCCAAAAAAAGAATTACATTCCATAATTATGATTTTGAGATCTATGCTTAAAGGACATATTTATGGTTGCATTCTATGGTTTACCCCTGGTTGGAAAAGCACTAACCTTAATAGGGGAGAATGGACACCGAGGTGATAGTGGATGGTGTCCTTCGGTTGTCTTTCTCTTGAACTTGGATAATTTTTCAAGCATTAGTTGAAAGGTCGACAGAGAGGACATATATTTTCCAAGCCAACTCTGTTAGATGGATCTGTTAATGGATGTTACAGGATCAGATGATTTCCCCATTCAAACAATAATCTCGGTGGAACATAGCGTAGACTCCACCCCTTCCTCTTTGTTCAAATTGAATCTCTCACATTTGAAGTCTCTTGACTTCTGAGACTTGGTTCATTGAGTGTGGAATATCTCGCGTCATCCACTTGGGGATAAAAGTTGGCTTCTTTGGTGGAAAGTTGCAATTTGCCAGATGGTCAATTTTATGAGAGGATAGGGGAGAATGATAGCCTGCAAGCATCATTGTGAGTTGGGTGAAAATGTGAAGTTGGGAAACACTTTTATGAGAATGGAGTGAAAAAAACGTAGTGCCCGTGGATGATGACATGAAAAAAAGTCAACCTCAAACTCTAGGTTGAGAGTTTGTGAGAGTTCAAACTCTCGTCCAAGAGTTTGTGAGAGTTGAAACTCTCAGCCAAGAGTTTAATAAAACTCTAGGACGAGAGTTTGAAACAATCACCACGCTGTATTTTGAAAAAAAATCTCAGATGAGAGTTTGAACTAAACTCTTGGTCGAGAGTTTGGAAGATATTTTTTCGGCCAAGAGTTCATGGTCAACAAAACCTAGGAAAATATATGGCATCTTTTTGGAACCTGCAACTTCAACAAGCCCAAAACCCTACAAATTATAAATATTATTTGTCGGACTTGGTAGAAATGGATTCATATCTGAATCTAGTTTCCAATGATATAATAATTGTTTCATTTCAATTTCAATTTCAATTTATTAATATTTTTTTTCTAAACATTATCCCTTAAGAATTTTATTACTATGAAAATCACCCAAAATGAAAATTCAATATCATAACAAAGACAACACCAAAAAAATTGAAATATTCCCAGAGATCTTCCTTGCCCCATCCTCTTCAAAAGTGTATTTTTAGTTTTTTCAATAAGAGTCACACTAAAAATAAAATTGAAGCTTTCAAACATGTATCGATAAGGCACCATTTTTTGATCATATGCTACTTTGATAAATAATAAAAAATGGTTCTCAAGTCCGAAAAACCTCAAAATATAGTCCATGCTCAAGTGCAGTGTGTGTAGATTATGGTCATACATTGTTTTACCTAAAATGAATAACCATCTCTCAAAAAAATAGTGCTAACGCTAGTCACTCATTATCCATAACTAAAATTTTCAAGTATATGTCATTGATGAGCACCAAATTTGTCCCACGATATGTCCATAGAAAAAATTTTAAAAAAAAGCGAGTAGAAAGCTAATTCAATTGTCTAAAACATTTGTATTTAATTCAAGTTGAAATTCCTAAGGGAGATATGGGTTTGAAGAGGTCGAGGGTATCGCGTGAATGCAGATATGATAGAAAGATGTGGGGTAGATGGACATACGCGACGACGAGTATCTAAGGGAGTCTTACGAAGAGTATGGTACCTTGAGGAGTGGAGTGATATTTCGATGTCTTGAGAAGAAGACGAGGACTGAGAGAGAGTCTCCTGAGTGGACCGGAATGGAGTACTGCGAAACTAGACCACAAGGCGGGAAGCTACCTTACTTCGAAGGAGACATTGACCAAGCTACCCCAGAAGCAGAAGAAAGACAGATTGTAAGTTACAACATACCTTCAACCCCACGCACTACTCAAAATTTTATAGGAAGAAATACAAACTACTTGTAGAGTTTCCCTATGTGCAGCGGTAAGAGTAGCACTTCAATAAACAATAGTAGTAGAAATGTTAGGATGGCAGATGAGGCGAAGATGCCTAACTTTCATGGGAATGGGACCGAGGATCCCGACCAATATTGGTTCATATGTGAAGCAATCTGTATGGTGAAGGAGGTCCAGGACGAAGCCATAAAGATGGGACAGATAGCGACGATCCTTAGGGCTCGGGTATTAGACTGGTTCATGAAGTTTATAAAGGTTCCGACAAGACCAATGACCAATACATTGGAGTAGGTCAGAACAACGATGATTGATGAATTTAAAAAGCCAAAATCAAAGTCGCGGTATGTTATTGATCTCAAGGAGATTAAGCAATTCCCGAATGAGCCGATGTGGGAATATGATCAGCCATACAAGACGTTGATAGAAAAAGTGAGCTTTCTGATAAATGAACTACAACACAAAGAATGGTTGATCGCAGGACTGGTACCGCATATTTGTGGACCACTGATGGAGAAAAAGGTAACGACACAGGTGGAAGCGTTGGAGATTGCGATGAAGCTGGAGGCTTCACCAATCGATGAAGCAGGAATAGCAATGTATAGAATCCAAGCACAATTGGCCACTCTAACACTTCAATTGGAGTATATCAAGAAGGGAAAGGAAACCCATGGAGACATATGGTGCACCTAGTGCAAAGCTGAGGGACACCATAAAGACAATTTCCCACAGTTATGTGAGTTTTTGTAGTCGGGGGCACCAAACCCCCTTCGTCAAGGAGGCATGTCGTGGTGTCTTATCTGTCAGACTAGAGGGAATTGACTGGAGGAATGTGTATATCTGCTAAAGATCGTGTCGAAGCCAGCAAAGTTGTACTGCAAATTCTTGTTGATGTATATGTAACTTCGGAATGTATTTCATCTGTGTATTTTATCTATATTTATTGTACCCTTATAAGAGATGTGTAATTCCTCTATAAGGAAGTGTTGTCATGTGGATTGACAAGTGTCGCAAGTGTGTGTACTTGCCAATGGGTTATTAGACCACCATGTGTGGGGTCATCCCTGAAATATATATTATAATGTGGATGTAGCAAGCTAGACAAGTCGGCCCCATAAGGTCACTGGGCAAACAGGTTAGTATAAATAGAGATCAAGTGATCTCTATTTAGATCATTCAGAAAAGTACATGTCTCTCACTCAGAAAGTGGCTCACTAGTGAGGAGGAGGATTATCTGCTACTAGGAGACTATCTCAGTGTATTTTGGTTGTACTTTGGTTGAGCCATTGCTCTCTCTATCTCTGAGGAAGTTGTGGGGTTTTTCACCTTAAGGTTTTCCCCACAGAAACTCTATGTCTCTTGTCTCTTATGCTTTTGATTCTTGTGATGCTTGTCATACTTATTGTGATTGTCATGCATTGATATACTGTATATGTTATTCTCTCAATAAAGATCCTAGAGTATTTTGAATTACTGCTCAAAATTTAACATGGTATTAGAGCTAACCTAAGAAGAAGACATTTTGCAGTGACAGAAACTTGAGTTTCTTGTTTATTGGGTTTCTCTCCAAAGATTTTGGAAAAGTAGTATAGTATATTGACTCTACTCATCAAGGTGCATCTATTTGTCCAATCAGAATTCAATTTCGAGCTTTTTCAGATTTGGCACTAAAAATTAGGGTTTCCACAAAAATAGGAATTTTTGAAATCGGAAGACATAGCTGGAAGCACCTTGCAAAAATAGAAGTTTAGAGCTTTGGATCGAGATTTTTGGTTGGGTAGATCTCCAGGAAACTCAAACCCTAATTCAGGGCTCTCCCCAGTGAACCCGGGAGGACAAAAAGACAAATATGAAGGGTAAAGCTTTGCTGATCTCAAATTCTGAATGCACCAGGCTGATCAGCTCATCAAGGCACATCTTTCTATCCTTTCAGAAATTTGAAATTCACATTTTGAATTTTTAGGGTTTTTTCGACAAACCCTAATCCAAGACCAGATCCAGTTTTCAGCATTTCAAGTGGTAAGACCTAAATCTTTTCTATTTCCATTTGAAGTACTCTTTAAGATGTCTCACCACACCAAGCTTGAGGATAAGCTTGAAGGGGCTGATAACTTCCGAACTTGGAAGTATAGGATTGGGTTAATCCTGGAAGAGAATTAGTTGGACTCATATATAAAAGAAGACATCCCTATCCCAGAGGATGAAGAGGCTAAAGTATTGCATAAGAAGAACTTGGTCAAGGCAAAGAGAATCATTGCTGATTCTATCAAAGACCATCTCATACCCCATGTGTCTTCTCTAAAGACACCCAAAGAGATGTTTGACTCTTTGACCAAGCTATTTGAAGGGAAGAACATAAATCGGAAGATGACCCTGCGGAACCAGTTGAAAGGGGTAAAGTTTCATAATGGAGAAACCATTCAATCTTATTTTTCAAGAGTGTCCCAGATCAAGGAACAACTAGAAGCAGTGGATGAAATGGCAGAGAATGGTGAAGTTGTCATGACCACTCTGAATGGCTTACCTAGGTCATGGGACTTTTTCATTCGAGTAATCTGTGTAAGAAAGAATTTGATTTCCTTCAGTAGACTATGGGAAGAATGCTCACAAGAAGAAGCAAGGCTTGTGGCACGAGAAGAAAAGATGGGGAATGAAGATCAAGCTCTCACAGCTCACACCAAGAAAGGGAAGTCCAAGAGAGAGCCATCTCACTCCAAGAAATCTTCACATCACTTCAAAGAAAGAAGAATATGCTTCACCTGTAATGAGAAAGGACATATTGCCATAAATTGCCCCAAGAATAAGAAGGACAACAACAAATCCAACAAGAAGAAGAAGGGCAGCAAAAGAAGGTTTCATGCTCATGCTGCCGAGGATGATGAACCACCCAAGAATAAGGCTAGGGCAGAAAGTGATGATAACTCATCAAGTGAAGAAGAGTATGTTCTGATCTCTGCTCTCACAGGTACCATCTCCCATGGTTGTAATGATTGGTTGATTGATAGTGGGGCTTCCAAACACATGACTGAGTTTAAGGAATCTTTTGTGAATCTATCTGAACATGAATCACCCTATAAGGTGAAACTTGGGGATGATTATCAATACCTAATCAAATGAAGTGGTGAATCCTCCTACAACCTAGATTCTGGAAAATCTTTGAAGATGAAAGAATTTCTTTATGTACCTGGGCTCAAGAAGAACTTAATTTCCATCTCTGCATTGGATGCAAAAGGCATGAGGGTTGCATTTGTGGATGGCCAAGTCCTAATGTGGCCAAAGGGAAAGAACATAGATGATGCAGTAGTGATTGGAGAGCAAGAGGGAGGTTTGTATAAATTGAAGGGACAACCTAAACATGCCATGGTACATGAATCCATGGATCCAAGTGAACTTTGGCATAGAAGACTTGCTCATATGCACTATAGAGCACTTCCAATTGCAAGCAAGGCTATAGAGGGTCTTCCTGAAATCAAGACCAAACATGAAGGTGTTTGCAAAGGATGTGCAAAAGGTAAGAACATTAAGAAGGATTTCCCAAGCAGTGAAAGCAAGGAAAAAGACATCCTGGAAATCATCCACTCAGATGTATGTGGTCCTATGTCATCCAGTTCTCTAAGTGGGTATGTTTACTATGTCTCATTTATTGATGACTTCTCTAGGAAGACTTGGGTATACTTCTTGAAGAACAAAGATGAGGTGTTTGATAAGTTTAAGGAATTCAAAACCTTGATGGAGAATCAAACTAACAAGAAGATCAAAACATTCAGATCCGACAATGGTGGAGAATTCACCTCAGGTGACTTCAAGAAGCTTTGCAGTGATTCAGGGATTAAGAGGGAGTTGACTGCTCCTTACAATCCACAACAGAATGGAGTTGCAGAAAGGAAGAAGAAAACAATCATGGAAGTAGCAAGAGCAATGCTCCATGACCAGGATCTACCTATGCATCTATGAGCAGAAGCAGCTAGAATAGCTGTATATGTGCAGAACAGAACACCCCACAAGATATTGGACAACAAGACACCAGAAGAGGTATTTTCTGGTAAGAAACCTGAAGTCAGCCATCTCAGAATATTTGGTTGTCCAGTATTCACTCATGTCCCAAAGGAAAAGAGGACCAAACTAGATCCTTCAGGAAAGAAGGGTATCTTTGTGGGTTACAGTGAAAGCTCGAAGGCTTACAGAATATACTTTCCAGGGTTCAAGAAGATTGATGTCAGCAGGGATGTGACATTTGATGAGAACTCAGCATTCATCAAATCAAGGAAGGCACCGATCGAAGTTTATGAAGAACCTAAGGAAACTAGATTTCAAGACACTACCATGACTGAAGCAGTTCCAGAAGTTGTTCGTGAGTTTGAAGATACGCAAGAACCTATAGATCCACCCCGTGAGGATAACTCTCACAAGAGGAAACTTGCATGGGCTAGATAACTCATTCAAGATGCAGAAAGATTTGGCATTCCAGAAGAGGAACACAAAGCAAAGAAGATAACCAGATCACATACCAGCTATGTTGCTTTACTCTATGACATTATGAACAAAGAGCCTTCCAGTTATGAAGAAGTAGTGGAAAAGAAAGAATGGAAGGATGCCATGGTTGAGGAATATCAATCAATAATGAAGAATGATGTTTGGGATGTTGTCCCAAGACCTACAGAGAAGTTTGTTGTGACTTCCAAATGGATTTACAAAATCAAGCATGCTACAGATGGCAGTGTGGAGAAATACAAGGAAAGATTCGTAGCTCGTGGCTTCTCTCAGAAAGAGGGAATAGATTATGAAGAAAATTTTGCACCTGTAGCCAGATATACTTCCATCAGAATAGTACTTGCCCTGGCTGCAACGATGAAATGGAAAATATACCAGATGGATGTCAAGACTACTTTCTTGAATGGTGTAGTTGAAGAAGAAGTATATGTGGAGCAGCCACTCAGTTTCGAAATACATGACAGGGACTCATATGTGTGCAGATTAAAGAAAGCCTTGTATGGCCTGAAACAAGCTCCCAGAACCTGGTATGGTAGGATGGACAGTTTCCTATCTAGTTTGGGATTTACTAAGAGTAAAGCGGATTCCAACCTTTACTACAAGGTTGAAGAAGGGAATCCTGTGGTTCTACTCCTGTATGTGGATGACTTATTTGTAACAGGAGATGACAGATTGATTACAGATACTAAGAGGAATCTTGCTGTTGAGTTCGATATGAAAGATTTAGGAATGATGCATTATTTCCTAGGTATGGAGGTGTGGCAGAGTGCAGGTGGGATCTTCCTTGGTCAAGGGAAGTACACAGTAGATATCCTAAAGAGATTCGGGATGATGGATTGCAAGGCCATGGCCACACCTATGGCATCGAATCTGAAGCTTCTATGCGATGCTCCATCTGAGCTGGTTGATGTCTCTATGTATCGTCAGATGATTGGGTCATTGATGTACCTGACGAACACGAGACCAGACATTTGCTTTGCTGTGAACACATTGAGCCAGTTCCTGACGAATCCGAGGAGTGTTCACCTAGTTGCTATAAAGCATGTCCTGAGGTACCTAAAGGGTACAGTGGATTATGGGCTCAAGTATGAAGTGAATCAAAATTTTAACCTGCGGGGTTATGTTGATTCAGATTGGGCTGGCAGTGCTGCAGATAGGAAGAGCACATCTGGGTGCTGCTTCAGTATGGGATCAGGTGTGATCTCTTGGTTTAGCAAGAAGCAGTCCTGCATAGCACTGAGTACAGCTGAGGCAGAGTATGTTGCAGCCTGTTCAGCTAGTTGTGAGGCAGTATGGCTACGGAAGCTACTGTCGGAGTTATTTGATCTCCCATTGGATGCTACTGGTATCTTTTGTGATAACCAGAGTTGTGTGAAGCTATCCGAGAATCCAGTGTTTCATGACAGGTTAAAACACATAGAGATCAAATATCACTATATCAGGGATATGGTGCAGAGAGGAGCTGTGAAGCTCCTATATGTTGCGACGGACGAGCGGATTGCAGATGTACTGACGAAGCCACTAGCTAGGGTGAAGTTCGAGTACTTCAGGGAGAGGCTTGGTGTTCTTCAGATTGATGACACTTCGAGGAAGAAGTGATGGACACATTTACTGAAGCCATTCCAAGCATGTTGGAAGGAGGATCCTTCACATGGTTGTGGATGTAAGCACTAGATGATGAACATCAGGATGATGTTATAGTTTCTTCTTTGTATGATCAGTTGGATCATTTATATGTATATGTATGTACGCATCATGTGGGATGCTGGATATGATCAGTTGGATCATTTATATGTATGTATGCATCATGTTGGATGCATGGACCATGTATCTGTATATGTATCAGGTGGATACATTTTATGATCAGGTAGATCATGTATGTTGATGGATACATTGTGTGGATCATGTATCTATGTATCAGATGGATACACTATGTATGATGATATTTATCAAGTAGATACTTGCTGTGCATCAGATGGATGCATTGCATGATCAGGGTCATCGTGGATGACGAGCTTCTCCAGATGACATGTAGCAGGATGTTGCAATGATGATGATCAGGATTATCATGTGTACATCAGAATGATGTATGATGAGTATCAGATGATACTTTGTGGCCGTGGATCAGGTTTTGCAAATGAGCATGTTTGGGAGATCCTATAGGTTGAAGTTGCGTACCCATAATAGCCTGGGATGCTCTTTCAAGACATTGCTCTGGGAGGACATGTAATTTGTGCCCTGGGAGATCTTCAAGTTGGAGTTGTGTGCCTATAACATCCTGAGATGCTCTTGTGAGGTTTTGTCCTATGGCATGTAATTTGCTCCTAGGAGATCTGGAAAGGATGAAAAAGGCCTCAGATGCTTCAGCCAGGTTTTGTCATGACCACATGTAATTTGCTCCTGGGAGATCTGGATAGGATGAAAAAGGCCTTAGATGCTTCAACCAGGTTTTGTGGTGGACCACATGTAATGCGCTCCTGGGAGATCCGACAGGTAGTGCTGTGTGCTCGTAACAGCCTGGGATGCTTCAGCCAGGTTTTGTGGTGAGATCACACGTAATGTGCTCCTGGGAGATCCAACAGGTAGAGCTGAGTGCTCGTAACAGCCTGGGATGCTTCAGCCAAGTTTTGTGATGGGTCACATGTAATGTGCTCCTGGGAGATCCTACAGGTATAGTTGTGTCCTCGTAATAGCCTAGGATGCTGCAGCCAGGTTTTGTGATGCACGTAATAAATCCTGAGAATTCCACAGTATGGCCAGTGATGATGAAGACCTGCATGAGGTGGGCCTACATCCAGTATGAAAAAGGACTGGCTCTGTAGAACTTCCTATGACAAGTAGATTCAGAGATTGGTTGAGATAGTAGTAGTAGTGACGATGATGATGATGATGCACCGATGACAATGATCCCAAGAAGAAGACTTGTCTAGTAGATCTGTGTCGAGAAATACCTTCCTAGTTAAGAGGGAGTGTTGATGTATATGTAACTTCGGAATGTATTTCATCTGTGTATTTTATATATATTTATTGTACCCTTATAAGAGATGTGTCATTCCTCTATAAGCAAGTGTCATCATGTGGATTGACAAGTGTCGCAAGTGTGTGTACTTGCCGATGGGTTATTAGACCACCATGTGTGGGGTCGGCCCTGAAATATATATTATAATGTGGATGTACCTAGCTAGACAAGTCAGCCCCATAAGGTCACTGGGAAAACAGGTTAGTATAAATAGAGATCAAGTGGTCTCTATTTAGATCATTCGGAAAAGTACATCTCTCTCACTCAGAAAGTGGTGCACTAGTGAGGAGGAGGATTATCTGCTACTAGGAGACTATCTCAGTGTATTTTGGTTGTACTTTGGTTGAGCCATTGCTCTCTCTATCTCTGAGGAAGTTGTGGGGTTTTTCACCTTAGGGTTTTCCCCACAGAAACTCTGTGTCTCTTGTCTCTTATGCTTTTGATTCTTGTGATGCTTGTCATACTTATAGTGATTGTCATGCATTGATATACTGTATATGTTATTCTCTCAATGAAGATCCTAGAGTATTGCGAATTAATGCTCAAAATTTAACAATTCTGTCGATCGGTTGGCCATGATGAGAAGGACTGCAGGGCCTATGAACTGCTGCAAGATCGGATGACTGACACATATTTTATGAAGGGAGAAGAGCAACCAGCGATGCAACACCAATTGCAGTACATCCAGCCACAGCCGCAGTTCAACCAACTGCAGCAATACATTCAGGGGCAATACGGGCAGCCGCAATACGGGCATTCGAAATATCCTCCACCGTCGTATGGCCAACCGCAGTATGGGAAGCCATAGTATCAGCATCAGCAGTATGGGAAGCCACAATATCAACCATATGGGCCACCCCACGGAGTTTTCAGCGAGGATTCCGCAGAGGCCGAGGCACCGGTATGGGACGTGGAGGAGCTGATGGATGGGGAAGAGGGTCGATCATCTGTTACAATTATGGACAGCAGGGGCACTACCAGAGGGATTGTCCAAACCCAGCGTTGCAGTGTAGTTATTGTAGTGTTGTAGATCACAGCATTGAGGACTTCCCTCATCTCATCGTGAAATGGTAGACTAAGAATCCACCCCATAACCAAAACCAAAACAATCAGAATGCACCATCGACCATGTAGGTGATATCGACGGAGGCTAGAAGTAGCCATGCGAAGGTTGGAATAATGTCATGAGGAGGAGTGGTGATAGGTCACACACTAATGTTCGACCAACCCAAACACATCAGAAGAAGGTCACCTTTGATGCGGAAGTCGAAAGGGACGTCTTCTTGGAGGCACGGAAGGCAATGAGGAATAGGAGGCAGTTACCTCTTCATGAAGAAATCTACGACATTCCACCGACGTTCGACTCAATGAAGTCATGGAGGAAGGAAAACACCCTAAAGGCCTTCTTGGAAAGTTTCTTGGAGTTTATGAAGGACCCAGACGCATTGGAGGAAATAGCTGGTTTACTGCATCGACGGGAAGGTGCACATCAAGAACAGAAGGTTAATCGCATACATAAGAAGAAGACGGGAAGGGAGATGTGGATGTCGGCACAAATTGGATCATTTGATGTCGACTCCATCATTTTGGATTTGGGTCCGGAGGTGAATATTCTGACCAAGCAAACATGGGAGACAATGGGAAAGCCACAGATGATCTGATCACCAATACAACTGTGACTGGAAAATCAGAGTAAGGTCACTCCGCAATCATGGGTTGAATATGGATTTAGATAATGGAGTCTTGAGAAATCCACTCTCACCCATCCCAAAGATAAGTGGTGGTTCTATTATCTGGAAACATGAACAAGTTCCCGAAAAGATACCTATATCTGCACTAGAGACAGAACGTAGTCATCTGATTTCATCAACTTCAACTTCTCATCCTTTGATTTCGTAGGGTCTTCTTCGTTGTTCATGAAAGGATGGATTTCCATATTATACCTTTTCCTTCAATGAGTTTGAAAGGGCACTTGTAGCCAAGAAATGGAAACTCAACAACCATGGCAGGAAAGATTTTGACGAGTTGTACACATTTCATTCTGGCCCGGATAACAAAACAATTTTAAATCTTCTTAAAGAAACATGAGTAAATGGGTAGCCCCACCAAGAAAGTATGAGCATGTTCTTGGCCTTATCGGACACATGAGAGTTTCTAGTTTATTGTGCCCTCAGATTAACATTTTTGGTAGCTTATAAATCACTATGGAAATGAAATTTGTTCTAGTTGGTGTAAACATTGAACACATCAAAAAGAGACCTGTAAGACAAACAAATTCAATAGAGAAGAGCATTCTTTTTCCTGATCAGTTAGACCACAAGATAATTCCAAACAAAAACTCTGGTGGGCCATTTTCTACATCAATAACATCATCTACTCAAGTTGCCGACAATATTAGTTTTGTTCCAAGCTACATGGCCTCACCTAATCATGCCATCGGGAAGAAAATGAAGTGGGAGTTAACATACTTGAGTCAACCTTCACAACAAAGTTTCAGTGAATTATTTGAATCCAATCCTAGTTCTCAATCTATAGATGGAAATGCATCTTTTGTGGAAAACTGGGGTAATTGGGGTTTCTTAGATGCTGAACTTTGTATATCTCATCCATTTTCTCCCCATCTGGAATTAACTCTGGTGATCCATGCTCTACATCAATAACATCATCTACTCAAGTTGCCGACAATATTAGTTTTGTTCCAAGATACATGCCCTCACCTAACCATGCCATCAAGAGGAAAATGACGTGGGAGTTAACGTACTTGAGTCAACCTTCAGAACAAAGTTTCAGTGAATTATTTGAATCCAGTCTTATGTCTCAATCTATAGATGGAAATGCAGCTTGTGTGGAAACCTTGGGTAATTGGGGTATCTCAGATGTTGAACTGTGTCTATCTCGTCCATTTTCTCCCCATCTGGAATTAACATCTAAAGTAATCATAATGGTATCACTTGTTGTGCTTTAGACTCCACAACCCTAAGACAAGACATTTATCTTCCCAAAATCCTCCATATTAACTTTCAAAAATTCAAAAAAAGAATTACATTCCATAATTATGATTTCGAGATCTGTGTTTAAAGGACATATTTATGGTCTCATTCTATGGTTTACCCCTGGTTGGAAAATCACTAACCTTAATAGGGGAGAATTGACACCGAGGTGATATCGGATGGTGTCCTTGAATCGTCTTTCTCTTGAACTTGGATAATTTTTCAAGCGTTAGTTGAAAGGTCGACAGAGAGGACATATATTTTCCAAGCCAACTCTGTTAGATGGGTGTGTTAATGGATGTTACAGGATCAGATGTTTTCCCCATTCAAACAATAATCTCGGTGGAACATAGGGTAGAATCCACCCCTTCCTCTTTGTTCAAATTGAATCTCCCACATTTGAAGTCTCTTGACTTCTGAGCCTTGGTTAATTGAGTGTGGAATATTTCTCTTCGTCCAATTGGGGATAAAAGTTGGCTTCTCTGGTGGAAAGTTGCAATTTGTCATATGGTCAATTTTATGACAGGATAGGGGAGAATGATAGCCTGCAAGCATCATTGTGAGTTGGGTGAAAATGCAAATTTGGGAAACAGTTTTATGAAAATGGAGTGAAAAAAAAACTAGTGCCTGTGGATGATCAGACGAAAAAAATTCAACCTCAAACTCTAGGCCGAGAGTTTGAGAGAGTTCAAATGCTCGGCCGAGAGTTTAATAAAACTCTAGGATGAGAGTTTGAACCACTCACCACGCTGTATTTAAAAAAAAAATCTCGGATGAGAGTTTGAACTAAACTCTCGACCGAGAGTTTGGAAGATGTTTTTTCGGCCGAGAGTTCATGGTCAACAAAACCTGCAACTTCAGCAAGCCCAAACCCCTGCAAATTATAAATATTATTTGTCGGACTTGGTAGAAATGGATTCATCTCTGAATCTAGTTTCCAATGATATAATAATTGTTTCATTTCAATTTGAATTTCTATTTATTAATATATTTTTTCTAAACATTATCCCTTAAGAATTCTATTACTCTAAAAATCACCTGAAATGGAAATTCAATATCATAACAAAGACAACACCAAAAAATTTGAAATATTCACAGAGATATTCCTTCTCCCACCCTCTTCAAAAGTGTACTTTTAGTTTTTTCAATAAGAGTCACAATAAAAATAAAATTGAACCTTTCAAACATGTATCAATAAGGCACCATTTTCTGATCATATGTTACTTTCATAAATAATAAAAAATACTTCTTAAGTCCAAAAAACCTCAAAATATAGTCCGTGCACAAGTACAGTGTGTGTGGATTATGATCATACATTGTTTTACCTAAAATGAATAACCATCTCTTAAATAAATAGTGCTAACGCTGGTCACTCATTATCCATACCTAAAATTTTCAAGTATATGTCGTTGGTGAGCACCAAATTTGTCCCACGATATGTCCATAAAAAATTAAAAAAAAAACAAGTAGAAAGCTAATTCAATTCTCTAAAACATTTGTATTTACTTCAAGTCGAAATTCCTAAGGGGGATATGGGTTTGAAGAGGTCGAAGTTGAAAAACATAAAATTTAGTAGTTTTGTTTATAAAAAACAAGCCAAAAGTGTTACCCAACTTCGTGTTTTCACCTAGTTGTGAGCCGCTAGGGACCATCTTTAGTATTTTTATACTTTTCTATAGGAGGATCTTAACAATATAGTTGTTCAGGAGGATGCTACTAAGCTAGAGATGGTTGTTTGCAAAGAGTAAACTGCCATGAGTGCCCAAGTCTGATCTAGGCTATAGTGAATGCAAGAAGTGGATGAGGGTTTCACATTATTTTTTTATTTCTTGAAAAGGAAGTTAGTGGCAGACAAAGTTGTTGGTTTACGTAGGGTTGATAGATCTCTTGAGGAGGAACCCATGAAAGGTAACAAGTAGAGTGTCCTATCAGATGTAAAAGAATGCCTCTTCGTATCCACAATGTATCCAGGAGAGTGGTTTGACCAAGGTAGACAGGATTTTTACATGGGAAGTTTTGTATTTGATATAGTGATTTTTCCTTGGGAAGCCAGGGAGTGTCCAAAGAATCTAGTCAGTAGGAATTAATCCTGAAAACAAATTTTGGCAAGGCTTACGATCAAATTGACTGGTCGTTCATCATAGAGATGTTGGCATCTGTTGACACTGCATCTATCGATAGGGTATGCAAAGAGGATATGCTGTGGCATCCGATGAAACTAGAGATCCAAGAGTGGTTTGATAAGAAGGTGGAGGAATTCGTAGAAAGCGAGAAGCGAGACCCTAAAAAGACAACAACTAGTTGGATGTAGGAATACATTTATTCAGATATCCATGAGATATTCTTTCGTGAATTCCCAGTGTTGCTACACGATTGGATAGCGTAGTTGACATTCTGAAAGAATCACTGCCAGAAGACTGAACCTGATTGTTGGACCCCAGAGTTGATCCGACAGTTGAAGCAAGTCGATAACAAGGTATCGTGAGCTGTTGATTTTTGGGTGGATAGTATCCTTGAGGGATATGTGACTGAGTTCGCAGTAGACACTATCAAGTCGTATAGTGATGCCGAGAGGACCATCTTTAAGGGACAGAGAGGAAGGTTCCTGTCATTGTTAAAACTATGGATTAAGATGCTTGTCGGCGAAAAGGGAATATTGAGGATGTCTTCTGACGAGTAGAAAAATTAGTTTGCAGAGGTTGAGGGTATCGTGTGAATGCGGATCTGATAGAGAAAGATGTGGGGTAGATGGACATATGCAATAACCATTATCTAAGCGAGGCTTACGAAGAGTGTGGTACCTTGAGGAGTGGAGCGATATTCCGACGTCTTGAGAAGAAGAGGTGGACTGAGAGAGAGTCTCATGAGAGGACCGGAATGGAGGACTGCGAAACAGGACCATAAGGGGGGAAGCGACCTTATTGCGAAGGAGACGTTGACCAGGCTACCCCAGAAGTAGAAGAAGGACAAATCATAGGTTACAACATACCTTCAACCCCGCGCACTACTCAAAATGTTATAGGAAGAAATATAAACTACTTGCATAGTTTCCCTACATGCAGTGGTAAGAGTAGCACTTTAGTAAACAATAGTAGTAGAAACGTTAGGATGGCAGATGAGGCAAAGATGCCTACCTTTCAGGGGAATAGGACCGAGGATCCCGAATAATATTGGTTCATATGTGAAGCAATATAGACTGTGAAGTCGGCCCAAGATGAATCCATAAAGATGGGATAGATAGCGACGACTCTTAGGGGTCGGGCGTTAGACTGGTTCATGAATTTTATAAAGGTTTCGACAAGAGCAACGACCAAGACATTGGAGCAGGTCAGAACAATGATGATTGATGAATTTAAAAATCCAAAATCAGAGTCGCGGTATGTTATTGAGCTCAAGGATATTAAGCAATTCCCGAATGAGCCAGTGTGGGAATTCGATCAGCCATACAAGACGTTGATAGAAAAAGTGAGCTTTCCAATAAATGAGCTGCAACACAAAGAATGGTTCATCGCAGGATTGGTACCGCATATCTGTGGACCACTGATGCAGCAAAAAGTAATGACACAGGCATAAGCATTAGAGATTGCGATGAAGATGAAGGCTTCACCAATCGGTGAAGCAGGGATAGAAATGGATAGAATCCAGGCACAATTGGCCACTCTAACACTTAAATTGGAGGATATCAAGAAGGGAAAGGAAACCCACAGAGACATATGGTGCACCAAGTGCAAAGCTAAGGGACACCATAAGGACAATTTCCCAGAGTTCTGTGAGTATTTGCAGTCGGGGACACCAAACCCCCTTCGTCAAGTAGGCATTTCATGGTGTCTTATCTGTCAGATGAGAGGGCATTGACCGGAGGAATGTGTATATCTGCAAAAGATGGTGTCGAAGCCAGCAAAGTTGTACTGCAAATTCTGTCGATCTATTAGCCATGATGAGAAGGACTGCAGGGCCTATGACCTGTTGCAAGATCGGATGGCTGGAACATATTTTATGAAGGGAGAAGAGAAACTAGTGGTACATCACCAACTACAGTACAGCCAGCCACAACCGCAGTTCAACCAACCGCAGTAATACGATCAGGGGCAATATGGGAATTTGTAGTACAGGCATCCGCAATATCCTCCACTGTCGTATGGCCAACCACAATATGTGCAACCACAGTATCAACAACAATAGTATGGGAAGCCACAGTATCAACCATATGGGCCACCCTGTGGAGGTTTTAGGGGAGGATTCCATGGAGGCCAAGGCACCGATATGGGGTGTGAAGGAGTTGCTGGATGGGGAAGAGGGCCGATCATCTATTACAATTCTGGACAACAAGGGCACTACCAAAGGGATTGTCCAAACCCAGATCCGTAGTGTATTTATTGTAGTGATATAGATCACAGCGTAGAGGACTGCCCTCAGCTCATCACGAAATGGAAAACTAAGAATCTACCCTAGAACCAAAACCAAAACAATTAGAACACACCATCGGTCGTGCAAATGATATTGACGGAGGCTAGAAGTAGCCATGCGAAGGTTGGAATAATGACATGAGGAGGAGCGGTGACAAGTCACACACCAATGTTCAACCAACCCAAACACAGCGGAAGCAGGTCACCTTTGACGCAGAAGCCAAAAGGGACATCTTCTTGGAGGCACAGAAGGCAATGAGGAATAGGAGGTAGTTACCTCTTCAGGAAGAAATCTATGACATGCCACCAACGTTCGACTCAACAAAGTCGCAGAGGAAGGAAACACTCGAAAGGCCTTCTTGGAAAGTTTCCTGGAGTTGGCGAAGGACCCAGACGCACTGGAAGAAATAGCTGGTCTACTGCATCGACGGGAAGGTGTACGTCAAGAAATAGAAGGTTAATCGCATACATAAGAAGAAGACAGGAAGGGAGATGCAGATGTTGGCACAAATTGGAGCATTTGATGTCAACTCCATCATTTTGGATTTGGGTTTGGATGTGAATATTATGACCAAGCAGACATGGGAGACAATGTGAAATCTGCAGATGATCTGATCACTGGTACAGATGAAACTGGCAAATCAGAGTAAGGTCACTTCGCTTGGTCTAGTATGTCAACTCCCAGTTGAAATTGAGGGGCTCAGGACATATGTTGATTTCGATGTCATTGAAATTGTGGTTAACACCAGTCCCTATCCGGTACTACTAGGGATAGACTAGGCTATGGAAAACCAAGCGATTATCAATTTTAAGAAGAGGACAATGTCATTTGAGAATCGTGAAATGTGAGTCATTGCACCACTGGATCCTACATAAGGGTTGAGCTATGCAGAACCATCCAGAGATGAGTTTGTGGAAGGGTGGGACAGTTTGCATAACATATATGAGGATTATGTTAATCCCATTGTAAATGGGGAATCAGGATTTCAAATAGCCGACATCATCAAATTCAGACGAGGCCCTTGAAAATTGGCAGAACCGGTTACATGAAGTATCCTTTAGAGGATGTGCACCGGTAACGTAGTCACTCCGAAGGGTAGCCACGGTGGAAGACGTGTTACCTACATATGAAGGATTTCCCAACTTGAGCAATTTTCTCATGAAGTTTGAGGAAAAAGTGGCAGAACCGCAGCATCTACTGGCCCTAGAGGAAGCCTTGAAGGCTACTCCTGCACGGTGGTAGGTGGCACATGAATCAAACATCACAACTTGGCCACTATGTCGATGCCTCATGGAGGTTCGGTTCATTGAAGTTGTGGGGTATGACCGAATGAGATATGACGAATGAGGCCACCCAAAGGAGCATCGGAATGCTTGTCAACACCAATGGGGATCGAGAGCAAAGCAAGAGTGGGTACGTGCATTCGTACACGCGTTGGATGAAGTACCGCGGAGCTGGTATGTCACAGCAGAACTACGACGCGGGAAGACTTCTTGGGAACAGGTTACCATTGGCTTCAACCAATCATTTTTTTTCTCAGACGAAAACTCCTTCATCCACACTACGCTACAGGTGATCTGCGAAAAGATATTTGAGGCAGTACCGAAAGGACAATTGATGGCACTTCAATAGACTGCGACACCAGATATGTTGATGGACTATTACAATGTCACCGGAGATCCCGATGATGAGGATGATCCTAGGGCTATATATGTTCCAGAATCAGAAGGTAGTCGTAGTGTTGAGGCACCAGAAATACCATCGGACAAATTTCAACAACCATTGAAGATCAAGAAGGTGAACATTGGATTGGAAGAGAACCCAAAGTTCACCAGCATTGGCGACTACTGGGATGATTCGACCATTGCGAAGATGACTGACTTGCTTCCTGAGTTTCAGGATTTGTTTCCAACGAAATTCTCAAACATGAAGGGAATTTCGAGAGACTTAGGGGAAATGAAGATCCCCCTGAAACCCGATACGAAGCCAGTCAAGCATGGGCCATATAGATTGAATCAGAGATATAAGGAACGTGTGCAAGCTGAAATTGAAATAATGCTAGAGGTCAGCATTATAAAACTGGTGGAAGAATCAGTATGGATCAACCCAATGGTCATCCAGGAGAAGAAAATCGACGAAGTACGAATATGTGTCGACTTGAGGAAGCTGAATGATGCCTGCCTACATGATCCGTTCCTAACCCCATTCATGGATGAGGTGCTCCAAGGAGTAGGAGTCCAGGAGATATATTCATTTACGGATGGATTTTCTGGCTACCACGAGATCAATATTAAGAAAGAAGATCAACACAAGACTACATTCGTCACGGAGTGGGGATGTTTTCAATACATTGTCATGTCGTTTGGATTGAAGAATGCTCCAGCAATTTTTTCTAGATTAGTGGTTACAGCATTCAAAGTCTATATTCATAAGTTTCTTGCCATCTATATGGACGACTAAGACTGGATCATATTCCGAAATTAAGACTAATGCTGGAGTGATGTTGACAGCACCAAATTTCCTTGAACCTCAAGAAGTGCATTTTTTGTGCTCCGTTCGGAATCTTGTTAGGACACATCATCTACAGAGAAGGAATGTTGGTAGATCCAGTGAATATTGCCATCATCGTCGAACTCCCACCACCAATGAAAGCTAACCAACTTCGAGCGACGTTGGGACACACGAACTACTACAGAAAATTCATTGGAGGATATGCAACCATTACGGCAACCATGGAGAAGTTATTAAAGAAGGATGCTAAGTTTGAGTGGAGTGAGGAATGTTAGAAAAGCCTGGACATATTGAAAGCAAAGATGGTCAGAGCACCCATCCTCGCATTTCCGGATTGGAGAAAAGAATTTCATGTCCACGTTGATGCGTCGTCCATCGCACTAGGTGTCATCTTAGCCCAACCAGGAACATGCGACATTGACCACCCGATAGCCTTCATAAGTAGAAAGTTGTCTACTGCAGAGAAGAACTATACGACCATCGAGCGGGAAGGGTTGGCAATGGTCTTTACTTTGCAGAAATTCTGACATTACCTCTTAGGGGGACACTTAAAGATGTTCACAGATCATTCCACGCTGAAATACTTCGTGAACAAGCCTGTGTTGGGGGGGAATATATGTCGTTGATTGTTACTATTTTAGGAGTTTGATTTTGAGATCATCGTAAAGCTGGGACAATTGAACGTGGGCCCTGATCACATTTCACAGATAGAGTCAAGGAAAAAACTAGGGAGCATCGACAAAGGATTACCAGATGCCCAGTTATTTGGGGTTTGCATGGTCGATAAACACTATGAGCAAATCATTCAATATTTAGCAACAAGGAAGGTGCCGGTTGAGTTCACTACCAATTAAAAGAAGCAACTAGTTGTTCGAGCTCCAGAATTCCATTTAATTGCAGGGGAATTGTACAAAATGGGCCCAGATGAAATTTTGCGATGATATGTCCTTCCGCCTGAACAAGAGAGGATTCTTTCGGAATCTCATGACGGGATTGTTGGGGGAAATTATGGCAGGTGAGACACAGTCGTAGGTTGACATAGCATCTATCGACGCTTATGTTTTCATCCACTTTCTTATGTATGCGATTAACCTTCTGTTCCTGACATGCACCTTCTCGTCGATGTAGTAGAGCAACTATTTCTTCAAGTGTGTCTGGGTCCTTCGTCAACTCCAGGAAACTCTCCAAGAAGGCCTTTAGAGTGTTTGACTTCCTCCACGACTTTGTCGAGTCGAACGTCGGTGGCATGTGATAGATTTCTTCCTGAAGAGGTATTTTCCTCCTATTCCTCATTGCCTTCTGTGCCTCCAAGAAGACATCCCTTTCAGCTTCCACGTCAAAGGTGACCTGCTTCCACTGTGTTTGGGTTGGTCGAACATTGGTGTGTGACCTGTCGCCTCCTGTCACCACTCCTCCTCGTTTCACTATTCCAACCGTCGCATGGCTACTTCTAGCCTCCGTTGATATCATCTGCATGGCCGATGGTGCATTTCGATTGTTTTGGGTTTGGTTCTGGGATGGATTCTTAGTCTTCCATTTCATAATGAGTTGAGGGTAGTCCTCTACGCTGTGATCTACAACACTGCAATAACTACACTACGGCACTAGGTTTGGATAATCCCTCTGGTAGTTCCCCTGTTGTCCACAATTGTAACAGATGATCGGCCCTCTTCCCCATCCAGCAGCTCCTCCATGTCCCATGCCATTGCCTCAGCCTCCATGGAATCCTCCTCTAAAACCTCCATGGGCTGGCCCATATGGTTGATACTGCGGATTCCCATACTGTTGTTGTTTATATTGTTGATTCCCATACTACAGTTGTCCATATGGCTGTGGCAGATACTACGGGTGCCCGTACTTCGGCTAGTCGTATTTCCCCTGATCGTATTGTTGCGGTTGGTTGAACTACAGCTATGGCTGGCTGTACTATAGTTGTTGCTGCACCACCGGTTCCTCTTCTCCCTTCATAAAGTATGTGTCAGCTATCTGATCTTGCAGCAGGTCATAGGCCCTACAGTCCTTCTCATCATGGCCAACCGATCGACAGAATTTGCAGTACAACTTTGCTAGCTTCGACACCATCTTTTGCACATATACACATTCCTTCGGTCGATGCCCTCTGGTTTGACATATCGAACACCATGGCATGCCTCCTTGATGAAGGAGGTTTGGTGCCCCCGACTGCAAATACTCACAGAACTCTGGGCAATTGTCCTTATGGTGTCCCTCAGCTTTGCACCTGGTGCACCATATGTCTCCGCGGGTTTCCTTTCCCTTATTGGTATCCTCCAATTGAAGTGTTAGAGTGACCAATTGTGCCTGGATTCTGTCTATTCCTATCCCTGCTTCGTCGATTGGTGAAACCTCTAGCTTCATCGTAATCTCTAATGATTCTGCCTATGTCGTTACTTTTTGCTGCATCAGTGGTCCATGGATATGCGATACCAGTCCTTTGATGAACCACTCTTTGTGTTGCAGCTCATTTATCGGAGATATCACTTTTTCTATCAATGTCTTGTACCGCTGATCGAATTCCCACACCGGCTCATTCAGGAATGTCTTAATCTCCTTGAGCTCAGTAACATACTGCGACTCTGATTTTGGATTTTTAAATTCATCAATCATCGTCATTCTAACCTACTCCAATGTCTTGGCCATTGCTCTTGTCGGAACCTTTATAAAATTCATGAACCATTGTAGCTCCCGTCCCCTAAGGGTCATCGCTATATGTCACATCTTTATGGCTTCATCTTGGATGTGCTTCACAGTCCATACTGCTTCACATATGAACCAATATTGTTCAGGATCCTCGGTGTCGTTCCCCTGAAAGGTAGGCATCTTCGCCTCAGCTGCCATCCTAACTTTTCTACTACTATTGTTTACTGAATTGCTACTCTTACCACTTCACATAGGGAAACTCTGCAATTAGTTTTTATTTCTTGCTATAAAATTTTGGGTAGTGCGTGGGGTTGAAGGTATGTTGTAACTTACGATCTATCCTTGTTCTGCTTCTGGGGTATCCTGGTCAATGTCTCCTTCGCAATCAGGTCACTTCCTCCCTTGTGGTCCTGTTTTGCAGTCCTCCATTCTGGTCCTCTCAGGAGACTCTCTCTCAGTCCTCCTCTTCTTCTCAGGACGCCAGAATATCGCTCCACTCCTCAAGGTATGACACTCTTTGTAAGCCTCCCTTAGATACTCATCGTCGCTTATGTCCATCTACCCCACATCTTTCTATCAGATTCGCATTCACGCGATACCCTCAACCTTTGCACACTTATTTTTCTACTTGTCAGAATACATCCTCAATATTCCCTTTTCGCAGACAAGCATCTTAATCCATAGTTTTAACAATGACAAGAACCTTCCTCTCGGTCCCCTGAAGAAGTTCCGCTCAGCATCACTATACGACTTGATAGTGTCTACCACAAACTCAGTCACGTATCCCTCAAGAATACTATCCACCCAAAAATCAACAGCCCACGATACCTTGTTATCGACTTGCTTCAAATGTCGGATCAACTCTGGGGTCCAACAATCAGGTTCAGTCTTTTGGCAGTGATTCTTTCGGAACGTTAACTATGCTAGCCACTCGTGCAGCAACACTAAGAATTCATAGAATAATATCTCATGGATATTTGAATAAATGTATTTCTACAGCCGACTGGTTGCTGTCTATTTAGGGTCTTGCTTCTCGCTTCCTGCGAATTCCTTCGCCTTATTATCAAACTAGTCTTGGATATCTAGTTTCGTCGGATGCCACAGCATATCCTCTTCTTTTCTTTCTCAGGGTCCCGGCAATGGAACCATTTGTTGACACAGCGTCTATCGATAGGGGTTCACTTCGCACTGTCGTCAACAAACCACCAATCCAAACTCCCTTACACACTGGCCTAGAAAGGTGTAACCCTTTCCAGCAACACTTGCGAAGCAAGTGCAGTCTCACCCGACATGGATAAGGGAGCTGCAGGAACCAATTTTCTACAGTGAAGTTGAGGATATGCCTTCAACACACATTACCCTTGTAGAAACCAAATATTATAACTTCTGTGGCATATTATCAATTCACCATTCGCACATTAAGTCATTCCCATATTTCAACAGATAACAAATATTCGAACAACATATTCAATCTACTTATTCACATCAACAGTAATCCTTAAGCCCATAGCATATTTGCATCAAAGATACTCTACAGCATACTAAACTTGTTGTAAACATTCACATTCATCATCACATAAAGATAGAGACAGAGATTGCAACATCTTCATGCATTCATTAAACCCTACGGAATGAACCTCGCAGAAACATTCAATACACCATGTGACGGATACAAAAAAGATCAAAAGATGGAATGAATGATAAAAAATTGGATGCCCTTAGGCTTACAATCCTACTCTATTCATATGCTTCTATTTGGTTACAAAACGGTCCACATGACCAATTATAACTAATTTAACTATTCTCGTGCTTCCGCGAATGGTCCTTTTTTTGTGGATTGACCCTTTCGCCCCTGTCAGCTTCCACACTTCCTACGGACTTATCCCGTGCCAACAGCATGCATGGGGCTTGGATTGTGTGCTCACCAAGTAACATCTACATTCAAGAAAGATGTTTCCCAACATGATCAACAATGCCATATTTGGCTTCAATGCAGAAGAATCCAAGAGTGTAAGAGATGTCATATATAGAAATAAGATTTGGTCCTATTTCAAGATTTGGTCCTATTCAAAGATTGAGACTATATTCAGGTGCAATATTCATCCACCTACAGGATGGTGCCCTCAAAATAATTCTCTCTCTCTCTCTCTCTGTAAGGAAATGGTGGTCATTTTCCCAAATCCACTTGAACCATGTTTTCAGTACTTAGCCATTTTTGCCAAAGGGGAGGATAATATGGAAGGGTTCAAAAAAGGTTGATTGGTTGTTTTAGCAGGCCATTATCTTCTTGGCCATAGACCTTTTATTGAAAAGGAGTAAATGGTCAAGTGTGTAAATCCTCCACCTGAAAGCTTATGTTGTCAGAATAATTTAATCCCTCATTGGTGAGAACTGGTGGGCATTTTCTTCAGGCTATTTAGGCTAGTTTTAAGTGCAAAAAAGGCTAAGATGTTTTTTTGGCAATCCAATATATTCTTGACCAAATACCTTCTCCCAAGACTGAGACTATATTCAGGTGCAATAGTCATCCACCTACAGGATGGTTCCCTCAGAATAATTCTCTCTCTATGTGAGTAAATGGTGGTCATTTTCACAAAGTCACTTAAGCCATATTTTCAGTACTTAGCCATTTTTTCCAAAGGGGAGAATAATATGGTAGGGTGCAAAAAAGGTTGATTGGATGTTTTGGTAGGCCATTATCTTCTTGGCCATAAACCTTGTTTTGGAAAGCCATATCTTCTTGGCCATAAACCTTGTTTTGGAAAGCCATATCTTCTTGGCCATAAACCTTTTATTGAGAAGGAGTAAATGGTCACATGTGTAAATCCTCCACCTGAAAGCTTATGTTGTCAAAATAATTTAATCCCTCACTGGTGAGAACTGGTGGGAATTTCCTTGAGGCCATTAGGCCAGTTTTAAGTGCAAAAAAGGTTGAGTGGTTGTTTTGGAAGGCCAATATATTCTTGACCATAGACTTGTTTCCAATACTAAGACTATGGTAAGGTGCAATAGTCATCCACCTATAGTATGGTGCCCTCAAAATAATTTAATCCTTCACTTGTGAGTAATGATGGGCATTTTCTTGAGGTCATTTAGACTAGTTTTAAGTGCAAAAAAGGTTGAGGTGTTGTGTTGGCAGGACAATATATTCTTGACCAGATAATTTTTTCCAAGAATGAGACTATATTCAAGTGCAATAGTCATCCACCTAAAGGATGGTGCCCTCATAATAATTATCTCTCTATGTGAGGAAATGGTGGTCATTTTTCCAAAGCTACTTGAGCCATATTTTCAATACTTAGCCATTTTTGCCAAAGGGAAGCATAATATGGAAGGGTGCCAAAATGGTTTATTGGTTGTTTTGGCAGGCCATTATCTTCTTGGCCATAGACCTTTTATCGAGAAGTAGTAAATGGTCACATGTGTAATTCCTCCACTTGAAATATTATGTTGTTAGAATAATTTAATCCCTCACTCGTGAGAACTGGTGGGAATTTTCTTGAGGCCATTTAGGCCAGTTTTAAGTGAAAAAAAGGTTCATTGGTTGTTTTGGTAGGCCAATATATTCTTGACCGGAGACTTTTTTCCAAGACTAGGACTATGTTCAGGTGCAATAGTCATCCACCTACAGGATTGTGCCCTTAGAAAAATTTTCTCTCTCTATGTGAGGAAATGGTGGCTATTTTCCCAAATCTACTTTAGCTATATTTTTAGTACTTAGCCATTTTTGCCAAAGGGGAGCATAATATGATATGGTGCAAAAAAGGTTGATTGGATGTTTTGGCAGGCCATTATCTTCTTGGCCATAAAACTTTTATCGAGAAGGAGTAAATGGTCATGTGTGTAAATCCTCCACCTGAAAGCTTATGTTGTCAGAATAATTTAATCCCTCACTAGTGAGAACTGGTGGGAATTACCTTGAGGCCATTTAGGTCAGTTTTAAGTGCAAAAAAGGTTGAGTGGCAGTTTTGGAAGGCCAATATATTCTTGATAGAGACTTGTTTCCAATACTAAGACTATGGTAAGGTGCAATAGTCATCCACCTACAGTATGGTGCCCTCAGAATAATTTAATCCCTCACTGGTGAGAAATGGTGGGCATTTTCTTGAGGTCATTTAGGCCAGTTTTAAGTGTAAAAAGGGTTGATTTGTTGTGTTGGCAGGACAATATATTCTTGACCAGAGAATTTTTTCCAAGAATGAGATTATATTCAGGTGCAATAGTCATCCACCTAAAGGATGGTGCCCTCAGAATAATTCTCTCTCTTTATGTGAGGAAATGGCGGTCATTTTCCCAAAGCCACTTGAGTCATATTTTCAGTCCTTAGCCATTTTTTCCAAAGGGGAGCATAATATGGAAGGGTGCCAAAATGTTTTATTGGTTGTTTTGGTAGGCCATTATCATCTTGGCCATAGACCTTTTATCTAAAAGTAGTAAATGATCACATGTGTAAATCCTCCGACTGAAATATTATGTTGTCAGAATAATTTAATCCCTCACTCGTGAGAACGGATGGCCATTTTCTTGAGGCCATTTAGGCTAGTTTTAAGTGGAAAAAAGGTTCAGTGGTTGTTTTGGCAGGACAATATATTCTTGACCAGAGACTTTTTTCCAAGACTAAGACTATGTTCATGTGAAATAGTCATCCACCTATAGGATCGTGCCCTTAGAAAATTTTTCTCTCTCTATGTGAGGAAATGGTGGCCATTTTACCAAAGCCACTTGAGCCATATTTTCAGTACTTAGCCTTTTTTGCCAAAGGGGAGCATAATATGGCAGGGTGCAAAAAAGGTTGATTGGCTATTTTGGCAGGCCATTATTTTCTTGGCTATAGACCTTTTATCGATAAGGAGTAAAAGGTCAAGTTTGTAAATCCTCCACTTGAAAGCTTATGTTGTCAAAATAATTTAATCCCTCACTGGTGAGAACTAGTGGGCATTTTCCTAAGGCCATTTAGGCCAGTTTTAAGAGCAAAAAATGTTGAGTGGAGGTTTTTTCAAGCCAATATATTCTTTACCGGAGAATTTTGTCCAAGACTAATACTATATTCAAGTGCATTGGTCATCCACCTACAGGATGGTGGCCTTAGAATAATTCTCTCTCTCTCTGTGAGGAAATGGCAGTCATTTTCCCAAAGCCACTTGAGCCATATTTTCAGTACTTAGCCATTTTTGCCGAAGGGGAGCATAATATAGCAGGGTGCAAAAAAGGTTGATTGGTTGTTTTGGAAGGCCATTATTTCTTAGCCATTGACCTTTTATTGAGAATGAGTCAATGGTCAAGTGTGTAAATCCTCCACCTAAAAGCTTGCAGGTGGATGATTTATGCACTTGACCATTGGTTCGGTTTTGAAAAAAGGTCTATGGTGAAGAAAATATTGGCCTGCAAAAACAACCACTCATCCTCTTTTGCACCTAGAACTAGCCAAAGTGGCCTTAGGAAAATTCCCACCATTTCTCACCTATGAGGGATAAAACATTTCTAAGAGCATAAGTTTGTAGGTGGATGATTTATTCACTTGACCGTTGACTCATTTTTTAAGAGAAGTCTCTAGTTAAGGACATATTTTCTTGGCAAAACAACCATTCAGCCTCTTTTTCACCCTACAAGAAAAATGCTCGCCATTGGAAAAATTGGTTAAGTATTGGAAAACAAGCCTAAGTAGGCTTGGAAAAATGCCCACCATTTCTCACCTATGAGGGATAAAAATTTCTAAAAGCATCAACTTGTAGGTGGATGATTTATGCATTTGACCATTGGCTCGGTTTTGAAAAAAATTCAATGGTCAATAAAATATTGGCCTGCCAAAACAACCACTCATCATGTTTTGCACCTAGAACTGGCCTAAATGGCCTCAGGAAAATGCCCACCATTTCTTCCCTGTGAGGGATAAAAAATTTCTGATAGCATAAGTTTGTAGGTGGATGATTTATTCACTTGAATATTGACTCATTTCTTAGAACAAGTCTCTGGTCAAGGAGATATTTTCCTTCCAAAACAACCATTCAGCCTATTTTTCACCCTACCAGAAAAATGCTCGCCATTGGCAAAATTGGTCAAGTATTGAAAAACGGGGCTAAGTAGGCTTGGAAAAATGCCCACCATTAATTCTCACCTGTGAGGGATAAAACTATTTTGAAAGCATTAGCTTGTAGGTGGATGATTTATGCACTTGAACATTGGCTCGGTTTTGAAAAAAAGTCTATGGTGAAGAAAATATTGGCATACCAAAACAACCACTCATCCTGTTTTGCACCTAGAACTGACCTAAATGGCCTTAGGAAAATGCCCACCATTTCTCACCTGTCAGGGATAAAAAATTTCTGAGAGCATAAGTTTTTAGGTGGATGATTTACTCACTTGATCATTGACTCATTTTTTAAAACAAGTCTCTGCTCAAGGATATATTTTCCCGCCAAAACAGCCATTCAACCTATTTTTCACTGTGCCAAAAAAATGCTCACCATTGGAAAAATTGGTTAAGTATTGAGAAACGGGCATAAGTAGGCTTGGGAAAATTCCTACCATTTCTCTCCTGTGAGGGATACAAAATTTTTGAAAGCATCACCTTGCAAGTGGATGATTTATGCACTCTACCATTCGCTTGGTTTTGAAAAAAATTCTATGGCCAAGAAAATATTGGCCTGCCAAAACAACCACTTATCCTATTTTCAACTAGAACTAGCCTAAATGGCCTTAGGAAAATTCCCACCATTTCTCACCTATGAGGGATAAAACGTTTCTGAGATAATAAGTTTGTAGGTGGATGATTTATTCACTTGAACATTGACTCATTTTTTAAAACAAGTCTCTGGTCAAGGAGATATTTTCCTGCCAAAACATCCATTCTGCCTATTTTTCACCTTGCTAGAAAAATGCTCGCCGTTGGAAAAATTGATTGTGTATTGAAAAAGGGGCCTAAGTAGGATTAGAAAAATGCCAACCATTTCTCACTTGTGAGGGATAAAAATTTTCTGAAAGCATCAGCTTGCAGGTGTATCATTTATGCACTTGACCATTAGCTCCATTTTGAAAAAAAAGTCAATGGACAAGAAAATATTGGCTTGCCAAAACAACCACTCATCCTGTTTTGCACCTAGAACTTACCTAAATGGCCTTAGGAAAATTCCCACCATTTCTCATCTGTGAAGGATATAAAATTTCTAAGAGCATAAGTTTGTAGGTGGATGATTTATTCACTTGACCATTGACTCATTTTTTAAAACAAGTCTCTAGTCAAGGAGATATTTGCCTGCCAAAACAACCATTCATCTTGTTTTTCACCTTGTCAGAAAAATGGTCGCCATTGGAAAAATTGGTTATATATTGAAAAACAAGCCAAAGTAGGTTTGGAATAATGCCCACCATTTCTCACCTGTGAGGGATAAAAAATTTCTGAAAGCATCAACTTGTAGGTGGATGATTTATGCACTTGATGATTGGCTCGGTTTTGAAAAAATGTCTATGGTCAAGAAAATATTGGCCTACCAAAACAACCACTCATCATGTTTTGCACTAAGAATTGACCTAAATGGGCTTAGGAAAATTCCCACCATTTCTCACCTGTGAGGGATAAAAAATTTCTGAGAGCATACTAAATTTTGTAGGTGGATGATTTATTCACTTGACCATTGACTCATTTTTTAAAACAAGTCTCTAGTCAATGAGATATTTTCCTGCCAAAACAACCATTCAACCTATTTTTCACCCTGTCAGAAAAATGCTCGCCATTGGTATAATTGGTTAAGTATTGAAAAACGGGCCTAAGTAGGCTTGGGAAAATGCTTACCATTTCTCACCTGTGAGGGATAAAAAATTTCTGAAAGCATTAGCTTGCATTTGGATGATTTATGCACTTGACAATTGGATCGGTTTTGAAAAAAAGAGTATGGTCAAGAAAATATTGGCCTTCCAAAACAACCACTCATCATGTTTTGCACCTAGAACTGGCCTAAATGGCCTTAGGAAAATTCCCACCATTTTTCACTTGTGAGGGATAAAAAATTTCTAAGAGCATAAGTTTGTAGGTGGATGATTTGTTAGAGATATGTATCTAACTAAACTAGCTTACCTATCTATGCAATAATAACATATCATAGTAAATAAGAATAGAAATAGTGCAAGAGAAAAGAGTACACCAGATATACGTGGTTCACCCATTTGGGCTATTTCCACGGGAAGGTAGTCTTCTATTATCTCCAGAAGATCTCCCTCAAGCTTACAGAGAACAATGCCAATAACCTCAATAAATGTCACGTCCCCATTTTGGCCCCTTTGTATTAAATCGTAAATGATGTAAATATTGTAATTTAATCATGGTGAGGAGCTTGTTGGGGCCAAGGTCGCAGCTATAGTAAAAGCTGTGAATTTTGGGAAAAAGCACGAGTATGGAAGGAAAGTGCTAATTTTGGGACAAGCACTAAGTTTTGGGTAAGAAGGAGACGGTGCGCAGTACGGTGCCAGATGGATGATCTCAGCGCAGATCACGGACCGGAAATTGCGGAGCTCGCGCGCACGTCATCGAAGAATGAAGGTGGCTCAGCTACCATAATAAATAAGGTGATGGAGTAGAGGGCTTAGCTACCCTCATTTAAAGGCTTAGTACAGAAGTTATGGTTGCTCGGATCAAGGAGGAGCAACGGACCAGAGCATTGAAGGCGAAGGACGATCGCCCATACCCACAATCTGCGCCGGAATTCATGGAGCCTGCAGGAAGCGGCGACGTGACTGCAAGCGGCGCCTACAGTACACCTAGCCATGTGCGTGGTTAGGGTTTTTGGGAATCACTGTTGGGAAAGGCCCACAGTTTTGTAAAGGTGTGACCGTCATGGCTACCTATATAGATGAATCACTGTAATGGGTAGAGGGTTCTTCCTCCCTTCCTTCAGTTCCTCCCTTTTTGGAGAGTTAGAGAGTTAGATGCTAGACTGTTAGAAAGCCAGTCTAAAGGGATAGATCATGTGTTGATTATCCTTCACTGTAATTTCTACCTAGTGTGTAGAACTAGAGAGAGGAAATCGGATAGCCGAGGAGCTAATCCCTGAGTTGCCAGACAGTCTGAGTCGACGTCTGTGCCTTTGTAATCTCCATAGAGAGGAGACAAGCTTGAGAAAAGGGCTCCCAGCTGTGTGCGTGGAGTTTCCTGTAAGTTCTAAGGCTGCAGCTGTGTGCGCAGCATATTGTATAACTCTATCATTTTCTGGTTAATATAAAACTCCTGAGGACGTGGTTTTCCTCGAGGAGATGAGCTTCACTTATATCTTCTTGTTATAATGTTTGTGTGAATGATAACTATTTCGAGTTCAGTATTTGTGTATGCAAGACTTCTGTCTTATCTTTGTGACTGTTTGAGCGAGTTGGAAAGATCCCTTGATAACTATAAGTATCTTAAGTACTAAAGAGGTAGTAACGCACAGTCGCTGCGGCGAGAGCAGACTGCGTTACTGCGCTAGATGCGAAGGGCGAGAAAGTGTTTCGCGCGTCGACCCAAGAAATAGTTGCCTGCTGCGTTGGAAAGGAGAAACTGCGCAGTAGACCTGCCAAGGAAGGGACCCGCGCAGCTGCGCCGAGCGGCCTGCGGGAAGGTCCGACCGCCGATTTCGCAGGAACCATTCAAGGAAAAGCTATCTCCGCGTCACCCCGGTTAAGGAAACCTGATTCCTTAACCCCCCCATAGCCACTTCGGGTGAGACCTCGAGCTGCCGCGCAGCTCGTTGCCGAGAGGGCCAGTGCGCCAAGGGGTTTTGTTGCTGCGCTTCATTAAAACCCGGGTCTGCCCAAGAAAGCAGCCAACAAATGGTTCCGTTGCCGCGCGAATGAGACTTGTTATTTTGGCAACGCGCGAGATAGAACAGTGCAACAAATGGTTCCGTTGCCTCATGACTTTTTGATCACGTCACTTCCGTTGCTCTGAACCTTGTTGCTCAGCCAACAAATGGTTCCGTTGCCGCGCGGATGAGACTTGTTCTTTCAGCAACGTGTGAGATACTGTTGGAGCCAACAAATGGTTCCGTTGCCTAGTGACCAACAAATGGTTCCAAATGTGTTACTGGAACCCTACAACTAAGGAAATTGGAGACTGGTTTGATTTAAAGGCTAAAGAGTTTGCTGAACAAGAAAATAGAAGCCCTACGCTTCAAACAGAAGATTGGTTACAGAAGTATATTTATGCTGACCTTTACGAAATTTTCTTTGTTACGTTTGCATTGGAGTTACACGCTTGGATAGCCAAGTTAGCAGATTCTAGACCTACGCTGCATGTTGATCGACCCGTCACGTGGACGCCTGAGCTAGCTAGTATTGTGAAGCGGATAGACAATCCTGTGTCCCGCGCAGTAGACTTTTGGTTGAATAGTCTACTGGAAGGTTTTATTACCGAATTTGCAGTCGATACAAGAAAGAGTTTCAGTGAAGCTGAGAGGAGTTTCTTCCAAGTACACAGAGGTAAGTTCTTAAATTCTCTGAACTTATGGATTAAAATGCTTCTGTATGAAAAAGGAAAGCTATGTATTGCTTCTGATGAATAGCATAGTCAAGTAATGTCCGTAGATTCTGATAGTGATCCTGAAGTTATTGGTTGCACTCGTAGTGGAAAACGATATAAAGTAGGCCCTGACCAACATCCTTTTGAGTCTAGCCCAGACAATCGCCAAGTCCCTAGAGCAAGCCATATAGAAAGACAGGGGAGTGCTCATATCCCGTATTACCCCTTTACACCGCAAAAACCAGACGGAGCTCAGTATAATCCTACAGTAACACCTTCGAGTAGCCCACACGCTACTTCTAGTACCTCTGTACCACCTTTGTTTAACCATCCCGGAGGCACTGCTACAGTACCTCCACCTCAAACCCGTGCAAGAAGGATGGGTGATGACATGAAACTACCAACTTTTAGAGGAACAGGGATAGAGGACCCTGAGCAGCACTGGTTCTTATGTGAAGCCATTTGGACAATTAAGCAAATTAATGATGATGCTGTTAAACTGGTTCAGTTAGCAACCACACTAAGAGAAAGAGCCTTGACTTGGTTCATGAAATACTCAGCAGCACAGAATAGGACGCTTGCTGAGGTAAGAAATGCCATGATTAGAGAATTCAAGAAACCTAAGTCAGAATCACAGTGTATAACAGAGCTCAAAGACATCAAACAGTTACCTACAGAATCAGTATGGGATTTTGACCAGAAGTTCAAAGCTTTGATAGATCAAGTAAGCTTCGAGTTTGCACCACAGCAACATAAAGAATGGTTCATTGCTGCGCTGCTCCCACACATTAGACTTCCTCTTATGCAACAGAATCTCAATACTCAGGAACAAGCTCTAGAAATGGCTATGAAACTAGAAGCTTCGCCAATTGCAGGAACAAGCAACGATGTTGCGCATTTACAGAACCAATTAGCAAACTTAACCTTGCAAGTGCATGATATTTAGAAAGGCAAGGAGATTAAGGAAGAAATTTGGTGTACAAAATGTAAAGCCCAAGGTCATTCAAAGGACCATTGTCCTGTTTTCATAGACTACATTGCAACTGGAGCACCTAATCCTTTACCACAGGCACAAGGGCCTTGGTGTGAAATCTGCAGAACTAGAGGTCATAGACCACAAGAATGCCACTTACTTCAGAAATATGTACAAACTCCAAAGAATCTATATTGTAATTTCTGTAAATCAGTAGGTCATGATGAGAACAATTGTAGAGCATATGATCTTATGATAGAAAGAAAGCATGATGTTTATAGGGTACAAGCAGAGACACAAGGACCCACAGCAGGTCCACCTTATGACCAATCTCGGGACGCCCGAGCAGCAAATTACAGAGGACGCGGACGCACAACAAATTTGGGTCGTGGAAGAGGACAGATCACTTGCTATAATTGCGGAGAACAAGGTCATTTTGCTAGGGATTGCCAAAATCCTACAACCCTCTGCAGATATTGTAAATCTTCTGACCATATCATCGAAGCATGCCCTCAGTTACAGGCTAAGATGCAAGCAAAGACACCACAGGTCAATCAGAATATCCAGTTGATTGGAGCCGAAAAAAGAGAACCAGACCCTACAGTTAATATAGTGACACGCAGTGGAGCTACAACTGGTGCGCAAGAGATGGGAACGGGAAAGCAAGCGACGCAATGGGTGCGCCGCGCTAACATTAAACCAGCCCCACTTAACCTACAGAAGCAAAAAGAAGCATTTAAGCAAGCTCAAGAGTATTTCTCAGATCCGAGAGCTTCAAGTTCTACCGCAATTCCGCAGAACAATAGTAGATCGCAAGTGCTAAGACAAGACAACTTGGTACAAGAACAGGCCACTACAGCTGGAAGACCTGACGACGATAAGGAGCATGCCCTAGGCAGTGTTCATGCGTTTCTGCGACAATGTTTAAAATTGTTGCGCAATGAACAAGCAACTCTAGAACTCCAACACCTGTTGGATCGGTGCCAACACTCTGCTTCGACGAACACACCACAGCGTGCTGTTCACCAGATTAGGAGTCACATTAGAACAGGAAAAGAGATGAGGCTCACAGCGCAGATTGGAGCATTTGAAATGGACGAAGTCATGTTAGATTTGGGCTCAGAAGCCAATGTTCTCACTATGCAGACATGGGAACAGATGGGAAGCCCTCAGCTTACAAGATCCCCTATCCAGCTAAGACTCGCAAATCAGCAACGAGTCTCTCCATTGGGCAGATTACCCAATGTACCTATTGATATTGAAGGAGTAAGAAGCTCTGCAGATTTTGAAGTAATCAAAATTATGGATGATAGTAGACCATACCCAGCGCTGTTAGGAATAGACTGGGCACTTGATAATTTGGCTGTCATTAACCTGAAGAAAAGACAGATGACCTTTGAGGATGACCAGATCAGGGTCATCGCACCTCTTGATCCTATTCAAGGACCAAGATATATAGAACCTATTCGCGCAGAAGAGGAAGCGCGCCACATGGAAAGCCTGTATCAGATGACCACTAACCAAAGTGACTATGTCAACCCCACAGCAGACGGCCATATCAGCTGGCGATGTGATAGCTCGTGCACATCAGATTCAGATGCAGGATTGGAAAATTGGCAGAATCGTCTACATGAGGTTTCTGCAAGACGTTGCGCCATGATGACTAAATCCATTCGATGGATTGGCACAGAATTAACTGACACTCCAACTTTTGATGGTCTAACCAAAGTAACTAAATTCATACAGGAATATGAACAAAAGCTTCCAGAACCACAGCGCATCCAGGCACTGGATATAGCATTGCGCGCTACACCCGCAAGATGGTGGATTGCGCACAAGGAGAATATTCATACATGGAAAGACTGTCGCAGATTGATACTGCGCAGATTTCAGGACACCACAGCCGAAGCGCTACGCAAATATGAAGGACAGAGTGACCCCAGGTCACACATTGAAGCATGTATTCAGCAATGGTCAGATATTCCGGAAGATGAATGGGTTCACCAATTCATCCACACATTAGATACAATTCCAAGGAATTGGTATACTGAAATAGAATTGCGCAAAGGCACTCTTACTTGGGCTCTTATGATAGAAAGTTTTCAACTTACATTCAGCTTTGAGTCAGAGCATCCAAGCATTGATCAGGCTCTGAAGTGTATTAAAAAGAAGGTATTTGAACCAGGTCTAGTAACAGAATATTCCCAACCAGATTGGGCTGTTCAGATGGAGCATGCCCTGGAATGTTATAACTTTACCGCCGAAGATGAGGAGGACGATCCTCGCAACCTCAATATCCCAGAATCAGAAGGGACACGCAATATTGAAGGTCCTGAGCTTGATATTCCTGCCATCGCAGAACACGTCAAGCTCAAGAAAGTTAACATTGGCACAGAAGCTGACCCAAAGTTTGCTTCTATAGGAGATTATTGGGATGATGAAACCGTTGCGCATGTTTCAGATTTATTACGTGATTACCAGGATATCTTTCCTACCAAGTTCACAGAAATGAAAGGCATCCTAGGAGACTTAGGAGTGATGCGCATACCTCTGAAACCAGACGCCAAGCCAGTAAAGCAGCGCCCATACAGGTTGAACCCGCGCTACAAAGAAAAAGTCAAAGAAGAAATTGATAAGATGCTTGCAGCAGGTATTATTGAGCCAGTAGAGGAAAGCGATTGGATTAGTCCTATGGTGGTCCAAGAAAAGAAAACGAAAGGTGAAATAAGAATTTGTGTCGACTTGCGCAAACTCAATGATGCATCAGCGCACGACCCATTTCCCACTCCTTTCACAGATGAAGTACTTGATAATGTTGGAGGACAAGAGGCTTACTCTTTCACTGATGGATTTTCGGGATATCATCAGATTAGAATCCATCTGGATGACCGCCACAAGACCACTTTTGCAACTGAATGGGGCTCATTCCAGTACACGGTAATGCCCTTTGGTCTTAAAAACGCACCTGCTATCTTCTCTAGAGTTGTTGTTGCTGTTTTTAAAGAATTTATCCACAAGTTTTTAGAAGTCTATTTTGATGACTGGACTGTATTTGGTTTACTAAAGAACCATATTGCGAATCTGCGTATGATGCTAGAAAAATGTAGACAGCATCAGATTTCCCTTAACTTGAAAAAATGTATATTCTGTGCGCCCTTTGGTATTTTGTTGGGACATATTGTATGCAGACAAGGACTCTTGATGGATCCTGCGAAGGTTGCCATCATTGCTAATTTACCTGCGCCCAACTCAGTTAAGCAATTGCGCACTACATTGGGACATACAGGATACTACAGAAAATTCATCAAAGGATATGCAAGGATCACAGCGCCTATGGAAAGATTGCTGAAGAAGGATTCGAAGTTCCAATGGACAGAGGAATGCCAACAGAGCTTGGACACACTTAAAGAAAAGATGATCACAGCGCCTATTCTAGTTTTCCCGGATTGGAGAAAACCTTTTCATGTTCATGTTGATGCTTCTTCCATAGCATTGGGAATCGTGCTTACACAGTCTGGAGAAGGAAGTATTGACCACCCAATTGCTTACTCCAGCAGAAAGTTATCTACAGCTGAGAAGAATTACACCACTACAGAAAGGGAAGGACTAGCCATGGTGTATGCCCTACAGAAATTCAGACACTACCTGTTAGGAGCTCACTTTAAAATGTATACTGATCATTCTGCTTTGAAATATTTGGTCAATAAACCAGTCTTAGGAGGCAGAATTTGCAGATGGCTACTACTCTTTCAAGAGTATGATTTTGAGGTTATTGTAAAGCCAGGCAGATTGAATGCAGGGCCTGACCATCTATCCAGAATAGAGTCAGGAGAGGAACCTACGAGTCTGGAGGACAATCTGCCTGACGCACAGTTGTTTTATATCCAAGCAGCAGACGAATATTATTCTGATATTCTTAACTTTCTCACTACCGGACAAGCGCCGGCTGAGTTTACAATCCAGCAGAAGAAGCAACTTGTTGTCCGAGCCGCAGACTTCACTTTGATAGCAGGCCAGCTTTATAAGTTGGGCCCTGACGAAATTTTGCGCAGATGTATCTTACCACATGAAAAGAGCTCTATCATCGCAGAAGCACATTCAGGTACCGCAGGAGGCCATTTCGCAGGAAAGCCGACTGCGCAGAAAATATTAGCCGCAGGACTTTGGTGGCCGACATTGCACAAGGATACTAAGGAATTCTGTAAATGTTGCGATGTGTGCCAGCGCACAGGAAAACCCTCAAGGAGAGATGAAATGCCGCTAAGACCCCAGATCACACTGCGTGCTTTTGATAAATGGGCCATTGACTTTGTAGGACCTATTAACCCACCAGGAAAAAGAACTGGCGCAAGATATATCATTACAGCTACTGAGTACCTCACCCGATGGGCTGAGGCGAAGCCAGTTAAGAACTGCGACGCTGCTACTGCCGCGCAGTTCATTTTCGAGAACATTATCACTAGGTTTGGATGCCCAGTGATCCTCATGAGTGATCAAGGTACACATTTCCTCAATGAGACTATAGAGGCCCTTACTGAAGAATTTCAAATTAATCACCATAAGAGTACACCCTACCATCCTCAAGCTAATGGTATGGTGGAAGCATTCAATAAGATCCTTGAGAATGCCCTGACGAAGATCTGTAATCAACAAAGAGATGATTGGGACCTTAGAGTCACAGCTGTATTATGGGCTTACAGAACCACTTGCAAGAAATTAACAGGTCACACACCTTTCAGCTTGGTGTATGGACAAGAAGCAGTTATGCCCATGGAATACATTGTTCCCAGTCTCCGAATTGCGCAAATTACAGAAATGGCAGATCCTGACACTATGAATGAAAGACTTTCGCAACTGCTTTCTTTAGAAGAAGATAGACTTATGGCCGGATTTCATCAACAGGTACAGAAGGCAAGACAGAAAGCTTGGCATGACAGGCACATTCGGCATAAGCACTTTGAAGAAGGAGACTTGGTACTCCTTTATGATAGTAAATTCATCAAGTTTCCAGGCAAGTTTCGTGTGCATTGGTTAGGTCCTTTTCAGGTAATAAAAATAACAGACGGAGGCGCAGTTCAGCTTGCGAAGCTGAATGGAGAACTACTACCTACAATGATAAACGGGAGTCGGCTTAAGCTTTATTGCGACGGCCACTCCGCCCTGTCGACATAATATAGTACTCAGGAATGCAGATGCCCAGTGTAGTTGAAAGAGACATCGCATTTAGTCTACACGGAAGCTGCGACACACCCTCAGTTTCCAGCTTCCTGCGCAGTTCCTTGAAATATCCGCGCATCCTGAATAAAAATTGCTTGAACAAAGCTTAGCGGTCCGCTCTGGCGAAGTTTTGCTTTATGGACCATTGGACTATCGCTCTTGCGAAGTCCCCTTTCATAATTTGCCGCTGAAAAGAGTTTTGTTGTGGACCCCTAGAGGCACAGTTTCCTAAGTTGAAATGACCCGCCGGAAAATTTTGAATTACAGCAGTTATGTAGCCGCGTTTGAATAAATGAAGGATAAGGCCGCTATTTAATTCTACCCGTTCTGACGGATTCGGCTTAATCTCCGAAAGATTTGCATTTAACTCAGGCGCCGAAACCATTAGCTTCTCCCGGAAGGCTGTCAGAACCCGTCAATCACACTAAATGCACCGCTACGGCAAGGAGGATAGCGTGTTGTCAACTCATCTGTAGCCGCCTATAGCTACGTAACCCCACTTGGTCGCATTTACTAACCCCGCTGGCTATAAATACCTCACACTTGTATCAATTTTGGGTTACCGTCTCGAGTTGCATAAGTTGTCTTTGAAGATCTGCACTATTGTTTTCAGAGCCGAGTGTGCAGACTATTTTCCCTTGTTTTCAGAGTCTATACCCTACGCAGTTCCGCCATTTGCTGTCCAGAGTCTTGTTATTTACATTGGTTCACAACGGAGAATTTATCGACTGAAGAAGTTATTCGTCAATTTCTACGCCGAGGCTTAGATTTCGGCATGGCCACTCCGGTGACGCCGTCGGCCTACGTACACCCTGGTGCTACTGATCCCAGAACATCTCCAGGCACAAGAGCATCTCAGCAGCAGCCGGAGGAACCTGTTCCAGAACCGCTCGCGTCTATGGTGAACTACCTTCCGCCGCGTCCAGACGATGCGCCGGATGTCCAGATTCCGAAGAATGCAAAGTATCCAATTCCGCTACCGCCACTACCGGCTAGTGTGCGGGTAGAAGGCCAACTATTGGGAAACATTCCACTGGTTAAATTCTCTGATTTTAACCTTGGAGACTATAAGACATATCCTCAGTTTCAGTTGGACCGATATTTGGATATCGTCCATAATCCCACCAGAAACGTTGATGAGTTTATCCCGAAGGGATTTGCAGCAAATCTTGAGCGCCCTGGACTCTTGAATTTGTTGAAGCTACCGCACTTAGGGCGTAGCAATGAAGTGAACGCAGTCGTTAAAACACTGCTATCCTGCGTTCATGGAGGTTACCTTTGGCTCGGGAGGCCAATTGATCTAAATGTTGACTTGATACACCGTATCACCGGCCTATCTAAGGTTGGTAAGGATCCCAATATCCATTTTGCGGGAAAAGAGAAGGACCGAAAATTAGCTGCAAAGCTGGTCCAGAAATATAACTTGACAAGAGGAGGTCGGGCTTATGACCTCACGACCGTAGAAGATGAGGCACTTCGCTTCACAGGAAGTCTGCTTGCAGGCAGACTTCTCACCAAGTGCCGACCAAAAGAAGTTACTGGAGCTGTCGTAGAGCTCGCTATCGCAGCTGCGGAGGGAGAACAGTACAACTGGTCTCTCTTCCTGCTGAATTCTTTTTTGGCTGATTGCCTGAATGTGCAGGACAATGCAGGCCAATCATTCCATTTTTCATGGCTTTTAATTCTATGTGCTCTCGTCGGGTGGAAGGAGCCCCCGAATACTCAGTTCCGTCCACGCCGCGCAGGAGAGGTTGCCGGCATGCGCTACATCAACCTCTGGGATTCCCCTAATCCCGCGAAGCGCAAGATGAATCGCGCTGTTTTTTGTGAGTATTACTATCTCCTCCGCGATACCATACAAGATATGCCAAGGCTGAGCACGGAGACAGCCACATTGTATGACGGGAAGTTGGCTTTTACTGCCGACATCCATCAACTCTACCTTCGGCCTTGCGACATTCCAGGTGACTGGGCCCTAGGTCTTTACAGGATGACCACAGAAGATGTCGAAGAAACCATTAAGTCTTGGTCGGACGAATGGAGAGCAGCAGCTGACATCGCACCTGCGATGCCACCCGCCGCTGCGCAAGAAAAAGATAAGGGCAAGGAAGCCCCTGAGCAAAGAAGCGACGAAGGCTCAACAGAACCAGCCACAAAGAAGCAGAAAGTGTCGCATCCCACTGAGGCCATTCCCTCGGAGGTCGACAAATATTTGAAAGAGCAATTTCGTGAGATGCGGAACATGCATGCTCACATCCGAGGTGCTCTAGACTTACAATTTGTAGAACTAAAAGGTCTCGCAGGAAGGATTGCGCAGACCCATGCGCCAGCATCTACTTCGCAGGTGCCACAAGAAATCCCAACTGGCGAGCGAGTTGAAGAACTCACAGAAAGGCACACTGTCGTGCATATTCCGCCTACCAGCATGACACTTCCAGATCCCCTAGCTGAACTGCAGGTAAGCACAGTTGGACCTGTAGAAATTAATTTGTCTATGATTCCTATAGAAACTCTACAGCTAGTACAGGAGAAAGTTTCTCTTGAGTTGAGAGCTAGAGAGCTCTCTACTTTCCAGGCAAACCAACGACTGCAATCGCAGGAGATAGAGCTGAAGGAAAGTCATAAGAATATCTCTGCGAAGCTTGCACTCTATGAGGCGCAAGACACCGGCATCAGAAACGCAATAGAAGAGATTGCTCAGGAACTGCCGGCTTGCGAGATTCAACCAGACCTCCCTCTGGTTGCAAAAGTTCAAATTATTGGCGAAAGGGCGAAAACCCTGGAGCAAGAAATAGCTGCTATGGCAGAAGGCCATAAAACCCAGATCGCTGAGCTAGAAGCTCGCGTTGCTGCGCATCTTACAGATGATGCGCAGGTACAGTTTGAAGCATTGAGCAGAGCTTCCACACGAATGAAAGGTCGAGTACAGGAAGCCAAGAACCTGATGAACCAGGCTATGGAAGCTTGGACAGAGCTTGTGAACCTCCCTTTTAAAGTGGGACTATCAGAACAGGTGCAAGCTGCAGAACAGTCCCTCACTGTTCTGAATGAAGAAGCCAAGTCCTTAACAGGCTTGCCAAAGATGAAGAAAATGGGCGAAGTGCGCAAAATGCAGCAGCAACTGCACAAGCTCAGAACTGAAGATGAGAAGCTCACCAACAACATTCAGCCATTCATGGATGAGTATGCTGAAATTGTTGGCCAGATTGAGACAAAAATCAAAGAAATTGCCGAGTCTCAAGAGATCATTGATACACTCACTAAAGAAGAAACAACCGCAGAAACAGTACAAACAGCCGATCAGTGTATTGAGGAATTGGACTCCGCTATTGTGAAATGGCAGAAAACATTCGCGGAGACTCAAGCAAACGCAGATGCGCAAATTCAAAGACCACGCGCTAGTGCGAGTGGCTCGAGGGCGAGCCACAAGTGAGTGTTGGGGGCCTGTTGGGGCCAAGGTCGCAGCTATAGTAAAAGCTGCGAATTTTGGGAAAAAGCACGAGTATGGAAGGAAAGTGCTAATTTTGGGACAAGCACTAAGTTTTGGGTAAGAAGGAGACGGTGCGCAGTACGGTGCCAGATGGATGATCTCAGCGCAGATCACGGACCGGAAATTGCGGAGCTCGCGCGCACGTCATCGAAGAATGAAGGTGGCTCAGCTACCATAATAAATAAGGTGATGGAGTAGAGGGCTTAGCTACCCTCATTTAAAGGCTTAGTACAGAAGTTATGGTTGCTCGGATCAAGGAGGAGCAACGGACCAGAGCATTGAAGGCGAAGGACGATCGCCCATACCCACAATCTGCGCCGGAATTCATGGAGCCTGCAGGAAGCGGCGACGTGACTGCAAGCGGCGCCTACAGTACACCTAGCCATGTGCGTGGTTAGGGTTTTTGGGAATCACTGTTGGGAAAGGCCCACAGTTTTGTAAAGGTGTGACCGTCATGGCTACCTATATAGATGAATCACTGTAATGGGTAGAGGGTTCTTCCTCCCTTCCTTCAGTTCCTCCCTTTTTGGAGAGTTAGAGAGTTAGATGCTAGACTGTTAGAAAGCCAGTCTAAAGGGATAGATCATGTGTTGATTATCCTTCACTGTAATTTCTACCTGGTGTGTAGAACTAGAGAGAGGAAATCGGATAGCCGAGGAGCTAATCCCTGAGTTGCCAGACAGTCTGAGTCGACGTCTGTGCCTTTGTAATATCCATAGAGAGGAGACAAGCTTGAGAAAAGGGCTCCCAGCTGTGTGCGTGGAGTTTCCTGTAAGTTCTAAGGCTGCAGCTGTGTGCGCAGCATATTGTATAACTCTATCATTTTCTGGTTAATATAAAACTCCTGAGGACGTGGTTTTCCTCGAGGAGATGAGCTTCACTTATATCTTCTTGTTATAATGTTTGTGTGAATGATAACTATTTCGAGTTCAGTATTTGTGTATGCAAGACTTCTGTCTTATCTTTGTGACTGTTTGAGCGAGTTGGAAAGATCCCTTGATAACTATAAGTATCTTAAGTACTAAAGAGGTAGTAACGCACAGTCGCTGCGGCGAGAGCAGACTGCGTTACTGCGCTAGATGCGAAGGGCTAGAAAGTGTTTCGCGCGTCGACCCAAGAAATAGTTGCCTGCTGCGTTGGAAAGGAGAAACTGCGCAGTAGACCTGCCAAGGAAGGGACCCGCGCAGCTGCGCCGAGCGGCCTGCGGGAAGGTCCGACCGCCGATTTCGCAGGAACCATTCAAGGAAAAGCTATCTCCGCGTCACCCCGGTTAAGGAAACCTGATTCCTTAACCCCCCCATAGCCACTTCGGGTGAGACCTCGAGCTGCCGCGCAGCTCGTTGCCGAGAGGGCCAGTGCGCCAAGGGGTTTTGTTGCTGCGCTTCATTAAAACCCGGGTCTGCCCAAGAAAGCAGCCAACAGAGCTCAAGGCCAAGGCCCCACCATTGATTTAGCATTTTATGTATCGGCAATTGAAGAAATAGATGCCTATGGTTCTTGTGCTAGATAGGAACAATGTAAATGAGACATCATGTAAATATGAATTTTAATGAAAAAGAACCCACAACTGGCCATGCAATGCAACAAAGAGATGGGGCATGATTCTACAAGGAATAGGGAGGGGAAATAACCAAACCCTTGAGCCACTAGGGTCATCCCATGTGTCAATGAGAAAACCCATGAACTCTTAACTGCCCATTTTGTCTCATGCACCCAATCATTTAATTCTTCCAAAGATTGGTTGGGGTAGTTAATGTCTTGGGATTGGAGAAGTATGGCAGTCAAATTTTCGTGCATGGGAAAGCCACCAACCTGAAAATCGTATTTTTGGCTTGCTGGGCAAGAAAACCCCCATGAAATGTTGCCTAAGGCAATTCCTCAGCCATTACGTTCTTCCTCTCACACAGACTGAGCTCACTGGAATTTATCCTCACGTTTTTCACCATAACCCTGCGTTTTTCCATGCCCAGGAACTCATTTTTGGTATTGTGCAACAGCTGGGAAGGAGGGACGCGAATTAGGACTGAGGGAGAGGTCGTTTTTGCCCCTGGGGAATTTTTCTGGAATGGGTTTTGCTCTCCCAGTCGAATTTTCCAAGTGCCAATACGTTTTGAGTCTAACCATGTTTTTCTGAAGCTTAGGAAACCCCATCTCATGACATTCCACTGTTGAAACGTTTTTCTCATGCTCAGCAAGTGTAGTTTGTTGTTATGTGCATCCTTGTTTTGAAGTGAACCTGTGAGCAAGAAACTGGAGTGGTAGTGGACAGAATTGGCTTGATAAACCTAGTGTATGGAATAACCTCTCAAGAAGATCAAGAGGGATGGCTACTTTTCTATGCACACCCTGAGAGCACTAGAAAGGAAGGTATGGCTTGAGGGACTGTGTGGCAGTGAAGAGAATACTTCCTTGTGTTGGGTGTGTAGGCATTGTGAGTGCCAAGCTGAATAGATCTGGGAGGGGTACCCATAGCTCTGTGGTTGAGCTCACTAGCTTAGCAATTCTTCCCTTCCATGTCCTAGCAGCCTGATAAACCCAATTGTAGATTGGCTTGGCTCATCTTGGTGTATGCTTGGCTATGTGTGAGTCTGTTGTTCCCTAGTTCCTTGTAGGGATCATGCCCAGCTCGGGGGTGGCAGTTGTATCAAGAGGTTGATAAGCACAACTGACCTATGGTTGGGTGGAACATTGCAGTTGCATAGCCAGTTGCTTGGGACTACCTTATTGAGATAAGTATTCTCTTGTATTAACTTGCAATTACTTATTTGATGAACATCTTAAATGTATGATGGAGGTGCAATTCTTAATATTCCGCTATGATGTTCTTAAAAATCATACATTTCCATATGTCTCTGTTATATTATGTGAATGCTTATGGTTAAAAGTTTCATGGGGCTAGATGCCCAGTTTAGTACCACGTCCGTTATGCACTTTCATATGTATAAGTTTATTTTAAATTGAATGTTTGTCTACTATGTATGGGACTAGATGTCCTGGTTTAACATCACAATCCTCTCCATCTAGCTGATATGATGGGAGGGGACATGACAGTAAAATATAGCAATACTTGTGAAAGTATAGATCATGATCACCAAATAATGTGTGTGTGATATGACTCCCATGACTCTATTATATACTAAGAGATGAGGAGGAATTACTCTCACATATTAGATGTGGGATAATATAATTCTCCATAATAACATCTCTTTATATAATAATGAATATCAAGAGTATATTTTACCATAATGAATATGGGATAAATGTATTACTCTTTTACATAAGATTGTGGATATCTTCCAACATAATACAAAGACATTATTACTTTCCAAGGAATATAAAATATTCCAACACTCCCCCTTAGTAATGGTTGGGATAAAATCCCACTAAGAAAGGAATGAAGGAGTCATTATTGTTCCCCCTTGATGAAAACTCCCCTCATCCCTAGTAAGGAATGAAGATGCACATACTTCGATGCTGTTAAGGATTTGGTGAACATATCGGTTACTTACTGCTCAATAGGACAATACTCAAGAGAAAGAACACCATCTTCAATGAGACCTCGAATGTAATGAGCATGAAGATAGAGATGCTTTGTCTTGGAGTGATATACTGGATTATAAGAGGGCTGAATTGCACCCGGATTGTCACAGTTCAAAACAATGGATGATTCCGGAACTAGACCAAGTTCAGTGAGAAACTTCCTTAACCAAACTACTTATTTTGTTGCTTCTTTAGCTGCTCTAACTTTGCTTCACAAGATGATAAAGAAAGAGTCTTCACCTTTTTACTGGACCAAGAAATCGGACCTAAACCAAGTTGAAATATATAACCAGTAGTTGATCGTCGATCAGAACTGTCTCCTGCCAAGTTAGAATCAGTATAACCAGAAAGTGAAAATTTAGTACTACTCGAATAAAAAACACCATAGTATAATGTCCCTTGTAAATATCTCAAAATCCTCTTTGCTGCTTTCCAATGACTTTCATGAGGTTGTTGCATGAACCGTGAAACCATACTGACAGAGAAAGAGAGATATGGTCTGCTGTGAGTTAAATATATCAAATTTCTGACAAGCTGACGATAAAGAGTAGCATCAACAAGAGGAGTAGTACACTCAACAGTTAACTTTACACTGGACTGAAAAGGCGTAGGAGAAGGTTTACAATCACTCATGTGGAAGTGAGTCAATAAATATGTAGCATACTTCGGTTGAGAAAGAAAAATACCATCTTCCAGATGCCAAATTTGAAGACCCACGAAATAGTGCAATATACCGAGATCAGACATTTCAAACTACTTGTGAAGGTCACTTTTCATACTTTGAATGAGAACAGGTTGGCTTCCAGTGATAATAAGATCATCCACATATAAAACAATAACAATGATATTATCATCAACATGCGTAACATACAGGTTAGGATCAGATATACATCGCTTAAAACCATTATTCAAGAAATATGCATCAATTTTATCATACCAAGCCCTAGGTGCTTGTTTAAGACCATATAAAGACTTGTGTAATTTACATACTAAACTTGATGATTCAACATTAATAAAACGAGGAGGCTATTGCATATAAATGTCTTCATTAAGATTACCATTTAAAAAATCACTTTTAAGATCCATTTGGTGTATTTCCCATTTATAAGATGAAGTAATCGATAAAATGGTTCTTATTGTATTCATTTTAGCAACAAGAGCAAAAGTTTCATTATAATCTATACCTTCAAGTTGATTAAAACCGTTTGCAACTAGTCTAGCTTTATACTTTTCAATCTATCCTTCTACAGTAAATTTAGTTTTATAAACCCATTTACAACCAATTAAATTATTTCCCGAAGGACGAGCAACAAGAGACCAAGTCTTGTTCTTCATAAGAGAATCATACTCAGCAGTCATAGCTTGTTCCCAATGAGGTTTACCCTTAGCTTGAGCATAAGAGGTAGGATCATATGTGACCAAAACTTTGGTCATAAGAGCAAAGTTAGATCTACTTCTACGATTATCGGAAGGGATTCCGATATTGCTTCCTGCAGATTCAATAGTTTTCTGGGCCCAACAGGAAGATTAGAAGAGACATAAGTCATTTCAGGAGCTTCAAGACATTCAGGTGGAGTACTTGAATCATAGGAAGAGGATGAACTAATATCAATCACAGAACTGGAAGGATCAATCAAGATAGGAGTAACAGGTGCTATGGGAATATTCATAGTAACATGAGGTTCTACAAACTCAGGTGGTGGAGAGACTTAAATAAAATGAACATCTCTTCGAATGATGACACTTTGATTAGAAAGATCAAACAACCTATAAGCCTTAGAATCCTCAGAATAACCAATGAATATACACTTGTGAGACTTGGGTTCTAACTTTTTTATGTTTTTCATCAGGAATATGAGCCCAACATTCACAACCAAACACTTTAAAGTTACTCATATCTGGTTTTCTACCATTCCATTTTTCCTTAGGGGTAACATGTCTAACAGCGTTTGTAGGAATTCTATTTAAAATAAAGTTAGCACAACTTATGGCTTCGGCCCAAAATTTCTTATGTAATCCTTTAGAATAAAGCATACATCTAGCCATTTCAACTAAAGTTATGTTTTTCCTTTCAGCAACACCATTTTGTTGAGGTGTGTAAGGAACAATATTTTGATGTTGAATTCCATGCTTAGATAAAAATACTTCAAATTATTTCTTAATGAATTGCCCCCCATTATCAGTTCTTAAAATCTTAATCTTTTTACCATATTCGTTTTCAACTAAGGATTTAAATACTTGAAATTTAGAAAAAGTTTCACTTTTATGTTTCAAAAAATAAACCCATGATTTTCTACTAAAGTCATCAATAAAAGTAAGAAAATAAACAGCATTAGAGATAGAAGGAACTTCAAGAGGACCACAAATGTCACTATAAATTAATTGAAAAGATTCTTTAGCACACCAAGCTTTACCTTTATCAAACATTTCTCTATAATGTTTACCAAGAACACAACCTTACAAACATTGTTAGTAGACGAAACATTAGGCAAGCCAAGTACCATTTTAGTTAACATTTGCATTTTACCATAATTCAAATGACCTAATATTTCATGCCATCATTTACTTAATTCATCAGCATGAGCAATGTTGGAATAAAAAGGTTGTCCTTTGTAATATCCAAGCCAATAATTGGCCAGAATACTAAGTCCAACTGTCGAATTTATCAGGATTTTCACTAATAATTTTTAGACAATTTCTTTACGGTGAGCAGGATGTAAGTGAGGTGTACAAGGGAACTGATCAACTATGGTAGGGGTGACTTTAGGTTTTGGAATTTACATGGGAGATTGTGCAGCAACAAGTTATATAGAAAGAAAAAGTTTGGGATCCTTTGTACAAAGCACAAAGACCATTTATGCTTCGAACATCGGCATCGTCAAAGTCTACAACAAGGCTTCCTGGGTACATCCACATATACAAACTAGATCAGGGAGTTGGGAAGGATTAATAAACTGATATTTTCATTCATGGAGGTACCACTTTAATGTACCAACTTATACAAGTGATACAAAGACTTTGGGCTTCTCAAATTTGATCAAAACAATGGCTAAGGAAGCTAGAATTGTTGGAGATGGGAAAGTACAAAGGCTATGGATGGATGGGAGTTTCTGATCTGATTTTATACCTCTGCACAATGTACTAAGAACATTTATGTTTCAAGAACAGCCCGACTGAACTCTACTCCAATGCTCTTGGGGTTCTCAGCATATGCAGATTAGTATGGGTGAGGTATTTCACTGGAGACTGGATATGGGTGTTTCTGATATTAAAGAGGTTAAATATCATTTAATAACATTCATTCAACATTAATACATCATTCCATAAATTTTTCAAAGAGATCCGAGCAAGTATTATAGCATAACTAGTAAAATGACAATTTTGGATAGTTCAACTAGCTCGACGTTTGGACTCCCAAACAATACTCAAATGCAATCAAATTTATGAAATAGAGGTTGGATAATGTCATGTGATATATTAGATAACTCCAAGAACAAAAATGAATTCATTTGGACTTTTACTCATTGACTTATGATTCATTCATTGAAAGCTAGTCAAATTCTAGCTAAATCTAGAAGGGGTGCATAAATTGGAGAATAAATCAAAGTTTTGTAATTTGTATTGAAGTGACTGATATATGAACATTAAATACTCTGTTATTACATCAGAAATATGCCAATATGACTCTCATAATATGATATAAGTGTCTCTCCTCTTGCACATAGGAAACTAGTTGTAGAATAGAAGAGAGAAGAAGGATTCGATCTCTGAATTTGGTGAAGACGATTCTGAACATGAAATTCAACCTGGTCAGCTTCAGTACCTGCAAATACTCTCAATGATAATGGTTGGATTTCATCATCCTCTCATAGAAAGCTGGGGCACATCTCCCATGCTTGACTAGGGGCACACCTCCTAGGCCTTGGATGCACAAATGCATTCATAAAATTTCTCAAAATAACAAAAGATGTGAAATGGAGTTGGAATATTTCTTTTATAGAATTCATGTTGACCTGTTGAGCAAGTTCCTTGGCTTGGTGATCTGTGAGAATAGGTCACCCATGAGTGGACATACTTTCCTTGCTTTACTTTGTTGTGCTTGGCTTTTCTTTCTTTCCATTTTTTTTTATTTTCCTTCTTTTTGTAAACTTTCCTACTTTCAAAACTTTCCTGCTTTTCCTGGATTTATGCTGCTTTTCCTGAAATAAGCCTCTTTTCTCCATTTTGGCAACATTTTTGGACTCTAGTGTTTACTTGACTTCTACTCCAAGTAATTCCTCCAACCTTATCATCACCACTTGCCAATATTTATTAGCAATATTTATTGATAAAAATATTACAACTCATAATTAATTCACACTTCAACATTTAATCAATTAATTAATGATTAATTAACTCTTGTTGTATAATTGCCTCCAAAAATACACCCTACTCCATTTTGGAAACATATTCCACATGGGTGCCCTCTTGGCCCACTTCCTCTTTATCCATTAATTTTATTTATCAAAATTACCTTCAATAAATAAATTTTCCAATTTGTGAGACTTAGAATAAAATTAATTCTAAGCAAATAGAATAAATACGATTTAATTCCCTTAGGGGTTGATCTTGTCCCCTTTCACCCATGGTACTAGATAAGCCAAAATTGGGTACATGACAGTCCTCCCTTCCCAAGATTGCTTGTCCTCAAGCAATGTTAGGACTCCACCAAGCTTTTGCTGCACCAGTCTGATTATAAATGTCCCCATCCATTGAAAAGTCTGAAAATTAAACTTGAGCCTTCAAAAAAATGACTATGGAAGAAAAGAAAAACTGCACTGGAATCTATATCTGCAATTAACCAGCAATGGACAAAATTTCAACCCAGCTACGATAACTTGAGTAGAATTCCTGGATCCCATTGTTTCTCCTGCAATGACCAAAAATTTTCTGTCACCTTTGGCAATCTCTCACTCCCATGAATGCTAGGATCCCAAAGTATCAACTACCTTTTTCCAATCTTCAGAATCAATTTAAAGAATCTATCATCAAACATGTGCCTTTTCATCTAGGGAATAACTGAAAGGACATTACTGCCAACCAAACCAAGTAGAGAGAAAAATGCTTCTTCAAGTGAAGACATCCAATGGATCATCTCTCTGCCATTGGAGAAAAAAATGAAAGCATACCTCCAAGCATGTGTATTCCCTCCACATAGGCCAACTTCTGCAAGTAATCATTAATTTATCTTGGCAACTTGCCTGCTTAGCTGCCTTCCCTTGACCATAAGCAGAAACATTTTTGCAAGGAGATTTCATGCTTGTCAGGTAATCTTTCACCCAATCCATATGTGGATGAGTGACATCAAATGGATGCAAAATACATCTTTTTTGCTACTCACAATTCAAGACAATGTCAGTTATAACAACACATTTATTACAGAAACAAGTGAACTTTTTACCTTCCAGATTTTCCATTTCAGTGATGCCTCTATTCATCCATCCCGTGGATGAGTCAGAGACCTTGCTTGCTGATTTATATGAGCTATGGTCAGCCATCTCTTCTACAATAGGATATATCTCCCATGGGGACAGATCATGATCCTCCTGCTGTACATGTGACACAAACTAGAAGAATTTCTTCACCCACTGTTCATTCCCCATTGGTGTTGTTGAATCTAGGACATGTGGGAAAGAACTGTGAACCTTCTTTGCATGTCTGTGACCTTCAATGATAAGACTTATGGCTGCAACTTCTCCATTATTAGCTAGCCCAAATTGGGTTCTCTCATCCCACTCTTCCATGGGAGAGTGTCTATCTTCAAGGAAACACTCAAGTTCCCTTGGAAAAAAGTCAAGTGCTTGGTTCTTATCAAACTGTTCTGCACACTCTTCAAGCACATATAAAAATGAATGATCCTCATGATCCACCATCTCATGATGTTCCTCCCTATGATCAAGAATTCTTTCAACCAAATGAAGTTGAATGAATGGTGAGTAGGAGGGTAGGGGGGATCTTTGCAACTTTTCATGAAGCTGCAATATTTCTGTCTTGGATTCTTGGAGGGCACTTTGAGTGCTTCTAAAAGAATATTGGGTGGCCATTAATTCATCATTGAGCTTGATGATCTCTTCATCATCCCTCAAGGATGTACCATGAAACAATTCTACAAGCTCCAACAAACTATCTCTATCAGAAAGCAGGTTCAAGAATTTACCTTTTATGCTTGTCGTGGCTTTCTGAAACTCTTCCATGTATCTCATGGAAGACTTCTCCCCCAAATTCCAACAAAGGTTATTCATTAAGGAATGTGTGTAACTAAGGGTTTGAATGGATTCTTGGATCTTGCATTCATTCATCTTCAGTGTCCCTTCAAGGAAATGAGGTTCTGGCAGATGAACCTTTGCTTCTTCTAGCTTCCTAGGGTCAACTTCAGCTAATTCTGTTGAAGTTATGAAAGCTGATCCATATTTTGGGGCTGCAATATATTCATATTCAAGATCATGAATATCATATCTTTGGCTGCAACTGGAGTGCTCATTCATCTCTGGTGCACCAGTAAGGCTTACTCTCCAATTTTCAGCTCTCCCCAATTCAGGAGTCTCGACCCCTGGGCGTTCAACCAAGTCCATCTTCTCTTCAAAAGTGGCTGCCTCATCAAAATGACACATAGGCACATAGATATCAGAATTTACAAAACTCCCATGTGTTTTATTTTCCCCTCCTTGTGATGGTATGTTGGTGGTTTGGGCTTCCACCAATTTCTCATTTTCAATCTCTGTTGTTGCAAGACCTCCTTCTTTCTCCATGGATATTTCACCCACAACACCTTCATCAATGGGGATATCCATGTCTCTCACATATATGTGAGAGTACACATCTTTAGATGCTTCCTCACATTTAAAACATTCCTTAGTAGGTTCGCTTCCAACCATGTGGGCATCCTGTAAACACCTTTCTAGTGATTCAGTCTTGTCACTACATTCACCCTTATCACTAAGGATCCGAGACTCAGGATCCCTTAAGCAATAATTATCCTTTGATGTGGCTGCAAAATCAATATTATACAAAGTAGTACAAAAATCTGAATGTGTTCCATACCTTGGCATCATGCTTCTCTCTTCAATGGGTGGGGTTATGGTGCCTTGTTCTGCCACCAATTCTACTAGTTCACATCTAACTGATGTGTGGTCAACTTCTGCTTCATTATGAAGCTCAAGTGGTGACTTTGAATCTGATTTAGGTTCTTCTTTTGGATTTGATCCAAAATATGTCTCACCGTCATTAAGCTTACCAAACTTTTCTGAGGTGATCTTGAGATCCTCGACATAGAATCTTGCAGTAGATTCTTCTTCCATTGTGTCAACATTCTCATGATTGGTTTTTGTGTCTTGCTTCTCACTGGTTGTCTTAGGATGAAGATTCTTGGAGGATATTTTTGAAGAGGATCCAAAAATTCTTGTGAAGTCACATGAATCCAATAAAGCTTTCATATCTTTTATCACCTCTTCCATAGAAGGTTGACCTTTGACTTTGGAACATGCAACTTGTTCTTGAATATGGCTATCAGAATAACCATAGTCTCTTCTTCCAATCATGATCTCATGGGATATGCTTGTGGAAGGTACTTCTTGGGAATTCTCTTCCTCATACTGTCTGCAGTATTCTTCATACTACTCATCATAATTATCATACTCTTTATAAAAATAATCTTCCTCCTCATACAACTCAAAGTCTGAATCTTCCATGACATGGAACAAATTCCACAACTACAACTTGAAAATAGTGCTAAGCTACTTTTCCACTGATATTTACTTTCCGCAGGATGAGACAAGGAAAGTGCTCTGATACCACTGTAATATCCCAACCAAGAATTGGCCATAATACTAACTCCAACAGTCGAATTTATCAGGATTTTCACTGGTAATGTTTAGACAATTTCTTTACGGTGAGTAGGATTTAAGTGAGGTGTACAGGGGCACTAATCAAGTATGGTAGGGGTGACTTTAGGTTCTGAAATTTACATGGGAGAGTGTGTAGCAACAAGTTACATGGAAAGAAAAATTTTAGGATCCTTTGTACAAAGCACGGAGACCATTTATGCTTCGAACATCGACATCCCCGAAGACTACAACAAGGCTTCCTGGGTACATCCACATATACAAACTAGATCAGGGATTTGGGAAGGATTAATAAATGGATATTTGTGTTCATGGAGGTACCACTTTAATGTACCAACTTATACAAGTGCTACAAAGACTCTAGGCTTCTCAAGTTTGATCAAAACAATGGATAAGGAAGCTAGAATTCCTGGAGATGGGAAAGTACAAAGGCTATGGATGGATGGAAGGTTCTGATCTGATTTTATACCTCTGCACAACATACTGAGACCATTTATGTTTCAATAACAGCCCGACTGAACTCTACTCCAATGCCCCGGGGGTTCTTAGCATATGCAGACTAGTATGGGTGAGGTATTTAACTGGAGACTGGATATGGGTGTTTTTGAGATTGCAGAGGTTAAATATCATTTAATAAAATTCATTCAACATTAATACATCATTCCATAAAGTTTCAAATATATCCGAGCAATTATTATAGCATAACTAGTAAAATGACAATTTTGGACAGCTCAACTAGCTCAACTTTTGGACTCCCAAAAAGTACTCAAATGCAATCAAATTTATAAAACAGAGGTTGGATAATGTCATGTGATATATTTTCTAACTCCAGGAATAGGAATGACTTCATTTGGACTTTTACTCATTGAATTATGATTCATTCATTGAAAGCTAGTCAAATTCTAGCTAAATCTAGAAGGGGTGCATAAATTGGAGAAGAAATCAGAGTCCTGTAATTTCTATTGAATTCACTGATATTTGAAAATTACATAATCTGTTATTATATCATAAATGTGCCAAGATGCCTCTCAGAAGATGATAGAAGTGTCTCTCCTCTTGCACATAGGAAACTAGTTCTAGAATAGAAGAGAGAAGAAGGATTCGATCTCTGAATTTGGTGAAGATGATTCTGAACTTGAAATTCGACCTGGTCAGCTTCAGTACCTGCAAATACACTAAGTGATAATGGTTGGATGTCATCATCCTCTCATATAAAGCTGGGGCACATCTCCCATGCTTGACTAGGGGCACACCTCCCAAGCCTTGGATGCACAAATGCATTCATAAAATTTCTCAAACTAACAAAAGATGTGAAATGGAGTTGGAATCATTCTTTTATAGAATTCATATTGACCTGTTGAGCAAGTTACTTGGCTTGGTGACCTGTGAAAATAGGTCACCCATGAGTGGACATACTTTCCTTGCTTTGATTTGCTTTGCTTGGATTTTTTTTTTTCCACTTTTTCTGATTTTCCTTCCTTTTGTAAACTTTCCTACTTTCAAAACTTTCCTCCTTTTCCAACTTTCCTGCTTTTCCTAGATTTATGCTGCTTTTCCTGAAATAAGCCTCTTTTCTCCAGTTTGGCAACATTTTTGGACTCTAGTGTTTACTTGAATTCTACTCCAAGTAATTCCTCCAACCTTATCATCACCACTTGCCAATATTTATTAGCAATATTTATTAATAAAAATATTACAACTCAGAATAAATTCACACTTCAACATTTAATTAATTAATTAATGATTAATTAACTCTTGTTGTATAATTGCCTCCAAAAATACACCCTACTCCATTTTGGCAACATATTCCACATGGGTGCCCTCTTGGCCCACTTTCTCTTTATCCATTAATTTTATTTATCAAAATTACCTTTAATAAATAAATATGCCAATTTGTGAGACTTAGAATAAAATTAATTCTAAGCAAATATAATTAATACCATTTAATTCCCTTAGGGGTTGATGTTGTCCCCTTTCACCCATGGTACTAGATGAGCCAAAATTGGGGACATGACATCCTTTAGTTGAATTAAAACTAGCAAATTTATATAAACCAGCAGTATGATCAACAGGACCAGAAGAAACTACTTTGAAATTTTGATTGATATCTTTAAGAACATACTTATCAAGCCAAGCTTCAAATTTAAATCCTTTTTGACATGCACGATAAATAGAAAGCAAAATTATAGGTATATTTTCAACATGAAAAACATCTTCCAATTGACAATCACCAACTTTAACATTACCAGAACCAATTAAGGAAAGTTGTTTACCATCACCTATAGAGACTTTCTAAGATGTGTTTTTATTATTGTCATAAGAGGAAAATAAAGAAGCATTACCAATCATATGTTTAGAAGCACCAGAATCCATTATCCATTCGACATTAGAAGAAGAATTACCAGAAGAAACAATAGAAGCACACAAAGCTACTTGTGACCCATCATAACCATTCTTCTTAGCTTTAGCTTTTAAACATTTCAATTTAAAGCAATTCTTTTTAGGATGATTAGTTTTACCACAATGCTTACAAGGATCATACACTTTCTTCTTCTTACTATTGTCATGATGTGCATTAGAAGCATTACCAGAGTTATTAGTAGGATTTGAAGTGTGTGAATTAGAACCTTTAACATTATTAAAACTTTTCTTAGGAGTCTTATTATGTGCCATAAGAGCCTTATTAGGGGTTAGTTGTCCTGAAACAATTAACCTTTATTGATCATTAATCAATCCTTTACAAAAATCATCAAAAGTAGGTTTCCTAGTATTTGAAGACAATTCCAAAGGTCTATTCCTAGTTTGAATGAACATATCAAAACAAGATGGCAATTTTGGTTCTACAAGAATTATAAGAGTAGTGTTTGTTTTCTTGTAATCTGTACCACAATTATTTAATTTTTCATTTAAAGTTTTCACTTCAGTAAGATATAATTCTACTCTGTCAAAGTTATTAGGATCTAGCTCATAAATATTCTTTTCAAGGTAATAAGTAGAAACATCATCAGATTTATCAAATAAAGAAGCAAGAGTTTTCCATAACTCAATGGGGCTATCTTCCGCCTCTATACTTACCTGAAAACTATCTGCAATTTTTTGACCAATGAGCCCTCTTGCTTGATCACATTTATCTTCCCATATAGCCAAAGCTTGAGCATCAACATGTTTCTTGTGTTCACCATTAACAATCCTCCATAGATTCTTACTGCTGAGAACATCAATCATTTTTCTCTTCCAGGCAAGATAGTTAGGACCAACAAGTTTAGGAACAGAAGAAACTTTTGAAGCCATAATGATAGAAATTTTTACTAGAAACCCAAATGCTAGAAATGACAAGAGAAAGATAGCGAATAATAGAAATCTGAAATACTTTACCTTACTAATCTAAATCTACAAAAAGAACACAGTTAGAAAAAACAGTAAAGGAAAGAGAAACTTTTACTTACAACCCTTTTGATTGAGTTCCCATACTTGCTCAGACTTTTGTTTTGTTCGCTAAAGTGGATCCAGAACAACTTTTCCAGTTCCAAAAACATGTTATAATAACAATTTCTGTAAAAATTGACCGAGTTATAGTCATGCGCGGGTCTGCCAACAGGAAACGTGCGCACATACACTGATATGCGCGAGTTCTGCTTAGCAAAAGTCAGTCGTGGGTGAATGGGTTGTGGTGTAGACGAGTTGCAACTACGTGCGGGTCTCTGTACTATGAAGTCACGGGTCTTTCGAAGCATGTGCGAGTTCAGCACAGGAACAATCGCGGGTGTCTAGTATAAGGTTGAAAACATTGTTGAATCTGCCGAAGATGGAAACCTACACAAAGTATACCAAACTTGAACGAAAATTTTCATTTGGACAACCGGAAGGTAGATCTCCTTGAGGAGAATCAGAAAATCATATAGATCTACAAAAACAACATCAAGAAACCATTGAAATTTTTTTGCAAAAATCTACACAACAAGGATAGGGTTAGAAATAAAAAACTGCATAAATATGCCCATATCTGAAGAGAAGCCTAATTGCTACCAGATAGAAAGAAAATATACAATAAATAATCAATGCCCAAATGATAAAATATTGTTTGAAATCAATAGAATGTGCTAGATCATAGCAACAAGCTCTGATACCATGTCAGAGATATGGATCTAACTAAACTGGCATACCTATCTATGCAACAATAACATATCACAGTAAATAAGAACATAAAGAGAACAAGAGAAAAGAGTACACCAGATATACGCGGTTCACCCAATTGGGCTACGTCCATGGGAGGGTAGTCTTCTATTATCTCCAGAATATCTCCCTCAAGCTTAAAGAGAGCAATGCCAATCACCCCAATACAATATAGCAATACTTGTGAAGTATAGATCATGATCACCAAATAATGTGTGTGTGATGTGACTCCCTGGACTCTATTATATATTAAGAGATGAGGAGGAATTACTCTTACATATTACATGTGGGATAATATAATTCTCCATATCTCTTTATATAATAATGAATATCAAGAGTATATTTTACCATAATGAATATGGGATAAATCTATTACTCATTTACATAAGATTGTGGATATCTTCCGACATAATACAAAGACATTATTACCTTCCAAGGAATATAAAATATTCCAACATGATTTATTCACTTGACCATCGACTCATTTTTTAAAACAAGTCTCTGGTCAATGAGATATTTTCCTGCCAAAACAGCCATTCAGCTTGTTTTTCACCTTGGCAGAAAAATGCTTGCCATTGGAAAAATTGGTTAAGTATTGAAAAATGAGCCTATTATTTGGTTTTAACTAAATTTTGATATTAGTGCCATTGGTAGATGTCAACTCATTAAGAATATTTAGATCGATTAGTTTCATAGACATATATTTATGAATCTATGGACTTGTAGTAAGGCATCCATGTGAAAATATCATAAGAAAGTGATACTTTAGGAACTATAGGAGATGAATAAGCAAATCTATGAGGATAATGAACAACTATAAAAGATTGTCTAGTAGTTGGACAAGAAGAACGAAGAGCTGCATAAAACTTTGGAAAGCCATGTCTAGGTTGTGGAAAATATAGTGCAATAGTTGGTTGGTAAGGAATCCATATTGATGAGTGTTCAAATGGAGGTGGAAAATATTAAGAAAGAAAGGAGCCTTGTCTTGAATCAAGGTGCACATACCATGATTGAGGGAATTGTAGGGTACACACTTCAACTTCACCCCTTGCTCAATTTGAGTCAACATATGAGTCTTTTGGTAGTTTTGAATTTCATACCAAAGGTATAGGCTTTAAGTTTTTGCAAAGGATGGGTTTTGATGGCCAACGTCTTGAAAATAATGGTCAAGGTATGAAGAGCCCCATTGCGGTGAACTCTAGACTACAACATGTTCATTGAGGATACTATGGTGGTAAGAAAGTCAAAGGTGGATGTTCTAAGATAAATTTGAATAATGTGAAAGCCTTGAAGATAATCTTTGTGGAGGCTCAATAATCAAGAAATACAACAAATCCAACCAAATACTAGATCACAAAGAATGATCAACATCCCTTTGTAAGATCTGAGAAAGGTAGCAAGAAAACAAGTTAAGAACCCATGAACATTCCAACAGTTAGAAGAACAAGTAACTTGGGAGAGATAAATCCCTAGTGAAAGTAAGAAAGGTTCCATAACTATAAGCCTTATGTCACTTGTTTTTGTTACAAGAAGAAGAGTCACAAGGCATACCAATGTTGATATCAGTTTCCTTGCTACTTTTGTGGATATAAAAAACATTATCTGGCTTACTGTTGGACGAAGTAGTAAAAAATCGAAGACAATTTTTGTTGTGTAACTCATCAAATCAAACTTCACTATGTTTCTATTCTGAGAATTACTAGAATTGTGTCATAATGGAGCCAGGACAAGGCTTGAGTAAGAAAGGAAAGCTGAGAAGAGGCCTGCATCCAAATTGAAAATATCTAGGTAGCCTTCTCCTATACAAAATTCAAAGAAAAGACTATCCTACATTAATGCATGCTTTTTAATTTTTTTGGATACTAGCATGTAAATAGATCCCACATAGATCAGCATATGATCTGTGATATGCTCTACGAAAAACTTAGCATTCTATTAGTATGGGGTAAAACATAATCATAAACATCTAACAACTATTTGTAACTCAATGAAAAACATGTTGTTAATAAATCAAATATACATATTAAGTGGTATACATTTTAGAAAGAAAAATCTGGCTCACATTAGAATGATGTGAAATTTAACCAATATAACCAAAGGAGAAGGCCATTTTACCTGAGCACAAACCATTGTCAATTCCTCACATTGAGTAGGGTTCACCTTTCCATACAACAATTTTTGAATTTTATATGAGAAACTAAACATCAAAATCTCTACAAAATTAGTAAAATTGAGCAGAAAATGAATACAAAAATAGAACACTTTAGTAAGTCGTATCTTACTAAAGAATAATTGACATGACTGAGCACAGAACTAAGAAAATTTAAACAAGGCATAACTCAATGCTGTCAAAAGTGTTTATGACAAAAAAAGGTGGGAAGTTTACAACGATGAGGCTCATATTGTAATTTGTCCAACTATAGAGTTATACATGGATACAACAAAGTCATATATACATATGTTCTTTTTTCCAAATATATATTGCATTAGTTCTTTTGTCCAACCATAGATGTGGCATTCATCACCTTGGGAAATGCACCTTAGCCAATGTTGGGACAACACAGTTTCATTAATGATTATGGGATACATTTTTTTTTCACAACATCATTGATATGGCCATCAAGCTTAGGACAGCACCTCCATCATGATGGGAGCTACATTTATTTTAGCATCTTCCTATTTCAACACGAGTGTGATTTGACTAAGAATTTAAGAGGTATTACTTGGGCAGGTTAGGCATTCCACCTGTGAAGTTATCATTGCCTATTGATAGTATTCATGAGGTCACCCTCATTTGGAGGTTACATCAGCTATTAGAACAAAGAAGTGTGTTGTAGATGCAGGAGTGATCTTGTGCTAGACTCTTTATAAACAACTAAAATCGGCTACATAAATCTATACACACACAAAATCAGCAATCCATGCACATAAACTGTAAGCCCTCGTACTAAATTATTAATTACAAATGTGCAACATTATAAACCACTTTAACAGTTATCATATGGGAATTTATTTCCTATTTTTGAATCTATCTGTTAGCACCTAGTGATCAAGGAAGTATAGGAAGTAAATTCATTTAAATGTTTTGAGACAAATAGATATTTAAGCCTAAAACAAACCACATAAATTGATTGAGGTGATTTAATTTGATAGGCTAAGGTTATTTAGTGGATTACATAAATTGTAGGAAGTATTTGAAGGCACTTTATTACAACTAAAAGGATCCTAGAGATTGATGGGAGTTGGATTTGATAGCAATGGAGCCTGCATTCGTCATGGGAACATTTGTTGTAGTGGACCTCACATAGGAGACCATGAAGATGAGGATAATGAATGATGAGGTGTGCACTGCTCATGAAGTGGATAAAGAAGAAAAGATGGTATCAAGGTAAGCAAGGTTGACATTGATTTGAAGATGCATACACCCCAAGAGAAACAATGACACTGGATTGGATGATCACCAAAGGGATGTTTATGTGTGAATGGATCAAGATGGTTGGAGCAGTATAGGAGAAGGTTGAATCGGTAGCTGATACAAAACACTATCATTGGTGTAGGGAACAAATATATTCATGCAACGTATTGTGGACAAACACATGGCATGGACCATTCTCAACAAGTTTGTGTCAATGGAATTTTGGTCAATCTTTTTAAATTTGGAGAGTGTTCAATGAACCATACCATAACAAGAATGGAAGAAACATGGACAATTGATAATGTGGTTTTCAATGTGCCTGGACTTTCAATGGATTGCTTCATTCCTTCTGCTGACATTATCAAAAGTGGATCAGGGGGCGATGCCTGAAATTATCAATTTGATGGAAAACCAGCATTGAGGATGCTTGGAAATGGAATCTTGCAACAATTGCATGTTGGGAGATAAAAATTTATAGATCAATGTATGCATATAAGCGTTTGTTAATAAATACTCTTATAGGTTTGGATTTCTAATTATGATACAACCTCAACCTTTCATCAGGTACTTCTGTGAAAAGTTATAGGATGCTTCCAAGAATCCCCTGTATCATATGGAAGCTAAAATTCCAGAGCATTATAACAAAGTTTGAAGGGAGATCAGTACTTTTTGACCGTTGTTAAGATTGGAATACCATTTTCCTTTACAATTCCTGAAAAACATAGTTTTGTTGTTACGTTTCAGTGAGTTTTGGAATTTTTAAAAAATATAATTACAGACAAGACCCTGGCATCTCCAATTTGGAAGAAGAATAGTAATAGTGACTGGCATTTATACTTTCGATTCACATGCCTCTAGAAGTTGCAAGTTGAACTGCATTTCTGGCATTCTGAATACAGCATTGGCGTTGATAACATTGGTGCGGAAATGCAATCATCCTTTGGCTAGTGATTTATCAAGTTGCAGGGCCTCCTTTTGTATGTATATTTAGTTTTAACTGGTGTGCAAAACTGTGTAGTTCTGTGTAAATATACATTACCCAGTCTGTCAGTAGTACCATTCTCTATTCGAGTTTTGGTTAGGATCTCTAGCTTCTAAATATACATGTATATGTTGAAGATTGCCAAAGGTTGTTTTAAATCAGTCTGAAATATATATATTCTAATAAAGGGAGTGGGTTACCTTAGTTTTATTTCCAAGTACTTAGATTTAGTTGAGAATAATAAGGGTTCAGATCCTCTTTGAGTTGTAATGATGATGGATATGAAAACATATTGATTTAGTTAGGATACTTAGGTATATATTATGGATCTAGCTAGGATTAAGTAATCTGATTGAAACTAAGTGGATCTCGAGAACTGAATTTTTTGTGTATTTATGCACAACAAGGTCATTGTAAATGGTTGGACTGCAATATGTGAAGTTCTGAATAAGTTTTCTGGAATTGAGCAAAAAGATATTTTTTCCCCGGAGTTCTGTCTATTTGATTTATGAAAGAAACTATTGTTCATTAATTATTTGATTTGTGCTAATTATTTGTTGCATATCATTTAGCTAATTAGGTTTGTAATTATTCAGGAGGAATTACTAGTATAAACAGTCATCAAAGTATTGAACGCATTGAACTTCTGCTCATCCAATATTGAAACCGTAGAGGCATACAATACGTCCTACAAGTATTTCCTCCACCGTTTAAATTAATTCAGATCTGAATTGGAATATTCTTTCAAAGTTTTTATTTTGGAACAGAGCACGAGTATATTGCTTGAGCAAAGGATAAATTTCAAGGGTCTAAGACTTCAAATATCTAAATTGATTGTATAAATTGACATCTCAGCATTTGGGATCTATGATTTAGTGTTCTACGTTTTGATTTTGACCAATAGTGATTCTTGTAGAAGTATGGTGTTCCTGTTGTGTATTTGGGTTTCCTATAGCTAAAATTATTTCATGTGATGAATGGTTTCCTATGGCGTATGAAGGTGAAACTCCGATTTTTTTCTTTCATCCATGATTTCTAGTTTCATAATTTAGATTTGAGAATGTGATAGAATAATGGATGGGGATTGTTGGATGAATGAAAAACCTTCAAAACAAGTTAGCTATTCATTCATAAATCCGAGTGAGAGGAATCCAATGCTTAGCACTAGATATTTCAGACACCTCCAATGTTGAAATGTAATCAATGATACCAATATATGCATTATTGATTGTAAACCATTGTATGCTTTAAACATGATTCGAGGATGAAAAACAGACCTGAAAAACTCTACTATGGTAGTGTGTTCTAGCTAAATCCATGCCTCAATCTCAATGACCTTCTTAATGACATCACAAATTCCAACAAGAACAAATTTCATCCTAGCTAAATATAACCATAGAAACACAAAATGTGGAAAATTTTCTAGATTCACTTAAAAATCCATGCTAAAATTCCTTGGAATATAATTACAGTGGGCCAAGTAGCAACAAATATTGAACTGATCGTGGATCGAAACCAACCAAATCCTTTATGAAATGAAACTAAACGATCTTCGAGATGAGAGGACCTAACCATTGGGGAGATCTCAAATTTATGTTTTACTATGGACAGTCTCCCTAGCCAAAAACATTTCGCACAAAAAATCGAGAGTAGCAACCACAAAAATGACCACAACTACTTTCTAATCGATAGAAAGAGGGAATTTATCCTCTACCCAACGGTTTTTGACCAAGTGACATTCAAAAATCATAAAATCAAGGGAGAAGAGGATATGGATGCATACCTGAGAGGACGACGTGACCTTGGAAATGATTGTTTCTATTAAAGCATTGCTTCCTACAGCAACATGCCATCTACACCCCAACACATTCCCTCTCTTCTTATCGCAGTCTCTTATCGTAGTCCACAAAAAGTATGAGGAAAAAACCTTTGTTGTACCAAACTGTCTGTTCAAACCAAAGATTATTGAGGGTTGAGCTGCTTGGGAATGTCTTTCATCTCAATGTGATATAGAACTCAGTCTTGGATGTGATTTGAGCCCCATTTGCATGCATTCCAAAAAATTCCATCGTGTATCTCAATTCCAGATTGAGTTACATGCTCTCTTCTTCCACGAAGATGATAGGGGAAGGAAATTCCGACAGAATTTGGCACCCTCGAATTTCTGTTTTTCAAATTTAATGAAATGGGTTTTTTTAATTTTTTAATATAACTAAATTTTAATGGATAGTTTTTGGTTGTTATAAGACTCACAAAACTTTCAAAACATTAATATAGGGGAAAAATAATCCCCAACCATACATATGGATAGTTTTTGGTTGTTATAAAACTCACAAAACTTTCAAAACATTAATATAGGGGAAAAATAAAACCCAACCATACATATTAAATCACCCTCGAGTTAGTTCTTACTCGTATTTCTCAACTTGACATATTCCTCTTCCTTGTTTCAAGAGAGAACATCCTTTTCAAATGAGATTCCATACTATACTTTAGGATGACTTCCAAATTTTTTCTTAGATTTCAAAGAATTCTTCAAGGTATTTGGACCAGTTAATGGTTAGGATTGTTTAAAGCTACAATGTATACATTATCATAGTCGAGTTCCTTGAAGCACTACCCACTTTAAATTTTTTTTGTTGTTACATCTCTTTTAAGGAGGTGATATGACTTATGATGGCCAGTCTAATCTAACACACCTAGGACTAAACCATTTTACTTGCATGGTATATTTGGTCGATTTCATCATCGACCTTTTTTTAAATCTTAATTTTTCATCTCAAACTAAGGGATCTACAACCCTCTCAACCTCCTACTGGATTTTGTTAATTTTTTCATAGATGGCTTATGTGAGGTACTCGTAAAGTTTAATAATTTGGATCTACTTTTGATTTCTAGGAAATCTCTTAGGATTTCTTGTCCACTTCTTGTAAGTTTTCCTAGATACATTATATGGTCACTATTTTAGGATCCGTACCTTTTATTATTTAATCCATGGTTTATTCCTATGTATCCCATGTTACCTTCATCTATTGCTTCCCCTTCTTAATTATGTGGACCTATCACTACAACTAATATTCTATGTGTGAAAGTGGGGTATGAATTATAAGGTCTTCAATCTATGGGTCATCCTATATTGTGGTCCATGAGAGAATGAATTAGAATTATACCAATTCAAAATATTCTTGTAGCCATTCCTTCTTTCTATACATATCCTCTATTTTGTGAATGCTTTCATTGAGATGAATCTACATATTTCTATTTTTGATGCACATTTCCCTCATGTATTGTTTTTCCAAGTTTAGCTAGTTCCATGTTTCATTCATAAAAATAAGTGTTGTTTGGGGAAATATTAATTTGGGACTTGGATTATATCATATGGTTGACAAGCATGCCAGTGTAGTATTTGAATAGTGTCCATCCTTTCTAGAGTATGCGACATACCTGAGGTGGTTTGTTGCTTGTTGGTGAGCTCAATAAGATTGATCTCCATTGGTGCATTCAATTCCATGCATATACAATCGTACACCTATAGATAAAGGTATTGGATAATGTTGAAGTTCCATTATCATTCTTTGATTATCAACTATTGATATTATTGATCCCAAGCCAACTAGCAAATGAGAAATCTAGTGGTGCCTACATCTAGTTGATTTTTTGATCTAGAGGTTGATATTATTGGTCGAGTCCATTGGTGACCTCACTTTGGTGGAATATATCCCATTTATTCGTCTTGGTGTTATTCTTCTTTCTCTTCTTCCTCTTTCTTCTGTGTACCTCTTTCATCAATGGACTAGTTCACCACACAACAAGGGTCTTTCTTGGTATATTGATCATCCTCTCCTATAGTCATTTGCAAATTTTATATGGCCAGTTATTATTTCAGATATGCCTCTATAATATATCTCCCAATATATGGATATATCATTTATTTCTAATGTTGTTCTCCCTTGGATATGTCCTATTGGTCCATTCTAATTTTTTTCCAATTGGGAGTAAGATAGGTGGTTTTTCCTGCGTGAGATGTACAATATATCCTTACGATGGGTACTAAATTTGTAAAATAGGGACTCTGATATATTGTTTAAGGAATTATCAGTGGTGGATCATAGGTGGCCTTGAATTATGGTGAGAAATTTAAAGGCATCCCCTATTTAAAGGCCTTTTTATATCTAGTTGACATTGGAAAAGTGGCTTTCACCACTATTTATGCTTATTTTGAGGTTAATCTACCTTTGGTTATGGGTTAATAAAGATTATTTTGTGGACGTGGTTTCATTACTTTGAAGAAACCTTGGATTGATTTCTAAGTGGATGTAATTGAGGGTTTTGAATCCCATAATGAACATTGATTAATGGACAAGTAATCATAATGATTATGTGGTGGTATTGTAACTTATGCATGGTCTATAGGCCATTGATGTATTCCAGGCATGAGATGTTGGTCTTCCTCCTCAAACCATGTCTAGTGTTTTGAGGCCCATCCCTTAAGCTCAAAACCTACTAATGGTGTCTATATTTCCATTAGAATACTTAGTATGTCCTAGAGCAATGTTATGTGATCAACTAAGGCCTTGTTCATTGGCTTGATCCCTAAATGCTTACTTTAGAGCCTAATTCTTGGATTTCCTCTATCGACCATGTCCAATGCCCTAAAACCCAATAGTGCTCTAATATTCCCAATGGAACCCATATCCCTTCTTGGATGCTAAATATTACTCACATAGGTTTAATGTTATTATTAGAGACCTATTTCATGGCTCTGTAATCATCAAATACACCTTAAGTCCTAAGTCTTGAGTTTCCTTTCCCAACCATGTCCAAGGACTTGTGACCCATATTTGATTTCCAGAATATCATAATGGTGTCCATATCGCCAGTCAAAATCCTAGTATCCCATTGTCCAATGTTATGTGGTAATAAGAAACATGATTCATGCTTGTTAAGAAATCAAATATTCCTTTATGGCCAAAGGCTATAGTTTCCTCCTTAAAAAATTTCAAGGACACACGACCCATCTAAACTACTACTAAAAACCTCCTGATAAACCCCATAACCTAACTAGGACAACAAACATCTTATAAAAAAATATTCTATGGTGGTTGAGTCCTTCTTGATGTCCTTCAAGCCCTACAAAATTTCTTTAGGTTCTAAGGCATATCGACCCAAACACCCATTTAAAATGTTGAATACCTTCTATTGGAACCCATATACCTAGTAGGAGAGAAAATAATTTTTGTGATGTTTCAAGGCGTCATTCATGGAATCGTAATGCCACCATATCCACACTTAGAGGACAAATGTCTCCTACAAAGTTCTTTTGTAGAGGTATGAGATGTCATACAAGGACTTTAAGCCCTATAAGTTATTTTTATGGCCTAAGTATAAGGCTAAGTATAAGGTTTTTTCTTATGGCTATCTATTTTCAAGGTGTTGAGAGTTATACTTTGTTCTCAAAACATATTAATGGTTCTCATATTTCCACAAAGAGGAATTCTTAATGGTATTCTTCCATGGAAATCCATTCACAATGCCCTATGACACATAAATTGAGACATGCATTATTATTGTCCTTGTGTTCGTAGAGCTTCCTTTAGGGGATAAGGCTTGGGTTTCCTCCTTTAACAATGTTGAGGCCCCTAAAATTATATCTAATGCTAAAAACCTCCTAAAGGTGATGACATCCTCTCTTTGAGGCCAAGGATATCCTAGGTTAGTGATGTGTGTTTCTTTAAAATATTGTTCAAGGCCCTCGATACCTTAAAGATTCCTTTAGGGCATAAGGAATGTGATTCCTTCCTTCATTATGTATATATCCTTAAGACCCCTAACTACTATTAAGAACCATCTAATTACATAGACATCCCTACTCAAACACTAAAGATACTCTCAAGAATCCATGTTTGTTTGTTCATGTTGTTATTCTTGGCCATGGATTCTTAAAAGGTTTTTTCATGGATTAATAAGGCCCAAGTTTTATCCCTCAAGCATGTCTAGGGCACCCAAGACTATACCAGGTTCTCAAAAAATTCTATTGGCACTAATATACCCACTTAGATTAATAATATGCTCTTGGGAGGTCATGTGTGGTGGTTGTTGGGATTTTTCTTAGCCAAATATTCCTAAATTTTCCTTTAGGACCTAAGTCCCACTCTTTTGTCCCCAACCATGTCCAAGGTGTTGAAACCTATAATTAGTCTTAAAATTATCTCTATGCCACAAAAAAACCCACTCATAGGCCAAAGATACCATGGAAAAGTCTATTGTAGTTGTTCAACATGTATTTCTTGGCTATAGATACCTAGAATATTCCTTTGGGTCTTAATTAGGCCCAATTTCCATTCCTTTATAAACATGTCTAGGACCGCAAGACCCATACCTAATGCTCATAAACTTCTTAACAGTGCCCATATTCCGACTATAAGGACAAATATCCCCTCGATAGGTTAGCTTTGGTGGTTGGAGACATCATTCTTAGACCTTTATTCCTAAAATTTTCATGTATATCCCAATGCATGAGCTTCCTACACCAACCATGGTTAGAACCTCAACACCTAAACCTAGTCCTCAAAAACACCTAATGGGGCCCATATATCCACTTGGTAGCAATGAATACCCTTAGGATATCATGTGTGATGTTTCAACGTGATGTTGTTTCCCCTACCTACCCATATCCCAACTTGGAGGAAAATGATATTCTCAGGAGATCAAGTGCGATGGTTCAAGCTGATGTTCTTGAAGTAAGATAACTAAAATATTGTTTTATACACTAAGGCTTAGGTTACTCTCTTATCCATATCTATGGTCCCATGACCCATCCTTGGTTCTAAAAATCCTCTAATGGTGCCATATTACAGCTTAGAGGCCAAATATCCTACCTAGAGGCCATGTGTGGTAGGTTAAGAGTTTACTCATGGCCCTTGAGTTTCAAAGGATACATTTTAGGGATAAGGCTAATGTTTAATCACTCTATCTTGGTTTAGGCCTAAATACTTACACATAGTTCTAAAATTACCATAATGGTTCCAATATAATCTATTGAAGGTGAAGGATCCCCTTGAGAGGCCATTTGTGTTTGTTCAAGGAATCGTTATTAGCATTGGAAGCACAAAATATCCCTTTAGGGTCTAAGGCCTAGGTTTCCTCCATCCACAATGCTCAAGGCCTTGTGAACAATACCTTGTGCTCAAACATTCATAATGGTGTCCACATCACCATTTCGAGGTCAGATATCCCCTTCAGAGCTCATGTGTTTTAGCTCAAGGAATCATTCTTGGGACTATATTCCATTAATATGCATTTCATTGTCTACCAATGATGTCCAAGGCCCCGAGACACATACTTGGGACAATTATATGCTCGACAAGTTGATGTGTGGTTGATCAAGGCATTGTTCTCTAACCTAAATGCATATAAATTTACTTTGCAGAATCAGACCTAGATTTCCTTCCTCAATCATGTTCAGGGCATAGTGACACATACCTGGTATCCAAAATGTTCTAATTCCACTTGTATCCCCACTTGAAGACAACGATAACCTTGAGAGGTCATAGTTGGTGGTTGGAGGTATTGTTGATGGCCATGAGTATCTATAATATTTATTTGGAGTCATATCCCCGCATTTCCTCCCCAAACCATGTCATATTACTTGAAATCTGTACCTAATACTCAAAATATTCCAATGGATCCCTTAGCCCCACTCAAAAGAAAACAATACCCTTGAGAGGTGTTATGTTGTAGCTTGAGTTGTTGCTCTAAGACTTAGGTAACTAGAAGCTTCCTTTATGGCCTAAGTTTTAGGTTTTATCCCCTAACCTCGCTCTCAGCTCCAAGACCCATACATAATGTTGAACAACTTCTTAATGTCATCAGCATCCCACCATTAGGTGAAGGGCATCTTTAACAGGTCATTTATGGTGGGATGAGTGTGAAAATCCTCACAGCAGATCTAAGAGCTAATGTATACCTCACAATGAAAGAATTTAGGAATAAGATTAAGAGTGGTCATTGCAGTAAAATGAGCAACAGAATAATAATACAGTAGAACTCAGATAGAAGCAAAATAACTTCACACACACTAATTCATTAATCACAATATGTACAAATAAGTAGTACAATGCATGAGGATTCGAATGCCAAGGTGGCAATTCGAATTAGCCTTCATGGAGTGATCAAAAGATCACTAGAGTGTCATCGGAGCACAACTGGGAGTATTCATTATCATCAATGGAGTCATCAAATACTCAAGTAACTGTCAACCATCAGTCAAACTGAGTCTAACTGAGTGTGGCAGGTGTAACGGATTGTAACTGGCACTAACTAAATGAAGGAGACTCAATGGAGGGTGCATGAGGAGCTAATTGGGGTCAGAATGGGTAGTCTAGTCTCACTGGAGGTCTATCAGAGTGATACAGTCAGTTGAACTAAAGATAACTGAAGTAATTGAAGATAACTGAAGTAACTGAAGTACAACTGAATGGTAATCAAGACAGGGCGCCTTCGCTTCCTTAAATCAAGGAGGAAGGGCGCACTAAGCTCTAGGAGGGATAAAATTGATCTGAGAGAAGCTCTCGGGGGATGGCCAACTAGGGTTAGGTGTTGGGACTAATGACTGGGATGCATGCATGCATGCAGAATGCATGCTGCATGCAGAAATGCATGCGAGACTGAAACTGCAAATAATGAAAATGCCGGTAGGATTAGGATGGAGTATAGGAATATCCTAACACCCCCCTTAATCCATCCTGGGCCCTGGTAACTGAGACCAAAGGTCACCCAATACAATGAATAATAATAGTCAATAAACCGAGGAAATGGGGAAAAACCTCATGGGAAAAATACCCCTCCTCAAAATAGACTGTAAGGCACACACAAAAATAAATGCTCCAAACTCAAGCAGGTGTGATGCTTGGTCATATGTCTGGAGGTATCTTCTTCTTGGGAAGAAGTGGGTCATGCTTAAAAGGCATGTGCTTGTACTTGCTCTTCAGATCGAATGTGATGAGAATAAATCCAAAAGTATGAGGATGATCCTTGAACATGTGATTCGAATCAGCTGAGGTAGGATCAAATCTATGAATGTGCAGATAGTCTTTTGTCTTCTCCTTCTAACCATCATGGGTGAGATTATGCTGAAAAGAACCATCACATGATTGCTTGAAATCCAAATCAGATTTAAGACTTGAAGAATAGTTTCTTGAGATCTCCTTTGAACTAGCAAGGGTGATATCAAAACCATCCTATGCATGAGAAATTATCCGAAGTAGTAATTACTTAGAATCCAAATTAGATCCAAGACTTGAATCATGGTTTCTTGAGATCTCCTTTGAACCATTAGAGGTGAGATCAAAACCACTAAGTGCATGAGAAATTATCCCAAGCGAATGGCAATGGTTTCTTGAGATCTCCTTTGAACCAGTAGAGGTGAGATCAAAACCATGTTGTGCATGAGAATTTATCCCAAGCAAATGACAATGGCCATATTCTTCAAAAACCTTCTGAAAGCATGGAATAATGATCATATAGTAGTACATAAGAGGTGAGTGATCAAGGAGAGCAAATGCATTACCTCCAATGGCTGATTTTACCTCCGAAACATTCAATAGATCATGATGCAAATCAACAGACTCTGGTGCAAGAGAGGATTTAGGACCTTCTGCAATTTGTAGAGTGTGAGCTGGCACATAATTTGAAATAGAAGAAATTTGGAGCATGGGTGTAGAATCTGCAAGTTCTTCTTCTTTGTGGACAACTTCAATATGAGATATGTTTGATATTGGTTCATGATCAATGAGATCATCAAGGAGGGCGAATGCATCACTTTGCTTGCTCTCGAAAGGGTTTTGACCAATCTCTTCATTCTGTCTTCCAAATCTTTCATCAAGGTGGGACCATAGCTCTTTTGGAGATTTAACATATTCAACATCAAGGGAGTAGAATACCATGCTTCGAGACGTAGCATACATCATGGATGCAATAGCTCTTCCACCCTCATCTAACCAGTCATTCTCTTCTTCATAGGATTTTAACTCTCTGTCAAAACAATAATCAAAGATATCATGTCTCTTTAAATATGCTATCATTTTTGGTTTCCATTCAACATAGTTGAATAGATAAAGAGGAGGATCTTCTGAAAACATGGAAGCTGTAGAAGACCTGCAAAAACAATAAAAAATATCTGCAACTGCTACTGCTGCAAAAATGCAGAAACTGTTGCAACTACTACACTCGAAATCTTGATAATAACCTGCAAAAAACTATCAAGAATGGAGATAAACAATACTCTCAACATGCTCTGATACCATGAGAAAATACTCATAGCAAATCTAAGAGCTGATGTATACCTCACAATGAAAGAATTTAGGAATAAGATTAAGAGTGGTCAATGCAGTAAAATGAGCAACAGAATAATAATATAGTAGAACTCGGATAGAAGCAAAATAACTTCACACACACTAATTCATTAATCACAATATGGAAAAATAAGTAGTACAGTGCATGAGGATTTGAATGCCAAGGTGGAAATTCAAATTAGCCTTCATGGAGTGATCAAATGATCACTGGAGTGTCATCGGAGCACAACTGGGATTCTTCATTGTCATCAGTGGAGTCATCAAATGCTCAAGTAACTGTCAACCATCAGTCAAACTGAGTCTAACTGAATCTAACTGAGTGTGGTAGGTGTAGCTGAGTGTAACTGGCACTAACTAAATGAAGGAGGATCAGTGGAGGGTGCATGAGGAGCTATCTGGAGTCAGAATGGGCAATCTAGTCTCACTAGAGGTCTATTGGAGTGATACAGTCAGTTGAATAGAAGATAACTAAAGTAACTGAAGATAACTGAAGTACAACTGGATGGTAAATTAGAGAGGGCACCTTTGCTTCCTTAAATCAAGGAGGAAGGGCACACTAAGCTCTAGTAGGGCTAAAACTAATATGAGAGAAGCTCCCAGGGGCTAGCCAAATGGGCCTAGGTGTTGGGACTAATGACTAGGATGCATGCATAAATGCATGCAAGACTGAAACTGCAAATAATTGAAATGTTGGTAGGACTAGGATGGAGTATTGGAATATCTTAACACTAAGTTGTTGTTCTTGGCCCTCTATGCCTAAAAGTTTCTTTTAGGGTGTAAAGCCAATATTTTATTTGTAGACCATGTTCATAATCCTGAGACCCGTATCTTCTATTCAAATCCTTCTAATGTAATTAATAGCCCCACTAAGAGGTGACAGATTCCCTCAATGGTGATTCAATCCATTGATATGGACCTTGGGTGTATAGAATGTTCCTTTAGGGCCTGAGTCCTAACTTTCATCCATTGACCATGTCAAAGGCATTGAGGCCCATGTTTATTGCTCAGTTCCTCCTAATGGAATTGGTATCTCAACTCATACATCAAGGATACCCTCAAATGGTCTTATATAGTCATTTGAAATGTCTTTCTTGACCATAGATTCCTAGATAGTCCCTTTAGGATCTAAAGTTCAAGTTTCCTCCCTTGTCCATGTCTAGGGCCCCAAGACCCATACCTAGTCCTTAAAACCTTACAAATTCCACCCATATACCTATTCTAAGGCCAAGGATCCCCTTGAGAAGTCATGTCTTGCATTTGGAGGTGTCTACACTTTTTTTTTTCCCTTGAATCCCTAAAAGCATCATTTAGTGCCTAAGGCTTGGTTTCTTCCCTTAACCATATAAATGACTCCTAGTCCCATTTGTACTTATCAAAATTTAATAATAGTATTGATATCCACACACATAGGCTAAGAATACCCTCACAAATCCATGTATAGTGCTTTGAGGTGCTTTTTATGGCCATATATGTTTAGAAGATACCTATAAGACTTAAGGTATAATTTTCCTCCCTCAACCATGTATCGGGCCCCGAGACCCTACATAATGCTCAAATCTTCCTAATGGAACTAATACCCATCAAACAATTTGATAATTAATTATTACTATTAATAAAAAACGATCATTGAAACAATTAAATTTCAATTCAAAACACTTTTATCACCATCTTTATGATCTTAAAAAATGAAAATTTATTATCTTTGATCGTCTTTCAATAATAATTTTGTAAAATGCATATATTTATTTATTTGAAGTGACAATAATATAAAAAGTAAACAATTGAATCAACTATCTATCTATCTATATATATATATATATATATATATATATATATATAAAATTGTTATATATATTTATGGTGCAAAGCCTGATATTAAAAAAAAAATTGTTTGAATAAAATAAAAATTAAATCATTGAAGTGGTTTATTTACAAAAATAATTACTTGTGAATTTTTTTTATGGTTGGTGCAAACACTAATAATTAAAATTTATTTGTAAGTGTCAATGTGGCAAAGGGATTATCACCACCTTTTAGTGTTTTTTTATTTTTCCTATGGAATTCAAATATACACTGCCACTTACTGGGATTTGAACCCTTCATCAAGTTGCCAAATAGTTTTATGAACTTTTGAGGGCAGCTTTATAACCACCACCCCCAAATGTCCAAATTCTTATGACTTTTAAGGGAGTTTTTTTCACAGCCTCCTTCAAAAGGACCTTTAGGGGGGGTCTTTCAAGCCTCCCCCCAAAAAGTCATGAAAATTGGACTTTTGAGGGCGGCTTTGTCACAACCGCCTACACAAGTCCAAATTCTCAACATTTTTGGGTGCGACCTTAAACCAACCGCCTCTAAATGCCAAATTAACATGACATTTGGGGGTGGCTTTCATTCAACCGCCCCCAAAAGTCCAATTCTTAGGACTTTTTTTTGGGGGGGGTTCTAACAACCGCCTTGCAAAGGAACTTTAAGGGGAGTCTTTCTAACCCCCCCACAAAAAAAAGTCATGAGAATTGAACTTTTGGGGGGGGGTGTTGTTAGGACCGCACCCAAAGAACTGAAAATAATTTTGGGGGGGGTGGTTAGCAAAACCACGGAAAGCTAAAACCACCCCCAAAAAGGTAATTTGTTGTAGTGGGAGTTTCGTTGGATTGTGCATGGGGTGTCAGGAATGATATCATATAATGTGCCATATTGAGCATAGACAAGGTCTAAATACTGAGTACATGAGATAGCTTGTTCTTCCGTAACTGCTCCTCCCATAGCTATGACTTTAGATATGATGGGTAGTAATGACTTCGTGAACCAATCAACAAGTAATTGATCCAGAATGTTAGCTTTAATGAGACGACCTGTCCTTCTCCACTCGTGAATATGATCAGATATATGAGTGGCGGTTGTTTTCGGAGAGAATTAAAAATATCTGTGCCGGTTTCGTAGTGGATCTGTATCTAAAGTGAGTTAAAAAGGACATGTCTAGAGATCGAAAATCAGGAAAAGAGTGTGGTGGCAACTCGATGTACCACTTTGCGGCGGTGCCAGTAAGAGTCCGTTGGAATAACCTCAAACAGATGGAATCATCCATTAAGGAATTAGAGGAGCACCATAAATGATAATTCATTACATGGTTCTTAGGATCCTCACCAGGTTTTCCGTAAAAAAATGGGATTTATGATGGTAGCCTCACAGGAATAGCTGGCCAATTTATACCATGGTGTATGGGATCGTTAGTCAAACATGACAGATCTGGCAGATCTAGTGTATCCAGAAATGGTAACTTTCGGTTCGGTTGTTGATACTGGTAATATTGATAAGGCATATGTGTACCAGTAGGACCTTGGATGGATTGATTGTAAGGTCCTCCCATGTAGTTTTGACCATATGGAGGTGGGGTGCCTGGATTAGGAGGTGGGATGCCCGAGTTAGGAGGTGGGCCTCCATAGTTAGGAAGTGGGCCTCCCAAGTTAGGAGGTGGGAATCCCGAGTTAGGAGGTGGGCCAGAAGGGGGTCCTCTTCCAGAATAAGGTGGTCCTTTGCTGGAATAAGGTGGACCTTTTACATAATAAGGTGGACCCCCGTCAAAATAAGGTGGAACAGAAGGGGGTCCTCCGGGTGGAGGTGGAGGTCAAATAAGGTGTAGAAGTAGTCAAATGAGCTTGCGGTGTGATAGATGGGAAAGAAGGTTGTCCTGGTTCGTAAGTGGTCATGCCGGGTGTGGATATTCCTGGTGAAGAAAAATATAGAGAATGTACAGGGGAATGTTCAAAAAATGGTACTTCCAGATTGGACCTAGTGGGGAAACTCTAGCGTTTAAGTTGGTTATCGAATGTTCGTAAACGTTCCATAGCCTCGTAAATTGGTGCAAAGAAGATGCCATCAGGAATCCATGGAGGAAATCGATGTGGTGGACTTTCCACGATTGGAAGTGAACCAAAATTAGAAACATGCTGACCTAAAGAAGTGTCACAAAATGATGTGGTTGGACCAAAATAAATTGATATTGGGTCATCCTGGGGTTGATTGAAAATCCAATCAGTGGCTCCAGGGTTTCCCTCCATTGAATGGTGAAAGTTTGTGCCATATGGAGGAGGTTGTTCCACCAATAAAGGTCCCATAGGAGCAGTGATAGGTGGGCTTACAGGATGAGAATAGTTCATTCCTGATTCTAAGGTAGACGTTTCTTCTTCATGTGACACTAGTGTTGTTGGTTGATCCATGGTTTCTCCTAAGTTCTCCTCCTAGTTAAGGGGATATTTAGGTGGAAAATTTAATATTATATGGGATCTTCTTAAAGGTTTCTCATCCAGGGTGGCTGATAAAGAACTTCTCCTTAAAAGTCTCCTGAAAAGAAAAAACACACTTCAATATCTACTCAAACTAAATCTGTAAGAAAACCTTAATGTGGTAGGTGGGATTCAAAAGTCTGGAACCTCACAGGATCACCAAGGCGTTGCAACTCGTGATATACCACATGGTCCAACAGTTATACTCAAACCAATATTTCATAGCACTAACCAGGGAGGATTAGGACCATACCCATGACTGTATAACCCGGCTACCTAGTAGCATGTGCATAGTAGCTCCCCGAGTGTTTTTCTCAGTGTATTGCCACACCAAGACAACCAATGGTTAACTAGGATGGTTTCAGGAATCCTAGTGGGGTCTCCCAATATACTCAAGTTATGTGGGAGCTCAAATCCGTAGTGGTGACATCTAATGCACAACCGCTCGACAAGAGCCTTTCGATATACTATCGAGTACGTGAAGCATTAGATGAAATTTGAGGTCTAAAATGGGCCTTATAAGAAAACAAGCCATCATATAAAAAAGAGCCAACCATAATTTATTGATGAGTTGGAATTCAAGAACCATTAGAATTTCAATAAAATGAGTCAACCATACTGGTTGACTTGAGATATTTGTCATAAAAAAACTACTTTTTTTGTTCGTATTTTTAACATATCTCCCTGTCTTTTTACTCAAATTTCGAGTGGGAGCACTCATTGGATGCACAATTAAATTCCACATCCAACGAGTACCCAAACTGCATACTTTTGATGGGTCCCACTGCCCCAAAAACAAGACATCATTATCACATTTTTTCAGGTATTTCTTGTTTTTGGGGCAGTGTGGCCCATCAAAAGTATGCAGTGTGCGTAATCATTGGATGTGGAATTTAATTGCGCATCCAACGAATGCTCCGGCTCCAAATTTGAGTAAAAACACAGGGAGATATGTTGAAAATATGAACAAAAAAATTAGTTTTTTTCTTGCTTCCTCCAAAATTAATAAATTTTACTTTATTATTTTAACTATTATTTCATTATTTTAACTATTATTTTAATATTTTCCTTAGGAGGCCCATTTTAGACCTCAAATTTCCTCTAATATACTTTTCTATATACCCGAAGGTAGGTGAAAGTTCGTTCGATATACCGACTCGTATGTGGAATATATACAAGCCCTCAGGATGCAATGCAGGAAAATAATGACATCTTCCACGCTTAAAGAAGTCGGAACACATCTCTAACCTAACACATGATTTTCTATACAATTTTAATGTAAGATACCGGTTAACTTTATCTTGAGCAGTTAGGTGAATCCATGAAGTGAAGACTTGGGATTTAAACAAATACAATCTGGCCTATATGGAAATACAAGTCTTCCTTTTTCCTTTTTGATGAAAGCTAGTTATGGTAAGGAGAATTGTTTTTGTTTTCTGATAATAAAATGAACAAAGTACCTCTATACTTTCAAAATCAACCAAAAGGCTAAAAAACACAATTTTCAACAATCCAACAAAAGATATGAACTTGTAACATACCAAATAAAAAATGCTTTTTCTTTTTATTTTCAACTTTAAGCGAATCTATGAAAAAATGAAAAGATGAATTTCCAATTTTGAATGCAATAACTCCTAATTCTGAAATAAGACTCAAAAAGTGGGAAGAAGATAAAAAATGCAATAATTTTAACTATCTTTGGAATACTTTGACAAATCCAAAATATGCTTAAAATTTTCAAGTAAATAATCAATGAATTTTCGAGACAATGAAAATGCAAACCAATAACAATCTTTCGAGCTCTTTCAAAAATATTTTAAACACTCATTCCAAAGCATAAAAATCCTCTACAACAATTCTAAGAAATGAAGCTCAAAATGAAGATAATCAAAGTTTTGATTTTCTAGCCAATATACCCAATAGATCTAAAAATTATACCACTTTTCCAACCTATATTAAGATGATCAGAAAATGTATACTACTACAAAATTTAATTGACTGGAAATTCTCAAAAACATGTAATGACCCAAAATCTCAGAAACGCACAAAATTGAGCAAAACAAATCACAACAACCTGTGTTAAATTTTTAGATTTTTTAGAATCTGATCTAGGATCTTAACTGAGAGAACAACATGTACAACAAATCTACAGCATATCAATCATGGACACAATAATGCAAGCACACGAGAGACACAAAGTTTACTTGGGGAAAACCATAAAGGTGAAAAACCCCAATAACTTCCTCAGAGATAGATAGAGCAATGATACAACCAGAATACAAGAGATAGTCTTCTCCTAGTAGCAGAGCCTCCTCCTCCACAAGTGCGCCACTCTCCCAAGTGTGAGTGAGAGAATAGAATGTATTAAATGAGAGAGACACACTCTCTATTTATACACTAACTTGACTTGACCTTTACTAAACTAGGTCGGCCTCAACTTAACCACTTAACATAATGCTGACTGGGCCGACCCCCACTAGGGTGGTCTAATAACCCTTTGAACCACATGGACGACCCCCAATAGGGTGGTCTAATAACCCTTTGACCCACATAACTTACACAGGGCCAACCCCAACATGCTGGTCTAATAACCCATCAAGCATAAGTTACGACACTTACAATATAAATGACGACACTTCCGTATAGAGGAATAATAACATCTCTATAGGAATACAATATACATATATGTGAAATACATTCCGAAGTTACATATACATCAACACTCCCTCTTAACTAGGAAGGTATTTCTCAACACAGGTCTTCTAGCACAAGTCTTCTGCTTTGGATCATCGTCACTGGATAATCGTCATCGAGTCATCATCATCGTCACTATTGCTGCTATCTCAATCAATCTCTGAATCTAATCGTCATAGGAAGTTCCACAGAGCCAGTCCTTTTTCATACTAGATGTAGGCCCACCACCTGCAGGTCTTCGTCATCACTGGCCATACTATGGAATCCTCAGGACTTATTACGTGTATCAAAAAACCTCAAAAGAGCATCCCAGGTTGTTACGAGCACACGGCTCTACCTATAGGATCTCCGAGGGCCATATTATATGTGACCTCACCATAAAACCTCGCAAGAGCATCCCAAGCTGTTACAAGCACACAACTCTACCTATAGGATCTCCCAGGGACAGATTATATGTGGTCACCACAAAACATTGCAAGAGCATCCCAGGCTGTTACGAGCACACAGCTCTACCTATAGGATCTCCCAGGGGTAGATTATATGTGGTCATGGAAAAACCTCGCAAGAGCATCCCAGGACTTACTACGGGCACATAGCCCAACCTATTGGATCTCCCAAGGACATATTATATGCCATAGGACAAAACCTCGAAAGAGCATCTGCCAGATATCCCAGGGCCAGATTATATGCCATAGGCAAAACCTTGGAAGACTATCTGCAGATCTCCCAGGGCCAAATTATATGTCCTCCCAGAGAAAAACCTCGAAAGATCATTTGCCAGATATCCCAGGGCCAAATTATATGCCATAGGAAAAACCTCAAAAGACTATTTGCAAATCTTCGAGGGACAAATTATATGGTCATCTGCACAACCTGATCCACGACCATAGAGTATCAACCTGATACTCACCATACATCATCCTGATGTATACATGATCATCCTAATCATCATCACTGCAACATCCTGCTGCAAGTCATCTGGAGCAACATCCTGAAGCTCGTCATCCACGATCATCCTGATCATATCATGCATGTACCTGATGCATACCAAGTATCTACCTGATACATATCATCATACATGATCCACCTGATCATACAATGTATCCACCTGATCATACATGATACATATCAACATACATGATCTACCTGATCATACACCTGATACATATACAGATACATGATCCACCTAATCATACATGATACATATCAACATACATGATCTACTTGATCATACAATGTATCCACCTGATACATATACAGATACATGGTCCAAGCATCCAACATGATGCATATACAAAATACATACAAATGATCCAACCGATCATATCCATCATCTAACATGATGCGTACATACATAAATGATCCAACTGATCATATCCAACATCCAATATGATGCATACATACATATACATATAAATGATCCAACTGATCATATCCAACATCATCTGATGCATATACAGAGCAATAACTGGAGCATCGTCCTAATGCTCATCGTCCAACACTTACATCCACAACCATGTGAAGGATCCTCCTTCCAACATGCTTGGATGGCCTCTGAAAATGTGTCCATCACTTCTTCCTCAAAGTGTCATCAATCCGAAGAACACTAAACCTCTCTCTAAAGTACTTGAATTTCACTCTCGCTAGTGGTTTTGTCAGCACATTTGCAATCTGCTTGTCCGTCGCAATGTACAAGAGCTTCACAGCTCCTCTTTGCACCATATCCCTGATATAGTGATATTTGATCTCTATGTGTTTCGACCTATCATGAAACAATGGGTTCTCGGACAGCTTCACACAACTCTGGTTATCACAAAAGATACTAGTAGCATCCAATGGGAGATCAAATAACTCAGACAGTAGCTTCCATAGCCATACTGCCTCACAACTAGCTGAACAGGTTGCAACATACTCTGCCTCAGTTGTACTCAGTGCTACACAAGACTGCTTCCTGCTAAAACAAGAGATCACACCTGATCCCATACTGAATCAGCATCCATATGTGCCCTTCCTATCTGCAGCACTGCCAACCCAATCTGAATAAACATAATCCTGCAGGTTAAACTTTTGATTCGCTTCATACTTGAGCCCATAATCCACTGTACCCTTCAGGTACCTCAGAACATGCTTTACAGTAACCAGGTGAACACTCCTCGGATCCGTCAGGAACTGGCTCAATGTGTCCACCGCAAAGCAAATATCTGGTCTCGTGTTCGTTAGGTACATCAAGGACCCAATCATCTGACGATACAGAGAGATATCAACTAGCTCAGATGAAGCATCACATAGAAGATTCAAATTCGATGCCATAGGTGTGGCCATGGCCTTGCAATCCATCATACCGATCCTCTTCAGGATCTCTACTGCATACTTCCCTTATCCAAGGAAGATTCCATCTGCACTCTGCCACACCTCCATGCCAAAAGAAAATAGTGCATCATCCCCAAGTTCTTCATCTCGAACTCAGCAGCAAGCTTCCGCTGTGTGTCGACAATTAATCTGTCATCTCCTGTTACAAACAGGTCATCCACATATAGGAGTAGAATCACAGGATTCCCTTCCTCAACCTTGTAGTAAAGGTTGGTATTCGCTTCACTCTTGGTAAAGCCCAAACTGGATAGAAAGTTGTCTATCCTACCAAGTTCTGCACACATATATGACTACACCATTCAAGAAGGATGTCTTGAAATCCATTTGGTGTATCTTCTATTTCATCACTTTTATATTTCTCTATGCTGCCATCTGCAACATGCTTGATCTGATAGTTCCATTTGGAAGTCACAACAGACTTCCCTTTAGCTCTTGGGACCGCATCCCAAACATAGTTCTTCATGATCGACGGATCATGGCATTCTTCCCGTATCCTGAGAACTTCAATATCTTCAATAGATAATTTTGTTGCTTGAACAAATGTTGTAGTCCTTCTTTTGTAGGTGAAGGTATACGGTCTTTTCTACAAAACAAGTTAAATTGCATGATTAGAAACATCTCATAATTTTCAGACAAATTCTTACACATAAAGAAATATGTCATACAGTCATGCAATTATCTTAGCCAATGCTTCAATAGAACATTTATCCATGTTCCACAACTTTCTAGATGCCTTCCAGTCTCTACCAGAACATTGTTAAGAGTTTGCACTACTCCCAACATGTCAGCAAAGAGGTTTCATTCTAGATAAGTAGCACTAGAATGTTGTACAGTGCCATAGGCCACTTACCCATTACATGCATATTAGTAGTATATTGTTCATTAATGCAATCATTCTAATATGCACAATACATATCCTAAGTCTAGGAACATGAGCATATACATCATTGAACAATTTTATTTAAACAAACAAATATGCAAGAAATGATAATTAAAAATACTTATCTTTGTTTGGTTGTTGGGTGGACTCCCTCTGAGTCTTTGCTTCCTTGCAGGAGTTGTTGAAGTAGCTTCTTCTACACCTTTCTGTTGTGGAATGTAGAAAGATGGTCAACTCCCTCTGAATATCTGCATCCTTGCAGAAACTACTGAAATGTGCTCCTTTGCTTTCTTGCAGGAACAACTGGAGTGTGCTCCCTCTTAATCTTTGCTTCTTGGATTACTTGTCCTTGAACTTACAGCCATCCTTAATCACTATGCATGCTTATTAGTATCATCATTGTGTTATCCTTGAGGTCTCATACATAATCACACATTTATTAGTATAATCTTAATACTATCAAAACACAATAATCTTAAACATGTATAGTCATGATCATTCACAGATAATAAACATTAGTATTCAAGGTTTCAGGGAAGTCTTCTTTTACTCATGCATATTCTTATTTGATCATAGGACTCTTCTGATTAGTTAAATCATCAATGCATAAACCCGTGATTACTCAAACCTATACCTTCATGATTCTTCTGGTTAGTCATATCATCAATTATGGTAAGAAACATAATATGCATACACCCATGACTATTCAAACCTATGACTTCAGGAATAATCATTATGAACAACACAATAGTATAAGATCCTAACACAAGGTAGGATTCTAGCTTGATATAGGAAAAACATACCTGGATTAGCATGCTAGCTAGTTATGTATAACATACCCGCATAATGTCTTCTGGTTCTCTTCAGTGACTTGTGCTAGTAACCTGCATGTCTCATAGGTTAACCATTGTAGGACCAAGTTATACATACCTTGAAAGTAGATCTTCTATGTGATCCATGACAATGGATGAATCTTTGTCTTTATGTCACCATGATCATATGTTCTTAAAGTAGAACATGATTTGTCTTTCTTGGTGTACCTTTTATGTTAGCGAACAACATAAACCTCATACAACATCACAATGCATTAGTAAATTCATAAGTGTGAAAACCTTAATCAATGAATATCTTCTATTAAGGTGATACGACAAGTCTAGTAATTAATCAAGATTGTATTGTAATGATATGAAGACAAACATATGATAAAATTAACCATGAAACATACCTGTAAGCCATACCTATCTAGATTGCTTGTAATCTTCTTATGGAAGGCCTTAGCCTCATCTCCCGCTATGACAGGAACTTCTTCACTTATGCATGTGACCAATCCATCTTCTTCTAGGATTAACCCAATCCACTTGATTTGCAAGAACTAGACCTGAAGCTGGATTAGGGTTTGTCAAGGAAACCCCCAAAATTCAAACTTTGAATTTCAAACTCCTGAGAGGATAGAAATATGCACCTTGATGAGCTGATTAAGTTGGTATATTCAGAATTTGAAAACTGCAAAGTTTCACCCCTCGAAATTGCCTTTTAGATTTCTAGATTCACTGGGGAGGACCCTGAATTAGGGTTTGATTTTCCCAGAGCTTCACCCAACCAAAATATTTGATTCAAAGCTCTAAGCTTCGACTTTTCTGAGGAGCATCCAGCTATGGTCATAGATTTCCAAAATTCCAAGTTTTGCAGAAGCCCTAATTTTCCATCTTTTCGATCAAAGTCCTGAACTGGGGTTTGATCAAGCCCAGCCTTCTGCCCAACCAAAAAATCTGATCTTTGTCTCTAAATTTCGATTTTGATGAGTAGCATCTAGCCGTGGTCTCCGATTAGAGAAATTCCAACTTTCTTCGAAGCCCTAAATTCTGGAAGCCATGAATGAAGGTGTTCAAAAATAATTTTGTTTTGACAGAAATATGTACCTGATTGTTTCTGGTGTAACTCTAAACTTTTCGATCCACAGGGTATGAAATTTTTTCCTGAGATAGCCTAACCTGTTATCTTTCCATCCTGATAGGTCTGAACTCAATTGGATTCTCTAAGAGAGAGTTATTCCAAGTGTCGCAATGTGACCTGTTTATGGGATAATATAGGAGAGTGAACGTGTACATCGTGCCATGTGTCACTGGTTCAACTTCGGCCTCTGAATTTTTTTTTTGAGATAGTACAGTTTGTATACTACCTATCACTATTTACGAAATTTTATTTGGAGCTTCCTAGCCCAAGTTATGACCTTTTTCCCACGGTCACGTGATTTTGACTCAGATATGGAAGAGGAAGAAACCCTATATTGTACAGATCATAAATCACAAAGTACAACGAATTAGAGGTTGTCCTTTGGACACAAGATACATGGGGATCTTATATTCGACCTGTAAAAGTTCCAGATCTGAAACATTTGCCAAAATGGATTTATAGCGAAAGTTATACGATGACTGGTTTTTGCTATATCAAGCCCTAGCATCGTAAGTGCAACAAGTGTCATACATGCCATATCATGCCTTCTTTCAGGCTAGCTCTGATACCATGTTAAATTTTCAGAATTTACTTCAATCTGATCTAGGATATTAACTGAGAGAACAACATGTACAACAAATCTACAACATATCAATCATGGACACAATAATGCAAGCACACAAGAGACACAGAGTTTACTTGGGGAAAACCATAAAGGTGAAAACCCCCAATAACTTCCTCAGATATAGATAGAGCAATGATACAACCATAATACAAGATATAGTCTTCTCCTAGCAGCAGATCCTCCTCCTCCACAAGTGTGCCACTCTCCCAAGTGTGAGTGAGAGAATAGAATGTATTAAATGAGAGAGACACACTCTCTATTTATACACTAACTTGACTTGACCTTTACTCAACTAGGTTGGCCTCAACTTAACCACTTAACATAATGTTGACTGGGCTGACTCCACTAGGGTGGTCTAATAACCCTTTGATCCACATGGCCGACCCCCAATAGGGTGGTCTAATAACCCTTTGACGCACATGACTTATACAGGGCCAACCCCAACAAGGTGGTCTAATAACCCATCAAGTATAAGTTACGACACTTACAATATAAATTATGACACTTCCGTATAGAGGAATAATAACATCTCTATAAGAATACAATATATATATATATATATGTGAAATACATTCCGAAGTTACATATACATCAACAACCTGTGAAATTGAAACACAGCAGATCTAATTGAATAAGAAATCAATTACAAGAGATGCATAAGAAAATATGTGTAAAACTGTGCAAGAGAATTGCAGCAGTGCTCTATTGAACTCAGAATTAGAATACAATACAATGTGCAGTCACAATGACTGAATAGTCCAAGCCAAGCAATTCAAATTAACCAAGGAGTTCAATCAAATAGCCTGCATGGTGTACCTTGTCTCCACTAGGAGTCCTCATCATCAGATCAGTGGAGTCATCAATGCACAAGTAACGGTCCACCAGGTGTCAAACTAAGTCTAACTGAATGTAGGTAGGTGTAACTGGTGCATGAGGCACTAATGTAGGGAAGGAGGCTCAAAGGAGGGAGCATGATGAGCTGAATGGAGTCAAAATAGGAAATCTAGTCTCACTGAGGGTCCAACGGAGTGTTTTAGTTAGTTAACAAGTCAATCTAGCCTTAAATCAAGGAAAGATCCACAAATTACTCAACTAACTGAGTGTGTCACTGGTGGTAGGTTAAGAAGGGCGCCTTTCACATGTGTTAGGTGAATGGTGGGTGCATTACTGACTAGGAAGGATAAAAATGAATGGAAAGAAGCTCTCGGGGATAGCAAATTGGGGACTAGGAGCTAGGTGACACCTCACTGATGACTGGGATGCATGTAAATGCATGACTACATGCAAAATGCATGCAAACATAAAAAGTGATGATGTGATATCCTAACACCCCCCCTCAAGCTATAATATAAGGTATAAAATAAAATATAGGTCCCTGGTAATTGATACCAAAGGTCACCCCAATACAATAATAATACAAATAAAGAACAATCCATGAACCGAGGAAATGGAGAAAACCTCATGGGAAAACCCCCCCTCAAAATGGACTTAACAACCAAAAGATTTAACTAATCCAAACTCAAGTAGATATGTCTGGAAGTATCTTACTCTTGGGAGTAAATGGATCATGCTCCAAAAACATGTGCTTGAATTCTCCATCAGTGGATGCAAGCGAATATGGAGACTTTATAAACTTGCTCTTCAGACCGAAAATGGTGAGGACAAATCTGAAAATATGAATATGATCCTAGGGCCTATAATTCGAACCAAGTGAGGTAGGAATAACTCCAATCAGACCAAATAGCTCTTGAAACTTGAACTTCTGATCAATGGAATTTAAATCAGCTCCAAGATTTGAGAGATGGTTTCTTGAGATATCCTTTGAACCAACAAGGGTGAGATCAAAACCAAAATCAACAAAAAATGCATGAGACTTGACTCAAGCGAATGCTAGTGCTCTTCATCTTAAATAAAAATCTGAGAAACGATGCCAATGAACGAACAGAAGTATGTAGGAAGCATGTGATCAAGGAGAGCGAATGCTTCACCTCCAAAATCAGATTTTACCTCCAAAACATCAAGTAGATCATCATTCTGCATACTGGCAAACTCATGTGAAAGAGAGGATTCAAGAACCTCTTCGGAATCTAGAGTATGAGCTGGTTTATCTTCCTCAGAATTTGAAATAGAAGACAATGTGAAAATTAGTGTTGAATCTACAGTTTCTTCTTCATCTTGAAAAATGGATGAGGCCAAGACATAATCGGAGAGAACACATAAGGAGGTATCACTGGGATTGTTCTCCAAATGGCTAGCATGATCCTCTTCTCCCTGCTTTCCAAATTCTCTATTAAATTGGGCCCATAGATCTCTTGGATTTTCAGTAGTAGTATTGAGGCAGCGCATATAAGGAGACATAGCAAGACATATTGTCCCAAAAGCTCTGTCACAATAATTAAGCCAATCATTCTCCTCTTCATCGGAAACAAAATTTCTTGTAATACCAATACACATATCAAAGAGACATTGTCTCTTCAAGCATGCTATCATCTTTGGTTTCCATTCATCATAGTTGAATGGAGTAAGAAGATTTTGGGAAGAAGATGTCACCTACCCAATTTCTTAAAATAATATCTTATTTTGCATAATACTATATGTTAAATTTTAATTTCAAAGTTTTGAAATCATGACCAAGTTTGGTCAAGGATGAATGTAATTACTGATTATTATTATTTTAATAAATTAAGTAGGAGACAAACACCCAAGGGAACTGTTAAATGAGTGTTCACTGACCCACTAGGAGGAATGGAGGCTGTTGGAAGGTATGGGACAGATGGCAGCAATTGCACTACACCACTAGCTGTTGGTTATGGGACAACTACCCCTAATAAAGTGGCATTATCGCCCAGGTGGTGGGAGTGGGAAGGAAACTCATTTAATGACCAAGTAACAACTGAAAAGGCCTAGACAACCTACACAAGGCAAATTCGAATTGAGTAGGCAGCTCTTACTTAATATTTTCTGCAGAAATATTCCTCATGTGCATCAGGTGATCCCTGAGAGATTCGAATAGGGAGGCTAGTTGTGAGTGCAATCATAAGTCTGCATACTATTTTGCTGAGAGGAACCAGAGGTACTGGTGCAGGTCTTTGGACTGCTAGCTCTTGAAAATTATACAAGTTAAATGCTACTGCAAGTGGAGACCCTAAATTCCTAAGTCTCTTCCTCCTAGTGGTTCAGTGAACAGGCTCGAGGGTCCTAAGGCAGGTAGTTGACTGTCTACAGGAATTGGTTGGGTGGAACAGTCTTCTTGGGCTGTTTGTTTCCCTACAAAATTATTCCAGGTTTCACTGTTTCCTATTTTATTTCATTTATTAACTCTGTTTAGTAAAAATTAGAAATCTCTGTTTTGAAGAAGAATTGCATTCTAATTCTGTTTGAAAGTATGAATGTTAAAGTTTTAGTGATGACTTGAATTGATAAACCAATATCTACATTTTTCCACATGTTGTTTTATGCATCGTACTCCAGTATAGATAAGCAAATTAAGAATAGATGAGAAGATAGGCAATCTGCCACAGATTCAATAGATAAGTACAATGATTGAATTGTGTTTTCATTTTCTGCCCTATATTTAATTGTAGTAATTACTATATAGTATCTATTACAGTATAGAATATTCTATTGTTTTCATAAAAAAAACAAATGTAAATTATTTACTGTACAATTACATTGTGCTTTTCCTATCCCTATTATTTACATAGGAAACCAATGCATTTCAAAGTTTTGTAGATTATATCTAGAAACAAATATTGTTGTTGCAATTACTAGAAATGCTAGCTATAATCATAAGTCACAATTACAGTATTTATACATGTCACTCATACTGTGTTTTCTTCACAAATCCACTGTTAGAATAAATATTTAAATTATTTCAGTATTTTCCAGAACTGATGACTAAAATAATATAAACCCTATCTTGTTTAGAATCCCTGTATTTTCATTTCATTTTACAAACTGTATATATAATTCAAAGTTTAGTTTTGTATCATTCATGAAACCCTAGATATTATTTCCAAAAACTCTTACAACATATCCAACGGTTTGACAGACCCGAATTACTTTTCATGTTCAAAAGTTTCAGTATGAAAACAATTCTTGCAAACGTTGAGAATCTACAGTTTTGGGCATAGCCCATCACTTTTCTTTACTCGTCAAAATCAAAACCTACTCTATAAATTTCACGACTACTCAGACTCTCAACCAAAATTTTTCACACATAGTGCCAAGTGCGACAGACACCATTTATTACATAGAAACCAAACCAAATAAGTATCAACAGAAACAACATTTTATCATTGCCGAGAAACAAAGTTTTATCCACAAGCTAGACGAGCTTCGGCTCTTACTCCACATAACACAAGTCAACAGGTTTTATGTTCAAACGTTTTAACCATTACAAGTTCCATTTTTCTACAAGAGGAATCAATGATTCTCAGAACGAGTATTACATTATGACTCCAAACAAAAACGCACAAGGTTTATTCCCTTTCCCATACATTTTAAAACGAGTTCAAAAACTCTGAACTTCGACATGTTAAAACCTTCAAACTAGCCGTGACACTTTTAACCAGACGAGGGTTTTACCCTTGTACAATTTTTAATTTAAAACCTAGAAAGTTCTGCAAAGTTTGTACTGTTAACAATGCCAAAAGAGTGATGGAAACTTCTTTCCTCATTCGTTGAAAAACCTCAACCAAGTCGTGAGGGACGTATGAGGGTTTTGGACCCGAAGCTTACCAGGTATGATGGCTCATAAACCTTAACCAAACACTTGTTCGAGTCGACCTTCGAAACATGCACCTACAACACAAATGATTATGGAGTCAGACGAGACAGCATTGTTGTAAACTTTAAGTTGTTTTCACAATTTGAAAAACTGTATTTTCAAATCGCTTACCTTGTAGCAGTGGCCGAGTCCATGCCTTCACCAGAATTGACAAATTCCATGGAGGTTTTGAACTCAGATACTCCTTTTTCTGTAGAAGCGTTCTCTCCACCAAAACCCCAATGAAATTTACAAGCTATCAACTAAACAGTTTCCCAAAACAACTCAACAGACACTGTAAATTTATAAACTGTGGCAAGAAAATACCAAATAGAACCTTCAAACTGAAAGGTCAAACATCCATAGATCACAGGGATGAACCCTCTCCGGTGAGACCCCAAATTTCAACAGCCTATCACCCTGCTGCCCAAAACAATGGAAATGAAAAACAAACATTAACCCACTTTCAATCACTACAATGTTGATTGCATTAGGGTTTCATCCAATGTTCAATTTTCAACCTAATTGACGATCACAGAAGTTCCACGAAGATCGTTGGGTCAAACAACAATGAAGTATTCATTGCCACATTTATCACACTTGCACGGTATTGTCAACTTTTTCCACACTGGATCATCCAACAGCCAGCTCGAGCGAGTTACTTACGTAAAAACATTACACAGCATTCATCACTGCTATCGTTGCACAAGTGTGGTGTCATTTGGCATTCATCACGACTATCGTTGCAAAGGTGTGGTGATATGTGGAGTAACGTTAGCTCTTGTCACCTTGAAAGAGGTTTACCATTAATTGCAGATCGAAACACTATCTCCACGATGGCATCGAGGCACATGATGAGCTCCCAGAGTTAATAACCTGTCGTATCCAAATTTATTGCTTGATTAGTATCACTTTCCATACGTTATCAACCAATGTAGTTTCTAAAGTTTTCGTTTTCACATTTTTTTGAATATTCGTATTACATTTTGATTATATGCAAAGTTTATATTGTATCCATATTTTGTTTTTATGATTACGTTATATTTTATTTTAGATATATATTTTTACAATGTTTCTTGCCATAATACTCATATTCATATTACATATGGATGGAATTTAGCAATGATAGTATAGGTTAGCAAATGCTTAGGAATAGCATTGGTAACACTATAAATTCTATTTTTTTATGTGTAAATAATTCCTTATAATGCAATATCGAGAATCATAGACCTTGTATTAGGAAATCAATGACTGAAATAATAAATTATTAGCATAAGAACTGTATGAATACTATGCACATCTGACCTTAAACATTTAATGCATTCCATATTTGCTACTGCGATACATTTTGCTACATCAAATACTATGAAGGTATCAATTATCTTAAGACGACGCCGAAGACAGCTATCACAACGACGATAGTCACAACTTTTGACTTAGCAACTTGACGATTTTCCTAGACGACATGGTTTTTATCATTTCTGAGCTATAAGACAGTTTTTGAAATTAATAAACATATTCATATATTTCATACCTACAAACTGGTCGTCTCACATCAGATTTATACATTCTATTTATTTACGACGTGGAATTGAACTATGCACATACATGATTTTTGTAGTCATGAAACTTCTTACTTGTCATCTTCACATAGTAACATGGTCAAATGATTTAGCGTTGCTACTAATTAAACTCCAGGGTCCCTCGTAGGACACCCTTGGACATCAAAAAGTAAGCTGTCAGTGTCTCGTCAAAATAAAAGTACCACATCATAATTCTAACCTGTCAGTACATTTAAGACAATGATCTTGTTTGTCAAATTTTTGTGTTAAAGTTGTCGCTATCACATTATTGCTAATACAACAAATTGAATTATGTTTAGTACTAACGACTTTTAATCTGTGTTAACATAACTAAACAAATTATCATTTTCCACAATTATATTTATCCTTTTAATGTCATTTCAAAAATTTTAAATTTTTAGGAAATTTTGGGATGTTACAGAAGAATATTCCATCTCTGCAATAGCGAATGAAAATGGAGGAAGTAAGAAACCTGCAAATCACAAGCAAACAAGAACCATTATGGAGCAATAGCTACAACTACAGAAAATTGCTACAAACTAAGCAAAACTTGCTCAATTTTCATGAATAATCCCTATTGATGTATATGTAACTTCAGAATGTATTTCATCTATGTATTTCATATATATTTATTGTACCCTTATTAGAGATGTGTTATTCCTCTATAAGGAAGTGTCGTCATGTGGATTGACAAGTGTCGCAAGTGTGTACTTTCCAATGGGTTATTAGACCACCATGTGTGGGGTCGGCCCTGAAATATATATATTATAATGTGGATGTACCTAGATAGACAAGTCGGCCCCATAAGGTCACTGGGAAAACAGGTTAGTATAAATAAAGATCAGGTGATCTCTATTTAAATCATTCGTAAAAGTGTATCTCTCTCACTCAGAAAGTGGCGCACTAGTGAGGAGGAGGATCATCTGCTACTAGGAGACTATCTCAGTGTATTTTGGTTGTACTTTGGTTGAGCCATTGCTCTCTCTATCTTTGAGGAAGTTGTGGGGTTTTTCATCTTAGGGTTTTCCCCACGGAAACTCTGTGTCTCTTGTCTCTCATGCTTTTGATTCTTGTGATGCTTGTCATGCTTATTGTGATTGTTATGCATTGATATACTGTACATGTTATTCTCTCAGTAAAGATCCTAGAGTATTGTGATTAATGCTCAAAATTTAACATGGTATCAGAGCTAACCTGAGAAGAAGACATTTTGTAGTGACGAAAACTTGATTTTCTTGTTTATTGGGCTTCTCTCCACATATTTTGGAAAAGAAGTATAGTAGATTGACTCTACTCATCAAGGTGCATATATCTGTTCAATCAGAATTCAATTCTAAGCATTTTCAGATTTGGTCCTAAAAATTAGGGTTTCCACAAAAATAGGAATTTATGGAATCTGAAGACACAGCTGGAAGCTCCTTGGAAAAATCGAAGTTTAGAGCTTTGGATCGAGATTTTTGGCTAGGTAGATCTCCGAGAAACTCAAACCCTAATTCAGGGCTCTCCCAAGTGAGCCTGGGAGGACAAAAAGGAAAATCTGAAGGGTAAAGATTTGTTGATCTCAAATTCTGAACACACCAAGCTAATCAGCTCATCAAAGCACATCTTTCTATCCTTTCATAAATTTGAAATTCACATTTTGAACTTTTAGGGTTTTTTCGACAAACCCTAATCCGGGACCAGATCCAGTTTTCAGCATTTCAAGTGGTAAGACCTAAATCTTTTCTATTTCCATTTGAATTACTCTTTAAAATGTCTCACCACACCAAGCTTGAGGATAAGCTTGAAAGAGCTGATAACTTCCGAGCCTGGAAGTATAGGATTGGGTTAATCATGGAAGAGAATGAGTTGGACTCATATATAAAAGAAGACATCCCTATCCCAGAGGATAAAGAGGCCAAGGTATTGCATAAGAAGAACTTGGTCAAGGCAAAGAGAATCATTGTTGATTCCATCAAAGATCATCTCATACCCCATGTGTCTTCTCTAAAGAAACCCAAGGAGATGTCTGACTCTTTGACCAAGCTATTTGAAGGAAAGAGCATAAATCAGAAGATGACCCTGCGGAACCAATTGAAAGGAGTAAAGTTTCAGAATGGAGAAACCATTCAATTTTATTTTTCTAGGGTCTCCCAGATCAAGGAAAAACTAGAAGCAATGGATGAAATGGTGGAGAATGGTGAAGTGGTGATGACCACTCTAAATGGCCTACCCAGGTCATGGGATTCCTTTATTCAAGGAATTTGTGCAAGAAAGAAGTTGATCTCCTTCAACAAATTGTGGGAGGAATGCTCTCAAGAATAAGCTAGACTTATCGCTCGTGAGGAAAAGATGGGAGGTGAAGATCAAGCTCTTGCAGCTCACACCAAAAGAGGAAAGCCCAAGAAGAAGCACTCTCACCACAAGAGATCCTATCAAAAGAATAAGAAGGATCTAAGTTGCTTCACATGCAATGAGAAGGGTCACTTTGCTTTAGATTGTCCCAAGAACAAAAGGGATAATAACAACAACTCCAGCAAGAAGAAGAAAGGTAGCAAAAGAAAGTTCCATGCTCATGCTGCCGAGGATGATAAACCTCCAAAGAAGAAGGCTAGGGCAGAAAGTGATGATAGTGATGATGACTCATCAAGTGAAGAAGAGTATGTTCTAATCTCTGCTCTCACAGGTACTATCTCCCATGGTTGTAATGATTGGTTGATTGATAGTGGGGCTTCCAAACACATGACTGGGTTTAAGGAATCTTTTGTGAATCTCTCTGAACATGAATCACCCCATAAGGTGAACCTTGGGGATGATTATCAATACCCAATCAAAGGAAGTGGTGAAGCCTCCTACAACCTAGATTTTGGAAAATATTTGAAGATGAAAGAAGTCCTCTATGTACCTAGGCTCAAGAAGAACTTAATCTCCATCTCTGCATTGGATGCAAAAGGTATGAGGGTTGCATTTGTGGATGGCCAAGTCCTAATGTGGCCAAAGGGAAAGACCATAGATGATGCAGTAGTGATTGGAGAGCAAGAGGGAGGATTGTATAAATTGAAGGGACAACCTCAACATACCTTGGTGCATGAATCCATGGAGCCAAGTGAACTTTGGCATAGAAGACTTGCTCATATGCACTATAGGCCACTTCCAATTGCAAGCAAGGCTATAGAAGGTCTTCCTGAAATCAAGACCAAACATGAAGGTGTTTGCAAAGGATGTGCAAAAGGTAAGAACATTAAGAAGGTTTTCCCAAGCAGTGAAAGCAAGGCAAAAGACATCCTGGAAATCATCCACTCAGATGTATGTGGTCCTATGGCATCCAGTTCTCTGAGTAGGTATGTTTATTATGTCTCTTTTATTGATGACTTCTCCAGGAAGACTTGGGTATACTTCTTGAAGAACAAAGATGAGGTGCTTGATAAGTTCAAGGAATTCAAAAACTTTGATGGAGAATCAAATTGACAAGAAGATCAAAACATTCAGATTCGACAATGGTGGAGAATTCACCTCAGGTGACTTCAAGAAGCTTTGCAGTGATTCAGGGATTAAGAGGGAGTTGAATGCTCCTTACAATCCACAACAGAATGGAGTTGCAGAAAGGAAGAACAGAACAATCATGGAAGCAGTAAGAGCAATGCTCCATGACCAGGATCTACCTATGCATCTATGGGCAGAAGCAGCTAGAACAGCTGTATATGTGTAGAACAGAACACCCCATAAGATATTGGACATCAAGATACCAGAAGAGGTCCTTTCTGGGTTCAAGAAGATTGATGTCAGAGAGGATGAATATAAGTTCAAGGATAGGTAATCCAGGAAGCAAATATCAAGAGGGAGCACACTCCAGCAGCTCCTGTAAGGATGCAGATTTTCAACGGGAGTTGACCATCTTCCTACACTCCACAACAGAAAGGTGTAGAAGAAGCTACTTCAGCAGCTCCTGCTAGGAAGCAAAGACTCAGAGGGAGTCCACCCAACAAACAAACAAAGATAAGTATTTCAATTATCATTTCTTGCCTATTTTGTTTGTTTAAATAATATTATGCCTATGTTCCTAGACTTAGGAGATGTATTGTGCATATTAGAATGATTGCATTAATGAACAGTATACTATTAATATGCATGTGATGGGTAAGTGGCCTATGGCACTTTACAACATTCCAGTGCTACTTATCTAGAATGAAACCTCTTTGCTAACATGATGGGAGTAGTGCAAACTCTTAACAATGTTCTGGTAGAGACTGGAAGGCATCTAGAAAGTTGTGGAACATGGATAGATGTTGTATTGAAGCATTGGCTAAGATAACTACACGACTGCATGACATATTTCTTTATGTGTAAAGAATTTGTTCTGAAAATTATGAGATGTTTCTAATCATGCAATTTAACTTGTTTTGTAGGAAAGACCGTATATTTTCACCTACAAAAGGACTACAACATTTGTTCCAGCAACAAAGATATCTATTGAAGATATTGAATATATTGAACTTCCCAGGATTTGGGATGAAGAAATGGAATGCCATGATCCATCGATCATGAAGAAGATGTTTGGGATGCAGTCCTAAGACCTGACAGGGAGTCACATGTGTGCAGATTGAAGAAAGCCTTGTATGGCTTGTAGCAAGCTCCGAGAACTTGGTGTGATACAAAGAGGAAGCTTGTTGCCAAATTCGATATGAAGAACTTGGGGATGATGCACTATTTGTTTTTGGCATAGAGGTGTGGCAGAGTGCAGATGGAATCTTCCTTGGTCAAGGGAAGTACACAGTAGATATCCTAAAGAGATTCGGGATGATGGATTGCAAGGCCATGGCCACACCTATGGCATCAAATCTGAAGCTTCTATGTGATGCTTCATCTGAGCCGGTTGATGTCTCTATGTATCGTCAGATGATTAGGTCCTTGATGTACTTGATGAACACGAGACCAGATATTTGCTTTGCGGAGAACACATTGAGTCAGTTCCTGACAGATCCGAGGAGTGTTCACCTAGTTGCTGTAAAGCATGTTCTAAGGTACCTGAAGGGTACAGTGGATTATGGGCTCAAGTATGAAGCGAATCAAAAGTTTAACCAGCAGGGTTATGTTGATTCAGATTGGGCTGGCAGTGTTGCAGATAGGAAGAGCACATCTGGATGCTGCTTCAGTATGGGATCAGGTGCGATCTCTTGGTTTAGCAGGAAGCATTCCTGTGTAGCACTGAGTACAGCTGAGGCAGAGCATGTTGCAGCCTGTTCAGCTAGTTGTGAGGCAGTATGGCTACAGAAGCTACTATCTGAGTTATTTGATCTCCCGTTGGATGCTACTAGTATCTTCTGTGATAACCAGAATTGTGTGAAGCTGTCTGAGAACCCAGTGTTTCATGACAGGTCGAAACACATAGAGCTCAAATATCACTATATCAAGGATATGGTGCAGAAAGGAGCTATGAAGCTCCTGTATGTTGCAACGGATGAGCAGATTGCAGATGTGTTGACGAAGCCACTAGCCAGGGTGAAGTTTGAGTACTTCAGGGAGAGGCTTGGTGTTCTTCAGATCGAGGACACTTCGAGGAAGAAGTGATGGACACATTTTCTAAAGACATTCCAAGCATGTTGGAAGGAGGATCCTTCACATGGATGTGGATGTAAGCGCTGGATGACGAGCATCAAGATGATGTTTTGTTTTATGCTGGATATGATCAGTTGGATCATTTATATTTATATGTATGTACGCATCATGTTGGATGCTAGAAATGATCAGTTGGATCATTTATATGTATATGTATGTACGCATCATGTTGGATGCTGGATATGATCAGTTGGATCATTTATATGTATATGTATGTACGCATCATGTTGGATGTTGGATATGATCAGTTGGATCATGTATATGTATGTACGCATCATGTTGGATGCTGGATATGATCAGTAGGATCATTTGTATGTATTTTGTATATGCATCATGTTGGATACTTGGACCATGTATCTGTATATGTATCAAGTGCATACATTGTATGATCAGGTGGATCATGTATGGTGATATGTATCATGTATTTGTATTTGTATCCGGTGGATACATTGTATGATCAGATGGATCATGTATGATGATATGTATCAGGTAGATACTTGGTATGCATCAGGTAGATGCATTGTATGATCAGGATGATCGTGGATGACGAGCTTCAGGATGTTGCTCCAGATGACATGCAACAGGATGTTGCAGTGATGATGATCAGGATGATCATGTGTACATCAGGATGATGTATGGTGAGTATCAGGTTGATACTCTATGGCCATGGATCAGGTTGTGCAGATGAGCATATAATTTGGCCCTGGGAGATTTGCAGATAGCCTTTCGAGGTTTTTCCTATGGTATATAATTTGGCCCTGGGATATCTGGCAAATGCTCTTTCGAGGTTTTGCTCTAGGAGGACATATAATTTGGCCCTAGGAGATCTACAGATAGTCTTTCGAGGCTTTTCCTATGGCATGTAATTCGTGCCCTGGGATATTTGGTAGATGCTCTTTCGAGGTTTTGTCCTATGGCATATAATATGTCCCTGGGAGATTCGATAGGTTGGGTTGTGTGCCCGTAATAAGTCCTGGGATGCTCTTGCGAGGTTTTTCCATGACCACATATACTATGTCCCTAGGAGATCCTATAGGTAGAGCTGCGTGCTCGTAACAGCCTAGGATGCTCTTTCGAGGTTTTGTGACGCACGTAATAAGTCCCGAGGATTCCACAGTATGGACAGTGATGACGAAGACCTGCAGGTGGTGGGCCTACATCTAGTATGAGAAAGGACTGGCTCTGTAGAACTTCCTATGACGAGTAGAGTCAGAGATTAGTTGAGATAGCAGCAGCAGTGACGATGATGATGGCGATGATCCCGAGAAGAAGACTTGTCTAGCAGATATGTGTCGAGAAATACCTTCCTAGTTAAGAGGGAGTGTTGATGTATATGTAACTTCGGAATTTATTTCATCTATGTATTTCATATATATTTATTGTACCCTTATTAGAGATGTGTTATTCCTCTATAAGGAAGTGTCTTCATGTGGATTGATAAGTGTCGCAAGTGTGTGTACTTTTCGATGGGTTATTAGACCACCATGTGTGGGGTCGGCCCTGAAATATATATATTATAATATGGATGTACCTAGCTAGACAAGTCGGCCCCATAAGGTCACTAGGAAAACAAGTTAGTATAAATAGAGATCAAGTGATCTCTATTTAGATCATTCGGAAAAGTGTATCTCTCTCACTCAGAAAGTGGCGCACTAGTGAGGAGGAGGATCATTTGCTACTAGGAGACTATCTCAGTGTATTTTGGTTGTATTTTGGTTGAGCCATTGCTCTCCCTATCTCTGAGGAAGTTGTGGGGTTTTTCACCTTCCCCACGGAAACTCTATGTCTCTTGTCTCTCATGCTTTTGATTCTTGTGATGCTTGTCATGCTTATTGTGATTGTTATGCATTGATATACTGTACATGTTATTCTCTCAGTAAAGATCCTAGAGTATTGTGATTAATGCTCAAAATTTAACAATCCCTGCAGAAAAGAAGTCTTGTCCCTACCATGGCTCTGATACCATGTGAAATTGAAACACAGCAGATCTAATTGACAAGAAATCAATTACAAGAGATGCATAAGAAAATATGTGTAAAATTGTGCAAGAGAATTGCAGTGCAATGCTCTATTGAACTTGGAAGTAGAATACAATACAATGTGCAGTCACAATGACTGAATAGGCCAAGCCAAGCAATTCAAATTAACCAAGGTGGTCAAACAAATTGCCTACATGGTGTTGCTTGTCTCCACTAGGAGTCCTCATCATCAGATCAGTGGAGTCATTAGTGCACAAGTAACGGTCCACCAAGTGTCAAACTGAGTCTAATTGAATGTAGGTAGGTGTAACTGGCACATGAGGCACTAATGTAAGGAAGGAGGCTCAAATGAGGGCACATGAGGAGCTGACTGGAGTCAAAATAGGCAATCTAGTCTCACTGGGGGTCCAACAGAGTGTTTTAGTTAGTTAACAAGTCAATCTAGCCTTAAATCAAGGAAAGATCCACAAATTACTCAACTAACTGAGTGTGTCACTGGTGGTAGGTGAAGAATGGCACCTTTCACATGTGGTAGGTGAAAGGTGGGCGCATTACTGACTAGTAGTGTTAAAAATGAATGGAAAGAAGCTCTCGGGGCTAGCAAATTAGGGACTAGGTTCTTGGTGACACCTCACTAATGACTGGGATGCATGCAAATGCATGACTGCATGCAAACATAAAAAGTGATGATGAGATATCCTAACAAAACTGAATATTGGAAGGATTTAGACGTCGGATTGAATAGATCAGATGGCCTGATAAGGACTCACAAGACTGAATGTGCTCGTGAGGGATTGAAATTTCCCACTATGAGTGATACACCTGCTTGACTATCTAGGACTCTAATCAATGCTTAAACTTCAAAAAATAAGCCGAAGATGAAGTATGATATGTCTAAAAGGTTTTGTGACTATGAAAAGCAACACAAAAGTCAGAAAGTCAAGCCAAAAATCACTTTGGGAGTTTCTTACACTGTGTACAAAATAATGAAGGGTGATGTGCACTGCAGGGATGTACCAGAGCATTGGGAGTCCCAAGCGTGCGCTCTGCTCATAGATAAACTGCGTCAGTGATGTAGGCTGTAAAATTATAGACATTGTCAATAACGCAGGTTACTCGAAGGAAAAGGGCGTTAGAATTACTTACAATGACATGGGCTATGAACTTCCCAGGTGTGTCGGGTGGGATCCAAGCAATAAAAATAAAAAACTCTCAAGGAATAAAATTATAAAAGGCTTAATAAAAATCCCAAATAGAGTCTGGATGTCCCGTAAACTCTTCGATGTTCAAATCTGATGGAGGGAGAGGCAATTAGAGGCTAAATTAAGAAAAATCATGAATTGAAAACAAACTAAAACTATGAGGTATATCTCCCCAATATGGTCACCATTTTTGTTTATAGACAATTTGTTAATGCAGACAAAAATTGATCTCTCTAGAGTAAAGGATTTAGAACTAGAACAAAACATGTACATAACACAATTACCTTTCCTAAATAGATTAAGTTGCAAAGTAAATTCGAAATGATCTTACCTTGTGGATGAAAATCCTTTCTCCTCGTTTGATCTAACTCCCAATTCCTCGATCTCTGGCTGCAAAATAGGATAGAGCAAGTGGAAATAAATGAATAATGAAAGCATATGATTATGAATTTAACTATCTCAACAGTCAAAGAGGGCAATCCTAAACATGATCAAGACAACAATTTTATGGAAAGAAATTGTATTAAATGTAATTTGCTGCAAATAGATAGTAGATTTACAACCAATTCCTTGATGTAATGACTCCAATTTAAATGATCTTTCCTGAAAATATCAAATCCTTCTAGTCTCCTATGGATGAAGAGGGTCTCCTAGCTAAATTCCACTAGCATGTAAGTACTTTATCCTTCCTCTATTAACAATGGAGAGGGGGTTCATATATATAGGGCTAAAGGGATAGGAGAGGCTGAGGATTTAGGGGAGAGTCTTAAGGGATCATCCCACTAGGTAAGGGTATCGAATGCCACCTTTCTAGATATGTAGGGATAAGTCTCCAAGCCATCCAAGATTCGAGAAGTCGCTCGAAGCTTCTCTTTATCGATTTTAACCAACTACAACGCACTTTGCACAAGGACAACTTGTGCCAAAGGAAGGGTGACGCAGCTTGTGTAAGAGAAAACAATGTCACTGATGCACTCTTCTAAGGTGCAAAGTGCGTCACCTTAAGTCTGACGCACCTTACCAGAGAACAAGGCACGTCTGGGTGACAAAAAAAATCAAAGGGATAACCTTGAGTCTCAGTTTGGTCTTTCAGCCCAGATACTTTAGGAAACAAGGCATACAGAGGAGACACAACTCATGATGACGATATTTTGGTGTAATAGACATGTTGAAATGATATCCTCCATTAGACCAAGTCTATCGAAGATACATTTTTATGAAGACATATTTTTCCATTCCTTGACTTAGTGTCCTCAATCCCCCGTCTATTTTTCACTCTCACAAATATATTCCTTCGTAGAAGATTGTGAAGTTGTAGAATCATGAGGGATATGAAACCATGGTTCTAAAAAACCCATTGCAAAAGGCTCATATACTTGGCTAGAAAAAGGTTTTAATGATCTTTCCATATGATCCAAAATAACACCATTAACACCAACAAAAATGTCAATCCCATCTTAACGTGAAGATATTGTACCTTGAGATGACACATAAGAGTCAACAATATTGTAGAATGATGAATATCACCAAAAACCTACCAAATCCTACTACCCTCGCACATTTAGTGCACTTTTAAGACCTTTGTCAGTATAGTACCAAGCATATATCCCTTTCAAAATATATCCACCATCGTATCTTTTCCTTTCTTTTAGTAGAGAATCCTTTCCCCCCCCCTTATACTTTTTAATATTCACTTTGCTTTCTTTCCAATTAAGAACCTAAAACTTTGTGGCCAACAAGATTTCTTGACTTAATATCTTCTTCTTTTTTATCTCTCAAGAATTTCATTATCTCCATTCTTTTTCTTTTCCCCAATACAACATTTGATGTAATCCTCCTATCGACGTTCTTTTTGTTTTTCATGATATTCAAGTCTATGCCATTTTCACTACTAACATTTATTTTATTTGTAATTATTCTTTGTACCCTCTCTTATCTTACATTAATGCACATAAGAATGATATTATTAAGATGTATTAAAATGTGGTTTATTGAATGTTGTATTGAAGGAAAAACTTTCAACTAGGACAGGGTTATATATATCTGCATGCACCAACTAAAGAGGTGTCATAGACCTCCATGATTTTTATACCAAAAGAAAATCATTTTGGTGTTTTCCAAATGCAACCTTTGCATACCTCATCCTTTTTCCCCATCATCAATAAGCGATTAATCATATGTTTCTAAAAAAAAAATGCAAACTGTGAAAACTTAAATGGGCAAACCTTATATACCACAACCAAGACTTGTTCATCAATAATCCCCTTCACATAGTCCCTACATAGTTCACCAATGAGTCTTCATGAATCTACCATGACCAAAGTTGGGAAAATGTATTCCCTTGGTTAAAACCCTTCAATGTCCCATTCCTTAATACTAGATAGATACTAAATGTTGTCTCTTTCTAGTAATCAACATAATACATTTTCTTTCACAAAAACACTCACAAATCCTTGCACTAGTTCATTAATAAGCCTTCAGAACTCTAGCATGAGCAAAGTTGGGAAAATGTTTTCCGTGTTGTTCTACTTTTTATTCTAGATATATAGTAAACCAATAGGTTGAAAACGAAGCTGCAACCTCTCCCATATAAAGCCTTTCTTCTTCAATATCTATACAAACAAGATCTTACCATTAGTAAAATATACTACATCTAATTTATATAGATATGAAATTAAATACCCTATAATTTGTCTAATCATTTTTGTAAATATCAAACTCAATTTTAATAATATTAAAATTAAAACTTCACCAAATAAATTTACACAATTTTCATTCCAATAAACTATAAAAATGATATAATTTGTATTAACCACAACAAATGTGACTAAAAATAAATTAAAACATTAATAAACATGCTTTCTATTTTCATTTTACAAGTTAACACTTAATCATGGTCGAAGCATTTTTTAAATATGATGTATAGTTTCAATTTAAAAGCTCGGAATCCAGGTTTGTCTACATGATCTTTTCGGGTGGAGTCGAATTCTCTGTGTATAACTTTATGTATTAATGTTGATAAATAAAAAATATTAAATTTTAACACTGATACATGAAATTAGAGTACTTTATAGAAATCAAATCACATAGACTCTGTTCATGCATTAAGAAGACTCTCTCCTAAGCTGGCTAGCATTAGGATGGCGTTATTGTAGATTAAAGCTTAGTTTTATGCACATGGAGTTTAAACGAGCCAGCTTTAGTACTGCATTATTTTGGCAATGAATTTGAATTATCGCACATTTCCTTATGTAAATTTAAAATTGAAACAGAAAGTAAACTTTTACAGTATATTTCTGTTTCACTTAACTTTAACCGGCGTACCTTCCAGTTCTTTTGTCAAAGAGCTTCAGCCTGGCCATAAATGCACCACACTTAGCAGCAAAGCCATTATGATTACCCCATGATTACTCCATAGCACACTAAGAGTACGCTCTGTTATAAATAATCTCTTAGTTTAGTTAGCATTATTAGTTTACAATTACACGATTGTTTAACCGTTCCTGCAGTTCAACGACTTATGTAAATCTTTATATACTTATGAATTGAATACAGATCTGTGCGTGTGTGTGTCTTCTGCTCAAATAACTTCTGCTTTGTTTCTGTCCTAGTTTTTTCATGTTATCAGAGCCGTTGGTGACGGTTTGGGAAGCCTCTTCTTGATTGGAGGTTTTGGAAAGTCTGCTCTCAAGCGGACGTTGGTTGAAGAATGGTGTTGAGTGCAGAAATTAAAGTCTGCTATTAAATTTGTTGCAGACAGTTAGTTGATATTGTACGCAGAGTTATCAGTTCGTTGAGCAGGGTTGTCAGTTCAGTTCGTTGATATTGCACGCAGAGTTGGAAGAAGACATAAATCAATCCAGCAGGACCAGAAATCAGATTTCGATAATGTTGTGCTGCACAAAATCAATTTGAGAGGTAAAATTTTGGTTCATATTATTTCTGTAAAATGGATTTATCTAATTTTTCTTTCCAAACTCCTACTATATTAGTTGGATCAAATTATGATTCTTGGAGTGTGATAATAACAGTTGTTTTGGAAGGTCAAGGATGTTGGGATTGTATTGAATTTGAGTTTACACAATCTAATGCAACTGCTATTGCTGCTAGGACTGATAGCACAAATAAATAAATTAGATGAACAAAAACAAAATGAAGGAAAAGCTAAATCTTGTCTTTTAAATACTATAGATAATTCTATATTTCCAAAAGTTACTAGTGCAAAGAATGCTAAAGAAATTTGGGATATTCTTAGATTGGCATATCAGGATAATAGAAAAGTGAAAATTGTGAGATTACAAACCCTAAGGACTCAAGTTAAAATGCTCAAGATGATTGAATCAGATAGTGTTGATAAGTTTATAACAAAAGTTATGGGTGTTGTGAATCAACTTCGGATTAATGGTGAACAATTAGAAGATCAAGGAATTGTTGAAAAATTTCCTAGGAGTTTACCGAAGAAGTTTGAAATTGTTGTGACTGCTCTTGTCAAGAGACAAACCAGAACCACCAGAGTCAGAGTCACCTCAACAAGAAAGTGGCCAAGAATGGATAGATAGGTCAGCAATTCAATGTCATTATTGCAAGAATTATGGTCATATTAAGAGTGAATGTAGAAAGTTGTAATATAAGAATAGAGCTCAACAAGAAAGTGGCCAAAAATGGATAGATAGGTGATCAGAGTGAATGTAGAAAGTTGCAATATAAGAATAGAGCTTATGTTTCTAACACTGAAGGTGAAACATCTGAAGCTTTATTTATTCCTTGTCAAGTTATTGAGACAATTTATAACATGAACATTTGGTTGCTAGATAGTGGGTGTAGCAACCATATGACCAGTCAAACTGATTTTATTGTGTAGACAATCTCAAGCATAATTTGTTGAGTTTGGGACAGTTCTTGGCACATGGTTATGATGTTAATTTCCATGATACTTATTGCATGATCTTTGATCCAACTGGAAAATTTGTTGCAAAAAATTATATGACAAAGAACAAATTATTTCCTTTAGAAATGAGAAGTGGGAAGATGTTTGCGTATAATGTTTCATGTTCCAATGAATCTGATTTGTGGCATTATCGTTATGGTCATTTACAATTTAAGAGTATGATTTTATTACAAAGACAGACTATGGTGAAAGGATTGCCTTCTTTGATTGGTCAAATCTCCTCTTGTGAAAGTTGCATCATAGGAAAACAGTAGCATGACAGTTTTCCAACAACCTCTTATAGAGCTAAAGATAGCTTAGAGTTAGTACACACAGACTTATGTGGACATATGCAAATCGATTCAATTGGTGGAATTTTTTATTTCTGGACTTTTATTGATTATTTTAGCAAGAAAGATTGGGTTTATTTTCTCAAACACAAGTATGGGACCTTTACTAAGTTCAAGGAATTTAATGCTGGAGCAGAAAAACAAAGTGGCAAATTTGCCAAAGTATTGCGGTCAGATGAAGGAGGAGAGTATAATTCAAGAGAGTTTGTTGATTTTTGTAAACAACAAGGTATTAAGAAGCAGACAACTACCAAATATACTCCACAACAGAATGGAGTAGCGGAAAGAAAAAATCAAACCATCATGGAGTTTACTTATGGCAAGAAATTTGTCTAGATATTTTTTGGGTTGAAGCAACCTCATCACCAACTTCGACTCTTAAAGGTAAAGTACCAGAAGAAAGATGGAGTGAAACTAAGGTAAATGTCTCTCATTTCAGATTTTTTGGATGCAATGCTTTCGCCCATGTACCTGAAGAACTCAGAAAGAAGTTTGATGATAGAAGTAAGTCAATTTTGGTAGGCTATAGTGAACAATCCAAAGCATATCGTTTGCATAATCCTATTACTAAGAAATTTCTGATAAGTAGAGATGTTAAATTTTTGGAAGATACGCCATGGAATGAGGTGCAAAAAGATACTTGTCACAATCCATTTGTTGTATTTGATCTACCACCAAATAAAAATATTATTGGTGTTAAATGGGTTTATAAAATTAAATTGAATGAAAAGGGTGAGATTGAGAAATACAAAGCAAGGTTAGTTGCCAAAGGTTTTTCACAACAACCTCGCATAGATTATGATGATACTTTTGTACCTGTCGCAAGATTAGATGTTGTTCGTTTTGTTTTGGCCATTGTAGCATAGAACAAATGGCCTATTTATCAAATGGACATAGGGACTTTCAAGTTGAGCAAGTGATTTTTTTTTTGTATTATCAACCTTCGTAGTAAGTGTATGTTATAATTTTAAATTTTCACCTTATCTAAAGGTCTTAAACTATATAATGGGTTTTTTTATAAAAGTCGTCAATTCTTCAACGCTCATATAATGCATCTATTCTCCTTTATAAATAACCATTATGTTTTAATAATAATTATAATAGTATTCATTGTATCTAGATGGACCTTAGACACGAATACTATTCTTTTTCATAAATCCTAGAATGTCCTAAGGTTAACCATCACAACCTATCTCATACTATAACATAGACTCTAATTCAATCTTGACATTTACTAAAGTAAAACCATGTTCTATTTCTATAATGTATTCAGACATAAATTAAGCATTATTTTCATATTTCACGCTTAGATGTGGAATTATAGATATATATAAATATTGTAGGATAATATATGTATATATATGTGTGTTAATTATTCATATGTGTGTTAATGGAAGTAAAGTGTACTTTCCTAAATGGAATACTAAATGAAGAAGTATATGTGCATCAGCCATCTGGTTTGGAAGTCAAAGGACAACAACACAATAAATTGAAGAAAGCATTATATGGTTTGAAGCAAGCTCCAAGAGCTTGGTACAACAGAATTGATCATTATTTACTCAATGATGAAAGCAAAAGTGATCCTACTTTGTATATCAAGACAAATCCACAAGGTAAAATTCTCATCTTATGTCTTTATGTTGATGACATGATCTATACATGAAACATTTTAGATGAATTTAAAGTAGCAATGAAAAAAGAGTTTGAGATGACAGATCTTGGTTTAATGAAGTATTTCTTAGGCATTGAAGTGGAACAATCTGATCATGGTATTTTTGTCAATCAAGATAAGTATGCTACTAATGTTTTAAAAAAGTTTAAGATGGAAAAGTGTAAACCAGCTGTTGACGTGACCTCGGTTGAAAGGGGTTCGACTCACTATCAACACATATTGCAGTCTCCCTGGGCACTAGCCCAGGCAAGTTCGATCTCGCCCAGAAACACCCGCAGAGCGGATGAGGTCTCACCCGAGGCGTCCAGGAAGAGCAGATTGAGCCATGTTTCCGCTAAGGGAGGAGGAGGGTTGCGGCTGTATGAATTAACTTTATTGCAGCACTAAACAGAAATCTCAAACATTTAACATGTATTCATAACGCATCATTCAATCACAACATTCATTATTCTAGCAGTAGTAACAGTAAACATTGCATCAAAGACATATAACAACAATAATATATTGCAATACCACACAAAGATTGTACCAAAATAACATCATCATCATATAACTGCTGCATGAATTCGGTTACAATAACTTCTAACCCTAGTCATACACCAGAAGCAAAACATAGGTCCGCAGTCTTAGATCTCCACTGCAGGTATCACCTCTCATATGCATATCTTCCCCCTTCAACACTTACAACTCTCATCTATTTATAGGCTTCCGCCATTACAATGTTTGTCCACTTACTAATGACTTCCTAACCAACACTATGGATAAATGACCCAATATCTAACTGACGCGGTCCAAATGACCCAAAACCCACATACCATGGTACAACTGACTCAACATTAAATAATATGTGGTCGAAATGACCCAAAACCCGCCAACTGCGGTATACTTTAACACAAAATACTCCTTCCGCGACCTCATCCAATGTGTCATAGCATCAGTACTGCGAAATCTCCTCATCGAACCGCCTGCCAATAGGCCCCCAACACAATCTTGTGGCTCACCCTCGAGCCACGTCAACTGGACATGGTGTACTCCTTCGTTGTGTCTATTCGAATGACAGACTTGCATGACAATTGGTATCTTACTCTGATGCATCAGGATTTCACTATGGTGTATCGGTCAAGCTTCGACCTTGTCCACAAGCACTCTAGCATGGATGCCTCATGCTAATGCTAGGATCGTCTAACGGATAATAATGCACTGATCAAACTCATCCTCCAGTCTCTGAAAAGAGGACGAACAGTACCAAGGTACGAAATCAGCAGATGGCTCTGGCACATCTGTTTCACATTAGCGAACGATGCCTCCTGTGGTCGGGGAACTACCGCCCCAGCCAGCGCAGTGGTCCAGAATACCACAACCCTTTGAACAACTACTAAGTACTTAAACATTCTCGACTGGCCCTCGGCTCGGCCATACCGCAGGGTAAGTGCACCCATCGTATCAAGGCGCTCATGAACACTTGTTGTTCAGGCTCGCAGGGCCCCTGGGGTGCTACCACAGGAAATGAAGTGAAGCATTTCCATAGCCTCCTTGGAATTCCTAACAACTCAACTCGCAAAATAATCTAACAGCATAACCACTCTATTTCAGTAGGACTGTTGTGTAGCGAACTACCAGCGACCTCTGCTACTTATAGCTAGACCATGCTCGTATTGTGACGGTAGTAATGATGCCCCACTACCTCGCAGCCGTGTGTATGGACCCATCAACTGACGCATCAGGTGGTGACCATGCTACCACCGGAGATTCACGTGCCGAAACGTGTGAGCAATCTTTTCATGAAGTGCCAACCACACCAGCCCATCATGCCAGGTACAAAACATAAATCTGTTAGCGAATCTAACATCCGATCAACCAGATCCATCATGAGCGCTTGTCATTTGAATGACTGTCATTAATTAACTGTCTGAACTTTTTACATTTATTGCTGATTTGGCCCAGTCGCAATGCTGCCATGTGTCACTGATTGCTCCAAACTTGCGGCAGAAGCCTCCTTGCTTCGGCATTCCATCTTCTATTGGTGCGCCATCCTCCCACCAATCAACCTGCAAGATACACAATTTTTTTTCCGCGATGCGACTCAAGCATCGCACTATTCGAAGCCCAACCGATAGGGCTTCAGCCTATGACCATTCATCCTGGGGAGCATTGCCCCATCCAACTGCTGCAACTGAACCACTCCTCCTGAAGTAATACTACTGATGCGATATGGGCCAAGCCAATGCATCTGCAATTTTCCTGGATATTTCATAAACTTACTGTTGTACAACAACACCAAATCACCCTGCCGAAACTGTTTATTCTTGATGTGGCGATCATGCCATGCCTTATGGCGATCCTTCTCCATCCCCTGGTTGAACCCAGTGATGAAACGATCTTCCTCCAATTGTACCAACTGTTGTAGTCGTTCATCTAATGCTGCGGCATCATCCATGCCTGTGATGGCCACAATTCGTAGACACGGAACAATGTACTCCATTGGCATAATCGCTTCTTATCCATACACTAGCTTAAATGGTGTCTACCCTGTCAGTCGTTTACATGTGGTGCAATAGGCCCACAACACTGTTGGGATTTTGAGATCCCAGTCATCGCGGTTCGCATTGCACACCTTTGTCAGCGCATACTACAATACCTTGTTGAAAGCTTCCACCATACCATTCTCCTATGGATGATATGGCGTACTCTTCTTATGTTATATGTGCAACTCCTCCATTAATGCACGGATGGTGCAATTGAGAAAGTGGCTCCCTTGATCATAGCAATATTTTGGGGTAGCCGAAACGAGTAATAATGTTATCAAACAAAAATTGCGTCGTCGTTGCTGCGGAACAGTAAACTATGGGTAACGCCTCGGCCCATCGGGTCAAATACTCTGTTGTTGTGATGATGTACCATGAACTCGTATGCTTCCCTGGTGGAGTGATTGGTCCGACAAAATCCACAGCCCATTTATCGAACGGCTGCAATGTCACCTGAGGCATCAACGACATCTCATCGCGTCTGGATGGTTTTCCAGTTTGCTGACAAACGTCGCAGGACCATGCATAGTCTGTCGCATTATTATGCAGTGTGGGCCACCAAAGCCCCACACGCAGCACTTTCCTAGCGGTCGCCCACCCACCATAGTGTCCTCCTACTACTCCTCCATGTGCTTCAGCCAGTATGTGCACTTACACATGCGGCAAGACACATCTGCACAATATCTCATCAGCACCCATTTTATACAACTCTCCTGCGATCAGCTGCAAGTCTGTAGCCTTGACGACCAACTGCTTCTTCTGACTAGTGGTAAAGTCGTCTGGCGCAGTACCAGTCGCTAGAAATTGAAGGATGTCATCAAAATATGCATCAGCAACACCAATCGTAAATAGTTGCATATCCGACAACCCATCTTCAATATTAGTTAGTTCCTCCCTTGTGTCAATATGTGAGAGATGATCTGGGCCAGCATTCAACTGCCCAGGTTTCACAATGACTTCAAAATTGAACTCTTGAAAAAGAAGTAGCCAGCGGCATATCTTCCCCCCCAACACAGGCTTATTGACCAGGTATTTCAATGTTGAATGGTCGGTGAACATTTTAAAGTGCCCACCCAACAAATAATGCTTGAACTTCTGTAGCGCATAGACCATGGCCAGACCTTCTCGCTCAATGGTAGTGTAATTTCTTTTTGCAGAGGACAATTTTCGACTTGCAAAAGCAATGGGATGATCAAGGTCACCTTCTCCAGGTTGAACCAATATGACACCCAACGCAATCGACAAGGCATCAACATGGACATGGTATTCCTTACTCCAGTCCAGAAATACCAATATTGGTGCCAACGCCATCTTTGCCTTTAGTATTTCAAAGCTATCCTGACATTCCGGGCTCCACTGTAATTCCGCATCCTTCTTCAACAACTTTTCCATAGGGGCATTAATCGCAGCATAACCCCTGATGAACTTGTGGTAATATCCCTTATGTCCCAAAGTCGCTCACAATTTCTTAACAATGGTTGGCGGTTGCAAACCCAAAATGAGTGCAATCTTGGTTGGATCAACCAACAATCCTTGTTTACATACGATATGACCCAGCAATATCCCAAAAGGTGCACAAAAAATACATTTCTTCAAATTCAGCAATATCCAGTGCTGTCGGCAGCGCTCAAGCATTAACCGCAGATTGGCCAGATGATCGCGAATCAACCCATAAATTGAACAATCATCCATGTATACCTACAAAATTTTTTGAATAAAGTATTTGAATTCATCAACAACGACTCGGGAGAATATCGCAGGTGCATTCCTAAGGCCAAATGGCATCACGGTGTACTGAAAACAGCCCCATTCAATTACAAAAGTTGTCTTATGGCGATCTTCCTTCGCAATGCAAATTTGATGGTAGCTAGAGAACCCATCCGTGAATGAGTACATCTCCTGACCACCCACCTCTTCAAGTACTTCTTCAGTAAATGGTGTTGGAAAAGGGTCGTGTAAGCAGGCATCATTCAACTTCCGCAAGTCAACACAAATGCACACCTCACCGGTTTTCTTATCTTGCACCACCATGGGATTAATCGAGTCAGACTCTTCAACTAGTTCAATGATGCCAGCATCCAACATGTGATCAAGTTTCGCCTTGACCTTTTCCTTATATTGCGGATTCAGCGGATAAGGTCACTGTTGGACTGGCTTAGCATCTGGTTTTAAGGGAATCTTCATCTCCCCTAAATCACCCAAGATCCCCTTCATATCGGAAAACTTCGTAGGAAACAAGTCTTGAAACTCATGGAGAAAATCAGTAACCTTACTCATCATCTCATCATCCCAATAGTCCCCGACATTTGTAAACTTGGGAGTGGCCTCTGTGCCAATATTCATTTGGTGAAGCTTCAATGGTTAACTGAACGGATTACTTGGTGCAACAGGGGGTACCACATCGTGACTTCCTTCAGATTCAGGAATGTTGACATTCCGGGGATCATCATCATCTTCTGGCCCACTGGTGATATTGAAGCACTCCATGAGAGACTGCATCTGGCAGTATGTGTGTGGATCCACAGGGTAGGCCTCCGGAACAACCTATAGTACCACATCGCAGATGAGCTATAATGCATTGTTGAAGTCAGGGTTGGAATCCATGAAAGTGAATGTATGAGTGAAACAGACCGTCAAATCCCCCCATGTTGTAATTTATTTGCGCAACTCAGCTGCAGTGTACCATGAGCGCGACATCTCATCTAAGGTATGGATAAAAGCTTGGACCCACTCATCTCGGGGTTGCACTATCCATAACCATTGGCATTCCATCACATGATCACTGGGATTATTCCGGCCATCATATTTTCTAGTGTGATAAACCTCAGTATCGCCAAACCGAACCATCATCAACCTCCGACACTATGACCAACCATTAATGGATTTCTTTTGTGTCACCCACCAGCGTGCTGGAGCAGCATTCAACGCTTCCTCCAATGCTAGCAATCGCCGTGGTTCTGAAATGCAGTCTTCAAATTCTGTCAAAAAGTGGGTTAAGCCAAGCAACCCCTCATAGACTAGTAGTGTGACCCTTTCTATCGCAACACGACATAAATATTGCGTAACTGTTAGGAACCCGTGTCAACCCTTCTCTTTACTTTGTTAGTATATTGTTGTTGGACACATATGCTTTGTAAGTCGTCTCGTAGTATTTGTTGATCCATAGTTAATATTAGCCCATAGTATTCACCCATAGTATTGGATGCATATGCTTTGTAAGTCATCCCGTAGTATTATATGTCCCATGGTTTTGACCCGTAGTATTGGGCATAGACTTAGTATATAAGTGTGTGTTGAGGCCAATGAAGGCACCGTGAAGTTATTTGTATTGAGATTGCTCAAAGGAGGTTTTCCCCTCGAAGTGGCTTGCGATCAATATAAAAGTGATTCTGAGTTCTGTTATTAGAGCACTTTCTTGCGCTCATTGGGTGGAATTTATGCCAATTTTTTTTTTTCATCTGTTGTAAGTTCGGATCTGGGAATTATCGCTATCCACTTAATTGTGGGAAGTACTTGGGCATAAGCCCTAAAACTCATTGTGAGGAGTACCACAAGAACCCCAAAGTAGCTAGTCCATTGAGAGGACCTACCATCTAAAAGGGCAATGACCCCTACCTGATTGACTAGTTCTCACCCGTGAGGTAAACCAAGAGCTAAGAGTTGTCGTTTGTGGAAAAGCAGTTATCAATTTTACCTGAGCCGTGGAGTGAGGGGCATTTCCCCAATACACAAGCCGTCAGACAACATTGGTGGTCGAGTGAATCCCTTGAACCGATAGGAAGCCGCACATATCTGGGGTCCATATCTATTTTTCAGCTGAACTGTTGCTGATCACTTCCGAGCTGTTTCAAATCCATTCCAGCCGTTCCATCTCTAGCCATTTCATATCTATTCTGAAATCCATTCCAGATCCAACCATTTCAAATCCATTCGATGTCATTTCAGATCCATCTGTTGTCGATCCCTTCCATGCCATTGCAGATCCATAACTCCTGGTTAGGGTGTTAGGGTTGTCACCTGCGCCGGAGCAAAAACCATGGAGGAAGCACTTGCAGCCATCCAAACCAAACTCCAATATCTGGATGAAAAATTTTTGAGCCTCCATCTTCAGCATTCAGCCATGAACAATACCCGACAGCTAGAATCTTTTGTATCCACCAGGTTCTCTTCTTCTAGCAATTTTCGTGGGTCGAAGCTTGATTTTCGTCTCTTCAATGGTACTGATCTGACTGAATGGATATACCGAGAAGAACAATATTTCAGTCTACATAATACTTTTGATGTCCAGAAATTTCCACTTGCATCCTTTCATTTAGAACAGGAAGCCCTTCAATGGTACCGTTGGTACATCAAAGCTCATCCTGAGCAAAACTGGACATATTTTTGCCAACTCCTTTTGCCACAATTTGGTCCTAGTGCTTTCGATGACTTCACAGGAGCTCTCACTAAACTTCACCAAATTGGCACAGTGAGAGAGTATTAGACATAATTTGAGAAACTGGCCAATCACATAGAAGGATTGTCTGATGAATTCTATAGGAGTTGTTTTATCAGTGGTCTTAGGGATGATATCCGCTTAGAGGTCAAAATGTTTTGTCCCAACACAATGATGGAAGTCCTAGGGTTGGATAAGTTGGAAGAGGACAAGATCACAGCTCAACAACGCTCCAAACCCACCTTTGTTCCCTTCAAAAATATGGGTTCTCAACGACCTCCCATCCCGCCAGCTCCTCGACCAGCTCCTATCAAACATTTGTCTGAAATAGAGATGCAGGCATGCAGAGAAAAAAGGCTTTGTTATAATTGTGATGCAAAATTCACTCGAGGACATAGATGTGTTCAACAAAAGCTCTATCTCTTGGATGTGGATTCTCCGCCTGCCCCTGAAGTTGGTGAAGAAGCTCCAGATACACCGGATGAGTAGGTCAACATTCAAGAGCCGCCTATTGACTTCCCATCGTAGGAAGACCACCCATAGATATCTCTCCATGCTTTATCTCATGTCACCACCCCCCAAACAATGCAAGTCAGGGGTTACTTCAAGAAGCTTCCTCTTACAATAATCATTGATTCTGGTAGCACTCATAACTTCATTCACCCTCGCATCACCAAACAGGCTGATTTTTTTGTCCATCCTTGCTCTAACTTTGAATTCATGGTTGCCAATGGGGGCACCTTACCTTGCAAGGGGAAGTGTCACAATGTGCATATTTTTTTGGAAGATTATAACCTGCGCTCTGACATGTTTGCCTTGTCCCTAGGAGGATGTGATGTGGTTTTAGGCGTTCAATGGTTACGCACACTTGGCCCCATCTTATGGGATTTTGCTGAACTTTGGATGCAGTTTTCAGTCAATGGGTAATAGCACAAATTTAATGGCTTACAACAAGGGTCTCTCTGCATCATCAGTTCACATCGCCTGGAAAAGATCCTTAAGAAGAATTCAAATGGTTTCATCACTCAACTTCATTTCATTTAGATGCACCCATCAACGGTCTCCACTACTTCCTTCGATAGATATGCAGGTGTCTTTTCTAAACCCGTGAGCTTTCTGCCTTCAAGAGACCTTTCTAGTAAGAATTTAGCCACATCTACATCTCATCAGGAACTGATGGCTATTTTTCATGCAGTACAGAAGTGGTTGCCATCCCTATTAGGAAATTATTTCTGCCTCTAGACTGATATCCAGAGTCTGGACAATTTCCTGGAACAATGGGTCTCCTCCCCAGCACACCTGAAATGGGTTATCCAACTCATGGGTTCTTCCTATGCGATCACTTACAAGAAGGGTAAGGACAATATGGTGGCAGCTGCTCCTTCTCGCACATTTGATGACCCAGTTTCTCTTCCAGCTATTTCTCTACTTGTTCCAAATTGGTTGCAATCTGTTCAATAGGGCTCTCTCTTCTATGAACCCCATGCTTCTCCATCCGCAAGGCACTCTGGGTTCCTCAAAATGTATGACAAGGAACAATGTAACTTCTTTTGGTATGGACTAAAAATGACAATTCAACGGCTGGTGGTTGACTGTGATGCTTTCCAGGTCAACAAGGGTGAAACGGCACTCTTTTTGGGACTGCTCGAACCCTTGCCCATCCCTACACAAATTTGGCCAACTATTTCTATGGATTTCCTAGAAGTGCTCTGGTGGTACAATACCACATCTACAAGGACACCATATGAAGTAGTCTATGGACAGACACCGCCAGTTATTCTTCCATACACCTTTAGTAGCTCCACATTTCAGGCAATTGACTCGGTTCTTCGAAACTGCGATCAGATTCTTCTCATTCTGCAGGACAATCTTCACATGGCCAAAATTCGACTGAAACAACTAGCCACTCAACACCATTCTGAGCACACTTTTCACGTATATGATATGGTTCTTCTTCGTCTACATCCTTCCAAGCAATCCTCCTTGACACTCCAAAGGTGCCAGTGACCCGGAATGCCGCCCAAGGATGCTACAGGGGAACTAGTCCTTAGGAACCCGTGTCAACCCTTCTCTTTACTTTGGACGCATATGCTGTTAAATTTTTAGAATTTACTTCAATCTGATCTAGGATCTTAACTGAGAGAACAACATGTACAGCAAATCTACAACATATCAATCATAGACACAATAATGCAAGCATACAAGAGACACAGAGTTTACTTGGAGAAAACCATAAAGGTGAAAAACCCCAATAACTTCCTTAGAGATAGATAGAGCAATGACACAACCAGAATACAAGAGACAGTCTTCTCCAAGCAACACAGCCTCCTCCTCCATAAGTGCGCCACTCTCCCAAGTGTGAGTGAGAGAATAGAATGTGTAAAATGAGAGAGACACACTCTCTATTTATACACTAACTTGACTTGACCGTTACTAAACTAGGTCGGATTCAACTTAACCACTTAACATAATGCTGACTGGGCCAACCCCCACTAGGGTGGTCTAATAACCCTTTGACCCACATGTCCGACCCCCAATAGGGTGGTCTAATAACCCTTTTACCCACATGACTTATACAGGGCCGACCCCAACAAGGTGGTCTAATAACCCATCAAGTATAAGTTACGACACTTACAATATAAATGACGACACTTCCATATAGAGGAATAATAACATCTCTATAGGAATACAATATACATATATGTGAAATACATTCTGAAGTTACATATACATCAACGCTCCCTCTTAACTAGGAAGGCATTTCTCGACATAGGTATTCTAGCACAAGTCTTCTTCTTTGGATCATCGTCACTGGATAATCGTCATTGAGTCATCATCATCGTCACTGCTGCTGCTATCTCAATCAATCTCTGAATCTACTCATCATAGGAAGTTCTACAAAGCCAGTCCTTTTTCATACTGGATATAGGCCCACCACCTGCAAGTCTTCGTCATCACTGGCCATACTGTGGAAATCTCAGGACTTATTACGTGCATCACAAAACCTTAAAAGAGTCTCTTTACTAGCAAGAACTCTAAAGAGAATCTGAGGCCCTTTTCATCCTATCCAGATCTCCAGGACTTATTACATGTGACCCCACCACAAAACCTAGAAAGAGAATCCCAGGACTGATTATGAGCACAAGGCTCAACCTATCGGATCTCCCAGGGCACAAATTACATGTGGTCACCACAAAACCTCGAAAGAGCATCCCAGGACTGATTACGAGCACAAGGATCAACCTATCGGATCTCCCAGGGCACAAATTACATGTGGTCATGGCAAAATCTCGAAAGAGCATCCCATGACTGATTACGAGCACACGACTCAACCTATCGGATCTCCCAGGGCACAAATTACATGCCATAGGACAAAACCTCGAAAGAGCATCTGCTAGATATCCCAGGGCACAAATTACATGCCATTGGCAAAACCTCAAAAGACTATCTGCAGATCTCCCAGGGCACAAATTATATGTCCTCCCAAGAAAAACCTTGAAAGAGCATTTTCTAGATATCCCAGGGTACAAACTACATGCCATAGGAAAAACCTCGAAAAACTATCTGCAAATCTCCCAGGGCACAAATTACATGCTTATCTGCACAACCTGTTCCAGCCACAGAGTATCAACCTGATACTCACCATACATCATCCTGATCATCATCACTGCAACATCCTGCTGCATGTCATCTGGAGCAACATCCCGAAGCTCGTCATCCATGATCATCCTGATCATACAATGCATCTACCTGATGCATACCATGTATCTACCTGATCATACAGTGTATCCACCTGATACAAATACAAATACATGATACATATCACCATACATGATCCACCTGATCATACAATGTATCCACCTGATACATATACAGATACATGGTCCAAGCATCCAACATGATGCATATACAAAAATACATACAAGTGATCCAACTGATCATATCCAACATCCAAGATGATGCGTACATACATATAAATGATCCAACTGATCATATCTAGTATCCAACATGATGCGTACATACATATACATATAAATGATCCAACTGATCATATCCAGCATCCAACATGATGCATACACAGAGCAATAACTGGAGCATCATCCTGATGCTCATCATCCAATGCTTACATCCATATCCATGTGAAGGATCCTCCTTCCAACATGCTTGAAATGGCTTCTGCAAATGTGTCGATTACTTTTTCCTCAAAGTGTCATCAATTTGAAGAACACCAAGCCTCTCCCTGAAGTACTCAAACTTCACCCTGGCTAGTGGCTTCATTAGCACATCTGCAATTTGCTCGTCTGTCGCAATATACAGGAGCTTCACGGCTTCTCTCTACACCATATCCTTGATATAGTGATATTTGATCTCTATGTGTTTCAACCTGTCATGAAACACAGGGTTCTCGGACAGCTTCACACAACTCTAGTAGCATCCAATGGGAGATCAAATAACTTAGACAGTAGCTTCCGAATCCATACTGCCTCACAACTAGCTGAACAGGATGCAACATACTCTACCTCAGCTGTACTCGGTGCTACGCAGGACTGCTTCCTGCTAAACCAAGAGATCACACCTGATCCCATACTGAAGCAGCACCCAGATGTGCTCTTCCTATCTACAGCACTGCCAGCCCAATCTGAATCAACATAACCCTGTAGGTTAAACTTTTGATTCACTTCATACTTGATCCCATAATCCACTGTGCCCTTCAGGTACCTTAGAACATGCTTTACAGCAACCAGGTGAACACTCCTCGGATCCGTCAGGAACTGGCTCAATGTGTTCACCGCAAAGCAAATATCTGGTCTTGTGTTCATCAGGTACATAGAGGACCCAATCATCTGATGATACATCGTGACATCAACTGGATCAGATGAAGCATCACACTGAAGCTTCAGGTTTGATGCCATAGGTGTGGCCACATCCTTGCAGTCCATCATCCCGAACCTCTTCAGGATATCTACTACATACTTCCCTTGTCCAAGGAAGATTCCATCTGCACTCTGCCACACCTCCATGCCAAAAACAAATAGTGCATCATCCCCAATTTCTTCATCTTGAACTCGGCAGCAAGATTCCGCTACGTGTCGACAATTAATTTGTCATCTCCTGTTACAAATAGGTCATTCACATATAGGAGTAGAATCACAAGATTCCATTCCTCAACCTTGTAGTAAAGGTTGGTATTCACTTCACTCTTGGTAAAGCCCAAAATGGATAGGAAGCTGTCTATCCTACCAAGTTCTGCACACATATATGACTACACCATTCAAGGAGGCTGTCTTGAAATCCATCTGGTGCATCTTCTATTTCATCACTTTTATATTTCTCTATGCTGCCATCTGCAGCATGCTTGATCTGATAGTTCCATTTGGAAGTCACAACAGACTTCCCTTCAGCTCTTGGGACCGCATCCCAAACATCGTTCTTCATGATCGACGGATCATGGCATTCTTCCCGTATCCTAGGAACTTCAATATCTTCAATAGATAATTTTGTTGCTTGAACAAATGTTGTAGTCCTTCTTTTGTAGGTGAAGGTATACAATCTTTCCTACACAACAAGTTAAATTGCATGATTAGAAAACATCTCATAGTTTTCAGAACAAATTCTTACACATAAAGAAATATGTCATACAATCATGCAATTATCTTAGCCAATGCTTCAATACAACATTTATCCATATTCCGTAACTTTCTAGATGCCTTCCAATCTCTACCAGAACATTGTTAAGAGTGTGCACAACTCCTAACATGTCAGCAAAGAGGTTTCATTCTAGATAAGTAGAAATGGAATGTTGTACAGTGCCATAGGCCACTTACCCATGTATATTAGTAGTATACTATTCATCAATGCAATTATTCTAATATGCATAATACACAACCTAATTCTAGGAACATAAGCATATGCATCATTGAATAACATTATGTAAGAAATAACAATTCAAATACTTATCTTTGTTTGGTTGCTGGGTGGACTCCCTCTGAATCTCTACAACTCCATTCTGATGTGGATTGTGAGAAGTGGTCAACTCCCTATGAATATCTGCATCTTTGCAGAAACTACTGAAGTGTGCTCCTTTTCTTTTTTGCAGGAACAACTCGAGTGTGCTCCCTCTTGATCTTTGCTTCCTGGATTACCTGTCCTTGAACTTATATCCATCCTTAATCACTATGCATGCTCATTAGTATCATCATTGTGTTATCCTCGAGGTCTCATACATAATCACACATTCATTAGTATAATCTTAATACTATCAAAACACAATAATCTTAAACATGTATAATCATGATCATTTCAAACATAGATAATAAACATTAGTATTCAAGGTTTCAGGGAAGTCTTCTTTTACTCATGCATATCCTTATTTGATCATAGGACTCTTCTGATTAGTTAAATCATCAATGCATAAACCCGTGATTACTCAAACCTATACCTTCATGATTCTTCTGGTTATTCATATCATCAATTATGGTAAGAACCATAATATGCATACAACCATGACTATTCAAACCTATGAATTTATGAATAATCATTATCAACAACACAATAGTATAAGATCCTAACACAAGGTAGGATTCTAGCTTGATATAGGAAAAACATACCTGGATTAGCATGCTAGCTAGTTATGTCTAACATACCCATCTAATGTCTTCTGGTTCTCTTCAGTGACTTGTGCTAGTAACCTGCATGTCTCATAAGTTAACCATTGTAGAACCAAGTTATACATACCTCGTAAGTAGATCTTCTATGTGATCCATGACAATGGATGAATCTTTGTCTTCATGTCACCATGATCATATGTTCTTGAAGTAGAACATGATTTGACTTTCTTGGTGTACCATTTATGTTAGCGAACAACATAAACCTCATACAACATCACAATGCATTAGTACAATTAGAAGTGTCAAAACCTTAATCAATGAATATATTCTATTAAGGTGATACGACAAGTCTAGTAATTAATCAGGATTGTACTTTAATGATATGAAGACAAACATATTATAAACTTAACGATGAACAGAATTCAAAACATACCTGTAAGCCATACCTATCAAGATTGCTTGTAATCTTCTTATGTAAGGCCTTAGCCTCATCTCCCTCTGAAACAGGAACTTCTTCACTTATGCAGGTGACCAATCCATCCTCTTCTAGGATTAAACCAATCCACTTGATTTGCAGGAACTGGATCTGGAGCTATATTAGGGTTTGTCAGAGAAACCCCAAAAATTCAAAATTTGAATTTCAAACTTCCGAAAGGATAGAAATATGCGCCTTGATGAGCTGATCAAGTTGGTATATTCAGAATTTGAAAACTACAAAGTTTCACCCCTCGAAATTGCCTTTTAGATTTCCGGATTCACTAGGGAGGACCCTGAATTAGGGTTTGAGTTTCCCGGAGCTTCACCCAACCAAAATATTTGATTCAAATCTCTAAGATTCGATTTGTCTGGGGATATTCCAGCCGTGGTCGCAGATTTCCAAAATTCCAATTTTTGCAGAAGCCCTAATTTTCCATCTTTCCGATCAAAGTCCCAAACTGGGGTTTGATCAAGACTGTCCTTTTGTCCAACCAAAAAATCTAATCTTGGTCTCTAAATTTCGATTTTGATGAGTAGCATCCAACTATGGTCTCCGATTACAAAAATTCTAACTTTCTCCGAAGCCCTAAATTCCGGAAGCCATGAATGGAGGTGCTAAAAAATAATTATGTTTTGACAGAAATATGTACCTGATTGTTTCTGGTGTAACTACGAACTTTTCGATCCACAAGGTCTAAAAAATATTTCTGAGATATCCTGACCTGTCATCTTTCCATCCCGATAGGTCTGACCTCAATTGGATTCTCTAAGAGAGAGTTATGCCACATGTCGTAACGTGACCTGTTTATGGGATAAAACAGGAGAGCGAACTTGTACGGCATTCCACATGTCATTGGTTCAACTTTGGCCTCTGAAAATTTTTCTTGAGGTAGTACAGGCTGTGTACTACTTGTCATTTTTTATGAAATTTCATTTGGAGCTTCCTAGCCCAAGTTATGACCTTTTTTTCAAGGTCACCTGTTTTTGACTCAGATCTGGAAGAGGCAGAAACCCTATATTGTACAGATCATAAATCACAAAGTACAATGAATTAGAGGTTTTCCTTTGGACACAAGGTACATGGGGATCTGATATTCGACCTGTAACATTTTTAGACCCAAAAAATTCACCTAAACGGATTTATAGAAAAAGTTCTACAATGATTGGTGTTTTCTATATCAAGCCCTAGCATCGTAAGTGCAACAAGTGTCATACATGCCATGTCATGCCTTCTTTTAGGCTAGCTCTGATACCATGTTAAATTTTCAGAATTTACTTCAATCTAATCTAGGATCTTAACTGAGAGAACAACATGTACCGCAAATATATAGCATATCAATCATGGACACAATAATGCAAGCATACAAGAGACACAGCGTTTACTTGGGGAAAACCATAAAGGTGAAAAACCCCAATAACTTCCTCAGAGATAGATAGAGCAATGATACAAGCAGAATACAAGAGATAGTCTTCTCCTAGCAGCAGAGCCTCCTCCTCCATAAGTGCGCCACTCTCCCAAGTGTGAGTGAGAGAATAGAATGTGTAAAATGAGAGAGACACACTCTCTATTTATACACTAACTTGACTTGACCTTTACTCAACTAGGTCGGCCTCAACTTAACCACTTAACATAATGCTGACTGGGCTGACCTCCACTAGGGTGGTCTAATAACCCTTTGACCCACATGGCCGACCCCCAATAGGGTGGTCTAATAACCCTTTGACCCACATGACTTATACAGGGCCGACCCCAACAAGGTGGTCTAATAACCCATCAAGTATAAGTTACGACACTTACAATATAAATGACGACACTTCCGCATAGAGGAATAATAACATCTCTATAGGAATACAATATACATATATGTCAAATACATTCCGGAGTTACATATACATCAACATATGCTTTGTAAGTCATCCTGTAGTATTTGTTGATCCATAGTTAATATCAGCCCATAGTATTGACCCATAGTATTGGACGCATATGCTTTGTAAGGCATCCCATAGTATTATATGTCCCATGGTTTTGACCTGTAGTATTGGGCATAGACTTAGTATATAAGTGTGTGTTGAGGCCAATGAAGGAACTGTGAAGTTATTTGTATTGAGCTTGCTCAAAGGAGGTTGGCCCCTCGAACTGGCCTGCGATCAATATAAAAGTGATTCTGGGTTCTGTTATTGCTGCTATATCATGTATTTTGATTAATTAATTGTTGCAGGTTCTTCACAGTAACTAGGCCACATCTCCGGAATGGTACTTTATGTAATCAGTTTTTCCAATGTTCTAATGCATCATCAGAGTCGGAAGACGCAAAGCTCTCGCTGTGCCATCCCAGCTCACCGTCGGCAGTAGGATGAATGTAGTCTTCAAAAATATTGAATGCATGATCCCATTCAGTGGGATTGGCATCTTTTACATGCTGAATGTATCGTCGTCCTTCAGCTAGATCCAATGGGGCTATGACTCTGAGATCGCGATTCTCAAAGTTCATCATGCGTCGCTTGAAGTTGATGACAGCTCCACTATCATTAGCCCATCCAATCCCCAATAGCGCAGGATATGAGCTTCCTCCTTCAACCACTTCAATGACATCGAAGTCAGCATAAGTCTTCATGCCCTCAATATTGATCGTTAGTCACGGAACTCACCCAATGGGTGTTACTTTCGCATGGTTAGCCAACCTTAGCTGCACAGGAGACCAGCTCAATGGGGGAATCCCCATGTTCTACCACGCCTGCTCGGTTAAAATGTTAACATCCGAACCAAGATCAAGAATAACATAGTCAACATCATAGTCACCAATCTGAATGTTCATCCTCATCTCTTTGTTAGTCTTCCATGATTGTAGGGAGTTAACCACAGACTCCTATCGTCCTTTCGTATAGCGCTGCAACCATCCCTCAATCTCAACCAGGGTAGCTGGGTCTCGAGCCAATAATAGATAGCTCTCAAGAAACTTTTGCAATGTTCCCGCTAGTGTCGACAGACTGGCTTCAGATATAGTGTCAAAAACGGGTGGCATATCGCAAACAACAGCTTTACCATAGTCTTTATCCAACGTGAGATGCTCCTAAAGGAATGTCTCTTGTTCAGCATTGATGTCAAACGGTACCTTCTTCTGGCCTGCCAACTGAATCATCGGCCGCGAGTTATCTTCCCCAGTCGTTTTTCCTCCACGAGTGACAACAACCACCGAAGCATCTTGTGGTCATGGTTCTATAGAAATTATCACAATATTGGCACCCTGCATGTGATTCTGTTTCAGATTCCCTGGTTGATTCACATTTTGATTTGTATTCTGATTCGGTCATGGGGGTTGATTTTGTACTGGTTGTTGTGCTTGGTTCTGGAGAGGTTGCTGTGGCTGGGCCTGATTCTATAGCTGTAGAGCGTTCCCAGCCTACTATCATGCAATCAACTATGGGCAATTCTCAACTATATGATCATTAACAAAACATAACTTACATTGATTCTGTAGTAGTGGATAGTCACGTTGATAATGCCCCCATACTACACAGTGATAACATTGAACTGGTCCATGACCACCTTGTCCTCCTCCTCCATGACCAAATATGCCACCACGTCCGCCCCCGTATCCTCCTCGGTAGCCGTCCTGCTACTGGTACTGTGGTTGGTTGAACTGTTGCTGCATTGGTGCCAGTTGCATCCCTTGCCCTTGTGGTGCATACTACGGTTTCTACATATACTGTGGCTATGGGGAAGCCATCTGCATCAGAGTATATTGTGGCATGATCCGCTATGGTTGCTGTTGCTGTGGTACAAAGTGCATCTGTGGTTGAGGTAGCGGCTGGGCTACCTGCGGCTATGGTTGCGATTGTTGTACAACATGTTGATCATCCTTGACATAGAATGAATCACACATTCTCTCTTGGAGCAACCCATATGCATGGAAATCTTTTTCATCATGACCCACTGACTTGCAAAATGTGCAATAAAAATTTCTCGGAGTTGTTACCATTTTCTGCATCTAAGGGCAATTTGTCATGACTGTGCCCATACACCTAGTAGACGCGACACCATGGCATGCTGTCGCCACTCAACAGGTTTGGCACACCTGACACCAAATAATTGCGGAAATCCAGGCAATTGTCCTTTGTGTGCCCTTCTCCTCGGCATCGTGTACACCATACGTCATCGCGTTGTTCCTTGTTTTTCTTCAAATCTTGTAGCTATATAGTCAAGTTAGCGAGCTGTGTCTGTATCTGCGACATCCCTGTTGCATTATCTCCAATCGGCAATGCCTCCAATTGCATTGTAATCTCTAGAGCTTCACTGGGCGTCGAGATGTTTTGTTGCATCAATGGAAGCCGAATGTGTGGTAGCAATGCCGCGATGAACCATTCTTTATGTTGGATGGTGCTCATATCGAAGCTAACCTTTTCCATCAATGTCTTAAATTGTTGGTCGAAATCCCATACCGTCTCATTGGGATATTGCTTAATTTCCTTCAATTCTGTAATGTATTCAGCCTCAGACTTGGGCCTTCTAAATTCGGCAATCAGCCCATTCCGAATCTCATCCAGCGACTTCGCTGGTGCTCCTGTAGGGACTAGAATGAACTTCATAAACAATCCAATGCACGACTCCACAGAGTCGTCGCTAACTGTCCTTTCTTAGCATCATCATTGGTGATTTGCTTTATGGTCCAGACCACTTCACACAAAAACCAATACTGTTCCGGGTTGTTTATCGCACTCCCATGGAACAATGGTAACTTAGCATCATCTCCCACCATTATGGGCTTCCTTCCTCCTTTCGTTGTACTATTACCAATTAATTATGTGGAATTGTCGAACTTGGCAGTGTCAAAGTGGTATTTCTTGCTATCTTAGAGATAGTGAGCAGAGGTGTGGGTACGTTGGTGCGGGGGTTTGGTCCTGCCTCTATCCTGGGCGTAGCCTGGTTATCCTTTTCAGAACTGTGAGGTCACTTCATCCAGTGTGGTCTTCCTTCACGGTCTTACGGTTCGACCGCAGCAGGACCTTCTCCTGTCCTCTGCCTCTTTTCCTATTGGAACCTCGCTCCTCCCCTCGTAAGACCACTTTCTTCCTCGGCTTCACTGATAGTCTCATCATGACCTGCACCCATCTACCCCTTACCATTCCATGTACCGCCCCCCAACAGTCGCGGTACCCATGGCCTCTGCCCACCAGGCTGTCTACTGATCAAGACGCATCTTCAATATACCCTTTTTTGCAAATAAGCATCTTAATCAACAGTTGAAGCGACAGCAAAAACCTTCCCCTTGGTTCGTGGAAGAAATATATTTCATCTTCACTATAAGAGTTCTGCGTGTCAATCGCAAATTCAGTGATATATCCTTCCAAGATGTTATCGATCCAAACTTCGACAGCCCGTGACGCCTTACTATCGACTTCCTGTAACTCCTGAATCAACTCTGGGGTCCAAGTCGTCGGCTCACCACCCTGGAAATTCTTCTTCTGGAAGGTCAGCTTTGACAATCACTCGTACAAGATAACTGGGAATTCACAAAAAAACCATTCGTGTGGACCGTCGTGAATATACCTCCCCACCCACTGATCTACTGTTAGTCACGTGTTCCGACTTTCTTCTTCAGCAAACTCCTACAACTTCTAATCAAACCAGCTCAATATCTCCGGCTTTGTCGGGTGCCAGAACATGTCCTCCTTTCACTCGACACACGGTCCCAGCAATGGAACCATTTGTTGACGCAACTTCGGTCGATAGGGGTTCGGCTCACTATTGACACATACCACAGTCTCCCTAGGCACTGGCCCGGGTAGGTTCGATCCTGCCCAGCAACACCCGCAGAGAAGATGAGGTCTCACCTGAGGCTTCCAGGAAGAGCAGACGGAACCATGTTTCCGCCAAGGGAGGAGGAGGGTTGCGGCTATATGAATTAACTTTATTGCAACAATAAACATAAATCTCAGACATTTAACATGTATTCATAACGCATCATTCAATCACAACATTCATTATTCTAGCAGTAGTAACAGTAAACATTGCATCAAAGACATATAACAACATTCATATATTACAATACCACACAAAGATTGTACCAAAATAACATCATCATCATCTTACTACTGCATGAATTCAGTTACAATAACTTCTGACCCTAGTCATACACCAGAAGCAAAACATAGGTCCTCAGTCTTAGATCTCCATCGCAAGTATAACCTCTCATATGCATATCTTCTCCCTTCAACACTTACAACTCTCATCTATTTATAGGCTTTCACCATTACAATGTTTGTCCACTTACTAACGACTTTCTAACTGACACTATGGACAAATGACCCAATATCTAATTGACGTGGACCAAATGACCCAAAAACCCGCATACTGCGGTACAACTGACTCAACATTACATAATATGGGGTCGAAATGACCCAAAACCTTCCAACTACAGTATACTTTAACACAAAATACCCCTTCTGTGACCTCATCCGATGTGTCGCAGCGTCGGAAGTACTGCAACATCTCCTTATCGAACCGCCTGCCAACACCAGCAGATAGTCCTATTGGATTTGGTACTAAGTTAAGCAAAGAAGATGTTGGGTCAGCAGTTAATTCTACATTGTATAAACAACTTGTTCGAAGTATTTTTGTCAATCAAGATAAGTATGCTACTAATGTTTTAAAAAAATTTAAGATGGAAAAGTGTAAACCAGTAGATACTCCTATTAGATTTGGTACTAATCCTTGTTTCCCACATTGGTTTCAAGTTCTTGTGTTATTGCTATCAGTAATATTATTTGGATTTAAATTGTTATATATAAATTGTATAGTTAATCTGAAATGTTGTGTTAGCTAATGATTGATATGTGATGAGGATTTAAGGATCTTATCCAATCCATCAAGTTAGTTTTATGTTTCTAGTGTCCTTTTTGTTTTATGTATATCTTTTAGTAGTCAAATAAATATACTTAGACATAAGCAAAGAAGATGTTGGGTTAGCAGTTAATTCTACATTGTATAAACAACTTGTTGGAAGTATTATATATCTTACTTCTACTAGGCCTGATATAGTGTGTGCAACAAGTTTTATTTCAAGGTTTATGGAATTTCCTAAGGATTCACATTGGAAAGTTGGAAAGAGGATTTTAAGGTATAATGCAAGTACAACCACGTATGGTTTGTGCTACACAGCTTCAGAATACAATAAGCTCAAAGGTTACATAGACAGTGATTTTGCAGGAAGTATTGATGATAGGAAAAGCACATCTAGATATACACTTTCTTTTTTGGCAAGAATTTGATTTCATGGGAATCTAAGAAGCAACCCATAGTTTCCATATCTTTTGCAGAGGCGAAGTACATAGCAGCAACTACAACAACATGTCATGCAATTTGGCTTAAAATTCTTTTGTTAGATTTTGGATATATGGAGAAGGAACCTACTTCAATATTCCGTGATAACAAATCTGCTATTTCCTTGTCAAATAATAGTGTGTTTCATCAGAAAGGCAAACACATTGACACTCGGTTTCTTTTCATTCATGAACTTGTCAAAAATGGTGATGTCTTGCTCCAGTTTTGTGGTTCAAAAGAATTGTTAGCTGATATCTTCACCCACGGGGGGGTCACTCAGTAAACTTATTACATAGCATGATCGTTCACATGATATTAAAGAATATCCCTAATTTTACTAAATATTGAAAAATTCCTCCTATAATTTTATTGTTGAACCCCCCTCCCAATATGCCTTTCCAATTAAGAAAACCCCCAGTTTCACGAGATATTGTATGTATCCATTTTTATCAACCCATTTTTAATATCCCCATTGTATCAGATTATCAAGTTGTAACAAACAAGATCCCTAACATGTCTTAGTATAAGCAAACATGATGCTAAATAAAATAATAGTATAATGCTAATAATGATCCCACCAGGATTGCAACAATGACTGATCAATTTGTTGGGTTGGATAATGTAAGACCCAATGCAATAGTACTGGGAAGTAAAAATGTGTAAAAGGAAACCCAGTCAAGAGATCAACATAACAAAGAATATAAAAGGCTGATAGTCTAATAGTTAGTGTAATGCTTAGAAAATATGAGAATTGCATATGTTTCACACCACAGTTTGCCAATATATCAATTTTATGTCATGTAAATATAAGTATAGCCATAGAGAGCTCATATTTTCTATAATCTGAATAAATTAAACTCCATAAAAGTTCAAAATTGAAACCCTTTCTTGGATGGACTCTCCTACCTTCCCATCAAAACAAACACCGTTGATGTTTGAACCGAAATGAACAAAAGAAAATTCCTCTTACTTTCCAATAACGCCATGTGATCATGTGCATGCCTTGGATTTGGGTCATTCACAAGATGCAATGAATTTCCTCCACTTACTCTACATTTATTTTTGCAATCAAGGGAATTAACAATATTTAGTTACCTTTTCTTGGGTTATATATCTAATTTTTTCATGGTAACGACAACCCATAGGGTATGTAAATAAGGATTTAGATTTTCACCTATGTTCATGTCAATTCCAATACAATATTAAGATGGATACCTTGCATAAAATAATTGAAATTACAATTATGAATGTGCCAAATATAATTCAATCTAGCAACTATTCCTAACTAGCAATGTGAAAATGTTAAAGAAGAATACAAAAAGTTGAAAGAAATAATTAGTCAAAAAAGATTGATCTAACTTTTCTTGGTTTTAGTGAGTCAAGAAAGATTGATCTCACTTTTCTTGGTTGTCATGGAGCAAGGTTTGATTGAATCTCACTACCCACCTAAAATCCAACCTAAAAAATGAAGAGTTAGATGTTTTGACTCAAATGCCTACAAAAAATACAGTACAATTGTTCAACTCTGGAAATCCCAATTAGCTACATCTCTTAACTTAAAGATTAAAAACAATATAACATCAATTCAAACCAAGCCTAAATAAGCTATTAAATGAGTATTACTCAAGTCCAGTAATTCAAAGAGACTTCCATCGATATTATCATTGGTACACTATTATCATATTTATGCAAAACTTAGGATCATAAGCAATATCAAATAAAACTAGAGGGCCTTTAAATTTTAGGTGGGTATGAATTGAGCCCATGAGTTGGAGGTATGAATCCATCTCATGATTTGGAGGTTATTCCTTAGCCCACCCAAATAAAATAACCCCCAATATTTATATTACTATGTGAAATTAAAAAAACCCCTTGACCCCTAATACATGGCAATATATTTTTAAGGTTTTAAAGAGTATTCAAACCCCCAATATGAATGGACGTGATATGATATTGCCTTGATAGTGAACCCCCCATGTCTTCACCAAACCATTGGGAAGAATTTCTTTTGAGTTTCAAAGACAAAATCTTGGCATTGTCGATATAAAAAAAATGTAACCATCGAGATTAAGAGGGAGTGTTAGAAATAATCTCTTAATTTAGTTAGCAAATTATTAGTTTACAGTTACACGGTTGTTTAACCATTCCTGCAATTCAACAATTTATATAAATCTTTATATACTTATGAATCGAATACAGATCTGTGCGTGTGTGTGTCTTCTACTCAAATAACTGTTGCTTTGTTTACGTCCTAGTTTTTTCACGCTCACAATGGGATTTTTTTTCCATATACGAACCCTTACATACAACCTGTCAAGGACCAAGCTTGGGTTGTAGCTGCATCCAAGTTCATTGCTAAGCCGCCATGATTACAAGGAAGTGGACTAAAAGTGCACTTCAAGCAAGCTTTTTGCATCCATGTGTGAACCCTAATCTGACTTATGCCCACAACTTGAGTTGTTTGGGGTTTAACTTGAGTTGTTTGATGTTTAATTTGCGGTCTTACACAGTGTTGGAATTTGGTTTTTATTATACTCGTTAATTTTATGTTTTTTACTTTTTAGGTTTTTATATTACCCGTTATGAAATGTTTTGTTTAAAATTTTACCCTTCAACAATTTCCAAAAATAATTACCCTTCAATAATTTAATTTTATTGATTTTATTTCAAAATAATATTTTTTTTCTTTACTTTTTTATTAAAATTAAAATAATCATTATTAATATATATCAAGATCTATGAACTTATTCATATTCATTTTTTTACCATTTAGTTACTAAATTAATATTTAGGCGGTTAGGTGTTTATATCTTATTTTTGGGGGGAATGGACTTGGAAGAGTTGATAATCAAGATCAACCTCATTGCAACACATGTATAGCCTAGATTCAATATATGGTCGTCGTATGTAGTTAGGGTTAAATGAATTTTGAACCAACTTTAGTTAAGGTTAATCTGGAAAGTGGGCAGGTGTCCCGTTAATGGGCTGCTTCAACCGAGAATGGTAACTAATCTGCTTCACGACAGGTTGTGGCTCGACGGATGGGCAAGTTGGTTAAAGCTCTTACGCAACGCGTGGGCGAGTTAGTTAATTAAATAGCGGTGGCTAATGGTTCTTGTAGTGCACGAACTCCTCGATATTCCAAAAAGAGGAGCGCCAGAGGAAAATGAGGAAAATGGACTTTGTTCCTGACGTTTCCGCGACATCGACCGACCATGTAAACGGTGGAGAAGAATTGCAGGGGTGTTCCACTGAGCATTTTGGCCAAGCTTTCCTGAGGGTTTTTGGAATTGAGAGTTCTCGAGGAAACAAGGGTTTCACATCAGTGTGTTAAAGATCGTAACCAGGTAAGTTGGTAGCTAACTATATGTTTTTTTACATTTTGAATGTTCATGATGTATATTGTGTTGTTATTAATTTAATGTGTTTTTTGGCAGGATCAAGTAGTATCAGTCGAAGACCCCGCAAGTTGATGGAGCTTCTCCATCAACTTGCGCGAGTAAATATAAGCGTTAGATGCCATGGATTCGCGAGTTCCGGAAGATTTTGATTTTGACTCTAGAGCGTAAGTGCAAATCTTTTAACACTGCCTATCATTTTATGAAATGTAAACTCTAACGTGTGACTATATATATATATATATTTAATTTTTAATACTAGCACAGCCACGAGTACAAAGTGGCCGGTGTAGCCAACCACTTAATTTACATGTTTTCAATAAAAATTTATATTAAATAATTTACATATTTTCAATAAAAATTTATATTAAATAATTATTTATTTAGTTAATTAGTATTCAACAAAATTAATAATTTTAAATATAATTTTAATTTTAATTTACATATTTTCAATAAAATCGTATAATAATGATTTATTTAGTTAATTAGTATTTAACAAAATTAATAATTTTAAATATAATTTAAATTTACATATTTTCAATTATATATATTCTAACACCCTAAATAATAGCAAATATGTATTTGTTATTATATTAAATATTTATTTAGTTAGTTAATTTGTATTCAACAAAATTAATAATTTTAAATATAATTTAAATTTACATATTTTCAATCACAAGTTATATATATTCTAACACCCTTAATAATACCAAATATTTATTTATTTAATAAGGTTAAGTATCTAACCAAATTAATAATTGTAAATATAATAATTTTTATATAATATTTTAAAGTTATGACTTAAGTACCTAAACAAATTACTAATATTAAATATAATAATTTATTATATAATGTACTAAAGTTAATGAGCCCAAGGTGTGGCATATTAAAGTGTGGTATTTCAATTTAGTTCATATAAGTGGAACTAAATATGAAATTCAATAGGTTAGTTGTATAAATTGATATACAATGTTTATATTTACATAATTAGTAAATATGGTGTTGATATAATCAAAGTTTTATTTCACATAATTAGCATATATTATGTTGGTATAACCAAATCATAAGATTTAAGATGATCATTTTGCATAGACCATGGATAATAATGTGTTTTATAAGCCATGGATATTAATGCGTTTTATATGCCATGAATGTTAATATATATAGATATATAAATATATAAAGTTGACATGAATTACATGGGATATCCATATATTTAATTTTGATTGATATTGTAATATCGATTTTGAAAAATTTATACATTGAAGAATATTTAACTACAAAAGTATAATAGTAAATTAATAGTTATAATGACTTATCTCCAATATATTAATGAATTAATATTATTTTAATTATTTAACACATAATAAATAATTAATAATAATATGATTTAATTATTCTTTTAGCAAATGGTGAATTACCATTTAAAAAATATTATTTCAAAATCATTTAAAAAATATTAATAAAAAATATTTTTAAATTAATTATAATATAGTAATTAATTGCAAAAGAAATTATCATTAACTTATAATAACCTATTATAATTTTATTAATATTTTTTTAGGTAATTGAGAGATGGCTAAAATTTCATTATCATGGTTTTTATTTATTTTAGTTGTTAATATTTTTTTTATAATTTAAACAATTTATATCGTAGGTAGTTTCTTTAATTATTTTCTAAACCAAAATTCAACCATGGTAAAAACTAAATTCAAACAAGGTTGACCTTAAGTAAACCATCATAAAAAAGATACAAAACATGCATACTAAAAAAACCTTAAGTAAACCATCATAAAAAAGATACAAAACATGCATACTAAAAAAAGTCAACCATGTTAAATAAAATCAGCAATAGTTGAGCATAGTCAATTGTGGTTCATTGAAGTCAACCATAGTTGAGCATAGTCAACTGTGGTTCATTAAAGTCAACCATGGTTATCCAAAGTCAAACATAGTTAACAAAAGTCAATCATGGTTAACTAAAGTTAACCATGTTCACACAATAGTCATCCATGATTACCCCTGGTTCAACATAGTCAACCATGCTAAATATAGTCAACCTTCATCAATTCTGATCAAACCATAGTCAACCATGGTAAACGATAGTACATCATAATAAGGACCAAGACAAAATTTAACCATGCTAAAAGCCAAAGTCAAACATGGTTTGCTAAGGTAATCCAATGTCAAATTGTGAAGAACTTACAATAATTAATTGACAAAAATACACGATCTATCAGATCACAAAATACTTTTATTGATAGGCCACTTCGAGGGGGCAACCTCCTTTGAGCAAGCTCAATACAAAATAACTTCACGGTGCCTTCATAGGCCTCAACACACACTTATATACTAAGTCTAGGCGCCAATATTGTGGGTCAAAACCATGGGCCATTACAAACTATGGATCAACAAAACTATGAGCGACTTACAAAGCATATGCGCCAACAACAATAACACAAACTATGGATCAACAAATACTACGGGATGACTTACAAAGCATATGCATCCAACAACAATATACTAACAAAGCAAGGACATGGGTTCTTAACATCCCCTCCCCCTTAGAAAAAGCTTTGTCCTCAAAGCTTTAGATGTGGAAATTGTTGTTGAATCTGAAGGAGTGGTTCCAATGTAGCATCCTCTGGTTGCATGTTGTGCCACTGAATTAAGACCTCGGCGATAGAGCGAGAACCAAGCTGACGAGTGCGCGTATTGAGGACGGCCTCCAGCTCTAAAAGGATGGATCCTTCATTATACAGTTTAGGAAAAATAGTTTTTCCTCTAATGTTGGTGTCAAGAAATTTTTTAAGAAAAGAGACATGAAATACTAGATGAATGCGGGAAGAAGGAAGGAGTTTCAATTTATAAGCAACGGACCCAATCTTCTAAAGAATCCGATATGGCCCATAGAACTTTGGAGCGATCTTATGATGCCCTTTGAGCTTCAAGGAGGCTTGCTTGTACGACTGGAGATGAAGAAAAACCATATCACCTACTTGAAAAGTGTGCTCAGAACGGTGCTGATCGGCTTGTTGCTTCATGCAATTTCTTGCCATGTTAAGACTGTCCCGCAAAATGCAAAGAATCTGATTGCGGGTTCGAAGGACCATGTCAACTGCCTGAACTGGTGAACTGCTGGAGGTGCATGGAAGAAGAACTGGAGGTGCCTAACCATAGATTGCTTCATATGGGGTCATTTTAGAGGCAGTGTGGTAAGAGGTATTGCACCACCATTCAACGAGAGGGAGCCACTTTTCCCACTGATGTTGTTGTTCAGAGGTGAAGCAATGAAGATAAGTTTCCAAGCATTTATTGATAATTTCAGTCTGACCATCTATTTGTGGGTGATACCCTGAACTCATCTTTAGTTTGGTGCCAGTGTGGAGAAAAATTTATGTCCAAAAATGACTAGTGAAAGTCGCATCACGATCTGAGACAATGAAAGAATGGATGCCATGAAGACGAAAGATTTGGTCCAGGAAAATTGAGCGACTAAGGAGGCTATATAGGGATGGCTGAGAGCACAGAAATGACTATATTTGGAGAGGCAATCAACCACAACTAGAATCACTATCTTCCCTCCAGATTTAGGGAGACCTTCAATGAAATCCATAGAAATATCTATCCAAATCCGTGTAGGTTTGGGCAAGGGTTCGAGCAATCCCGGAAGGAGTGTCGTTTCACCCTTATTGCACTGGCAGGTATCACATTCAGCCACCATCTATTGAATTGTCCTTTTCATGCCCTGCCAAAAGAAGTTACGACGTGCTCGTTCATACATTTTGAGGAACCCAGAGTGCCCTACCGATGGAGAAGCATGGAGTTACTAGAAGACAGCCTGTTGAAGATCTGTGCTCTAGGGAAGCACTAGACGACCCTTGTATCTCAGGGAAGCACCATCCCAAGAGTAATGTGGTACAACAGAAGGGTTGTTGGTCAAGCTTTCGATGATTTGAGATAAGGAAGAGTCATTGACATAGCCCTGTTGAACAGATTGCAACTAATTTGGAACAGGCATAAAAATAGCTGAAAGAGAACCTTGGGCATCAAATGTGCGAGAAAGAGCATTTGCCACAATATTGTCCTTACCCTTCTTGTAAGTGATCTCATAGTCATAACCCATGAGTTTGCTAACCCATTTCTATTGTGATGGGGAGGAGACACATTGTGCCAAGAAATATTTCAGACTCTGGTGATCAGTCTTGATGCATAAATGATTCCCTAATAGGTATGGGTGCCACTTCTGTACTGCATGCAAAATAGCCATCATTTTCTTCTCATATGTAGAGGCAACTAAATTCTTACCTGAAAGGTCTTTGCTTATGAACGCAATGGGGTGGTCATCTTGAAGGAGAACAGCACCAAGTCCATTTCCGCAAGCATCACTCTCAATAGTGAAGGGCCTGAAAAAATCGGGCATAGATAGAATACGTGTAGTACACATAGCTTGTTTCAGTTTGTCAAATGCACACTTAGTAGCATGTGTCCATGTAAAAGCATCCTTTTTCAATAGAGCAGTGAATGGAGCTGCAATCTTCCCATAATCCTTGACAAACTTGCGGTAGTATCCAGTCAACCCCAAAAAACCACGAAGGCTCTTGAGTGTCTGAGGATGAGGACAATTGTTCATGGCAGCGATTTTGGTAGGATCCACGCGAACCTCTTGTGCTGAGATAATGTGCCTGAGATACTCAACTTCCTTCTGTCCAAAAACACATAAAGATTGTTTGGCATGGAGATGATGGTTAGAGAAAAGTTACATGACAAGATCCAGATGTTGGAGATGTTCATCCCATGTTTTACTATAGATGAGGATATCATCAAAGAATACCAGAATGAATTTCCGCAAGTAGGGCCGAAATATTTTATTCATTAAGGCCTGGAATGTGGAAGGAGCATTAGTGAGGCCAAAGGGCATGACCAAAAACTCATAGTGGCCATCAGTGTGCGGAAAGCTGTTTTAGGGATATCATCCTCATGAACCCGAATTTGATGATACCCAGAACGAAGATCCAACTTGGAGAAAAATTGAGCCCCATGAAGCTCATCAACAACAGGAATTGGAAACTTATCCTTGATGGTGAGGTGATTAAGTGCTCGAAAGTCAATGCAGAGGCACCATGACCCATCTTTTTTGTAGACAAGAAGAACCAAAGAAGAAAAGGAACTAGTGCTTGGGAAAATAATACCTTACTTCAGTAAAACCTGAACAAGCATTTCAATCTTTGTTTTTTGGTGAAATGGGTAGCGATAGGGCCTGATGTTGGGAGGAATGCTACGAGGAAGGAGCTGAATACGATGGTCCTTGGGCCTTGAAGGTGGCAATCCCATTGGGTCAGCAAATACACCTGTATATCGATCCAGAATTTGTTATAGATCCAGAGGAGTAGTGGCGACCGTTGATGGTTGCATCTGAATGGAATGGATCTGAGTGATGACACCATGTGAATTCTTCTTAAGGAGTTTTTCCATGCGATGTGAACTGATGATACTGAGAGACCCTAGTTATAATCCTTTCAATGTGTTTTTTGTCCATTGGGGGAAAACTGCATCCAAAGTTCAGCAAAATCTCATAAGATGGGGCCAAGTGTGCGTAGCCATTGAGCGCCCAAAACCACATCACATCCGCCTAAGGTCAAGGAAAACATGTCAGAGCGTAGGGTATAATCTCCCATAGAGATACGCACATTACGACACTTCCCTTTGCAAGGTAAGGTGCCCCCATTGGCAACCATGACTTCAAAGTTGGAGCAAGGATGGATAAAACAATCAGCTTGTTTGGCGATCCGAGGGTCAATGAAATTATGAGTGCTACCAAAATCAATGAGTATTGTAAGAGGAAGGTTCTTGAAGAAACCCCTGACCTGCATTGTTTGTGGGGTGGTGATTCCAGCTAAATCATGGAGAGATATCTCTTGCTGGTCGTCCTAAGACGAAGGGTCAATAGCTAGTTCCTGAATGTCGACCTAAGCATCCATTGTATCTGGATCTTTGTCATGCACTTCAAAGGCAAGCAGAGAATCCACATCCAAGAGATAGAGCTTTTGCTGAACACGTCTATGTCCCCGAGTGAATTTCTCATCGCAATTATAACAAAGCCGCTTTTCTCTGCATGCTTGCATCTCTGTTCCAGACAAATGCTTAATAGAAGTTGGTCGAGGAGATGGCGGTATGGGTGGTCGTTGAGAACCCATATTTCATAAGAGGACAAAAGTGGGTTTGGAGAGTTGTTGGGCTACAATCTTATCTTCTGCCAACTTAGCCAACCCCAGGGCTTCCATCATTGTGTTGGGATAGAACATTTTGACCTTAGAGCAAATGGCATCCTTTAGACCACTAATAAAACAACTCCGGTAGAAGTCATCAGATAATCCTTCAGTGTGGTTGGCTAGTTTACCAAATTCGGTTTGATACTCTCTCATAGTGCCAATTTGGAAAAGTTTAGTGAGGGCTTCTATGAAGTCATCAAAAGCACTTGGACCAAATCATTGCAAAAGGAACTGGAAAAAGTCTGGCCATTTTGGCTCTTCATGAGCCTTGATGTACCAACGGTACCATTAAAGAGCTTCCTGTTCCAAATGAAAGGATGCAAGTGGAACTTTGTTGACATCAAAAGTATTATGCAGACTGAAATATTGTTCTGCACGATAGATCCATCCAGTAGGATTAGTACCATTGAAGCGAGGAAAATCAAGCTTCGGATCACAGAAATTATGTGAAGAACCTGCAACAATTAATTAATCAAAATACACGATACGGAAGCAATAATAGAACTCAGAATCACTTTTATATTGATCACAGGCCACTTTGAGGGGGAAACCTCCTTTGAGCAAGCTCAATACAAATAACTTTACGGTACCTTCATTGGCCTCAACACACACTTATATACTAAGTCTATGTGTTGTAGAAATTTCTCCCTACGGATAGGTAGAAACTCTCGTAGGTTAGAATAGACTTAACTGACTCTAAACTAAGACAAAAAGATAACAAATGCTACCTTGAATTCCTAGATCTAAACAAACATCTCAATATTATATTGCTGAAAGAAACGGAAGAGATCTAACTGACCTTCGATTCGATTGCTCATCTTAGTGGTTGCTCCAATCTCCAAGTCCTCGCGAATGAACCTATCAAAATGAAACCAAGATACAAGCATATACGATCCTCTAGCAACTTGAAATATGAGTTAGGATCTAAATCTATAGCAGAAACAAATCATATGATTGAAACAAAATCAACATACATGATTTGAAAAACAAGACAAGTTATGTTTTATTACCAACTTGAAGTCACTTACAATGGTTGCTTGATGTCCAAGCCAACTCCCAGCTCCAAGTGCTTTCTCCTCTAGCTATCTCCACAAAGATTCAAGATCATAGGTTTGATATCTCCAAGAGTCCTCCCCTTTGCTCATGGAAGGCCTCTCTCTTATAGTGTGTAGTAGGGTTAACCAACAAGAAAGAAGGATGGATCTTAGGAGTATTTAGTGGATCGGGCCCACTAATCTGAGAAAGTGAGTTAGGATCGAATCAGGGATACCAATCCTCAAAAATATCTCAAAGATCAAGATTCCACAAGCCATGGAAAAAAGGCTAAAAAAGGAGTACCGCACCCCTTCAACTAAGCATAGAGAAGTAGTACCGTGTGGCAGAGAAGGACCATAGCACGGTAGTGGGGACTACCGCTCCCTTAAGCTTGAGCAAGGTGCGGTAGTGTAGGTAAATGAAGTCTCAGCTGGGTTGATTCTTGATAGGACAGGTTTGTCTTCAAGGATCATTCATCATTTTTCTCTTCTGGGTGTTTTAAGTAGTAGGGGAAAGTGTCGTTAACTGTTTTTACTGTGAAGATGCGACACGGTGAAATATGGAGGTATAACACTATGCCCAATACTATGGGTCAAAACCATGGGACATATAATACTACGGGACGACTTACAAAGCATATGCGTCCAATACTACGGGTCAATACTATGGGATAATATTAACTATGGATCAACAAATACTATGGGATGACTTACAAAGCATATGCGTCCAACAACAATATACTAACAAAGTAAAGAGAAGGGTTGACACAGGTTCCTAACATCCCCTCTCCCTTAGAAAAAGCTTTGTCCTCAAAGCTTTAGTTGCAGAATCTGAAGGAGTGGTTCCCCTGTAGCATCCTCAAGCTACATTCCAAGCCACTGATACCTTTGGAGTTTCAAGGAGGATTGCTTGGAAGGTTGTAGATGAAGAAGAACCATATCAACTACATGAAGAGTGCGCTCAGAATGGTGCTAAGCGGCTAGTTGTTTCAGTCGAATTCTGGCCATGTGAAGATTGTTCTGCAAAATGAGAAGAATCTGATCGCAGTTTCGAAGAACCGAGTCAAATGCCTAAACTATGGAGCTGCTGAGGGTGTATGGAAGAAGAATTGGTGGTGTTTGTCCATAGACTGCTTCATATGGTGTTCTTGTAGATGTGGTATTGGACCACTAGAGCGCTTCTAGGAAATCCATAGAAATAGTTGACCAAATCTGTGTAGGAATGGGAAAGGGTTCAAGCAGTCCCAAAAGGAGTGTCGTTTCACCCGTGTTAACTTGGCAAGTATCACAGTCAGCCACCATCCATTGAATTGTCATTTTTAGTCCCTGCCAAAAGAAGTTACATGGTTCCCTGTCATACATTTTGAAGAACCCAGAGTGCCCTGCTGATGAAGAAGCATGGAGTTCATAGAAGAGAGAGCCCTGCTAAACAGATTGCAACCAATTTGGAACAAGTAGAGAAATAGCTGTAAGAGAAATTGGTTCATCAAATGTGCGAGAACGAGCAACTGCAACCATATTGTCCTTACCCTTCTAGTAAGTGATCGCATAGTCATAACGCATGAGTTGGATAACCCATTTTAGGTGTGCTTGGGAGGAGAACCGTTGTTCCAGGAAATTTTCCAGAATCTGGAGATTAGTCTTGATGTAGATATAATTTCCCAATAGGAATGGTTTCCACTTTTGTACTGCATGCAAAATAGCCAGCATATCCTGCTGAGATGTAGATGCGGCAAAATGCTTACTAGAAAGGTCTCTTGAAGGTGGAAATCCCACTGGTGTAGTAGAGACACCTGCATATCTATCCAAGGAAGTAGTGGAGGCCATTGGTGGGTGCATTTGAATGGAATGGAGATGAGTGATGACACCATGTGAATTCCTCATAAGGATCTTTTCCAGTTGATGTGAACTGATGATGCGGAGAGACCCTAGTTGTAAGCCCGTAAATTTGTGTTGTGTCCCATTGACTGAAAACTGCATCCAAAGTTCAGCAAAATCCCATAAGATGGGGCCAAGTGTGCGTAACCATTGAATGCCCAAAACCACATCACATCCACCTAACAATAAGGCAAACATGTCAGAGCGCAGGTTATAATATTCCAGAGAGATACGCACATTGTGACACTTTCCCTTGCAAGGTAAGGTGCCCCCATTGACAACCATGACTTCAAAGTTGGAGTAAGGATGGATAAAACAATCAGCCTGTTTGGCGATCCGAGGGTCAATGAAGTTATGAGTGCTGCCAGAATCAATGAGTATTGTAAGAGGAAGCTTCTTGAAGTAACCCCTGACCTGCATTGTTTGGGGGGTGGTGATGCCAGATAAAGCATTGAGAGATATCTCTAGTTGGCCATCCTGAGATGGGGGGTCAATAGGCAGCTCATGAATGTCGATCTGATCATCCATTGTATTTGGAGCTTCTTCACCAATTTTAGAGGCAAGCGAAGAATCCATATCCAAGAGATAGAGCTTTTGCTGAACACATTTATGTCCCCAAGTGAATTTCTCATCACAATTATAACAAAGCCCTTTTTATCTGCGTGCCTGCATCTCTATTTTGGACAAATGCTTGGTAGGAGTTGGTCGAGGAGCTGGCAGAATGGGAGGTTGTTAAGAACCCATATTTTGGAAGGGAACAAAAGTGGGTTTGGAGCGTTGTTGGGCTACAATCTTGTATTCTGCCAACTTAGCCAACCCCAGGGCTTCCATCATTGTGTTGGGACAGAACATTTTGACCTTTGGGCGGATTTCATCCTTAAGACCACTGATAAAACAAATCCTGTAAAAGTCATCAAACAATCCTTCGGTGTGGTTGGCTAGTTTCTCAAATTCTGTTTGATACTCTCTCACAGTGCCATTTGACGAAGTTTAGTGAGTGCTCCGGTGAAGTCATCAAAAGAACTAGGACCAAATCGTTGCAAAAGGAGTTGGCAAAAATCTATCCATTTTGGCTCGTCATGAGCCTTGATGTACCAACTATACCATTGAAGGGCTTCCTATTCCAAATGAAAGGATGCAAGTGGAACTTTTTGGACATCAAAAGTGTTATGCAGACTGAAATATTGTTCTGCATGATATATCCATGCAGTTGTATTAGTTCCATTGAGGCGAGGAAAATCAAGCTTCGGACCATGTAAATTGTTGGAAGAAGAGAACCCATTGGTTGCAGAAGCTTCTTGTTGTCGGTTATTGTTCATGGCTGAGTACTGAAGATGGAGGCTTAGAAATTTTTCATCCAGATCTTGGAGTTTGGTTTGGATAGCTGTAAGTGCTTCCTCCATGGTTTTTGCTCCTGCACGGGTGAAAACCATAACCAGGAGTTTTTTTTTGTTTTCTTTTTTGGGGGGGGATGGATAGAAAAACACAAACAAAAGCTTATTTGGTAAAGGGAAATTTGGATTTGGGAAAAAATCGAATGGTTTATTGGGGTTGGACCAGGTTTTGGACACTTTCTAATGGATAGGGAAGCAGAAAAGGAGGATTTCAGAAGCGGGGTGAAAGAACGGGAAAATTTTTCAAAGAGGAACAAAGAAGCAGAATGAGGAAAGGAACACGGTGGCAAAATTTGAAGGCATTTGGGTGAAAATTGAAGGAGTTTTGGCAAACCCTAAAAATAGACAAATGTGGGATTACTGGTCTTGGGAAGTGGAATTTGGGATAGGGTCTTCAGGAATGAAATATGCAAAATGGGATTCCAGGGGTGTCTGTGAAGTTTCAGGGAAAACAGAGTTGAAACAAGGGAGATATGGCCGAAAAATAGATTTTTATTTTTTATTTATTTATTTATTTATTTTTATTTTTTTCCCGGGAATGGATCTGCAATGGCATGGAAGGGATTAGAAACAGATAGATCTGCGGAAGGGATCGGCAATAGATGGATCTGAACGACACCGAACGCATAAAAAATGACTGGATCTAAAACGGCTTTCAGAATAGATCTGAAACAGCTAGAGCTGGAATGACTATCAGAATGGATCTGAAATAGTTGGAACTGAAACAGCTCATAATGGATCTGAAACAGCTTAGAAGTGATTGGAAACAATTCAGCTGAAAGATAGATATGGACCCCAGGTATGTGCGGCTTCCTATCGGTTCAAGGGATTCACTCGACCACCAATGCTGTCCAACGACTTGCGTATTGGGGTAGTACCCCTCACTCCACAGCTCAGGTAAAACTGATAACCGCTTTGCCACAAACAACAACTCTTGGTTTACGTCACGGGTGGGAACTAGTCAATCAGGTAGGGGACGTTGCCCTTTTTGCTGGCAGGTCCTCTCAATGGGCCAGCTACTTCGGGGTTCCTGTGGTACTCCTCACAATTAGTTTTAGGGCTTATGCCCAAGTACTTCCCACAGTTAAGCGGATAGGGATTATTCTCAAATCCGAAGCTATGACAGATACGGAAAAAAAAAATTTGACAGAAATTTCACCCAGCGAGCCCAAGAAAGTGCTCTGATACCATATGTGAAGAACCTACAACAATTAATTAATCAAAATACACGATATGGTAGCAATAACAGAACTCAAAATCACTTTTATATTGATCACAGGCCACTTCGATGGGGCAACCTCCTTTGAGCAAGTTCAATACAAATAACTTCACGGTACCTTCATTGGTCTCAACACACACTTATATACTAAGTCTATGCCCAATACTATGGGTCAAAACCATGGGACATATAATACTACGGGATGACTTACAAAGCATATGTGTCCAATACTATGGGTCAATACTATGGGCTAATATTAACTATGGATCAACAAATACTACGGGATGACTTACAAAGCATATGTGTCCAACAACAATATACTAACAAAGTAAAAAGAAGGGTTGACATAGGTTTTTAACAAATTGTTGGAAGAAAAGAACCCATTGTCTAATGAAGACTCAGACTGTAGTGTGTTGTTCATGGCTAAATGCTCAAGATGGAAGCCGAGAAATTTTTCATCCATATCTTGGAGTTTGGCTTGGATGGAGGAAAGTGCTTCCTCCATAGATTTTGCTCCTGCACGGGTGACAACCATAACCAGGAGTTTTTTTTTTTTTTTGGAGTGGGTAGAAAAACAAAAATAGAGACTGTTTCAGTAAAGGAAAATCTGGATTTGGGAAAAAATCAGAAGGGTGATTTGGGTTTGACTAGGTTTTGGACATTGTGGAAAGGACAAGGAAGCAGAAAAGGAGGATTTCAGAAGTGGGGTTAAAGAATGTGAAAATTTGGCAGAGAGAGACAAAGAAGCAGAATTAGGAAAGGAACTCTATGGTAAAATTTGAAGGCAATTGGGTGAAAATCAAAGAAGTTATGGCAAACCCTAAAAATAGACAAATGTGAGATTTCGGGTGTTGGGAAGTGGAATTTGGGATAGGATCCTCAGGAATGAAAGATGCAGAATGGGATCAGCAACAGATGGATCTGCAATGGCATGGAAGTGATCGGCAACAGATAGATCTGCAACGATGCGGAAGTGATTGGCAATAGTTTTAGATTGAGGAAATTTGCGATTTCATCACCTTGTATTTCATCACTTGTATTCCATATTGTCTAACTTGGATTTCATCACCTTGTAGAGGATATGTCTGGTTGAATCAGAATACTATTTAACTAGGTGTTTGCTTGCTCCTTTACCTCCCTTTGGTCCAGTGAGTCCACCATTTTTTATTTTTTAGGCAGTCATTTGCTTGTTGGTATTCTGACCATTTTTTCTGGTACTCTACTTATTGTAGCACAGCTATTACAGCAAGTGTTTTGAGTTGGTTGTTGGCCTGAGTGTTGTTTTTCTTGCACTCTCCTTCTGCACAATCAGTTGCATTAGGATTTTTGAGCCTTTGTTCACTCAACACAAACCACCATATACTTGATACCATCTGTCACCATTGAGTCCCCCAGACATTCTCGGTGCCTCTGGGGCGAGCCCCCACAGCTAGGTTCACTTGACACCACTCATCATAGACGTAGAGATTCATCCCTTAACTCCATTTGTCGATGCCATAGAGCTCCACCCCCTGACCTTGACACTCCTTATTTCACATCAGATTCTGAGGCAGAGTCAGAAAACCCAATCTATATAGCACCAACCAGCCCCGTGGCTGGCACGACATCCAACCCTTTCTTTGTAGGAACTATTGGTGGAACATCCACAACAACCCCAGCTACCACACTAGCCACCACCACACCTACCTTGGGTATGCCCTCAATGGGGCACACCCCCACCTTGGGTATGCCCTCCATGGGGCCCACACCTTCCTTGGGTATGCCCTCGATGGGTCCCATACCTACCATTCCCATTACTATGCCAGTTTCAGTGGTTACCATACCCAACCCAACCCCATCTGTGACTCATGTTACACTTGGCAGTGCCAGACCCTCCCATATGGCCTTCATCCCTCAGTTTGAGGGCAGAATCCCCATAATGAACCCAACTCCCACACTTGGGGGCAATGGTCCCACCATGGCCATTCCTACTAGTATGTCACATCCCTCTGCTATTTTTTCGTTCATGGCTAGTCTCAACCTTCTTGACCTAGCTCGATTGACCAACGACCCCATCTGACACGATCCCACGTGGCCTCACATGCCTACCAAAATCCCGTTAGACATCCCCAAGTTTGACGGCAAGGAAGGTGAGGATCCACAAAACCACATTATGTCCTTTGATCTATGGTGTTCCTATAACTCCATAGTGGCCGACTTTGTCCACCTATGCCTATTACAATGAACCCTCACTGGCTCTGCAGCCAAGAGGTATATCGAGCAGCCACATGGGACCCATGCCACATTTACTTCCCTTCCCTCGACCTTCTTATAGTTCTTTCAATTACCTGTCCGGTATGATGTAGGCGTTGAGATCCTACTGCCTTGCAGACAGAATACGGCTACCCACATCACAGACCATATCCATGAGTGGCGCAAGCACCATAGCCTTTGCAAGATCAAACTCGATGACTGGATCTTCCTAGACTGGTTCCCGAAGTCCTTACTCCCCCTCATAGCCAAAGATGTAGCTTCTGAATGACCCCAGTCAGAAGAAGAAGCCATCTTGAAATCCCAATAGTTTGACCTAATCTACGCCCAGTCTGGTTATATGTATACCATTATTCCCAACATTCCCCGTGATGATTCCCGCAACGATGCGCTGGGGGCATCCCATGCTGCCGATGGCATCATTGGCCATGTTACATCACATAACCAACCCTTTTCCATAGCACGTGCTAGTATTGGCCCCGACCTCTCATGGGCTACATCCCACTCGGGAGCAACCACTTTGTCTGCTCCCATGTCCCATAACCTCCACACCCACAGACCATCATGCCCACCTTAGTGCTTTGGACACCCACCCCCGGCTTAAGTTCCCCCAATTGTACCTCAACCATATTACCACCAGCAGGTCGCACCCGCTCCTGTGTCATCTCAAGCCCCCAATGGTTATTATCCTTCACAGGAAGCACCTGTGGCATTTCAACCACCAGTCACAAATACATATCAGCAACCCCCACAAGGTCTATAACATCCCCTCCTATCATACCAGCATGATAGAGAGGATTGTGGTGCTAAAACCTGGAATCTAGCCCCATGAACTTTTAACTAAGCATTCACATAATATAAAAGACATATGGATTGTATGATTATAAGAAAAACACAGCGGAAATAATATCAATTACAAATCCATCATACATTCAAGATATTCATCAAATAATAATTGCAAAGTTAACACAAGAGGATACTTATCTCAATAAAGCAGTCCCAAGCAACTGGCTATGCAACTGCAACGTTCCTCCCAACCATAGGCCAATTGTGCTTATCAACCTCTTGATACAACTGCCACCCCTGAGCTGGGCATGATTACTACAAGGAACCAGGGAACAGTAGACTCACACATAGCCAAGCATACACCAAGATGAGCCAAGCCAATCTACAATTGGGTTTCTCAGGCTGCTAGGAAATGGAAAGGAAGAATTGCTAAGCTAGTGTGCTCAACCACAGAGCTATGGATACCTCTACGAGATCTATTTAGCTTGGCACCCACAATGACTACACACCCCACTCAAGGAAGTATTCCCTTCACCAATTCACAGTCCCTCAGGCCATACCTTCCAATTCGAGAGTGTCCCAGGTGTGCATAGAAGAGTAGCCAGACCTCTTGATCTTCTTGAGAGGTTACTCCCTCCACTAGGTTTATCAAGCCAATTTTGTCCACTACCACTCCAATTTTCTTGCTCACAGGTTCAAATCAAAACAGGGATGCACATAACAACAAAAGTATAAGTGTTTGGCATGAAGAAACATTTTTTTACAGTGAGATGCCAAAATATGGGGTTTTCATTAGCTTTAGAAAAACATGGGAAACCCAAAAACGAAACTGGAACATGGGCAACAACCCTGGGAAGCCAAATCCATTTTTAGAAAAACGTCCATGGACATTCTGGGGCAAAAACGGCCTCCATAACAGTCCCATATCGTGGCCCTTCTCTCCCAGCTGCTGTACAATGCAAAAACGAGCTCCCAAGCATGGAAAAATGCAGAAAATGGATGAAAAACGTGTAGGGAAAGACCCAGCTAGCTCAAACTGCGTGAGAGATGAAAGACTGTTTGTTTAGCATGGCTTTGGGCACCATTTTGTGGGTGTTTTCTTTCCCAAGAAGGAAAAACACGAATTCCCAGGTTGATGGCTTGCCCATACATGAAATTGGCTGCCATACCTCTTCATTCCCAAGGCATTAACTTCCTCAACCAACTCTTGAAAGAATTATATGATTGGGTGCATAACCCAAAATGGGTAGTTGAGGGTTTATGGGTTTTCTCATTGACACATGGATTAACACCATTGGCTCAAGGGTTTGAATAATTTCCCTCTCTATTCCTTGTAGAATCATGCCCCCATCTCTTTGTTGCATTGCATAGCTAGTTGTGGGTATTTCCATTAAAATTCGTATTTACATGATGTCTTGATTACATTGTGCCTATCTAGCACAAGAACCATAGGAATCTATTTCTTTAATTGTTGATACATAAAACGCTAAATCAATGGTGGGGCCTTGGCCTTGAGCTCCTCACCATGATCAAATTACAATATTTACATCATTTACGATTTAATACAAAGGGGGTCAAAATGGGGACATTACAAGGTCCTGCACTTGCGCCGCCCCTAGATCCACCCGCTTATTACCCGCCGCAGCCCACTCCTGCACTTGCACAACCCTAACACCCACCTACCACCCAAGGGCAAGTGTATTCCCAACAGAACCCACAGAACACCCAAAATAACCAACAGAACAATCAAGGCCAGCAAAACCGTGGACAAGGACGTAACCGCGGAAACAACCTCCCTCCAGACCAAGGCGGACAACCCCCTGATCCCTTGGATAATAACAATGCTGCTCTCGCCAACCAAAACCCAGATAGACCGCCCAAGGAAGCAAAAAATCCCACCTTACGAACAAACCATCCTTGTTTTACTTGCGGGGTCTATGGCCATTACACCCACGCTTGCCCACATTTGGAGCGAGCACGAGAAATCTAGATCGATAAGGCCCATCGCCAGGGACATGCAGCACCACAGGCGCCACCTAACCCACCCCCTTAAGCCCAACCTTTGGTCCTACAGAATCCCTTACCAACCCAGGGCATGGTGAACTCCCAACCCTTAGCTCTCCCTCAAGGACCTGCGCCACCACCACAGCAAGTCACTTACGCTGCACCTGCTCACCCCACCTTAGACTTAGGTACCCATCAATTGCTAATGATGTCATCTGTCGATGTCAACCTTCAAACTCATCGGAACCAATATGGCTCCACCCCTGAAGCCTCGTCCGCCGACAAGAACACCAACACTCTTCCCACAGATCAGTCATTATGTCTACCACCTGCCCCATTAGATGGAGCCCCCAAATCCCCTCGCTTCCGACTTCGCCATATCAATAATAACCCCAATGTTCGAGCTATGTCTCATTACAACATTGTAGATGAATTAGCTCAGGCCCTCGTGGCCATGTCAGCCTTAGAAGTCTTAAAAAATTGTCCCACACAACATAAGACTTTGCTATCCGCCATTGGTGCTACTGACCCAAATGACTCGTGAATGATGACCTTCAATTTGGACCAATCTGAACCACACCTGCCTTCCACATTAGCATTCCAAGTTTCTGTATCCATTCAGAATCTTGTCATCCATCGATGTATCATCGATGAAGGTGCCTCTACATGCGTCATGTCCACATTCGTTTGGTAGAAGTTGGGATTCACTACCCTTCAACCATCCACCACTGCATTGCGAGCCTACGATGGCCGCTCAGCTCAACCCCAACGTCTGTTAGCTAATGTCCCGTCAAGCTGGCTAGTAAAATAGTGCTCATTGACATAGAGGTCGTCAACACCCAACTTGATTATAACCTCTTACTTGGTCGTAGTTACATGTATGCCATGAGGGCAGTTGCTTCATCCATTTTCCATACCATGATGTTCCCCCATGATGGATGTGTGGTCAATATTGATCAACTCACCTATTATGATCCAAATGCACCAGCTGCACCCAAAAATGTTCTCCCCATGGTTGAACAACCTATTCAGGGTACGTCTACCTCGTTGGTTTCCTCAATTGGACCCGGTGTCTACTCAGATACGTCCATGACAGCCACATTCTACTCCATTCCACCCCCGTCCCTAGCGACCAAAATATCTGACTTATGTAAACTCTACCACAATACTCAAAACCCCAACTATCAACCACCCTTGCTACCCCAACCACCATCGGTACCTAGTCATGTTGGTGCGACACCTATCCATACAATCCCCTTCCTATTCCCTCCTTCAGGGGTAGTAAGCGCCTTAGTAATGGCCACCCTTAACCTCACAGGGTTAACTCTAGGATTACCTGTATTGTATCTCACACCTCCCGCATGTCCTCTGACACCAAATGTCATTTTGCAGCCAGTGCAACCCATCAACACCGTAAACCATCCACCTCCCGGTGTCACGAATGTCCAGAACCAACGACACCCAATAGCGACTGCTGCGTCAACCTCTACTTATACTCATCCACCACTTCGCAACACTGGGGGCATAGCCCCACAAACCTACGTCGCCGGACCCACAACCCACACTCCCCCAACACCTCCACATCCAGCAAGAAATCCCCCAACTCCTCATGCTCCCCCCAAGTTCTCTTTGTGCGATGACATAGGCCATGCCAACCATCAATGTCCACAATTACCAGTGCTTCAAGAGCACATGAATATGTTGGATGATGATGCTAACATCCCAGTGGTCAACCTTGAACTGCCTCCTCAACCTCGTGATAAATCGCTGCGCACTAACCACCCTTGTGTGATTTGCAATATTTACGGTCATTACTCACATCATTGCCCTGATCTCCCAGACTATAGAGCCGCCCTTTACGAGATGAATAACTTAGACCTTGAGACATCTCCCCCCACTATTGAGGAGATCCACCCCCCAGAATCTTCGTCATCAGGAGAGATCAATACCATCTATATGATTTCTTCTACTAGCGTTCCCTCATCAACGGATCTCACAACGACACATCTCCGTAATGATAAGGAAATTCTAGAGGCTCTTGTAGCACCCAATTACCCTTGGGAAGATATGCAGCATCGTTCATATTTTCTCCCGGACGAATCGTCCACCACTCCAGCCACCCAATTTTCGGTTGAGTCCAAAGACTTCCTCCCTACCAAAGTTGACTGGTTTAAACAGCCCATTCTGGCTCCCAATGCCTTCGAGGAAGATAACATGGCAAACATCTCACCTACAATCCAAATTGATATCTCTACCCCAGACAATACCCTTGAAATCATTACTTTAGGAGCATCCTGCACTGAATATCAGGTTGGAGAATACAAGAAACTTTTTCAAGAATTCTGACATATCTTTGCTTGGTCCTACACCAAAATTCCTGGTCTCGACCCCGCTATCATAGAGCGCCACATTGACACATGGCCTGACGTACCCCCCGTTCGCCAAAAACAGCACCCCATTCACCCATCAAACCTCCCTATTGTCAAAGCAGAAATCGAGAAGCTTCACACAGCAGGTTTCATTTACCCCATCACATACACCACTTGGGTTTCAAACCCCGTCCCTGTTAACAAAAAACAAGGCACCATCAGGGTCTGTACTGACTTCCGTGACTTAAAATAAGCATGTTCTAAAGGCAACTTCCCCATGCCATTTATTGACCAACTCATTGATGCGTGTGCGGGACATGAAGTCCTATCCTTCATGGATAGTTTCTCTGGGTACAACCAGATTCAGATATGCAAGGAAGACCAATACAAAACCACCTTTACTACCGCATGGGGCACCTTTTCCTATCGAGTCATGCCTTTTGGCCTTAAAAATGCCGGTGCCACCTTCTAGTGGGCCATGACCTATTGTTTTCATGACTTGGTTCATGTCCTATTGCTCTATCTTGACAATCTCACAACACATTCCAAGAAATGATCCAACCACCTTAGTGACCTCCGGCAAGTTTTTCTGCATTGTCGCAAATATCAGATCCGCCTAAACCCACTTAAGTGTGTCTTTTGCATTCCGGCAGGCCAGTTGTTAGGTTTCATCATTTCCCACAAAGGAATTGTTGTAGACTCCCTTAAAGTTCAAGCCATAGTAGGCCTTCCAGCACCACGCACGCTCTGGCAACTACAGAGCTTGGAGGGGAAATCTAATTTCCTTCGCCACTTCATTCCTGATTACGCCACCACAGTTCATGGTTTCTTGTGCTTGCTTCATACCCACATACCCTCTGTTTGGGACGACTAGGCGCAAGCTGCATTCAAAACTCTTAAAAAATATCTCACACAAGCCCCTTTGATTTCCCCTCCGGATTTCTCTCAGGACTTCATCCTTTACATCTCGGCATCCAATCATGCCGTGTCTGGTGTCCTTGTTCAAGAAGACTCTGCTCGCCAGGGCCACGTCATTTACTACGTCATCCAAACCTTTTCTGTACCACCACTTCGTTACCCATACAAGGAAAAGATGGCCCTTTCCGTTGTCTTTTTCATCCAAAATTTTTGACACTATATCCTCCTGAGTCATACCACTGTTGTCGCCGACTCCAACCCGATGGTCTATCTATTGAAACGTTTCCTCCTGCAAGGCCGTGTCGCTAAATGGGTAATTATCCTACAGGAATATGACCTGACCTTCACAACCCCTAAGAGTACTAAAGCCCTTGCACTTGCCCAACTCATAACCAATCTCCCATCCCTTTAACCGTCACCACCAATACCCGATGCATTAACTGACGACCATTTGTTCATTATCTCACCAAACGACCCATGGTATGGTGACATTTTGGTATACCTCCGCACATAGAAATTTCGACCTGAGGTCGATCGTGATGGACACCGCTGTATCTGTCACAACGCTTCTCGATACCTCCTATTGGGCGATATTCTCTACCGACGCGGTGTCGACACCATCCTCTACCATTGTCTTACCCACGAAGAGGTTGAGCAAGCCCTCAATGACTGTCATAGTGGCACCTATGGTGGACATTTTTCTAAAATGGCCACCGCCCAGAAGATAATTCACGTCGGATACTTCTGGCCCACGTTATTCACTGACTGCATCACTGCGGTCAAGCATTGCTATAATTGCCAACTCTTTGCCCCAAAGGCACGGACACCACCCGCTCCACTCCATCCAGTCGTTACCATTGGTCCGTTTTGTAAATGAGCCATCGACTTTATGGAATGTCGACCCTCTTCAGACAATGGCCATAAATACATCATCGTCACCATCGACTACTTCACCAAATGGGATGAACCAATGCCTACCTTCACTTGTAAAGCCGACACCACTGCCTGATTCTTCTTCAATCATGTCATTACAAGATTCAGGGTCCCAAAACAACTAGTCTCTAATCATGGTTCCCATTTTGAAGATGCCATCTGGCGCGAGTTGTCCACTTTGCTTAAATTCAAATATTAGTAGGCCTCTACTTACTATCCCGAAGGGAATGGCCAAGTTGAGGCCATTAACAAAATTTTGAAAACCATCCTCCAACGCACTGTTGATCGACATAAGTCCAATTGGCATCACATGCTTTTCCCTGCATTATGGGCTTACCGTACATCAACTAAGACCGCCACCGATTTTAACCCTTTTCACTTAGTCCATGGGATTGAATCTGTCCTCCCCATAAAGTGTCAGATACCCACCTTACACATCGCCATCGAACTTCTCCCCGACACATCACCACTAGAACAATGTCTGCTGTTATTAGAACAAGCTGACGAGGACTGTCGTGTAGCCCTTCAAACAATTGAGGGTGCCAAGAACCACTCCAAAGCTGGTTACGACAAACATGTCCACCCCCTAGCTTTTCGTGAAGGAGATCTAGTCCTCGTTTACGATCAAGCCCATGACAATATAGGTAAAGGGAAGTTTGAATCCATGTGGCAAGGCCTTACATAGTGCACACTTGCCTTGGACATGGGGCATACATTCTAACTGACTCAGAAGGCCACCCCTTATGCAACCCCTGTAATGGGTTGTATCTTAAACGCTTCTATCCTTGATAATCCTATAGACCTGCCAGTTCGTGTTGTACAGTTTGCTATTTTTTTTGTTTTCCACTTTTTTCTGCAACCTTACATTTGTCATTTTCCTGCATGATCACAGATGGACCATCTTCCACCTTCTTATGTTGGCTTCGTTGATGGAGCAAGTCGTTGGTCTCCCAATTTGGCCTCTGCTGCCTGGGTGTTGTATTCCCCTTCACATGAGTTGATCCACATTGATGGACTGTGTATAGGAGCTGCCACCAATAACCAAGCTGAGTACAATGCCGTGATCGGTCTCCTGACTGCTTCACTTCAGATAGGTATACGTCACCTTTGCGTGTTCCTTAACTCCCAGCTTCTTGTCTCCCTGCTCAACAACTGCTACCAGGTGCGTGATCCTTCCCTCTTTAGAAAGTTCCCGCGCACAAAACAATTAAGCCGATAGTTTGGATCCATCACCTTCACTCATGTCCCACGAGCTCAAAATAGTGTCACAGACCAAATGGCTAATGACATTCTCGATTGGCATATCAATCACATCATGTAGACCATCCATCATGCATCCCATATAAACATACTAAAAAATATAAAACTTAAAAAAGTTTGTATCTATGAACTAGGGGCATCCACGTGCCTATCATACCACATAATGTTGCATCCATGTGCAATACATAATATAAAATAAACAAGGGGCATCCACGTGCCTACCATCATACATCATTTCCATCCACCTGCAATAAACACATACTAGAAAATACAAGATCATCCATGTGCGTACAACAAATATAACCGCCAAAAATGCATCCATGTGCATATATATATAAATAAACATCAATGTTATACAAATGTCCTGAGCACCCCAATACTTAGCTATACAAAAAATATATATACATAGAAGAGCCTCATAACATACATTCCATAGCTACAAAAAATCTCGAGTGTCCATACACATCGAGGGGAGTCCTCCATACTCCTAATGCGAGTCGTAACCTCCATCACTGCCTATATCGGTTGCCTCCGACTCCTCACCCTGCTCCTACTTGGGCTCCTCCTCATCACCCGAGGGATCCTACGCCCTACTCCTCTCCGCCAATACAGCCACCTGAATCGCAATCGATCAAAAGTCCCATGGAGCCTTGAGGCAGGCCTCGATCACCTCCTGATCCAGGTCTCACCACCCCTCATCAGTAACCCCCACTACTAGATGATCTAGGAGAACCCGTAGGGACTCCAAAGTCCCCTTAGCATCCCGTCGATGCACCTCCCCTTGGTCTAGCAAGGATGGTAATGCCACATGCCCTCTGCGGACTATGTGCCCTTGTGGCAGCCTCGGTCCAACATCTACATCACATCCAAGATCGCATAGAGTCAGTACTAGCATATACATATATCAAACCTAACATAAACAAAAATCTAACATAAAAACAATCAAGCAAGTAGATACATACCATCTGGTACCCATACCCGCCCTAGAGTTCGTGGTGCCTGCGGATCTCGTGTGTAATCCATATCCTTGTATGTATAGTTGTCAAAAACCACGAGCATCTGTAACCATTGAAGATAGAGCTCCCGTGTGAAGTATCTCCTGACATCTCTGCCACCCCATCGGTGCATCATCTGTCCCCACTGCACCATGCGCGACTCCCTCAACCCTCATGGCCTAATCGGTACTCGCGGCAGTAGTGTCAGTACCCACTCCATAAAGAAGGAACAGAGAAAGGATCCATAGTAGAACCCCTTGCCAGCCACATTCACCATGCTCAGCTACCGCTGAACATAGGTGAGGAACATCTAGCCCCACGCAAAGTATGTGCCTTGCAGCACTCGCTCCACTAACTGCATCTGGCCCCCCGACACCCGCTCGAGCACTTGAGACCCCAACACCTGAACCACACATGTCGCGATCACTTGCACTGCTGGCTCCTACAGGTCACTGATATGAAGTGCATTCCTATGCACTTCAACAGTCGGGACACAGTACCGCTCTAACATGTCCTCCATATCCACATCCGCGGAACTCCGCAGCTGGGTGTCAACCACTCTCCCTAGACACAGTAACCCAGTCAAGAAATATACGTCAGTCAGGGTGAGCTCCAGTCACTCCCCCTGCAGCATGAAGGCCTCAATATCAGGGTCCCAAAACCCTACCAACCTGTTCAGCAGTAGTCCTGCTGAACGCATCATCGGTACATGTGCAAACTTTAGAAGCTTGCACAACCCCAAAGTCGACTGCACATTCTGATCAATCCAGATGAACTCCATCATGTCATCTGGGATCTCCCGCTCCCGCCATAACACAATCGGCATCGTGTCAATCACACAATGAAAAATCATTAGAAACTCATCAAATAAATAACCATTTTCCCCCCTCGGTATAACCCCAAAAGCATGATCAAGATCATGGCTTTGGGGCCCCATGTCGTGATCTCAGATCACAGCTATTGGGATTTGAGCCACGATCGCAGATCGTGACTGTGAGGGCCACAGTCGCGATCGCTGATCGCAGATTTCCCGACCCGAGTCACAATCTTGGACTGCGACGGTAGAGGCTAAACTCACGATCCAGGATTGCCTATTCAGCCTCAGAACTCATGATCCATGATCACGATTCCACCCTGGAAACCCGCGATCCACACCCTCGTGGCCATACAAACCCCCCTGGGGACCCACCACACCCCCCCGAAACCCAGCAAAAATTAAAGGTATGAGTTTAACGGAATACCTACAACTCACGGATCTGAAATCAGTCGATCAGATCATCTAGAAACACCACCTAAGCTTTGGTCCACTATGATCTCCTATCAAAGTCAATAGTCCAACTAACACTTGTCATGTTGGGTCCACTTACTATTTATAACCCATTGAATTTTTCTTGTTTTGGCCATTCTGGATCCATACGGATTCCATTCTCTGAACCGTTTCCACCACTGGACTCAGCACGACGAGACCCTCAAGATGGTTGACTCACCTCGTCGCCTCGGTTTGTGTGCCACACCGACTGTTGTTCATTTTTTACGTACTTTATATCATCGGATTCAGTTTTTCATGCTCGTGATGATGCTTGAGATCATTTCTTGCTCTCACCAGAACCCTTTTCGACATTGTTCCCTTGCACATTCTTGCCTCAATTTGCATGCCACATTGGCCGCTATCGATGTTTACCAAACATTTGCATCACAACTTATACATGAGACCTTCACTCCATCCATACTGCAATTATGGCGTTGTTTTGCTACCATTCATCATCCCGCAAGGAGGCCCCACTAGTGTTCCCCCCCCACCCCCATTCTTGACCCTCATTGGTGTCCCTTGAATGAGCACTTCCTCCTTGCTTGGCCATTCCTTTTGTTCAATATAATTTTATCCATTTTTTGGGCCGGACAAGTCCTTTATGAAAAAGGCACTTAGGGAGTTTCTGTTAAGCTCTTTTCTGACTCCTAAAACAATGGAAATATCGCCGATCAATCTTGCTTCCTTTCATGCTCGTTAAAGTACCTGAAAGGGCATCTATCTGGTGTAAGGTTAACTATTTTCTGGACCTGGTAGACTAATTACGAAAAATGAATACTCTGGTCACACTGGCTAGAAGAGTTCTCTATTGCGTCCTTTTATGTTTTTTTCGGGCCTTAGAGACTAACACACGAAAAAGACACCCCCTGGAGTCTTCTTATTATTTTCAGACTCTCTAAAATTGAAAACAACCACGAGCATGTACTATCCTGGGCTCATACAAATCCACACAACGGTACCATTCCATTATTTCAGAGTCTTCTTATCGCTTTTAGACTCCTTAAAATTGAAAGCAATCATGAGCATGAATTGTCTTGGGCTCGTATAAATCCACATGGCACTGCCATTTTATACCTTCCCTGAAGGACCCAACGGTGCCTCCTGGCCCCAGTAGAGATCATATGTCGTCCCCACATTACGGTAGCACCCCCAGTACGGTCACCTTTGTTCATAGTATTCTGCAATATGCCACCCTTAAAGTTCCCTGATATCATCCATCAATTTGTACATCCCAGTCTCTCCTCTTACAGACACCTCCCCTCGTCCCTTCAAGTTATGATCCCGTTCCCCTCCAATCAGTTTCATATGCTGCCAGGTCAGCCATGTCATCATACTCTGAACAAAGGAAGTTTAAGTCCCCCCCCCCTCTACGACCCCAATTAGTTCCCTCCCGCATAAGTATGTCAATCCCATTTTCAATATCACCATCTCTTGGTTTTACCCCTCGTGCTCCTATCAAGGAAACATCATTGCCTTAGTAGTTGCAAAATCTCCCTCTATCGACACCAACCCATCTATTCTAGAGGATAGACCCAGAGGTCCCTGTGCCTTGGACTCATCACCATCTGTGGTGAGTGCCTACGGACCATTTTTGAGTGGAGTCCTCATTGCCCCTCTGAATGGTTGTTTCTCACATGCTCGACTGCAACCCCTTAATCACACCATTGAGATTCGTGCAGGGTATATATCCCTCCAGTTCGTTGTCAAAGACCCCGGATTTCCCCGGACTCTAGCACATTGGTGAGTCACTTCAGGACACCCCAGTATATGTTCCTAAGTATATCCGGGTTGCGTTGGAGATTGTATTTGGAAGCCATCCACTTATATGCTTCCTTGAGTACCCAGTACAGCTACAGTCCAGTGTACCATTGAGAGTATGACTCATTGTCATTATGATCCACCAGCTCATCAGTTCCTTTGGTACCACACTCAGCATCACTATTATTATTCCAGTGTATCAGTTCTTTATCTCATACATGGTCAAACTAAGAGTATGTCCCAGATTTGTGTCCCCTCCAGACCATTATGATGTACACAGCAGTTTTACATGTATTGTTCAAGTCCTCCCTTTTTGGGGCCTCATTGTTATTTTATGTATCTTGATACGAGCATGGGTATGCCCGCCTTGTCTATATATTGAGATTATTCCTCATCCATTATTGAGGTCATGTATTTTCAGTTTTTGCAGTTATTCTGGGCTTGTTGTTCTGGTCTCCAGTCTGTTTCTTCTCTTCTCCATACCCTAGAAAAACCATAAAAGACTTATTATGTCTATCGGCCATACGATGAGCTCTTGCCCTCACACATCAGGGGGCAATCTGTTAACACCTAAAAAGTGCTCACTACCTCATTTCCCTCATCAGATAACTCATTTGTCTATTTTCCCACCATGTTTGCCTCCAAAACCTTAAAAAACCATGAAATGGCCTCCAAAAGGCCAAAAAAACCCTTTTCCCCCCTCAAATAATGTAAATTTCCTCCAAAATAGCAAAAATCCTCTAAAAAAGGCTCTAAATTCCCAAAAATCAAATAAAAGGGAATAAAAAATACAAAAAGGAGGAAAAATGAGGGAAAAAGGAAGCAAAAACCCTATGCCATTGCCCTAAACCATATGGTGCCAAAAACCATGGGCAAATGCTTCACAACTAAAAAACCTATAAATAGGTAATGGAGGCCCCTCATTTCATATCCACAATCTTTCCTATCCTCACGCTGCCAAAAATTCTCTTGAAACCCTAGCTCACTCTTTTTGAGTTAATTTCCCACTTGAGAACCCCATTTGGCCCATCATCCAAATACTTTGGAGAAGGAGAAGGAACACCATTGGAGCACTGGAGCATCCCCTGGACTACTACAAGAGCTCCACCAACCTCTACACTTGAGGTAACATATTGTAATATTGATCATTTCATAATACAAAAATTATATTTCTCCATCTTAATGTTCTGTAAGTTTTTGTTGATGCACATGATAAAATAGTTTACTATCTTTATTTACTGTCTTGTTTTTACCATTTTACTAAACTGCTACTAAGGAGTCCCTTCTCCTTAGTAGGTGCCCACTTGCACAAGCTAGGGTGAAAACCCTAGCTACACATGGTTCACTCAAATCAACCATGGTGAACCAAATTCAATCATGGTTCACTAAAGTCAACCATGGTTAATTATGGTCAAACTAAAGTCAAGCAGGCATAATTTTAAGGACCCATACTTATTTAAAAGTGTATAAACCTTGGCGAATCTTACCAATTCTTGAAATTTTAACTATAAAATATTTGGTGATATTTTTCTAAAATTATTTAAATTTCTAAGGATTTTATATAATTTATATAATAATTTGGCGTTTTTTAGAGTGAAAAAAGTTTACCCCATCAAAATTGGGCGAAATGGGACTTCAAAAAATGCAAATTGGCGAATCATTTTTTGGAAAAAAACATGGAAAAATAGCCCATGGGCTAAATTTCACCCCTAAAATTATCCTTGAAGTCAAGCATTGTTGACGAATGTCAAACGTGGTTCACTAAAGTTAACCATGGTTGACTATGGTAAAACTGAAGTCAAACAATCTTAACCAAGTCAGTTCATCAAGGATTATGTTGCATTATTATGTTTATCAAGGGTTATGTTGCATTAAGATGTTCATCAAGGGTTATGTCACATTGTGACATTGATTAAAGGGTATGCCGCATTGTGGCATTCATTAAGGATTAAAGGGTATGTCGCATTGTGGCCCATTCATTGACGTAAGGGTTATGTCCCATTCTGGAATTCATTAAGGATTAAAATATGGTGTACGTCAACAATGCTCAAGATGTGACACATTAATAATGCGACATTAGACATTCGTCAAGGGCTATCTCAAATTTCTATGTATATCAAGTGTTATGTTGCATTGCGGCGTTCAACAAGGGTTATGTCGCATTGTGACAATGCGCCAGTGATCACGAGTTGTGACGCATTGTGACAATGCCCAAGATGGGACACATTAAAGTCAACCATCATCAAATACGATACAAAATATGTATAAGCCAAAATGTCAACCATGGTAAATAAATTCAACTATGGTTAAGCATAATCAAGGGTTATGTCACATTGCGACATTGATCAAGGGTTTTGTCGCATTGCCACAATCGAACATGGTTCACTCAAATCAACCATGGTGAACCAAATTCAATCATGCTTCACTAAAGTCAACCATGGTTAATTATGATGAAAATAAATTCAACCATTGTTGACCAATGCCAAACGTGGTTCACTAAAGTTAACCATGGTTGACTATGGTAAAACTAAAGTCAAACAATCTTAACTAAAGTCATTTCATCTAGGGTTATGTTGCATTATGATGTTTATCAAGGGTTATGTTGCATTAAGATGTTCATCAAGGGTTATGTCACACTGCAACATTGATTAAAGGGTATGTCATATTGTGGCATTCATTAAGGATTAAAGGGTATGTCGCATTGTGGCATTCATTGACATAAGGGTTATGTCCCATTCTGGAATTCATTAAGGATTAAAATATGGTATACGCCAACAATGCCCAAGATGTGACACATTAATAATGCGACATTAGACATTCGTCAAGGGCTATCTCACATTTTTATGTATATCAAGTGTTATGTTGCATTGCGGCGTTCAACAAGGGTTATGTCGCAATGCGACAATGATCAAGGATTATATGTCTAATATGATAAAGGGTTATGTCCCATTTTGACATGCATTAAGGATTAGAAAATTATATACACCAACAATGCCCAATATGTGACACATTAATAATGTGACATTCGACATTCATCAATGACTATGTCATATTATGATGTATATCCAGTGTTATGTTGTATTGCAATATTTATTAAGGGTTTTGTCACATTGCGACATTGATCAAGGGTTATATTCCTAATATGACAAAGGGTTATGTCCCATTTTGATATTAATTAAGGATTAAAAAATGATACACACCAACAATGCCAAAGATGTGACACATTAAAAATTTGACATTCGACATTCATTATCGGTTATGTCACATTGTGATGTTTATCATGTGTTATGTTGCATTATGAAAGTCATCAACAATTATGTCACATTTTGATAATTATTAAGGGTTATGTTACATTGTGACATTCATTAAAATGGTTATGTCTAATTTGATGTAAGGGTTATGTCCCATTATGGAATTCATTAAGGATTAAAATATGGTATACGCCAACAATGCCTAAGATGTGACACATAAATAATGTGACATTAGAAATTTGTCAAGGGCTATCTCACATTGTTATGTATATCAAGTGTTATGCTGCATTGCTACGTTCAACATGGGTTATGTCACATTGCGACATTGAACAAGGGTTATATGTCTAATATGATAAGGGTTATTCAATGTCACAATGCGACAAAAACCTTGATGAACACCACAATACAACATAACACTTGATATACATCACAATGTGACATAGTCATTCATGAATTTCAAATGTCACATCTTGGGAATTTTTGGTGTATATATTTTTCTAATCCTTAATGAATGCCAAAATGGGACATAACCCTTTATCATATTAGACATATAACCCTTGTTCAATGTCGCAATGTGACATAACCGATGTTGAATGTCGCAATGCAACATAACACTTGATATACATAACAATGTGAGATAGCCCTTGGCGAATTTCTAATGTCACATTATTGATGTGTCACATCTTGGACATTATTGGCGTATACCATATTTTAATCCTTAATGAATTCTATAATGGGACACATAAGGATTAGAAAAATATATACACCAAAAATGCCCAAGATGTGACACATTAATAATGTGACATTCTAAATTCATGAATGACTATGTCACATTGTGATGTATATCAAGTGTTATGTTGTATTGTGGCGTTCATCACGGGTTTTGTTGCATTGTGACATTGATCAAGTGTTATATCCCTAGTATGACAAAGGGTTATGTTCCATTATGATATTAATTAAGGATTAAAAAATATATACAATTACAATTCCTAAGATGTGACACATTAATAATGTGGCATTCGACATTCATCAACGACTATGCCAGATTGTGATGTGTATCAAGTGTTATGTTCTATTGTGACGTTCATCAAGGGTTTTGTCACATTGCGACATTGACCAAGGGTTATAATTAAGGATTAACAACTGATATACACTGACAATTCCCAAGATGTGACACATTAATAGTTTGACATTCGACGTTTATCGGGGGCTATTTTGCATTGTGATGTTTATCAAGGGTTATGATGCATTGCGACGTTCATCTTGAGGGTTTTGTTGCTTCACGACATTGATCAATATAATTTTAATAGATCTATCTCACATAGTGATGTATCAAGGGATTTGTGCTATGCCCCATTCTACATTAAGGATTAAAAAATGGTATACACCGATAATTCCCAAGATGTGACATTCGACATTCATCAACGATTATGTCACATTATGATGTATATCAAGTGTTATGTTGTATCACAATGTTCATCAAGGGTGTTTCCTCATCGCAACATTGATCAAGGGTTATATGCCTAATATGACAAAGAGTTATGTCTCATTTTGATATTTATTAAGGGTTAAAAATGTTATACACTGACAATTCCCAACATGTGACATATTAATAATTTGAAATTCGACATTCATCGGGGGCTATGTTGCATTGTGATGATTATGAAGGATTATCCTGCATTGTGACATTCATCTTGGGGGTTTTGTCGCATTGCGACATTGATCAATATAATTTTAATAGTATTTTCAACTATATAATTTATACTATAATATTATAGTTAAATACTAATATTTTAAATTAAATAATATTATTTTATTATTACTTTAATTATAATATTTTAATTAAATTTTATATTCTTATAATAGTACAATATAATATTATTAAAAATTAATATCATTAAATGATATAATTATTTAATTAATTTCTATATTACAAATAATTAATTAGTTTATTTAATTAATACTATTTTTTTCTTTATAATATAATAAATTAATAATATTATTAATTAAATATTAATATTTTATAAATACATTCTTATAATATTTTAATTATACCATATTCCTATAATAGCATCATCATTTTTTAATAATATATACTTATAATTATTATATTATAAATATTTAAATAATAATATTTTGAATTAAATAATAATATTAAATTATTACTTTGATTATAATATTTTAATTAAATATCATTTTCATATAATAATATAATATAATATAATTCATTCATTAAACTATAACAAATAACATTAATTTTAATTATTATATTACTAATTAATTAAAAAATATAATTTTATTAATACCATTTTATGAATTGATATTATTTTTAATTATTATTTTATTAGTATTTTGGAGATATGTGTATGCACCCACCAGTTACTAGTAACAACCACATTAATAATATTAATGTGTCCCAATATGCGGCATGGTTGTTGCTAGTATATAAAAAGATAACTTAAAAAGAATAAATAATATGCAATAAATAAATAAATAATGAAGCATAAATAAACAAAAAGATAATATTTTAATTTCACACGATTATGCATATAAAAAGAAAAAAAAGCATCACATAATTATTTTTTGTTTGCAAAATTGATATGATAAAATGGAGGTAGGAGTTACATTATATTTCAATCGAATCAATATGCGCACTCGAAAGATATATATATCTATATGCCACTCATTATTGTTATAAAAAATGCAAGTCTCTGTAAATCAAAATCCATATTTCTAAAAGGATGCAAGCCTTTGTAATTCGAATCACTATAAATAATGATGAATGCAAGATTATACAAAATATAGCTCTATATGCCTTTTTTTTTGCATCTCTCACTAAAATTGAACCATGAGAGAAATATAAGAGATGTACATTTCAATTTCAATGGGAGTTAGAGGCTACACATTACTGATGTTATTTACAATTATTAAAAAATACATAGGCATACCCAAAAAAATAGTGCAAGCATTATCTCTGATAATGCAAATAACTCTCAACCTTTGCCTCCAAGGCCCAACTCCCAACTTTCAACTCCCAAAAGTTGTTGTAGCATGCTAATATAATCAATGAGCATTGAGCACTGAAATTTATAGATTGTAGATACTCATTGCACTAATTTAAAAATAAAAAAATAATAGAAAAATAATTGAGTTAAATGAATTTTTTTATACATTGTAGATACTCATTGCACTAATTTAAAAATAAAAAAATAATAGAAAAATCATTGAGTTAAATGAATTTTTTTATAGGAAAAATCAATGCAACTTGCAAATAGAAAGGCATGGAAATAATTTTAATTTAATAGATGTTTCTATTTATTTAATGAATGCATGCTTTAGAAATTGGAATTTAAAAAATATACTTTAACAAATCAATGCAACTTGGAAATGGAAATGGCATGGAAATAATTTTAATTTAATAGATGTTTCTATTTATTTAGTGAATCCATGCTTTGCAAGTTGAAATTCAGAAAATATAATTTTATATAACATAAATATATTTTCGATGTAGGCGTTTCACCATGGAGATTCATAACCTCCACGTCAGTTAGATTCCTCGCTCATGAAGCGAATGAAATCTAACCACCTGAATGGTTATGATTCGTCTGCACTAATATTACCTGCAAATAGTCTGAAAATGCTTCATTAACCCGTGGCACTCCATTAAAGGATGATGTGCCTGCAGAAACGGTATCCATTGATTCATAGTTTGATTTCCGTAAAGATGTGCTTAAAATTCCCAATGATACTCTAAAAATTTCCATCAAATCCTACGAATACGCCGTCCATTTACAAAACAGGGCCACCTCTCGCAGCTGTAGCCAGCTGTTCCGTCATGAGCAGTCCGATACCTTCCCCATATTGAATGACAAATTTCTGCCGGGAAAAGAGGCCCGCAATTACACTCTCCAGCTCGCTAATCTCATTTCTCAAGCATTCTCTTTCGTTTACTCGATCCGACCCAAGAAATATAGATGAAGGTTAACGCGTGCATTCTCATTTTGGCACCGCTACTGCACTCCATATACTCAAAACTTCACCACTTTCGGAGATTGATCGAACTGTAATAAATATATAAATGATACATAAAGGTATCGTCCATTCCATAATATCCCAATGCGGAATGAAACGAAGCTAAAAATTTGACCCAAATTTGATTAAAATTTGGGCATCCGAACATGATTTTGTTGTTTCTAATGCAGAGAGTCTGATAACAAGAAAAGCATCGCTGCAAAGATTAAAAATGTTTTACTCCATTATCATAAGATTCGCAAGAAGTTGTTGCAATGGAATGGACTGTGTGCTGCTCACTCGGCACTTTTGATAATAAATGCAACCGTCGAAAGCGGGGAGAAAAGGCTAAGTGTTCCGTCCTTGCGGAAGACTTAAGTCCAAATGCCCGCCGTTTCGGGGAAGTTGTCTGATTTTATCCGCCACTGAGAGCCGCGACGTTGTGAAATGGGGAAGTCTAGACAAGTTTGTCCATCGTTGCTGAAAGTTTAAGCAAAATCATCCGCCGCTGCGGAAAGATATGGTGAGTTTTCCCTCCATTTCGAAACAATGTTTTAACTTTTCGTCGCATCACTTATTTGCTTAACTTCATCATCGCGGCAGACTTGTGCGAAATGTCCCGCTCCTGCGGCAAGTTTGTCCACCGTTGTGGAACGAAATCATCCGCCGCTGCGGAAAGATATGGTAAGTTTTCCCGCCATTTCGAAACAAGTGTTTTAACTTTTCGCCGCATCACTTATTTGCTTAACTTCGCCTTCGCGGCAGACTTGTGCGAAATGTCTAGCTTCTGCGGAAAAGATTGGTGAATTGGTTCCGCGGTTTCGGAAGCACTTGTCTTAAAAGGTCCGCAATCAAAACCCAAAGCTTCATGCTAACTATATAACCTTTTACTATTTAGGCATAGACAATTTATGTCAGTACTGAGTGAATAATAGTCTATTCCAGCAGAAACCATTTAAGATTATAAATGCTATTGAAGATTGTAGTTGTTGTGATTTGTAAGTGGTTCAGTCTATCTATTAATTTAGAAAAGGAAGAATCTACTGAATTTAGTGCACATCAATTGAATACGTTTTATTTTTCAGTTTCATACCATCTTCGTTACTTTTCCCTGTACTTATTTCAAGGGATGCATGTGTACTTGACTTGATTGAGTATCATCTCAGCTCATTTGTAGTCTCTAAGAAATGTATCTCTTCTTTATTTTATTTTAATCTCGAGGTAGTTAGTTTATTTGGAGTTAGAATTTAGTTAACTTGAAGCAACCATAATTTTTACTTTTGTTTTCAAAGTGACCTTCCTTGTGTCCATGGCTGTAACATGTCTGGCCTCTACATCTTTTATGGGCCGGTCGATTTTGTGATCCAGAGACCATATGCGTCCTCTTCTACTCCCACTGCAACTCCCACTCATTTCTGGTTCTTGGTCAACTCCCACCAAGCACCGAATGAGTCGAAATCATAAGAAAAATATCTTTAACGCTTATGATTGATCCATGAATGAAGGTTAACGTTTATGGTTTTGTGATCCATTCCGCATTGGGATACTACGGAATAGACGATACCTTTATGTATCATTTATATATTTATTATGGTTCGATCAATCTCTGAAAGTGGTGAAGTTTTGAGTATATGGAGTGCAGTAGCGGTGCCAAAATGAGAATGCACACGTTAACCTTCATCTATATTTCTTGGGTTGGATCGAGTAAACCTTCATTCATAAGCACCGAATGAGTCGAAATCATAAGAAAAATATGGTCGGGTTACTGGGTTCTGTTTGATTCAGCTCTACAAAATGCCGCTATATGCGACCAGTCCATTCCATGGATTTGTCAAACGAATACGCAGAGTCGTCCGACGTTTTCTCTGTTCTCGCCACCCACTTTCTATGTAAATACTTCATATATATATACACTTGAATGTAAGGAAGATACAATCATCCTCTTATAATCAAATTTGAGACTTCGTTATAATCCGTGTCATACTGTTCTGTTATTTGCCAGCGCCTTGCCAAGAGCGGGAGCAAAACTGCAACTCATCCATCCCACGGTAACTATAGGGCTCAGGCCTTGCCAGTTGCCGCTGTGGTGCGGTGTGGATATGGTTCTACTCCGTCTTTGCTATTGTTTTGTTGACGTTGATAACTGTTGCAATCTCTCTGAGATGAAAGAAGGGTTAAACAGGCATTGGTTGTTGTCAATTTAGATTTTCTTTAGAGAAATGGAACACAAGGAAATTGAAAGGCGTAGCGTTACGTTGCAGAAGTAGACACATTAAGATTAGATAAATTCTTTTCATTTTCCTCACAATCTGTCGATAAATTTGGTCAATATTAAACCCTAGAGTATCTAAGTACTCCTTTGCACAACCTTCTTCTGTCTCCAAGTGAATTAGATGAATGGCTACTTCAAACTGTCCGAGAAGCTAGACTAATAAAAGTAAAACATGTTGTAGAATACTCGCGAGGAAAACAAAAAATCTTTAAGTAGATAAAAGCATACTTTGAGATACTGTCAAGTACTCTAATATTTAGTTAAACGTTATTTGCCATTAGCCTTAACAGATCTATTATAACAGAATGCTCTAAAAATTAAATAAACCAGTTTTAATTTTATTTTAATTAATATTGTGTCAAATGACACGAAGTATGCTTAAAATAATTTATACGCAACAGATTTCAAGGCGTGCTAATCGAGCGAGACTGGCGGTGTCTAATATAGAAATCGAGCGCATGAATGGTATATTGGGTTTTGAAAAATGGGATTCCAACCCTATTCCTTCCATGAGCAATGGCTGACTAATGTCACTGAGCTTCTTCAGATATGCATCGGGTATGGCGTGCAGGTCGTTGCATCTCTAGATTGTATTGTAGTCATTCATGAACATAGGGGTGGATGGATCCAATTCCTGAGCGAGCTGGAAGAAATTAGCGGACGCGTTTGGTCATAACCTGTCCTCAAAGAATGAAAAATGAAGCATCTCGTTGCTCACGTCCCAGCTGAGGAATTGACCCGTATATCTTCCCACTAATGAACGAATCTGAGACTCCACTGCCTCTTGGAGTTGCTGTGCATCGAGGTTCTTCACGCATTGTGCATCGAGGTTCTTCACCCATTGTGGAGTATAGTTTGGATCTTCCCAGAATATGTTGTGACCGCGGATGGAAATGTTGTTTGTTTTGCAGAAGCTCACCATATCGTCAGCGTCCTTATAATTCTCGCTTCCTCGCTGGGATTCTGTGCTGTACCATTTCAGCTCGTTCTGAAATGTTGCTACATTGAAACGTTCCACAAACCATCTCTAAAATTACAGAGATCCTCATCAAAGTTAGATTGAGAAAAAAATACACTCATGTTCTTAACTGGATGTGGAGGTGAGAGATCCACCTGATAAGCATCGTTGCCCAATATGGTCTTGGCTATGGTGGATCCTATAGGGAAGTCCCTCCTGGTTTGGTTGATGAATAGCTTGGCTTCTTTCAGTGGGTGCCCTGTACTGTTAGTCTGTTGACAGGATGTATGATAAAAATCCCCTTACGGTTCTATTATGGACATAGTTTGTAAAATAGCCATTGATTTGCTAGTTGCACATAGATCATTGGCCTGCTGTGGAATTTAACTACTTCGAACCGAAGGAGGCTTCTTAAACGGCGGAAGGCTTAAGACATTATGTTCGCTTTGTAGGAGGAAATAGATTAAATGTCTCCGAAATTGCGGAAGGTTTTAATTTACCACAATTTCTTTCTTGATGAATCCGACAAAGCAGACAGAATGTCTTATACCTTCTGCCTTTGCGGTTGACTTACACTGGTTTATCCGCCGCTGTGAAGGACTTTAATTAAAACCTTCCGTAATTTCAGAGACATTTAATCTATTTGCTCCAACAAAGCGGTCAGAATGTCTTAAACCTTCCGCCGTTGCGGCTCACATCCTTGAGTTTTACTTAGTCAAAACACTGTACTTTGCAAGCTCACTTCCCCTGCGACCTTATGTTAAAAAATTTGTTGCTAGATCTTTTGAAGCATGTAATTTTGTTAGTAGATCTTTTGAAGCATGTAATTTGATGTTTAATGTTTATTAAAAAATTGATGTTTAATGTTTATTAAAAAAATTGATGTTTAATGTTTATTAAAAAATTTGATAGTAAATGTTGAAAATATTTATAATATATATTTATTTTCATTTAAAATAACAAATATTTTTTAAATTATATACATCTTCATAAATTTAATAAATGAATTATAACAAAATTTATTCATACATCATAATGTCTCAATTATTTTTTGAAATGGAACAATACAATACTAAGATATGATTAAAATCCAACCCTATATATATATATATAATTTAGTAGAAAACTAAATATATTTGTAACTTTGACACTTTGAAGTTTTTTAGATGATATAATTATGAAATCATCATTATACTATGGCTTTATAGATATGTTATTAGGTGTATAATGTTTGTCCTTTAATTTATTAGAGATACGACTAGAAAATTATTTTTAAAAAATATTAATATAAAATTATAAATAACTCAAATCTAAGTAAAAAGTAGTTTGAGAATCTAAAATTAAATTAAATAAGAATGTTTTAAATTTATAAGGTTTAGTCGAGAGTGTCCATTGAAATAATTGGCATTTCTAAACTCCAACTCAATTTACAATTTATACATAGGAAAATCTCATCACAATTATGAATAAATGTTAAAAGATTCACTTTAAAAATTCTTTAATATACTAAATGGCATTAGAAGATTATAAATTATAAGTAGACATAAATTAAAATTTTAAAACCAAATTATGCGTCCATAAATTGTTTATTGCTAGCACAAATGATACATAATCACAATTAATGTTTTGTTAAATACCATCCTTGCAATATTCTAGCTGTAGGTAACGGTTATTAAGGAGGTCAATGACATTAATATGTTGAGAAAACATGAATTCGAGATGTTTTTCAATTATACTAGATATTAGATATTCGAACTTGAGTTGGATTACATTGTGTTTTAAAAATATTTTGGGTTCGGGATCATATAAATTTTAGGGTTCGTTCTTTTCATACTATAAAAATATTCTTACAAAACCAATGCACCTTCTAAATAGATCATACAATATTTTGGGTTCAATGAAAGTGGACGATATTGAGAGGTTGTGCCACAAAGTTTACATATCTTAAGATTTGCCCAAACTCTTAGGATCTCACCATGGCACCATAGGACATGGCACTGTCAACCAAGATGGCATCATGAACAATATCAAGGAGTGCTCCTAGCTAATAGGATCTTGCCAAGTTTGCATGATAACATCAACAAAGCATGACCCATCAGTACATATGCAAGGCACATGGCATCAACGTATGTGGAACTTGGATGCTTTCCCTTTTAAAACTAGCTAAGTATTAAGAGTCAAATTGGGAATGTTATTAATTGTATTTCAAATAAAGACTTTACTAAATGAGGACCTATATTAATGAACAACTTCCATTGCTTTACGAAAGGAAGCAACAGACTTGGGACGACAACAATCAACATTTGGCTAGAAGCCTAGTTCGAAGACCTAAAAGTTAGGTCAACCAGATGCAAAGTAGCTCAGAATGTTCGACGAAGTCTACCTCCTACTGCTCACATTGAACTTGCACTAGACCATACATCAGTTTGGTACTTGGAAGGAACAACGGGACCCGTAGAAGATCTTGACTATTACCCTTCGGTCAAGGAAATCTTCAATGAGCTTCAAAGGAAATCCAACACAAAATTCATAATCCCTCCTTTGGCACATGAAATCGACATTCCCATAGTCGAACCTTTAACGGATCAAGAGAAAGAAGAAGCATATGAAAGCCGCCTATATATGGACAATTTTACTTTTCAACCTCAACTCAAGGCTGGATCAGAACCTTTAGCACTCACGCTCACTCCACACCAAGATTCAGCGGATGGAGGTCAACAATCGGATGCAAAGACCCTGTCGGACAATCTTGAGTATGCATTGACAACTGACAACATCCACTAGATGGTCGAACAATTATCCATAGGTCGACATTCAAGACTTGTACAAATACAGGGCAAGGGCAAAAGATAAATGATGATTGACGAGCCGATAGTGGAAGATGAAACCGAATTATACGACAGCACAACTCAAATAATGGAAGATGCAACGAAGAACAAAACACCTGTCAACGAATAGTTAAAGAAATTTTTGAAAGTCAAGCACCCTCGACCCAAAAAGAAAATCAAGCTTATCATCGACGATGCTATCAACCTATCAGATAACTCAGCTCCACCATCACCGGCCATTGTCATGTAGGAGACATTTTTTTCCACACCTATGGCAAGTACCCCAATTTCACTTCAACCTCCATCTCAAGTTTCGAATATTATACAAAATCTTCCTTCCTCGCTTTGACAAACATTCCAAAATGATGGTGACATTGCCCAATTCATGACCCAACTCCCGGCCATGTTCCCAAATTGGCGAAAAATCATAACCGAGAAACCTGTATTCGCAGACATTGCTTCACCGATAGATTCTAATTCTCTTGGTGTCATCCCAAACCAACTTTTCAATCCATCAGATACCTTAACACTGCAACTAGTTGGCATGCACCATACCCATCTACCGTGCAATCCTGACACAAAGAATCCAATTTTTTGCTGAACAGATTTATTTGTTCATTCCTTTTCCAGTCAATCCGTTGATGGAAGCCCATTCACCTTTCCGACATGTCATGAACTCACCGCAAAATTTCCCCAACGTTCAAGTTTTAAATGTAGTCAGTCAGCAACAGTCTCCCACTTTAAATCTTAACCCTCATCTTCCAGTCGACGAAACACCTGTGTCTTAAATAGGTAAAATGGATAAAGCAGCAGTCGATTCAGCAACAGAAACAATTGACGTAGTAGTCGAGCTAGCTGTCGAGATAGTAGAGCAAGCAAAAAAAGTAACAAGTGAAGAAGTAATTTCGACAAACACATTAGAAATACCTGTTAAATTTTTAGAATTTACTTCAATCTGATCTAGGATCTTAATTGAGAGAACAACATGTACAACAAATCTACAGCATATCAATCATGGACAAAATAATGCAAGCACACAAGAGACACAGAGTTTACTTGGGTAAAACCATAAAGGTGAAAAACCCCAATAACTTCCTTAGAGATAGACAGAGCAATGATACAACCAGAATACAAGAGATAGTCTTCTCCTAGCAGCAAAGCCTCCTCCTCCACAAGTGCACCACTCTCCAAGTGTGAGTGAGAGAATAGAATGTGTAAAATGAGAGAGACACACTCTCTATTTATACACTAACTTGACTTAACCTTTACTCAACTAGGTCGGCCTCAACTTAACCACTTAACATAATGCTGACTGGGCCGACCCTCACTAGGGTGGTCTAATAACCCTTTGACCCACATGACTTATACAGGGCTGACCCCAACAAGGTGGTCTAATAACCCATCAAGTATAAGTTACGACACTTACAATATAAATGATGACACTTCCATATAGAGGAATAATAACATCTCTATAGGAATACAACCACTTCCGTATAGAGGAATAATAACATCTCTATAGGAATACAATATACATATATGTGAAATACATTCCGAAGTTACATATACATCAACACTCCCTCTTAACTAGGAAGGTATTTCTTGACACAGGTCTTCTAGCACAAGTAATCTTCTCTAGATCATCGTCACTGGATAATCGTCATCGAGTCATCATCATCATCACTGCTGCTGCTATCTCAACCAATCTCTAAATCTACTCGTCATAGGAAGTTCTGCAGAGCCAATCCTTTTTCATACTGGATGTAGGCCCACCACCTACAAGTCTTTGTCTTCACTGGCCATACTGTGGAATCCTTAGGACTTATTACGTGCGTCACAAAACCTGGCTGCAGCATCCCAAGATATTACGAGCACACAGCTCTACCTATCGGATCTTCTAGGAGCACATTACATGTGACCCATCACAAAACCTGGCTGAAGCATCCCAGGCTATTACGAGCACACAGCTCTACCTGTCGGATCTCCCAGGAGCACATTACATGTGATCTCACCACAAAACCCGGCTGAAGCATCCCAGGCTGTTAGGAGCACACAGCTCTATTTGTCGGATCTCCCAGGAGCACATTACATGTGGTACAACACAAAACCTGGTTGAAGCATCTGAGGCCTTTTTCATCCTGTCCAGATCTCCCAAGATCAAATTACATGTGGTCATGCCAAAACCTAGCTAAAGCATCTGAGGCTTTTTTCATCCTGTCTAGATCTCCTAGGAGAAAATTACATGCCATAGGAAAAAACCTTGCAAGAGCATCTCAGGATGTTATAGGTACACAACTCCGACCTGAAGATCTCCCAGGGCACAAATTACATGTCCTCCCAGAGAAATGTCTCGAAAGAGAATCCCAGGCTGTTATAGATACACAACTCCGACCTATAGGACCTCCCAGACATGCTAATCTGCATAACCTGATCCACGGCCACAAAGTATCATCCTGATACTCACCATACATCATCCTGATGTACACATGATCATCTTGATCATCATCACTACATCATCCTGATGCATGTCATCTGGAGAAGCTCGTCATCCACGATCATCCATATCATGCAATGCATCCACCTGATGTATACCAAGTATCTACTTGATACATATCATCATATACAATGTATCTACCTAATACATACATAGATACATGATCCACACAATGTATCCATCAACATACATGATCTACCTGATCATACCTGATACATATATAGATACATGGTCCAAGCATCCAACATGATGCATACATACATAAATGATCCAACGGATCATATCCAGCATCCAACATGATGCGCACATACATAAATGATCCAACTGATCATATCCAGCATCCAACATGATGCGTACATACATAAATGATCCAGCTGATCATATCCAGCATCCAACATGATGCGTACATACATAAATGTAAATGATCCAACTGCTCATATAGAGCAGAAACTAGAACATCATCCTGATGCTCATCATCCAGTGCTTACATCCACAGCAATGTGAAGGATCCCCCTTCCACCATGCTAGGAATGGCTACAGCAAATGTTTCCATCACTTCTTTCTCGAAGTGTCATTGATCCGAAGAACACCAAGCTTCTTTCTGAAGTACTCAAACTTCACTCTGGCTAGTGGCTTCATCAACACATCTACAATCTGCTCATCTGTCGCAACATACAGGAGCTTCACTGCTCCTCTCTGCACCATATCCCGGATATAGTGATATTTGATCTCTATGTGTTTTGACCTGTCATGAAACACTGGGTTCTTGGACAGCTTCACACAACTCTGGTTATCACAAAAGATACCAGTAGCATCCAACGGGAGATCAAATAACTCAGACAGTAGCTTCCGAAGCCATACTACCTCACAACTAGCTGAACAGGCTACAACATACTCTACCTCAACTGTACTCAGTGCTATGCAGGACTGCTTCCTGCTGAACCAAGATATCACACCTAATCCCATACTGAAGCAACATCCATATGTGCTCTTCCTATCTGCAGCACTTCTAGCCCAATCTGAATCAACATAACCCTGCAGGTTAAACTTTTGATTCGCTTCATACTTGAGCCCATAATCCACTGTACCCTTCAGGTACCTTAGAACATTCTTTACAGCAACTAGGTGAACAATCCTTGGATCCGTCAAGAACTGGCTCAATGTGTTCACCGCAAAGTAAATATATGGTCTCGTGTTCGTCAAGTAAATCAAGGACCCAATCATCTGATGATACATAGAGACATCAACTGGCTTAGATGAAGCATCACATAGAAGCTTCAAGTTCGATGCCATAGGTGTGGCCATGGCCTTGCAATCCATCATCCTGAATCTCTTCAGGATATCTATTGTGTACTTCCCTTGACCAAGGAAGAGCCCACTTGCAATTTGCCACACCTCCATACCTAGGAAATAATGCATCATTCCCAAATCTTTCATATCGAACTCGGCAACAAGCTTCCTCTTTGTATCTGCAATCAATATGTCATCTCCCGTTACAAATAAGTCATCCACATATAAGAGCAGAATCACAGGATTCCCTTCCTCAACCTTGTATTAAAGGTTGGAATCCGCTTTACTCTTGGTAAAGCCCAAACTAGATAGAAAGTTGTCTATCCTACCAAGTTCTGCACACATATATGACTACACCATTCAAGAAAGTTGTCTTGAAATCCATCTGGTGTATCTTCTATTTCATCACTTTTATATTTCTCTATGCTTCCATCTGCAACATGCTTGATCTGATAGTTCCATTTGGAAGTCACAACAAACTTCCCTTCAGCTCTTGGGACCGCATCCCAAACATCGTTCTTCATGATCGACGGATCATGGCATTCTTCCCGTAGCCTGGGAACTTCAATATCTTGAACAAATGTTGTAGTCCTTCTTTTGTAGGTGAAGGTATACGGTCTTTCCTACAAAACAAGTTAAATTGCATGATTAGAAACATCTCATAATTTTCAGACAAATTCTTACACATAAAGAAATATGTCATACAGTCATGCAATTATCTTAGCCAATGCTTCAATACAACATTTATCCATATTTCGTAACTTTCTAGATGCCTTCCAATCTCTACCAGAACATTGTTAAGAGTGTGCACAACTCCTAACATGTCAGTAAAGAGGTTTCATTCTAGATAAGTAGCAATGGAATGTTGTACAGTGCCATAGGCCACTTACCCATGTATATTAGTAGTATACTGTTCATCAATGCAACTATTCTAATATTCATAATACACAACCTAATTCTAGGAACATAAGCATATACATCATTGAATAACATTATGTAAGAAATGACAATTCAAATACTTATCTTTGTTTGGTTGCTGGGTGGGCTCCCTCTGAATCTGTTGGAGCCGAGGCCGCAGCTATGGTAAAAGCTACGAATTTTGGGGAAAAAGCACAAGTATGGAAGAGTGCTAAGTTTTGAATAAGCACCAATTTTGGGACAGAAGAAGACGGTGCGCAGTACGGTGCCAGATGGATAAGCTCAGCGTAGATCACGGACCGGAAATCGCGGAGCTCGCGCGCACTTCAGAAGAGAATGAAGGTAGCAGAGTGGAAAGCCCAGCTACCATAATCAATGAAGCAATGGAGTAGAGGGCTCAGCTACCCTCATTTAAGGCTAAGTACAGAAGTTATGGTTGCTCGGATCAAGGAGGAGCAACAGACCAAAGCATTGAAGGCGAAGGACGAGGCATCCATACCCGTAAGCTGCACCGGAATTCATGGAGCCTGCTGGAAGCGACGACATGACTGCAAGCGGCGCCTACAGTACACCTAGCCATGTGCGTGGTTAGGGTTTTTGGGGATTACTGCTGGGAAAGGCCCACAGTTTTGTAAAGGTGCGACCGCCATGGCCACCTATATATATGAATAATTGTAATGGGTAGATGTTAGTTAGTGAGATAGAGAGTCAGCTGGTTAGACAGATAGCTAACTAGTCAGTAAGCAGGTTAGCAGCGAAGCTAATCCTTGAGTTGCAGACAGTCCGAGGCGACGTCTGAGCTATTGTAATCCCTGGAGGGAAGAGAATAGATCGAGAGAAGGGCTCCTAGCTGTGTGCGTGGAGTTTCCTGGAAAGATCTAAGGCTGCAGCTGTGTGCGCAGCATATTGTATAAGTTTATCGTTTTCTGGTTAATATAAGATACTCCCGTGGACGTGGTTTTCCCCGTGGAGGAGGATTTCATACTTCTCATTGTTGTGATGTTGTGATTGGGGTGATTACCTGTTTGTTTTAGTCTATTACAGTAAATACAAGAATATTGCATTATCTTTACAACTGTGTTGAGTAGATCAGTAAAGCTTCCTTGGGAACTATAATCGTTAAGGGTCGAAGGAATCGGTAAGGCGACAGCGCCGTTGCGATAGGATAACCTGTTGCTGCGATGAGCACGCGAGTGAAACTACGCATAGAATATCCGCGCAGAGGACAATTGGTCCTAGCGCAGGAGGGAAAGTACCGCGCAGCTAGGCTACTGAGCGGGAGCTTGAGCGTTGTTGCGCTCATAAGCCTGAAGACGGGTCAGACCGTCGCCTTAGAGGAATCGTCAAGGAGGAAAGAGCAATCTCCGCGTCGCCTAGGTTAAGGAAACCTGATTCCTTAGCCCCCCCATAGCCACTTCGGGTGAGACCTCGAGCTGCTGCGCAGCTCGTTGCCGAGAGGGCCAGTGCGCCTAGGGGTTTTGTTGCTGCGCTTCATTAAAACCCGGGTCTGTCCAAAAAGCAGCCAACAAATGGTTCCGTTGCCGCGTGAATGAGACTTGTTATTTCAGCGACACGCGAGATCGAGGCGAAACCCAGAGAAAGAAAGGAGCCAACAGATGGTTCTGTTGCCTTGTGACTTGTTACTGTGAGACTTGTTATTTTTGCGACGAAGAAGACTGTTGCTGAAGCCAACAGATGGTTCTGTTGCCTTGACACTTGCTCAGCTAACAAATGTGTTACTGGAATCCTACAACTACAGAAATTCAGGAGTGGTTCGACTTAAAGGCTAAAGAGTTTGCTGAACAAGAAAATAAAAGCTCTAGACTCCAGCCAGAAGAATGGTTGTAGAAGTATATCTATACTGACCTTCACGAAATTTTCTTTGTCACATTTGCACTTGAGTTACATGCTTGGATAGCCAAGTTAGCAGATACTAGACCCACTGTGTATATTGAGCGACCAATTGCTTGGACGCCTGAGCTAGTCAGTATTCTGAAGCGGGTAGACAATTCTGTGTCCCGCGCAGTAGAATTTTGGTTGAATAGTCTGCTGGAAGGTTTCATCACTGAGTTTACAGTGGATACAAGAAAGAGTTTCAGTGAAGCTGAGAGGAGTTTCTTTCAAGCACATAGAGGTAAGTTCCTGAATTCTTTGAACTTATCGATTAAAATGCTTCTGTATGAAAAAGAAAAACTATGCATAGCTTCAGATGAATAGCATAGACAAGTAATGTCCGTAGACTCTGATAGTGATCCTGAAGTTATTGGTTGCACTCGTAGTGGAAAACGGTATAAAGTAGGCCTTGACCAACATTCTTTTGAGTCAAGCCCAGAAGACAGTCACGTTCCTAGAGCAAGCCACATAGAAAGACAAGGGAGTGTTCATATCCCTTACCACCCTTTTACACCGCAAAAGCCAGACAAAGCTCAGTATAATCCCGCAGTAACACCTTCTAGTAGCCCACACGGTACTTCTAGTACCTCTGTACCACCTTTGTTCGACCAGTCTAGAAGAACTGCTACAGCACCTACATCTCAACCTAGCACAAGAAAGATGGGTGACGATATGAAACTACCAACTTTTAGAGGAACAGGGATAGAAGACCCTGAGCAACACTGGTTCCTATGTGAAGCCATTTGGACAATTAAGCAAATTAATGATGATGCTGTTAAACTGGTTCAGTTAGTGACCACACTAAGAGACAGAGCCTTAACTTGGTTCATGAAATACTCAGCAGCACAGAATAGAACGCTTGCTGAGGTAAGAAATGCAATGATTAGAGAATTCAAGAAACCTAAATCAGAATCACAGTGTATAACAGAGCTCAAAGACATCAAGCAGTTACCCACAGAGTCAGTATGGGACTTTGACCAAAAGTTCAAAGCCTTGATAGATCAAGTAAGCTTTGAGTTTGCACCACAACAGCACAAGGAATGGTTCATTGCTGCACTACTTCCACACATTAGACTTCCTCTTATGCAACAGAATCTCACTACTCAGGAACAAGCTCTAGAGATGGCTATGAAACTAGAAGCTTCACCAATTGCTGGAACAAGCAACGATGTTGCGCAGTTGCAGAACCAATTAGCAAACTTAACCCTGCAAGTGCATGATATTAAGAAAGGCAAGGATGTTAAGGAAGAAATATGGTGTACGAAATGTAAAGCACAAAGTCATTCAAAGGACCATTGCCCTGTTTTCATAGAGTATATTGCAACTGGAGCACCTAATCCTTTACCACAGCCACAAGGGTCTTGGTGTGAAATCTGTAGAACTAGAGGTCATAGACCTCAGGAATGTCACTTACTTCAGAAATATGTACAAACTCCAAAGAATCTATACTCTAATTTCTGTAAATCAGTGGGCCACGATGAAAACAATTGCAGAGCATACGACCTTATGATGGAAAGGAAACATGATGTTTATAGAGTACAGTCAGAAGCACAAGGATCCGTAGCAGGTACACAGTATGACCAAACTCGCGACGGCCGAACAGGAAATTACAGAGGCCGTGGACGCACAACAAATTTTGGCCGTGGAAGAGGCCAGATTACTTGTTATAATTGTGGAGCGCAAGGTCATTTTGCAAGAGATTGTCAAAACCCTACAACCCTTTGAAGATATTGTAAATCTTATGATCATATCATTGAAGAATGCCCCCAATTGATGACAAAAATGCAAGCAAAGACGCCACAGGTCAACCAGAATATTCAGCTGATTGGAGCAGAAAAAATAGAGCCAGACCGTACAGTTAATATTGTGACGCGCAGTGGAACAACCACTGGTGCGACAGAGTCGGGAACTGGAAAGCAAGCGACACAATGGGTGCACCGCGCTAATATTAAACCAGCCCCACTTAATCTGCAAAAGCAAAAAGAAGCATTCAAGCAAGCCCAGGAGTATTTCTCAGATCCCAGAGCTTCAAGTTCTGTCGCAAATCCGCACAATGATATTAGATCGCAAGTGCTAAGACAAGACAACCTGGTACAAGAACAGGCCACTACATCCGGAAGGCCCGATGAAGAAGATGCACTAGGTACTGTCCATAATTTTCTAAGGAACTGCTTAAAGATGTTGCGCAATGAAAAAGAAACTGTGGAACTTCAACACCTATTGGATAAATATCAACAATCTGCTTCGACGAACACGCCACAGCGTGCTGTTCACCAGATTGGGAGTCACATTAGAACTGGAAAAGAGATGAGGCTCACAGCGCAGATTGGAGCATTTGAGATGGACGAAGTCATTTTAGATTTGGGCTCAGAAGTTAATGTTCTCACCATGCAGACATGGGAACAGATGGGAAGTCCTCAACTTACAAGATCCCCTATCCAGCTAAGACTCGCGAACCAGCAACGAGTCTCTCCATTGGGCAGATTACCCAATGTACCTATTGATATCGAGGGAGTAAGAAGTTTTGCAGACTTTGAAGTAATCAAAATCCTGGATGATAGTAGACCTTACCCAGCACTCTTAGGTATAGACTGGGCATTTGATAATTTGGCTGTCATCAATTTGAAGAAAAGACAGATGACCTTCGAGGACGACCAGATTAGGGTCATTGCACCGCTTGATCCTATTCAAGGACCAAGGTATATAGAACCCATTCGGGCAGAAGAAGAAGCACGCCACAGGGAAAGTTTGTATCAGATGACTGCTAGTCAGAGTGACTATGTCAATCCCACAGCAGATGGCCATATCAGCTGGCGATGCGATAGCTCGTGCACATCAAACTCAGATGCAGGATTGGAAAACTGGCAGAATCGCTTACATGAGGTTTCTACAAGACGTTGCGCCATGATGACTAAATCCATTCGATGGATTGGCACAGAATTGACTGACACTCCAATTTTTGATGGTCTAACTAACGTAAATGAATTCATACAGGCATATGAACAACAGCTTCCAGAACAGCAGCGCATACAGGCATTAGAGGTATCACTACGCGCTACACCCGCAAGATGGTGGGGTGCGCATAAAGAGAATATTCACACATGGCAAGACTGTCGCAGATTGATACTGCGCAGATTCCAGGACACTACAGCAGAAATGTCGCGCAAATACGAGGGACAGAGTGACCCCAGGTCACACATCGAAGCATGCATTCAACAATGGTCAGATATTCCGGACGATGAGTGGGTTCACCTATTCATCCACACATTGGATACAGTTCCAAGGAACTGGTACACTGAAACAGAATTGCGCAGAGGCACTCTTACTTGGCCTCTTATGATAGAAAGTTTTCAACTTACCTTCAGCTTTGAGTCAGAGCATCCGAGTATTGATCAGGCTCTGAAGTGTATTAAAAAGAAGGTATTTGAACCATGTCTATTACCAGAATATTCCCAGCCAGATTGGGCTGTTCAGATAGAACATGCCCTCGAATGCTATAATTTCACCACTAGAGAAGAGGAGGATGATCCTCGCAACATCAATATTCCAGAATCAGAAGGCACGCGCAATGTTGAAGGTCCTCAGCTTGATATCCCTGCCATCACAGAACACATCAAGCTTAAAAAGGTTAACATTGGTACAGAAGCCGAACCCAAGTTTGCTTCTATAGGAGACTATTGGGATGATGAAACTGTTGCGCATATTTCAGATTTATTACGTGACTACCAAGATATCTTTCCTACCAAGTTCACAGAAATGAAAGGCATCCTAGGAGACTTAGGAGTGATGCGCATACCCCTGAAACCAGATGCCAAGCCAGTAAAGCAGCGCCCATACAGGTTGAACCCGCGCTATAAAGAAAAAGTCAAAGAAGAAATTGACAAGATGCTAACAGCAGGTATTATCGAGCCAGTAGAAGAAAGCGATTGGATTAGTCCTATGGTTGTGCAAGAGAAGAAGACAAAAGGTGAAATAAGAATTTGCGTGGACTTGCGCAAACTCAATGACGCATCAGCGCATGATCCATTTCCTACGCCTTTTATAGATGAAGTGCTTGATAATGTTGGAGGACAAGAGGCTTACTCCTTCACTGATGGATTTTCGGGATACCATCAGATCAGAATTCATCCAGACGACCGCCATAAGACTACTTTTGCGACTGAATGGGGCTCATTCCAGTACACGGTAATGCCCTTTGGTCTTAAAAACGCTCCTGCTATCTTCTCTAGAGTCGTTGTTGCTGTTTTTAAAGAATTCATCCATAAGTTCTTAGAAGTCTATTTTGACGACTGGACTGTATTTGGCTTATTAAAGAACCATATAGCGAACCTGCGAATGATGTTAGAAAAATGTAGACAGCATCAGATTTCCCTTAACTTGAAAAAATGTATCTTCTGTGCTCCTTTTGGTATTTTGTTGGGTCATATTGTATGCAGACAAGGACTCCTGATGGATCCTGTGAAGGTTGCCATCATTGCTAATTTACCGGCGCCCAACTCAGTCAAGCAATTACGCACTACATTGGGACATACCGGATACTACCGAAAATTTATCAAAGGTTATGCAAAGATCACAGCACCTATGGAAAGACTGCTGAAAAAGGATTCGAAATTCCAATGGACAGAAGAATGCCAACAGAGCTTAGACACACTTAAAGACAAGATGATCACTGCGCCAATTCTAGTTTTCCCAGACTGGAATAAACCCTTTCATGTTCATGTCGATGCTTCTTCTATAGAATTGGGGATCGTACTTACACAACCAGGAGAAGGAGGTATCGATCACCCCATTGCTTACTCTAGCTGAAAGTTGTCCACAGCCGAGAAAAACTACACTACTACAGAAAGAGAAGGACTAGCTATGGTATACGCCCTACAGAAGTTCAGACACTACTTACTGGGCGCACATTTTAAAATGTATACTGACCATTCTGCTTTGAAATACTTGGTCAATAAGCCAGTGTTAGGGGGAAGAATTTGCAGATGGCTACTGCTCTTTCAAGAATATGATTTTGAGGTTATTGTAAAGCCAGGTAGATTGAATGCAGGACCTGACCACTTATCTAGGATTGAGTCAGGAGAGGAACCTACAAATCTGGAGGACAATCTTCCTGACGCGCAGTTGTTCTCTATTCAAGCAGCAGACGAATATTATTCTGATATCCTTGAGTTTCTTACTACTGGACAAGCGCCAGTTGAGTTTACAGTCCAGCAGAAGAAACAACTTGTCGTCAAAGCCGCAGACTTCACTTTGATAGCAGGCCAGCTTTATAAGTTGGGCCCCGATGAAGTCTTGCGCAGATGTATTCTACCGCATGAAAAGAACTCTATCATCGCAGAAGCGCACTCAGGCACCGCAGGAGGCCATTTCGCAGGAAAGCTGACTGCTCAGAAGATCTTAGCTGCAGGTCTTTGGTGGCCGACATTGCATAAGGATACTAAGGAATTTTGCAAATGTTGCGATGTGTGCCAGCGAACAGGAAAACCTTCAAGAAGAGATGAAATGCCACTAAGACCTCAGATAACACTACGTGCTTTTGATAAATGGGCCATTGATTTTGTAGGTCCTATCAACCCACCAGGAAAGAGAACCGGCGCAAGATACATCATCACAGCTACTGAATACCTCACCAGATGGGCTGAGGCTAAGCCAGTGAAGAACTGCGACGCTGCCACGGCCGCGCAGTTCATTTTTGACAATATTATCACTAGATTTGGATGTCCAGTAATTCTCATGAGTGATCAGGGTACACATTTCCTTAATGAGACTATAGAAGCCCTTACTGAAGAATTCCAAATTAGTCACCATAAGAGTACACCCTACCATCCTCAAGCTAATGGTACGGTGGAGGCATTCAATAAAATTCTTGAGAATGCCCTGACGAAGATCTGTAATCAACAAAGAGATGATTGGGACCTTAGAGTCACAGCTGTATTATGGGCTTACAGAACTACCTGCAAGAAATTAACAGGCCACACACCTTTCAGTTTGGTGTATGGACAAGAAGCAGTTATGCCTATGGAATACATTATTCCCAGTCTCAGAATTGCGCAAATTACAGAAATGACAGATCCTGATACTATGAGCGCAAGACTCTCACAACTGCTTGCCTTAGAAGAAGACAGACTCTTAGCCGGATTCCATCAACAGGTACAGAAGGCAAGACAGAAAGCTTGGCATGACAGGCACATTAAGAATAAACACTTTGCAGAAGGAGACTTGGTACTCCTCTATGATAGTAAATTCATCAAGTTTCCAGGCAAGCTTCGTGTACACTGGTTAGGCCCTTTTCAGGTGACGAAGATAACTGAAGGAGGAGCAGTTCAGCTTGTGAAGCTGAATGGAAAATTGCTACCTACCATGATCAACGGGAGTCGGCTTAAGCTTTACTGCGATGGCCACTCCGCCCTGTCGACTTAAATAGCTGCTCAGAGAAATGCAGATGTCCAGTGTAGTTGAAAGAGGCATCGCATCATTAGTCTACACGGAAGTCGCGAGACACTCAGTCTCTGGCTTCCCGCGCAGTTCTTTAAAACATGCGTGCATGTTTATAAAAATTTGGGATTGAGCGAGCTCATATTTGCGCTCTTGCGAGGTTTTTCCCGAATCATTGCACTCTCGCTCTTGCGAAGTTCCCTATGATAATTTGCCGCTTGAAGAAGTTTTGTTGTGGACCCCTATAGTCACAGTTTCCTAAGTTGAAGTGACCCGCCAGAAAAACTTGAATTACAACAGTTATGTAGCCGCGTCTGAATAAATGAAGGATAAACCCGCCATTTAAGTATAGCCGCTCTGACAGATTCGGCTTGATCTCTGTAAGATTTGCATTTAAGCCATGTGCTGGAAAGTTTTAGCTTCTCCCGGAAGCCTGTCAGAGCCCGTCCATCACAGTAAATGCACCGCAGAGGCGAGGGGGATCGTAGGGTTGTCAACTCATGCATAGCCTCCTATAGCTAGTAACCCCACTTGCCCGCATTTACTATCACCTTTGCTATAAATACTCCACACTTGTATAATTTCGGGTTACTTTTCTCGAGCTGCATAGTCTTGTTTGAAAATCTAAGCCATTGTTTTCAGAGCCGAGTCGTGCAGAGTGCTTCCTTTGTTGTCAGTGCTCATATCCCACCCTGTTCCGTTGTTTCTGTCCAAATTTCTTGTTACCTATACCCGTTCACGACGGAGAACCTCTCGACTGAAGAAGTCGTGCGTCAATTCCTGCGCCGAGGCCTAGATTTCGGCATGACTACTCCCGTGACGGCTTCGACTTATGTACATCCTGGTTATCAGGATCCCAGACAATCTCCGAGCACACGAGCATCTCAGCCACAGCCAGAAGAGCCCGTTCCAGAGCCGCTGGCCACTATGGTGAATTATATTCCGCCACAACCAGACGATGCACCAGAGGTGCATATTCCGAAGAACGCAAAGTATCCACTTCCGTTACCTCCATTACCGGTCGGCGTGCGAGTAGAAGGGTCCCTGCTCGGACACCTTCCACTGGTCAAGTTCTCTGATTTCAACCTCAGAGACTACAAGACATATCCTCAGTTCCAGCTAGACCGATATCTGACTATAGTGCATAATCCCAGCCGAAAGGTTGACGAATTCATCCCGAAGGGATTTGCAGCAAATCTAGAGCGCCCTGGACTCCTGAACCTGTTAAAGCTACCGCATTTTGGGCGTAGCAATGAAGTGAACGCAGTCGTTAAAACACTGCTATCTTGCGCTCATGAAGGTCACCTTTGGCTCGGTAGGCCAATCGATTTAAATGTCGATTTGATTCATCGCATTACTGGCCTGTCTAAGGTTGGTAAGGATCCCAATATCCATTTCATGGGAAAGGAGAAGGATAGAAAACTAGCTGCAAAGCTGGTCCAGAAATACAACCTTACAAGAGGAGGTCGGGCTTATGACCTCACAATAGTAGAAGATGAAGCACTTAGATTTACAGGAAGTTTGCTCGCGGGCAGACTTCTCACGAAGTGCAGACCGAAGGAAGTTACCGGAGATGTCGTGGAACTTGCCATCGCAGCTGCGGAGGGAGAGCAGTACAACTGGTGCCTCTTCCTCCTCAATTCTTTTTTGGAAGACTGTCGGAACGTTCAAGATAACCCCGGTCAGTCGTTCCATTTTTCTTGGCTTTTAATTTTATGTGCTCTCGTCGGGTGGAAGGAGCCCCCGAACACTCAGTTCCTTCCACGCCGCGCAGGAGAACCTGCTGGAATTTGCTATGTAAACCTTTGGGAATCCCCTAATCCCGCGAAGCGCAAGATGAACCGCGCTGTATTTTGTGAATACTACTATCTCCTCAGAGATACCATTCAGGAAATGCCAAGGCTGAGTGAGGAGACAGCGACGCTATATGAAGGAAAGTTGGCCTTTTCTGCCGACTTACATCAACTTTACCTCCGTCCCTGCGGCATTGAAGAGAAATGGGCCGTAGGTCTTTACAGGATGACCACAGAAGATGTCGAAGAAACTATCAAGTCTTGGTTAGACGAATGGAGAGACGCCGCCGACATCGCATCCGCGATGCCACCCGCCGCTGCGCATGAGAAAGATAAGGGCAAGGAAGCCCCTGAGCAGAGAAGTGATGAAGGCTCGACAGAGCCGGCGACCAAGAAACAAAAGGTGTCGCATCCCTCTGAGGCCATTCCCTCGGGGATCGACCAATATTTGAAAGAGCAATTTCGCGAGCTGCGGAACACGCACGCTCACATTAGAAGTGCTCTAGATCTGCAGTTTGTGGAAATAAAAGGTCTCGCAGGAAGGATTGCGCAGACCCATGCGCCAGCATCTACTTCGCAGGCGCCACAAGAAATTCCAAGTACTGAGCGACTTGAAGAACTCATAGAAAGGCATACTGTCGTGCATATTCCGCCTACAAGCATGACACTTCCGGATCCTCTAGCTGCACTATAGGTAAGCGCCGTTGGGCCCGTGGAAATAAATTTGTCTCTAATTCCTATAGAGACTCTACAGCTAGTGCACGAGAAAGTTTCTCTTGAGTTGAGAGCTAGAGAGCTCTCTACATTCCAGGAAAATCAACGACTACAATCGCAGGAGATAGAGCTGAAGGCAAACCATAAGAATATCTCTGAGAAGCTCACACTTTATGAGGTGCAAGACATCGGCATCAGAAACGCAGTGGAACAGATTGCCCAGGAGCTGCCGACTTGCGAGATTCAACCAGACCTCCCTCTGGTTGAGAAAGTTCAAATTATTGGAGGAAGGGTGAAAACCCTGGAGCATGAAATAGTTGCTATGGCTGAGGGCCATAGAACCCAAATCGCCGAGCTAGAAGCTCGTGTTGCCGCGCAGTTTACAGATGATGCGCAGGTACAATTTGAAGCACTAAGCAAAGCTTCCACACAGATGAAAGACAGAATACAGGAAGCTGAGAACCTGATGAACCAAGCTATGGAAGCTTGGACGGAGCTTGAGAAGCTCCCTTTTAAAGTTGGTCTTTTGGAGCAGGTACAAGCCGCAGAACAGTCCCTAACTGTTCTGACTGAAGAAGCTAAGGCCTTAACAGGCTTACCAAAAATGAAGAAAATGGGCGAAGTGCGCATAATGCAACATCAACTACACAAGCTCAGAACTGAAGATGAGAAGCTCACCAACAGCATTCAGCCATTCATGGATGAGTATGCTGATATCGTGGGTCGAGTCGAGGCAAAAATCAAAGAGATTGCTGAATCTCAAGAGGTGATTGATGCCATCACTAAAGAAGAAACCACTGCAGAAACGGTGCAGACTGCTGTGGAATGTGTTGATGAATTGGACTCCGCTATTGCGCAGTGGAAGAAAGCATTCACGGAGACCCAAGCAAAAGCAGATGCGCAAGTAAATCAACCACACGCTAGTGCGAGTGGCTCGAGGGCGAGCCACAAGTAAGTGTTAGGGGCCTGTTGGAGCCGAGGCCGCAGCTATGGTAAAAGCTGTGAATTTTGGGGAAAAAGCACAAGTATGGAAGAGTGCTAAGTTTTGAATAAGCACCAATTTTGGGACAGAAGAAGACGGTGCGCAGTACGGTGCCATATGGATAAGCTCAGCGTAGATCACGGACCGGAAATCGCGGAGCTCGCGCGCACATCAGAAGAGAATGAAGGTAGCAGAGTGGAAAGCCCAGCTACCATAATCAATGAAGCAATGGAGTAGAGGGCTCAGCTACCCTCATTTAAGGCTAAGTACAGAAGTTATGGTTGCTCGGATCAAGGAGGAGCAACGGACCAAAGCATTGAAGGCGAAGGACGAGGCATCCATACCCGTAAGCTGCGCCGGAATTCATGGAGCCTGCAGGAAGCGGCGACATGACTGCAAGCGGCGTTTACAGTACACCTAGCCATGTGCGTGGTTAGGGTTTTTGGGGATTACTGCTGGGAAAGGCCCACAGTTTTGTAAAGGTGCGACCGCCATGGCCACCTATATATATGAATAATTGTAATGGGTAGATGTTAGTTAGTGAGATAGAGAGTCAGCTAGTTAGACAGATAGCTAACTAGTCAGTAAGCAGGTTAGCAGCGAAGCTAATCCTTGAGTTGCAGACAGTCCGAGGCGACGTCTGAGCTATTGTAATCCCTGGAGGGAAGAGAATAGATCGAGAGAAGGGCTCCCAGCTGTGTGCGTGGAGTTTCCTGGAAAGATCTAAGGCTGCAGCTGTGTGCGCAGCATATTGTATAAGTCTATCGTTTTCTGGTTAATATAAGATACTCCCATGGACGTGGTTTTCCCCGTGGAGGAGGATTTCATACTTCTCATTGTTGTGATGTTGTGATTGGGGTGATTACCTGTTTGTTTTAGTCTATTACAGTAAATACAAGAATATTGCATTATCTTTACAACTGTGTTGAGTAGATCAGTAAAGCTTCCTTGGGAACTATAATCGTTAAGGGTCGAAGGAATCGGTAAGGCGACAGCGCCGTTGCGATAGGAGAACCTGTTGCTGCGACGAGCACGCGAGTGAAACTATGCATAGAATATCCGCGCAGAGGACAATTAGTCCTAGCGCAGGAGGGAAAGTACCGCGCAGCTAGGCTGCTGAGCGGGAGCTTGAGCGTTGTTGCGCTCATAAGCCTGAAGACGGGTCAGACCGTCGCCTTAGAGGAATTGTCAAGGAGTAAAGAGAAATCTTCGCGTTGCCTAGGTTAAGGAAACCTGATTCCTTAGCCCCCCCATAGCCACTTCGGGTGAGACCTCGAGCTGCTGCGTAGCTCGTTGCCGAGAGGGCCAGTGCGCCTAGGGGTTTTGTTGCTGCGCTTCATTAAAACCCGGGTCTGTCCAAAAAGCAGCCAACAGAATCTTTGCAACTCCATTCTGATGTGGATTGTGAGAAGTGGTCAACTCCCTCTGAATATCTGCATCTTTGCAGAAACTATTGAAGTGTGCTCCTTTGCTTTCTTGCAGGAACAACTAGAGTGTGCTCCCTCTTGATCTTTGCTTCCTGGATTACCTATCCTTGAACTTATATCCATCCTTAATCACTATGCATGCTTATTGATATCATCATTGTGTTATCCTTGAGGACTCATACATAATCACACATTTATTAATATAATCTTAATACTATCAAAACACAATAATCTTAAACATGTATAGTCATGATCATTCACAGATAATAAACATTAGTATTCAAGGTTTCAGGGAAGTTTTCTTTTACTCATGCATATTCTTATTTGATCATAGGTCTCTTCTGATTAGTTAAATTATCAATGTATAAACCCATGATTACTCAAACCTATACCTTCATGATTCTTTTGGTTAGTCATATCATCAATTATGGTAAGAAACATAAGATGCATACAACCATGACTATTCAAACCTATCACTTCATGAATAATCACTATCAACAACACAACAGTATAAGATCCTAACACAAGGTAGGATTCTAGCTTGATATAGGAAAAACATACCTAGATTAGCATGCTAGCTAGTTATGTCTAACATACTCGCATAATGTCTTCTGGTTCTCTTAAGTGATTTGTGCTAGTAACCTACATGTCTCATAAGTTAACCATTGTAGAACCAAGTTATACATACCTCGTAAGTAGATCTTCTAAGCGATCCATGACAATGGACGAATCTTTGTCCTCATGTCATCATGATCATATGTTCTTGAACCAGAACATGATTTGTCTTTATTGGTGTACCTTTTATGTTAGCGAACAACATAAACCTCATACAACATCACAATGCATTAGTACAATCATAAGTGTCAAAACCTTAATCAATGAATATCTTCTATTAAGGTAATACGACAAGTCTAGTAATTAATCAAGATTGTACTGTAATGATATGAAGACAAACATATCATAAACTTAACCGTGAACAGAATTCGAAACATACCTGTAAGCCATACCTGTCAAGATTGCTTGTAATCTTCTTATGGAAGGCCTTAGCCTCATCTCCCTCTGAAACAGGAACTTCTTCACTTATGCAGGTGACCAATCCATCCTCTTCTAGGATTAACCCAATCCACTTGATTTGCAGGAACTGGATCTGGAGCTATAATAGAGTTTGTCAAAGAAACCCTTAAAAATCAAACTTTGAATTTCAAACTTCCGAAAGGATAGAAATATGCACCTTGATGAGCTAATCAAGCTGGTATATTCAAAATTTGAAAACTGCAAAGTTTCACTCCTTAATTTTGCCTTTGAAACTTCCGGATTCATTGGACGTGACCCCGAACTGGGGTTCGATGAAGCCCACTCTTCTACCCAATCAAAAGGTTTGATCCAAATCTCTAAGCTTCTATTTTTATGAGGAGCTTCCAGCCGTGGTCACAGATTTAAAAAATTCTCATTTTTGCAGAATCCCTAATTTTCCACTTTTCTGATCAAATTCCCGCACTAGGGTCTGATCAAGCCTGGCCTTCTTCCCAACCAAAAATTTTGATCTTGGTCTCTAAATTTCAATTTTTATGAGTAGCATTCAGCCGTGGTCTCTGCTTACAAAAATTCTAACTTTATCCGAAACCCTAAATTCCAGAAGCCATGAATGAAGGTGCTTAAAAATAATTCTATTTTTCCAGAAATATGTACCTGATTGTTTCTGGTGTAACTCCAAACTTTTCGATCCACAGGGTCTGAAATTTTTTCTTGAGATAGCCCGACCTGTCATCTTTCCATCCCAACAGGTATAACCTCAATTGGATTCTCTGAGAGAGCATTATGCCAAGTGTTGCAACATGACCTGTTTATGGGATAAAACAGGAGAGTGAACTTGTACATCATGCCACGTGTCACTAGTTCAATTTCGTCCTCTGAAAACGTTTCCTAAGATAGTACAGTCTATGTACTACCTATCACTTTTTATGAAATTTCATTTGGAGCTTCCTAGCCCAAGTTATGACCTTTTTTCCAAGGTCACCTGTTTTTGACTCAGATCTACAAGAGGCAGAAACCCTATATTGTACAGATCATAAATCACAACGGACAATGGATTAGAGGTTGTCCTTTGGACACAAGGCACATGGGGATCTGATATTCGACCTGTAAAAGTTTTAGATCCGGAAACTTCTCCAAAATGGATTTATAGTGAAAGTTCTACGATGAATGGTTTTTGCTATATCAAGCCCTAGCATCGTAAGTGCAACAAGTGTCATACATGCCATATCATGCCTTCTTTCAGGCTAGCTCTGATACCATGTTAAATTTTTAGAATTTACTTCAATCTGATCTAGGATCTTAACTGAGAGAACAACATGTACAACAAATCTACAGCATATCAATCATGGACACAATAATGCAAGCACACAAGAGACACAGAGTTTACTTGGGGAAAACCATAAAGGTGAAAAACCCCAATAACTTCCTCAGAGATAGATAGAGCAATGATACAACCAGAATACAAGAGATAGTCTTCTCCTAATAGCAGAGCCTCCTCCTCCACAAGTGCACCACTCTCCAAAGTGTGAGTGAGAGAATAGAATGTGTAAAATGAGAAAGACACACTCTCTATTTATACACTAACTTGACTTGACCTTTACTCAACTAGGTCGGCCTCAACTTAACCACTTAACATAATGCTGACTGGGCTGACCCTCACTAGGGTGGTCTAATAACCCTTTGACCCACATGGCTGACCCCCAATAGGGTGGTCTAATAACCCTTTGAACCACATGACTTATACAGGGTCGACCCCAACAAGGTGGTCTAATAACCCATCAAGTATAAGTTATGACACTTACAATATAAATGACGACACTTCCGTATAGAGGAATAATAACATCTCTATAGGAATACAACCAGTTCCGTATAGAGGAATAATAACATCTCTATAGGAATACAATTTACATATATGTGAAATACATTCCGAAGTTACATATACATCAACAATACCAAGCACCTCAATACAAGTAGAACATTCTACTAAAGAAGGACAGAAAACAGACAAAACATGCATCAGCAATAGTCGAGTCTCAGAAAGAATAAAAAAAACAATTAGGGGTAGAAAAATCTAAACAAAAATCAAAGAAAAAGGAAAAAATCAAAAGGCGATACCAAGAGAAAATTCTTTAACAATAGCAACAACATCTACAGCACATATCTCAATTGAGTTGTTTGTCTGTACATCTCGACCAATTTGCTCCAATGTTGACATACCATCCACAACAGGCACCACATGAAGAGCTCGACATACTGGCTGATGCAATCAACCGAGAATAGCAACATAGACAACTGGAAGTAGAAGACTGGATTCAAAAGGTGGAACAAGAACAAACCCTATTTCTAACAAAGTGTCAAGAATTAGCGCAATAGGTCATAACAATTCCAGTCACCTCTGACACGACAAGCACACTTGATAAAGCATTTCAGTTGTTCAAATCTATCGTGTCGGCATTGTCTAAATAGTAGACCAAGGACTGAGAATAACAAACCACGGTAACAGTGTCATTGATGTCACAACAGTTTGAAGCATTCAACTCAGCACACAGTCAGCTCATACAGTCTAATGACGAAGCAGAGACAACATACAATGTTCTCCACAATTCGTACAAATATTATGGCAACGTGTTTATGGAAATGATGGAGACAAGATAGATCATTGACAATCTTCAAAAAGAACACCGACTAGCTGATGAAACCATGGCCAAAAGTCTTGAGAAACAACTGATAATGGAAAATAGAAAACTCGAGAAATTGGAAAAAGTGAAGCACAATGGTTGAGCCAGGCTCGTCATAACCTTGACAAAGTATAGCAACTCCGACCACATCTTCAAACACTACTTACAGCTGCACATGAGAAAATACAACTCTTCGGTTCTGACCTAATTCATCTACAGGGCAAAACTACTCAAGAATAGATAGCCCACTTGTCCGCCCTTCCAACACTTACTATCGACATCCAGAACACACTGCATCATTGGGAGAGATTCTAGCACCAAATGTCAGTTTCAGCTGAAGCAATTGTCGAGGTCTGTCTGCAAAAACCAACAACGCCCAATTCCACTCCAGACAACTCATAGCACTTGCATTTATCACTTAAAGCACAGTTATAAACAATTTTGTTTAATAATTTTGCATTTTGTATAATTGAATATGTCGGTCAGATGGACGAACAATACAGTTGTATAATTGAATGTAAACATCTAAGATCTACTCATGTATATTTTTACCCTTGATGTACAGGTCAACATGTTATATGATAAAAAATTTGTAGCATTGTTGGGTTTATATTCTCTTATCCTACAAATTTTCCAGTATAAATTTATTGTTTTTATTATAGTCTTCCTATCTTATCATGTTTTCATCAGAATCAGTCGGCCACTGGCAATAGTTTACCAACCATTGCAAATTTTTGTTTGCATTGGTAGATAGGCAAAGCTGACAGATTTTGAACGACAATTCTGATTGATTAGCAGTGTTGCTTCCAAGGTTGAGAAATCTCCTAGACTTAGAACTGTGTTGCAAAATTTTACATGGCGAATCGCAATAAGACTAATCCATAACTATCAGATTTCTGTATTTAACAATAATTTTAATACTGTAATGATCTAAATGCATTTTAATACCGTAAATAGAACTCATCGATCTCTCCGACTTCCTAGTCCTCCTCCACCTCCTCGACCTCTCTGACCTCCACAGACCTCGAACCTGGTTCACCTTGTTTGGCGTCTCCGTTGTCATCCGACCTAATTTTCATTGAACACAATTTTTTTTTTACTTTTCCGGAAACTTGAGTTTGAAAACGAATAATGATGAATGGACCCCTAATGAAAATAATCATTTATATGTTTAAACAGATATGCAGCCAATCCGATTAGGATTTAGGCAGTGATAGGATTTTACATAATTCAATTTGAATGTATTCACTCGATCTGAGAAACGTTAAGGAAAATAAGAAGGATATGCAATCCGATATAGTTTAAAACAAGTAGATTATTTCACTTGAAATTGCATTAAGAGAGGTCGAGGAGGTCGAAGGTCCACAGAGGTCGAGAAGGTGGAGGAGGTCAAACAGGTCGAACCTGTCGGAGGTCCAAAATACGTCGAATAGGTTGAACCTGTCGAAGTGAAAACAGGTCGAACAAATCGAAAGAGGTCGAAAAATATCATAGAAGGTCATTTAATATTTATACAATTCCTTTTTTAATTGAATATATAATTACCAAAGGAAAATACGTATGTTTTTAATGATTACACCTACTTAAATTGCAATTACCTTATCATTAAATATATAATGTCTTTCTGTTTATTGAGTCGTTGTCAAATATTCTCTAACATTCTTACAAAATTCACTCTTTTACTAACGACGTTCACTTTTGTGCCTCTTGGGGCAAATGCTAGTAATATCACTGGATAATGAGACATGGAGAGGAGAATTAAGAAGTTCAATAAGCAGTGAACGTTGCTCGAAAATATCAATCATGTTGGTGATAATTCCAATAGCATCATTAGTTTAAATGTTCTTGATAACCCCGTAACAACATCATTAATTTATATGTTGGTGATAACAACATTAAATGCCCTATTGGATGCAATAGGAATTCGTGATAAGTGTGAAGCTCATTAGTCCTTTCATACATTACTACTCCTTGCATTTGCGTTACTCGTTTCACTGTGTTCGGATGCAGATCATATTTGAGTATCAGAAGCAGTAGGAAGGGGTTACAGAGGCAAGTATCTTCTCAGTTTTCTATTCTGAAGTTTAATTGGGGTTCCGTGTTCTCGAATGACCAGTATGGAATTACCATTTGGCTCGATAGGAACGCAGGTAAATCTTTTTTTCTTTTGTTTTCACTTCGTAAGATTTCAGTAGTCAACACTGCGTTTTATTGTAATTACATTGTCTTGTTATTTTACTATAATTCTGTGTATTTAGTAAGGAATACCAATTCTGTAGATGACCTTCCGCAATATCTTGTTTAATCGAAGTAAACCCTAAACATTTGACAAAGATAGAGAGGCTATAATGAGATTGGAATCATGAAAATTGTATGAAATTTTAATTGTTCTAATTTTGGCTTTTCAATCTATGCAAGTTTATCCTAAATTTCTATGGAACACCTAACATTTTCACAACAATCTATTCAAGTTTATCATAAATTTCTATGGAACAGCTAACATTTTCACGAAAATTTGCTCCATTGGGGGCACCATTTGCAATATTTGCTCCATTGGGGGCACCAGATAATTGTCTTTATCGGACTCTCTATTTAAATTTCAGAAGTCTACGCACAGTCTGATTTCTTCGGATTTCTTCCATACAGGAACTGAATTAGCCACCCATTCAGAATGTAGAACTTTGAAAATGATCTTTGCGTCCAACAATTTTTTTAGTTCTTTCTTGATAAGAGGCTCAAGGGTCGGATGCATCCTTCTTAATTACTGCTGAAATGGCTTAGCGCCTGCTTTCATTGGTATTATGTGTTGAATGATACGAGTATCGTACATTTTCAGATCATCATAAGTCCAAGCAAACACATCCTTGCATTGCTGGAAAAGTATGATGAACTTACTTATCTCTTCAAGAGTACAACATTTGCCTAGATTAATGTATTTTGGTTGAACTTTTGTGCCCAAATTAATCAACTCATGCTGCATGGATGAGCTGTGTGTTTTTTCATTTACAGGCCTCCTGAATTTGCTTTGTAAATCAACTAATGTTTCAAGCATTCTCACCCCTTTGGGCATGAAATTTCCCTTTACAGTGTCCTCATTCTGTAAATCTGAATCGTGCTATTCTTCTTAGACGATGGCTTCCTGGAAGACACCTTCATTGGTTAAGAAACTGATAATCTGATTGTCGTCATCAAATACCCTTAGATTTGTGATGTTATATGGGACAGAATGCCTAAAAATTAATTCGATAGAGCACTTCTTATTAGTAGGCACCAATCTGGAGGCAGAAGTTGCTAGCAAATCAGCAGCAACGTTTTTCAATATAGGAATAGAGTTAATATTGAAAGCTTTAAAAGATGAAATCAAATCCCAGACTTCACTCTGATATCCTTTCAAGTGTGGTGACAAACAATGAATTGTATTCCTTATTTGCCAGACAACTATTTCCGAATCACCAAAGACTTTTGAAAATTTGGCATTCAGAACAATGGCCTTCTTTAATCCATGGATTAGAGCTTCATATTCGGCGGTATTATTCGTACATTCAAATTCTAATCTGCAAGATAGAAAATGTTTATTTTTTTCGGGGTCATTTAAGACACAACCGGCTCCGGATCCTTCTTGAGTTTTGGAGCCATCAAAATAAATAGTCCAAAATACATTTTCTTTCTTTATTAAGTTAGTATCATTGCTACCTAAGTCAATAGCTAAATTTACTATGTTACAATCAATATCATCAGTCCGTGAAAATTCAAGGAGATCGGACTATTTGTCTGGATCGTGGCTAGCATCCTCTGACTGATAATTTCCAGGTCCAATTTCTAGGAAATAGTTCCCCAAAACTGAAGATGAAAAAGCTACAGCTTCATTTTTTTCCTCGAGTTGAGTAACATTTTGTTTCATGTTTGTCTCTCTTAATATTTTGATTTGATTCTGCCTATTCTGATAGGGAATCCATAAATGAGACCAGTCCGTTGCAAAATAACCATTAAGTTTCGCAGACCAGTCCCTACTCAAAATTAAACCATACGCCTCCGGAATATCAACCACCATTATATCAATGAATTGACATACTCTTAAGTCGGATGACAATCGAATGAGTACATCTTTCAATTCACCGATGACCTTGACAACAATCTTATCTAGTTGAATAATTTGCAATGGGGATGGGATAGGCTGCCCATTAATCCTTTTGCAAATAGATAAAGGCATGACCTTTGAACTAGCACCAAAATCCACCAAACAATTGTGCACATTGTGATTAAAAATCTCAAAAGTTAAGAGGAAAGGAAGAGTTTGAGATTTTGATTTTCCGCCAATGATGGCTTCGTTAATTTTGGAGTTTTCATCATCGTTTTCTGAGGGGAATGTTATATGTGGATCAAAAACCTCCATTAATTTCTTCCTTTGCTGTGGCAAGCTGCACATGTCAAAGATGGAAATGTTTGCTTTGGTTTTCTTAATATCCTCAATTATATCATAACCCATGTCACACTCTTTTGGAATTTTCGGTTGGTTTTCTATTTTGTTTGGAGGAGTTTTAGGTTGTGTGGTGGTTTCTGAGTTTGACTCCTTAGTTAATATGGGAGTTGCTCCTGGGATTGTCTTAGGATGGGCTGGAATGATAGTTATGTGCCGTCTAGGTGGTTGGTTTGTAGTTTTAACTTTGGGCACATCCGTTGTCTGATCTGGCACCGGGCCTTTACTTCTAGTAGCAATATTAATAGATGTTGTCTGTATTTCATCGATCAGATCTTCACAAGATAATTCTTGGGTGGGTGTCCAATCCCATAGAATCATTGTACTATCAGGAGCGGGTTCTTCCCTACCAGGAACTTGTTCTTGTTGAAGATTTGTTTGTTCAGGTACTTGTGCATCTAACATTTGATTCATTACTAAAATCATTGAGTTAATCCACTGTGGGTAGCTCTTCTCCGAGTGTTGTTCTTGATGAAAAGTGAAAAAATGGTCCATGCTGATTTTGTTTAAGTTAAGGAACGCAAAATTATTTGCTGGCGGGGTTGACTGCCCATTTTCTTCTTTCTTCTTATAGAATGGTTTGAAAGGTGGTCTCAAAGAGCTAGCTACGTTGTCCTTTTCTAAATCTATAACTTTATTGGATAGCTTTTGCATCATCTTGACAACACTTTCCAGATCTATTGCGGATTCTTCCTTATCTCTTATTAACAAGAAAGGTTTCTTAGTAGATACTGTCGTTGTTTCTATATCAAGCACATGCTTAGCGATACTGTCATTTTCTTCTTCTACCTTTTTGGCTTCCTCAAAATTCTCTATGAGAGTAGTCATTTTGGCTCTTTTAACAAACATTGCCAGAGGGGAACAAAGGGCCGATGCATAATATTCTACTAAGCATTCCGATTTATAATATTCTACTAAGCATTCTTCGGCTGGCTTTGTTGCATCATTAAAATTATTTAACAGTGTGGTGAATCTTTGGATAAACGCTTGAACCTTTTCTTTCTTCTCCCTTCTCATGGATAACAATTCTTTCATGAGAGTTACTACAGTTTTATGTTTCCCATATTTTTTTAGAAAACACTTTTCAAAATCCTGCCAACTTGCTGTCGAATTAGCTTGCAAACTAAAATACCGTGAAGATACCTTGGGTTCAAAAGTATAAGGAAAAAGACGGCAGACCATGTCTTCATGTTCCACATTAAGAATATTTAAAGCTAAGTAAAAAATTTTGAGGTGGTCTTCAGCGGAACTTCCTTTGCCAGGATCATACTTGGGCAGAACCTTTTTTGGGTTTTTTGGCAAATCATGGAATGGTCCAACTACATTTAGTGCTCCTCTTGCTTTGCATGCGGGCACGACCATGAGTCTTGTTGGGGAATGTGGTGGTATGTGCGATGGTGAGTTATGAGGGGTAAGCCTCGGAGTGTGTGGTTGTTCTTGATTTGTGGGGGTCTCGGGACTAACTTCGTTGAATGGTTCAGTAATTTCTTCTAAAGATAAATCCAACAATTCTTCTAGGCTTTGAACCAGAACGGAATCTCTAGTACATTGAGGTTTTTTTCTAGGTAATCTTATTCTGGGTAGCAAAGGAATAGTAGTTAATCCTCCGAGGCTTCTAACGTAGGAACGGGTATTTCTTCTAAAACGGTTTACTTCTTCAAAAGGGACTGCGTACAATGCTTCTTGCTGTTCCGTCTCAGAATTAAGATTTTCTTGATTTCTTGATTCCAAATCTAAAATGTTTGGGATAGTTGTTTTTGGTGGGTCTTTAATGGAATATTTTCTAACAAAAGGATCTCTTCTGCTAGCCATGCACTGGTGTCCCTCCTTCTAGCACCAAAAATTGTTGATGCCCCAAAAATCGTTGCATCAATCAGTAAGGGACTCTCCCCGGTAAGCAATCCCAATCAGATCGCTCACTGTTTGGTGTGGGGAATCCGTACGGTTAACGGTTCCGACTACCGTATAAGATTTTAAATATTTGTTTAAATTTCACCGGTTGCGGCCCGATCCACCATTTGTTTATTTATTTTTATTTTTTATATTAAAATATGATATGCAAGTGCCCTAGATTAAATGCATGTAGTAAAGAAAATCTATTCTATTATTAATTTAATCTAACTTAACCTATCCTTGCAAGGAGCAGAACTTAGATTATGAGCAATAAGATGAAAACAACATTCAAAGATTCCAACAGATAGCCATTAAATCAACAAATGCATTTTCAGTCGAATGTAAATGATGTCAAAGGTAACTTTGATTTTAATAACAATATTCCATTACTCATAAGATACAGGAGTTTTGCAAAGAACACAAAATCATTCACAACATAGAATTAATTCACATAAGCCAGGAAAGATCTCACTGAATGTAGATGAAAATTGTTGAAATAGTTCGACAAACATTCATCACAACTCAAAGCAAAACAATGCATCTGCTTCCACAGGCCAAAATCGTTTCTTCATTAATGCAGCTGAAGTAGTTCTCATACAAAGGAAATTCTTTCACCTGTCCAAAAATCCTATCTAGCTCTATAACCTAGCCATATATAGTTTTACAAAATGCTCCATGAGCTACCACCTATACCCTAACAGTTCACATTCTTTTAATTTGTCATGTAGTGCTAATTTTATAAAAGGATAAATATCCCAATTAATTTACAAAAAGGAACGGGAGTTAAAATCTAAATGTCATTTTAATTTTTCAAAGGTATACATAAAACAAAACCAAGGAGACATGCTATCTTTAATCAACATATCTGAGCAAATGTGAGTTATCCTGGGGTTGGCGCCTGTGTTAACTCGGGTGTTTCTGAAGCTACGTGTGTTTCTACTGAGACATGAGTTACTCCAGCTGTTGGAGCATTTTCTGCAGCCAAAATTTGGTTGGCTGCTAATGCCATTTATGCCTCCTCTCTGTGGTTTTCCCAAGCACTAGTTTCCTTAATGACATTGTTGGCGGAGAGAGGAAGCATGGTCTTGAGTGAGACTTCATGCTTGGTGATTTCTTCTTCCATATTTGAAATTTCTACTTTAGCAACCCGGAGACTCTGTTCTAAGATGTATTTGTGAACAATGGCCTGACCAATCCACTGGTGGAGGTCTTCAGTGGTCAATGTATCCACCTTCCTGACGTATTCTATTTCTGCATTTAACCTGTCCTGCAGCTCAGCCAAACGTTGGGATTTATTTGAAAATTATTCTAAATTCTGAGGCAACTTCATAAAGAATTTTTCTTGGGCTATCTGCATTTGAAGGTACAAACCATTGCATTGTTCAACAGTAGCCATGGACACTTTGCTCAACTTTACTCGGTATTCTTTGCAAAACCCTAAAAGGCGTATGTATGCTTTGAAACCAGATATGGATTTAAGTGGAAGAGTTGCTGGGAAATCGGACTTCCCCTATCTCCACTCCATGTGTTTCCTGATATCCTCAATAATACGTACGTACTTTCTCTTGCATCTGGTGGCTTCCCTGCCAATCTTTACAATTCTAGCCATGATTTCCTTAATATTGCAAACCTCTTCCATTATAAGTTGTTGTACCCCGTAGATCCCTCTTGTTATCTCACAAGCTTGCTGATAAAAGGGGTCCATATTGTCTATCTTACTGGTTGCTTGTTTCAATTGTATTTCCAGCAGTTCTCTTCCTCCTTCTAGCTTTTCAATGTCTTCTTTTAGGTCCTCAATTTGCTGAGTGGCATCAAACTTTTTGGATTCAAGCTCCAAGTTTTTATCCTCCAGTTCTCCTTTCACCATCTCTAGTGACTTTGCTTGCATTGCCAGGACTCTCCTATAAGCTTCCAGTTGTTGAAGTTTTATATTTAATCCTTCTTTCTGAGTCATGAGAGCATCATTTTTCTCGATCATCAAATTTGTGTAATTCTTTTCTTTAACCAAATCCTCCTGTAACTGGCGGGCTTTCTCCTTTTCCCACTTCAATTCATCTCCCAAAATATTTACATTATCTATTGTTGCCATAATAGATGCTACAGAGATCGATGCCATGAGCTTAGGATTGTTCTAAGTACCCTGCATGATGGTGGTTTCATGCCTCGTAACTATATCAGGTTGAAAAGGCCTTTTGACACTAGTAATTGTTTCTTTGATGATATATTTCTTTTTCCTGTTAAAGGAAAACCTATCCCATGTGGATATCGTGCTGCCCCTGGATGGTGTGAAGGACACAAGTGGAAGCTCCTCAATGGGGACATTGATATCAAGGTCTTGAATATTTGGGTTTTGAGGACCAACATCCTCTTCTTGCTTCTTTTCTTCTTCTGCTTTTCTTAATGCTTCTTCCTCCTGATCCCTTATTAGTTTATCATCCTCTTCCTGCTTGGTGATTTTTTCCAATCTGATTTTCCCTTCTTCTTGAACCCCGCTAGTTTCAACTTCATTTGATTGGGCTCTTAAGATCTTTTCTTCCAAAATTTTATCTTCTTTTGCTTTGATCCTCTTCTCAGTTTCCTCTTGGATTTTCTCGGCTTGTTCCTTGGACCTTTGTTCTTCTTTAGAGAGAGCCTCAACAGTCTTCAAGGTACCCTTTTCTTGTTGTTGATCTGTTTTCCCCACAACATTAGAGCTTGAGCCGGCTACTCCTTTTCCAAGTTTACAAATTTGGAGCTCAGTCATATTGCTAATTCCCCTATATGATTCCTCGTCTCTATCATAAAAGTGAGTGTATTCAAAGGGGGCACCAATCTCGTTGAAATGCTGTGCGACTTTACCTTGTCGATCATTCCTATGGAAAATTCTTTCCCCAAAATGAAATTTTTTTAGTTCTGCAACAAATTCTTCTACTGTCGTGATTTTCAAAAATTTGTAAGCCCCAACATAAAATGGTAAAGGCGAGAAGGAGTCCTTCTTTGCCTTGTACAATGCACTACCAATTCCATCAATGAATACTTGTCTTACCATCTCCTTATGGACTATATAATCCGTAGCATACCTAGGTAGGATATACGGGGTTTTGGAGCCTTTGTACATTCTTATGTAGGTACCTTCTGGTGAAAAATAAAAATCACCATACTTCTCCAAAAATTCCATAGCGTTCTCAGATAGGCAGTTGGGTTCTTCATTGAACATTAACTCATATAAAGGCATGATAAATTCTTCACAAATGAGTTTGTAATGCCTTTTGTAATTCTGAGCCCAAAAGATTTTATAGGCGATGAATACTGAGCTATCAGCCGAGTTCCATATGCATCCTAGCCTAGGAAAGGGACATTTGTCCACAATACAATCTATCAAGTAAGATGCCATATAATATTTTGCCTTTCTTTCCAATAATCCTTCTTGAGCAGCAATTATGGCTGATGACAGGCTATCTGATAGGATATCAGCCCAGTTGAAAATTGTCCCTTTGAACGCCACATAGTGGATGATAGGTATCCATTGGAGCATAAACATTGTTCCATCAGGCCTTCTGAAGATTCTGCTTAGCATGAGAGCGATCAGTCTGAAAGGGGGTCTCAGGTTCTGAACCTCGTATTCTTCACTATCCTTTTTTCTGATCTGTTTGCCCATGATTAGCAGCTTCTTTGCCATCTCTAGGTTGTCCATCTTGACCCCTTCCAGCCATGCATCATCAAGTCATTGCTGAGCCTTGGGAAGCTTGTAAGTTGTTGAGATATAAGATGAGTGGAATGAAGCGAAAGCTATTCCTTTGCTGTCCATCAAAACTCTAGTCTCGGAATTTGCATGCTGCAAAATCCATCCAATTACTTTTGAGCATGGGAAGAGCTCTGGACGTGTGGATGCCTTGGATATACAGGAATTCCTAATGTTCTATTACAGGCATTCTTCTTCGAGAAGGGCATCAGGAAAGTCCTGATCTCTCACCATGCGGTATACATCTCCCCATCTTACTTCCGGGGGCACGCCTGTGGTGCATTTTGTATCTTGGAACGTAGTTTCCATTCTTGCATTGTTGCTAGCTTCCTTTGCCTTTCTTTTACCACCTTTAGGCATTTTGAATATCCTATTCAGTAATCAGTGTACAGTAATTAGTGCATGGATATATGATGCGATATCAGTGATCAAAACTAGTATCCTACTCATAATGAAACTGCTAACGAAAAACTTCTATGAAATTCAAATGGTTATGTGCTTTCAAAAACAATTTTTCAGATGTTCACTTCATATGTTATTTAAAAATCCTGCGCCTTTCAAAATAAAACTATGCATTCCCATAAAATCAGAATAGCGTTTATGGCATGGGTTTGACGTGGTAGTAACTCGTTCAAGGAATATGGCTTCATATGCAGGGTAACGTTTTCTTCGCAACAGTGGACGGGACAGGGTTCAAAACCGCGATGCTAAAAATTAAAAACGGGACAAGGGTGTCTTGAAGGGTCTGCTAATACATTATATAGTAAATGGCTTTGTCCTTGGGCAACTACAAACCCCTATGGAGCCTGGTCTGACTATGTTTCAACAGAATAGGAAGGCGGCTTTAGTTTCGGTCGTAAAATGGGACTAAGAGAAAATGAACGTAAAATGCAAAAGTCCAAAACCTCAGCCCATTTAAACTCGAAAAACCAAGAAATAACCAATTCAAATCATGATATACGGTTCGACAGGTACCAACTTGGTTATTTCCGCCTGTTTTGAAGGTGATAACAGTGCCGAGAGTAAGCGCACATAGTCTCCAACGGGAACGGGGTGATTCTTTGAGTGAACAATGAGAAATAACGGGGTTTAAACCCCATATATAGTGTTAGATACGTGCAAGCCATCAATGAGGTAGCTGTGTGGAATTAAACGGGATTCATGAGGTGTACGGACGGGTCAAATCGATGCCTTCGACATTAAGTGCGACCGCCAAAACCGGAAGGACTTGCCCAGTTTTTTCGACTGTTTCGGAAGGTTTATATGAGTTTGTCCACCGTTTCGGGAGAATTACTGGAGTTCATCTGCTAAGGAGTGGCACACATCATGAGTCGGAAGACTTAACCGAGTTCCTCTGCCATTGCGGAAATATTATGTGAGTGCTTTCGTGTTTGCGGGCAAGAAAGTGTCACTTTATCCGCTTTTGCGGAAGAATTATCTGAGTTCTTTCGCTATTGCGGAAGGGGCTCGTGAGTTTTTTCCGTCGCTTTAATAACTTAATTCTTCTGCTACCTCGGCATAGTTTATCCTAACTCTTCCACTACTTCGGTCACATTAAGTTAATTGTTCCGCTACTTCAGCAACGTTAAGTTAAAACTAACCGTCGTGGCTTGACTTGATCTTCTTTTCCTCCTTTTCGAAAAGTGTAGCTCAAAAACTTCCACCGCTATTTGGTAATCTTCTATTTCTTTAAATTTTTTCAATGCGACTCAAAACCTAAGTCTTTTGCTCATTTAAAACAGAAAAGAAGCACGCTAAGGATTTACAAAAACTTTAAAATCAAGCCCTGGGTTGGAAACTAATGCTTACTATTATTACACTTTTAAAAAAAATGGCGTTATTATATCATTTTATCATAATTTAAAATGGTATTTATTAAATCTCTTAGTAACACTATATAAAACTTGCACTAAGTTTAACACAAATTATTCAAGAAATTATTTCACCACTTTTTCCATATAAAACAAAAGAGTTATGATAATAAATTCATAAAAAAAAAAATCCAAAACGGTAATTTAAAAAAATTATAAAAACTTAAAAAAAAATAAAATTAAGAAGAATTTTTTTTTTAAAAATGAAATAATTTTTTTCTAATAAAAAAAACAAAAAAAAAACTATCGTAAACTTAATTCCTTGCCCCCTGGCCATGCTACCCCTTCCTCCATCTCCCCCTTCCCCTCCCATGCCCCTCCCCCTCTTTCATGTGCCCAAAGTGCATCCCAAGGGGGCACCTCATTTCTTAGAATCAAGCTTCCCCCTTGGCTGGCCCTTGGGGTGCATAAGGTTTGGTGCCACCACTCCCTCATGCGTCCAAAGGGACGTGCAAGGGGACAACCCTTTGGGTGCATGAGGGAGCTACCCTGCTTCCCCTTGTGCGCCCAAAGGGGTGTCCATGGGCTGGACAAGGAGGATGGGTAAGGGGAGAGCACGCAAGGCGATGGGGAGGACAACGAGTTAAAAATAAAAAAATAAAAAATTTAAAATTTAAAAAAAAATATGTTTTTTTTTTAAATTTATTTTAACAATTGTGTTTTAATTTTTTTTATTAAATTTTGTTTATAATTTTAAATGTTATAAAATATTTTTTTTTTTTATTTTAATATTTTTTGGTATGTTTTTCATTAAATATATACATATTAATTTCTTAATTTTAGTTTCGAAATTGTTTTTTAATAAATTTTATAAAAACAAAATTTAAAATTTTATCCGTTACTAAATACAAAATTTTCGAGTGCGATAGATGTTGATAACAGCCGTGGAAAATAGGAAGGGAGTGACAGAGAATGATATAAAAGAAGAAGAGAAACATTATCTTAATACAGAAGAAAAGATCTTCCTCTCGTCAGTAAGAGTGGTTTATCCAGACTCTCACAGATTCCTATTTATAATGGACCACCGCCAATCGGAGAAATTCAAAAGAGAAATCTTCGGGTCAGCAGCAAGAAGGATCGGAGAAATCTTCCTTTCACGCGGTGCCCCATCCCAACTAGAATTATTTATCTCCCATACTACCAAATAGAATTATTTATTCTTTTTCAACTGCCTTTTCCCATTGCCATTACTTTTTCTTTTCCATTGCCCCATCCACGCGGCGAAGAAATTAAAAGGAAAGTCGCGTTTAATATCTTCCATTATCCCAACTAGAATTATTTATTCTTTTTCATTGCCTTTTCCCGATCATACCTTTCAGGTGGTGCCCATTGCATTACTTTTGCAATTGCCTGCCGGAATTACTTTGTGTTTCCAATTGCCATTGAAGGCTTTATGTTTGCCATTTAAATTCAAAGTATGGAGAAATCTTCGGGTCGTCTTAATTCAAAGTATTGGAGAAATCTTCGGGTTAGAAAGGCTTTATGTTTGCCATTTAAATTCAAAGTATGGAGAAATCTTCGGGTCGTCTTAATTCAAAGTACTGGAGAATCTTCGGGTCGTCTAATTTCTTTTTGTTTTGGAAAAACAACTTCAAATTAGTATATCTCACAACTATTGCGCGGAATGAGAGAGTGGTAGTGTGGCAGACTGGCAGTGTACACATTATGTTCATAGACGTCTACTTTGAATTCTTTCCCCGATACTTTTGGAGAAATCTTTGGGTCGAGAAAAAGTAATTCCACTTTTTATTTTTGAAAGAGCCCCAAATTAGTATCTCCCAACAGTTGTACCAATTTCTTCATAGATATCCAATTTCTAAACATTTCTGGCGGTCTGATTTGATATGTATAATCTGTCTTATGCCCAGGGGCCAGGGCCAAAGGAAAGCTAAGCATTGAGCTGCAGAGCATTTAATGCAGTGCTTAGGGTCTTACACCCTAAGCACTGAGCTTCTGCATTAAATGTTCTGCAGGTCAATGCTTAGCATTCACCTTGGCGCTTTTAACAAGATCCGTTGGATTTAGAGACGATCCGTTGGATTTGGAGACTATCCAGATCGGACCCTAAACACTGAACTGCCGCATTAAATGCTCTGCAGCTCAATGCTTAGCATTCGCTCTGACGCTCTTACATGAGACGTTAAGAGGAGAATTAAGAAATTTAATAAGTAGTCAATATTGCTCGGGAATATCATATCAATCATTGAATCAAAATTATTGATTAATCTAATTATTGTTTATAATGTCGCAACAGCATTATGATTACCATCGAAATTGGTGATAAGTGTTAGCCTTACGACATGAACACAAAAAGTGGGCTGTGAGTGTGTGCTGTTAGCCAGCTTTGGTGTAATCATGACGCCTTTGCAACAAAATGTATTGCAGCGCTAGCCCAGGCAGGCCCTCACAAATAAAGAGGAAAGTAATAGGAGAAAGTAACGAGGAAAGTAATCCGGATATCATTCAATTCACCGAAAAGTAATAGGAGAAAGTAACTTTCTGTTTAAATTTTAAATTTATGATAATGAAAGTGAAATTTATATTCAACAAAACCCATGACCAGAAAAGTACACAAAGAGCATAGGGTGGAAATTAAGCACCTGACAGGCTGCCTCTCGGGGAGTGTGCCTGTCCAGGAAGCACCGTTGAATCCCATTGAACAGCTCCAATAGCACAAGCACACTCCCCGAGGGGATGTCTGGCTGGTGCTTAATTTCCGCGGCTATGTTGACCTCATTATCGTTGCATTTGTATTCCTCGTTTCACGGTGTCCGAAATCTGGATTTAGATCATATTCGAGCATCAGAAGCAAGTATCCTCGATCTTCTCAGTTTTCTACTGTGAAGTTTCATTGGGGTTCCGTGTTCACTGAATTCCCCAGCACCAAATATCTCGAATAACCAGTCTGGAATTACCATTTGGCTCGACAGGAACACAGGTAAATCTTTTATCCTTTGCTTTCACTACGTAGGATTAAGTTGCAGGCAGGCTATACTGCAGGAGTCGACACTACGTTTTATGTAATTACATTGTCATGTTATTTTATTCTAATTCTGTTTATTTAGTAACGAATGCCAATTCTGTAGATGACCTTCCGCGATATCTTGTTTAATTGAAGTAAACCCTAAACATTGGACAAAGACAGAGAGGCTATAATGAGGTTGGAATTATGAAAATTGTATGAAATTTAACGGTTCTAAATTTGGCTTTTCAATCTATGCAAGTTTATCATAAATTTCTATTGAAAACCTAACATTTTCACGAAAAGCCCTGGGAGCAAACAGATTAGATACTCCGCTCTGGTAGATCTAACGATCCAAGTACAGGATCTAGAGATCCTTTCAATTTGAAGGTGCGGGCAAGCATCTGCATATTCGTGTGAGCAAGCATCTAGTCATTTGCCTGCCGTTCTCTCTCCCCTCAACAAACGAAAGAGGGAAGAGTGGCTACAGTTTCGTGTATGCAGGGATCAGGCTTCGTCTATCTTGCCTTCATTGCTGGAAGTAATTCCCAACCGCCACATTATTCACCTCGAGCTGTGAGTTCACCTCGAGCGTGATCAGGTGATGTATAGGATGTATGTATTTGGCAGTAGTTGGAATTGTAAATATGCAGTTATTGCTATGAAGCTTCTCGGTGAAGGCGATTGATAGATGTTTCTAGATATCTCGATCCTTCGAGAGAATTCGCTATGTATAAATCCTTATTTTCTATTAATGCAAGAGAGAGCGTTTCTGACCAGTTTGGCCCCTGTCTCTCGCTGTCCTCTGCTGAGTTATTCTGCTGTGTAGTTCTGTTATGGTTATTTGCCCATGTCCGCTGTGCCCTTTTCACATTCATCTCTGGTTTTCATAAAAACGATATTCTCTAATAAGCGATCTCCTTCAATATAATTATTGGGACGGATCGACCCTGCCGAGACTCTGCCAGTCATTTTTACGAGTACTGCCTACCTAGATCGGAGGCCGTACTGCCAACATTATATATGAGTAACCTTCTTTCTACTATACATATTCCCCTTCCTTCTCTACAAATCCACTCGGCAACGATAGTTTAGTTCTTCGAAAACTTAAGGGTAGGGGCTCTTTGCTGTCGCCTGCTGATGGCGTCGGCGCTGTGCTTTAGTTTTTATTTTATTCTAGGTATCCATCACAGATTGCGGGTTCTTCGAATGAATCCTGGACAGGTGGGCCGCGTCCACGTCATCGTTTGACAACTCCAGGCCCATTGCCTTGCTCTTCTCAGGTTCTCCAAAGTTACAAATGATGCAGTGCCACCGAACCAATGGTTGCGGAGTGGTAGTTCCATCTCATCATTTACAAAACTATGTCGTGGAACTGTGTTCTTATAGAGTTTTGACCCATTTTGTGACAACCCAGAATATCGATCGAAATTCCAAAAAATATAACCAGAAAAAGTGAAACTGTGCTTGGCCCAAAATTTTCTGTAGCAAACAGGGATGATTTGAGTGCCAGTTATCACACGCCTTTCTGCAGTAATTCGTGAATGCCCATTCGGGATCTACAGTTGCCTTCAGATTGAGGGGAGTCCTGGGCTCTGCCCTCCTGCCATAGTCCTTTCTTCAGCTCCTCTATGTTTTCTCTGATCGGTGAATGATGGCTGACATCAGAGGCATTTCTATGGGTTTATACTCCCTCGTAGTAATTCAATTGAGCAGCCCCCTTTCTTCGAGAGTCCTCTCCTGCTACAAAATTCGTTTGTTGCCACTTTCTTATTTAATTTAGCAGCTTTTGGATCATGTCTGTCTTGTTTATGAAATATTTTCAAAAGATTTCCTTGTTATCACCATTGTCCCATCACGTTAGATAGAATGGAATGATACACAGGCAGCAACCATTCTGGGAATTGAAGATGAGCAGAAGTTTGAAGAGCCTCTGTAATAAAGAGTAGGTGAAGCTAGAATTATAACGAATAAGATATTACTGTATACTAAGCTGTGACTACCCTTGATAAAGAGGAAGTAGGCCTAAGTATTGATAACTGACAAGTATTCATTTTCAGCTTATGAGGATAGACATTGGCGCGATCTGGTAGTTTTTCTCTGTTTCCGTTCATTTGTTTTTCTTTGGATGGTTAAGCATATAGTGATTTATATACGAAATACAGTATTGGTTTATATGCGAAATATACAGTATTGGGTACAAAAATGGGAGTAGCAGATCTCCCTGCTATAATATCTGTTGTCTGGCAAGAGTATGTGTCAAGGAGGTACTCGTCTTGCACTTACATAGAATAAAATGAACGAATAAAATGAACTTTATGATTAAAAAAGGCTTTCTGCAACCTTTTGGACTAAAAGTAGTACATTAACAGCCTAAATCCTTTTTAACCACTCACATGACCGGCCTTAACAGCAATTTCATGAGTGGAAGTAAGTGGCTTACTTTGTATACCTAGCTCCTGTTATTTGATGATGAGATTTACATAGTTTTTTTGCTTCATTTTGTTGTTTAATTTTTATGGAGAAGTTTTCTTTTTTCCATATTTCAGATTTATTCTGTGCAACTTATTATATGTGATTATCATGAACTATGGTAATTAATTTTTGTTGGCAACATCATAGGTCCATCTTAAACCCAAATTTATTAAATATGAAGAGGCATCCAATTTCTTGAGTTAATTTTTTAATGAGTTTTTTATTTGGTTTTAAATTTTTATTTTATAAGCTGATATGGATTTTACTTTTTATTTTTGGTACATAATGTTATTGGGTTAGTACATAGTGACATTAACTGATTAAACCTTATGAGAAATTGTATGCCAACCTTATCTTATTTTGTTTACCTTTTGTTTTGATTTTAATTGTGCAAAACAACTAAAATTTATTCAGCTATAATAGTTGTTTCACAAAAATGTACTTGTACCTGCGCATAAAACATAGTTTAACAAGCAATTAATTATACTTGCTAATATATCCATCTAAAATATATATATATATATATATATATATATATATATATAATGTACCTTATTCAATTGAATTACAATCTCATTGGTGTTTTCTTAATTAGGTTGTTTGCAAGTAACAAAATGGGATATATATTAAACTCTTAGTGATATTTTAAAACTGAAAGAGCACTAAAAACTTAAAAGTGTTAGTTATATGGATCCTAAAATTTGTTGTTAACTATCAAACCATTGCCTTGTAGTGAGGAGATATCACTAAATTACCAATATTTGAATACACTGTGTAATAAAAATATCTTCTAATCCTTGTTTTTATATTTTAAACACAGTGGCTTATGAAAGTGATGTCTATAATGATGGACATTGCCGCTAAGCGGGTCTTGTTTGATGATGTTCTTCATCTTGAATACTTGTGCAGGAGTGCTCACAAGCGAATGGTATGGATATCAGTTTTCCAATGTAAATTATAAAATTTAAATCCATCAAACTTAATTATATTGATAGGTATTTTTATTTTAGAATTTAAGGTACAGACTGGAGCTTATGTTTTTTCTAGATTATATGAGGATGAGACAAGTGTAGTGCTTAGATTGATTTTATGGCAGTCATTCCAAAGTTGAAATAAACAATTATTAAAAAAAAAGAATACAAAAAATAATTGATAGCTATGGAAAGTTCCTTAACATACGAGTAGATTGTTAATAGGAAGTTAGTGTAACTAGCATGAAGAACAAGTAACATATTTGTGGCACTTAGCTTGTGACCTATGAGTGTTAACCAACTACAAGTTAAGTGGTTGTGCTAGTTAAATTTAATTGCCCTGCAAGAACCAATGTACTATGCATACAATGAAAGTGGGACACCAAAAAATTGTTACACAATAATGAAGATGTGGGTTCATGGTGTGTAGTTGAGGGAGGTTGCTAAAAGATGGAGTGGGGTCCCCGGATCCCAGAGGATGTAGTATCTAAATTAGGTGATCAAGTAGTAGTTGGGAAAGGGCCTTATCCTTGGAGGTAGGGAAATGAAACACAATTTTTTTGTCGAATGAGCTACAACTCTTCAATATTTATTGATAAACATAAGATCTAATTGATGCTCTTACAATCAAAATCTAAAGGTATATTTAAACACTTATTGGAAAAGATAAAACCCTAACCTAGGTTATGCATGCATGCTTTATGCTTTATGCTTTTGCATGCTTTATTAACTAAACCGAACTTGACTTCTAATAATAGAACTAAAGCAAAAGAGGGAGTTAATTACTATTTCTAACACTTTTTCTTAATCAAGATCGCTCACTACAACTTTTACAATGTCTAAATGATCTCTATGAGTTTAAAAAATATCCTTTGTCAATGGCTTTGTGAATATGCCAGCCAATTGATCAATCAATTTATAATGCTCTATATGAACTTCACTATTGTTCACAAGTTCTCTTATGAATTGATATATTGTACCAATGTGCTTGTTCTTTTGGTGAAATACATGGTTCTTGCATAGTGCGATTGCTAAATTGTTGTCGCAGTAGATTGTTGTTGGTCCTTCTTGTTTAAAGTGAAGACCATCCAGAAATCTTGGTAACTAGATTGCTTGACATGCTGTTGATGTCAGTGCTACATATTATGCTTTTTCTAATGAAATAGTCACAATGGGCTACTGATTGGATGACCATGAAATTACCCCTGATCCAAGGTGAAAAACATGACCTGAAGTGCTCTTCATGTCATCCAAACTTCCCCCAAAATCACTATCAGTAAAACCTGCCAAAACATCATACTCAATGCTTGAGTATAAAATTCCATATCTTGAAGTCCCTGCAACATATCGTAAGGTGCTTTTTCCAACTTGCCAATGCGAGTCTTTGGGAGACTCCATGAATTTGTAAATCAAGCTTATTGCATACATAATACTGACTCACATAGCTGTGAGATACATAAGAATTCCTACAGGTCTGTTATACAATGCTGGATCTACTTTGGGACTGTCATCTTCTTTGCTAAAATTTGTACCTGTTTCCACTGGTGTTGGTGTTAGTCTACAGTTAAGCATTATGAATCGCTTAAGAAAATCATTAGCATATTTACTTTGAGAAATAAATAAACCTTTTTTATATTTTTCTACCTCTATGCCAAAAAATAACTTCATCAAACCTAGAGCTATCATCTCAGACTCTTTCTTCATTGCTACCTTGAATTCATTTATAGACAAATTACCTATAAAAATTATATCATCAACATATAATCAAACTATCAAAATCTGTCCATGTTGATTTACCTTTGTGTAAAGTGCTGGTTCACTGTTGCTTCTGCTAAAACCATTGTTGATAGGATAAGAATCAATTCTATTGTAACAAGCTCTTGGTGCTTTCTTGATCACATATAGAGCTTTCTTCAACTTTTAAACTTTCTCTTCATATTCTTTGATTTCATACCTTTGTGGCTACTGCACATAAATTTCTTCTTCAATAATGTCAACTTGACATCCATCTGATACACTTTCCATTTGTTTTGTGCTGCTATTGCTAAGACTGCTCTCACTATGTCCAATCTAGCCACCAGTGCAAAAGTTTCTCCAAAATCAATTCCCGATTGCTGCAAGAAACCTTTTTCTACTAACCTTTCCTTGTACCTATCAATCTCACCTTTTTCATTGAGTTTTGTCTTATAGACCCACTTCACACCAATAGGTTTCTTATCCTTGGGAAAATCAATAAGATCCCATGTGCCATTTATTTAAATGGAATCTATCTCTTCGTCCATATCTTTTACCAAATGCTCATCTTTTACTGCCTCTTCAAAAAACATAGGTTGACTAGTAATAATAAAAAAATTGGTATTTGCATCCAATTCATCATAAATATCTTCTAATATTCTAATTTTTCTATTACTGTGATCGAATTCATTACTTGATTGTGGACTAGAAGTATATTGATATGTTGATCTCGATGCTTCACCTTGAAATGAATTTCTCGGTGTCCTTGCTGGAATACTTGCTACTGGTGATGATGTTACTAGATCCTGCTGTGCAATCTGCTCTGTTTCTTCTTCATATTATGGTTAGTGTATTGCATCTCTCACAACCTTATCTATGGTTCCATCCATTACTCTTCCTCTTTGAACAATACATCTCTGCTGATGATAACCTTTTTGGTCATAGGGTTATACAACTTGTAAGCTTTACAGTCTTCACCGTATCTAAGAAAGATACATTTCTCACTCCAATCATCTATATTTTTTCTTAGCTATTTAGGTACATGAGCATAAGTAGTGCAACCGAATATTCTAAGATGGGAAACACTAAAAGGTGTACTTGTCCATGCTTCTTTTGGTACTCTATTCTTCACAATTTTGGTGGGAGATCTATTTAGTACATGAACAATGCAAGTTATTTCCTCTCCCCAAAATACATGGGACAAATTTATTCCCTTTCAGCATGCTCCTTGCCATATTCATGATGGTTATGTTCTTGCATTCTGCTACATCATTTTGTTGTGGTGTATGTCTTGTAGTGAATTGCCTCTTGATTCCATGATATTTGCAATAATCATGAAATTCCTTTGAGTCATACTCTCCCCTTGTATCTGATTTTAGTACTTTGAGTTGATTGCCACTCTGTTTTTCAACCAAAGCCTTAAATTCCTCAAACTTGCCAAAAGTTTCTGACTTCTCATGAAGGAAATACACTCATGTTTTTGTAATGTACCAAAATCATAAATTTGGCACACTAGCTCCAAAGACTCAAAACTAGGCCAAAGAGGGTTAGGTTCAAGGGTGAAGGAAGCTTGGGGCACTTGAGATTGTTTGACGGACAATCTACCAAGAGTGGACTTGAGGCCAGATCTCCCTAGCTCAACGGGAGTCTAGGACAAATAGAGACAAAACATAAATGACTTTCCTATATCTAATTAGAGATCAAGGAACTAGATACATTACCTTAAAGATTGTTGATCCTTTCCTCGTTGAATGCTGCTCCAAGCTTGACGATCTTCAGATCTGAGATGCAAAACCCGTCAAGATAACAAGACAACAAAACAAGTAAAACGCATCTACACAATAATAGATCTAAGTAAGCAAATAAGTAGGAAAACTACACAAGATATCATTAACACAACGAGATTGGTGGAAAGCACTTATATTACTGTATTAAAAAGGAAAATACATAGGACGAAGAGATTACATCCAATGACTTAACGTAGCAACCCTCCTTCGATCAAGCCAATGCCAAAGCCTCCAAAGGCATGATGGTTCTCTCAAGGGATGAGTAGAGATCTCTCATAACCTAATTTCACCAACAATTAGATACTATAGACTTCCTCCCTTCGGAATGGGAGAGAGCTTCACTTATATAGGACTAAGTGGATAGGATAGGTTGAGATATTGTAGGAGAGAGATATGGGATCCTTCCAAGAGTCTAGGAACCGAATGCCAACTCCCCCAAAGGCTAGGGATAGGGATACACATTAGCTACCTTCGAGAATGGGCTCGAAGAAGCTATTTTAGGCAATTAACTGACATCGCCACAGTTTGTAAGAGGACAACCTGCGACGTCGCAGGTTGCATTAGGACAACCTATGATGACCTCTCAAAACCTATTAGGAAAAGGTTTGTATCTCTTCCAGGCTAATGACTTAGTCAAGGAACTTCAGGGAATATTTACACTGATCAGCATGATGGCAAGATTTAGGTGTAACAAAATGCCCCCCAAAGCACGAAGCTATTTGAAAATTGGGTACGTGAAATGCTTTGACTGAAGGAATGGAAATGGCTCACCGGTTGAAGGACATTGCTGCAGTACAACCGACTCTAAGTACACAATCCCATATGACGTACAACATGACTGCTAACCAATACAATGCAGATCCATGGTACTAATGACCGACTGAACACAATCATGGCTACTAGACACAAGCGTAGATCCATGATGAGATGATAACACAGCCACGACCAATACAAATGTGGATCCATGTGATATGACCAAAAACAACCTCCATTGCAACCTGGGTAAAACATGATTTCCCAGGGTCTTCAAGCCGAACCCGCAATGATACGAATCTAATCATGTGATTACAAATGTCTTGACATCAAACATGGTATAAACCACTTGATTATCGGTCATTGACGTATACCGTTAACAAACGTGAGGGAAATCACCATTAATGCCAATGATTCCCAAGGTATCACAGTACATATCATCAAGCGTGAATAAATGAGTTGAAGTCGAACAAATAATGAAATATTCCAATCAAGAGTCAATGATGTAAACTCATGTTGAAAGCGAGGTAACCTGCCATTGAGGCATGCAGGGCCAAGGTACTTGTTGGTTTCTAGATTCAATCCTCGGATGATGTGTTGAAGTCGACAAGGATGAATCCGTCGAAGGAGGTCCATGATGTATCCCCCATCATCGACATGAAACACAACAAATGATGTTTTGAAGTAGATTGGATGGTACAGTAACATGCAAGATAGACTCAGAATAGACCGACATGGTAGAAGGTGTACTGACTGTAGATAATGAATGGTGAGAGTATTCTTGAACATGGGCATGGCATGACTTGGCAGTATTGACGTGACAAGTATGATACTGACTCCTAATGCAACTGATGGTGGAAGCGTTCTTTGAATGACTCAAAGGAGTAACAAGACTCAGGAAGTAGGTAAAAATCGAGGACAAATGGATGATCCAAGTGTAGTATGCAAACGCAAATGAGTGCCATGTTCAAGAACGACTAGGTGTTGCCACTGATAAAGGGTGTAACATAAAAGCTTTCCTTTTTCCCCATCATGAATGATGAGTACCTCATGTGTTTTTTATGAGCTTGATGAGGGTAACCAGATGCTCAGTATATCTCATCTCATAGATGAGTCTAATCCCAAATATTTTTTGAACCTGGGAGAGGAGGGGTTCGTCCCATAGCGTGCCCTTCAATGTTAAATTTTAATGAGTCCATAGAAGGGAAACTCGGTCGTCATTTCATGTTTAGAGAGTTTGAAAAGAACTAAAGAAGAATCCAACGGTCCTTTTCTCATAAAGTTAGCCTCATTGCCCGAAAAAGGGTAAAACAATGCAGGAGAGGACTCTTCCAGTCATGAGTGGCTGGAGTATACCTTTTTCGTAAGTAGTGCCCCCTGGTCCGAAAAAGGGGTAAACTATCACTAGGAAGACGACCATTCAAATACTTTAACAAGCATGAACTTGACAATTTCGCTTGGAAATATTTTCCTATTTTGAGAGCCTGAAAAGAGCTTAAAGATAGACTCCGGGGGGGTCCTTTTCTGTAGAAGTTTAACGAGCCCATAAAAGTGATAAATCATAACTCGGTGACTTATTCTCATAGTTTTAAGAGCACGAGAAAGAACAAAGAGTAAGCTCATCATCATTAAATAATTGAAATCTAACTGATGAAAATAACGACAAAAACATTCAATGGGTTTTTCATACCTGAGCTGATCGCTTCAATGTGAAAACGACGCAAATGGAACACTTAACATCTCCTGCACACTTGAAAACTAGGTCAACTAGTCAACCGGGCATTCAAATGCAGTAAAAATGATCCAAATTATAGCAAATGACCTAAAGAGCATCTAAATTTGAAAAAGAATATTCCTTTTTGTTTATGAATAGAAAGAAATTACCAAACATAGTTACCATTGTTCATTTGCCAAAATGGGGAGAAAAAAGTGCCATTTGGACTAGAATTTCACTTGTTGATTGCTGGAGCTACGGGTGACCATTTCGCAAGCCGTTCGGAGTAGGTAACCCTAAATCTCAGCCAACATATTTCTAGTGGTTTAGAATTTCAATTTTTGTCCATTTTTTAGGTTTTTGAGTTGAGTTTTGGGGAGTTTGTAGATTGTCCATCAAACAAATCTGGCGACCATACTGAGGACTCGAGGCTTGATCTCCCTAGATCAACGCAAGTCTAGAACAAATAGAGATAGAACATAAATGACTTTCCTAGATCTAATTAGAGATCAAGGAACTAGATACGTTACCTTATAGATTGCTGATCCTTTTCTCCTTGAATGCTGCTCCAAGCTTAACGATCTTCATATCTGAGCTGCAAAACCTGTCAAGATAACAAGACAACAAAACAAGTAAAACACATCTACACAATAATAGATCTAAGTAAGAAGTTATGTAGGCAAAATACACAAGATATCATTAACACAACGAGATTGGTGGAAAGCACTTATATTACTATATTAAAAAGGTAAATACATAGGATGAAGAGATTACAACCAATGACTTAACGTAGCAACCCTCCTCCGATCAAGCCAATGTCAAAGCCTCCAAAGAAATGACAGATCTCTCAAGGGATGAGTAGAGATCTCTCCTAAGATAATTTCACTAGGAATTAGATACTATAGACTTCCTCCCTTTGGAATGGGAGAGAGCTTCACTTATATAGGACTAAGTGGATAGGATAGGTTGAGATATGGTAGGAGAGAGATAGGGGATCCTTCCAAGAGACTAGGAACCGAATGCCATCTCCCCCAAAGGATAGGTATAGGGATACACATCAGCTACCTTCGAGAATGGGCTCGAAGAAGCTATTTTAGACAATTAATTGACATCGTCGAGTCTGTAAGAGGACAATCTACGACGTCATAGGTTGCATTAGGACAACCTGCTACGACCTCTCAAAAGCTAGTAGGAAAAGGTTTGTATCTCTTCCAGGTTAATGACTTAGTCAAGGAACTTCAGGGAATGTTTACACTAATCAACATGATGGCAAGATTTAGGTGTAACAGAGATAGGTTAGTGACCTTTCTTATGCAGGTTTGCAGGTTTATACAGACATCAAAGACTTATTTGCAGAGTGGGAGTGGTTCGAGAATGATTTGGAGTGATTTGGAGTGAGTATGGCAATGTGGGACAACACGGGGGTAACGATTTCCAAATGAACCAAAAAGGTATCTAGGAGACTGAATTTTCTATATAAAAAAACTTGGAATGGATTCTCTAGAGTCTTAGGTTTGTGCACCAACTTATGGTTTGTGAATTGGACCTTCTGGGAGAAAGTTAGAGCTAAAACAGTGAAATCCAGTGAAATTTGACTAGGGAAAGAGCAATGATGATGAAGATGGTCATGGATGGAATCCTTATGTGTAGGTAAGGTAGAGGTTCTACAACACATGGTTGTAGGTGATTTTCATCAATGTACATATATGCAAGGTTTAGCATTCCTTCATGTATATCATTGGGGAAGAGGTGGATTTCCTAGCACATTGACCATTGCCACTTTCAGCATTCCATCACGTAGAGGAAGCCTCGATTGGCTAAAACAATGGTTGGAAGGTACCTACCGTGGGAATTTTGTGGAAACTCCTCTACTCCTAGTGTTTAAAGAGGTTCCAATAACAATCACGGGGATCAATGGAAGCAAGTTTGGGAAGCAGGATTGAAGAATTTTCCATTTTTGCTTTATGAGGAAGCTAGTTTCCAAGGGCTTCCAAATGGTGTATGACCTCAACCAAATTGTGCAAGGAGGGTATGTATAGGACTATTTTTCAGTTGGATAACCATAGGTAACATCGTATTTCCAAGGGGATGTGTTTTAGTCAGTCAATTAAGCTTAATTACAAGATATATCAATATACATGCAATATGGAGACATTAGGCAAAAGAGAGAGACATGATATGAACAAAGGGAGATTTATTTTATTGATATAAATAGTATCGACCATGTACATTAGAATGGATTCTAATAGAAGTAATGATAGAATCATAGAGAATATAGAAAGGAGAGAGAATATGATCTATTGGCACAAAATTCTTTGCATATCATATGATCCACTCTAGAAGCCCCAAATACACCCACATGAAATAAAAAAGAGAAAATGTGTGATACTGGCCCAGGAACACAACCATATGGAGGTAGATTGAGTATGGAATCTCAATATCACAAGAAGTAGTTGATATGACCACCGTAGAGATGTAGAAGACCTGCAAAAAATGTGATCATGTAGCACAATCAAACCCAACATCAGTACTGGATCAATACAACACCATGAGAAGAGCAGGATGCTCAACTCCACTTCACCAATGCCTTGGTTACTTAGTTGCAGAAGGGGGCCATCACCCAACTATTGACAAGGGGGGGAATCACCCAAGTCTAGGTAGTGTTAATATTTGTTTGAGATTTGATCTTTAATTCTTTTAGAGGCACAGACTTGAAGCAATGAGACAATTCAACCCATGAAATTCATAAAACTATAACACAAGATATTCCTTGGGTAAAATCCTCAAAATTATGAGGAAAAAACCCCAACAATTCTTCTCAGTATAATTGAATGGATATCAGAGAATTTTTTATTTTACAACATAGCAGATTGCTTTCGGAAGATAAGAGATCACCAAACACTCTTGATGAAGATACGTAAGCAATAGAGAAGAGAGATCAATTGGATGTGTGCCCAACACAACAATAACAAGCAAAAATAATACCCTGCACAAAGAGAAGTGCCTTGCCTTCAATGGAGAAGAGAATTCACTTCACATTGGATTCATCAATCCTGTATCACATATTTATACATTCTTATCTTATATTTTTATCTTCTAACGCTAGGATGAACTCGCCATGAAACTGGATAATCTTGCATGCAGAAGTGTGCCCCAATTCTCATGCAGTGTTTTATCTCACTAAGCTATCACTTAGGATGAAATCACCTCTTAACTGAAATATTTGCCACTTAGTTAGGTGGCTAACTTAAGTGTCATCACTTAGTTAACTAGATCTTCTTTGTGTTGGATTTTGTGCAACTTCGGAAGATATTATTTATTGTATTTCTATTGTATTTGATTGTACCTCCTAAGGGAGATGAACTTGATGTAATTGACCATGTAAACCCTTGAAAGAATCAATGTAAACCTTGGGGAGAAAAGAAGCAAAGTAAAAGATTAAATTTAAATTATAATTTGCCCCCCCAAGAGTAGCCGGCCTAGTCAAATAGAGAAGTTAGCTCACTTAGGGTAAAAGTCACTTTTGTACTTGTATGAATAAGAGGTAAAGCTACCTCATTATCAGACTACCTTATTCATTCAAGTTCACATCACTTGGAAGAGAGAAGTTTGCATCTGCTGGAGAAGAAGACTATTTTGGGGTTTCTACTTTTGGAAAGCATTTCCATCTTTTCTCTTTTATGATTGTACTATGATCTCAGAATTATCATCTCTATACAAAGGTTGCTGAGTTTTCTCCCATTTGGGTTTCCCAAGATAAACTCTTTTGTTATTGTTTTGTGCTTTGTCTCTCTTCTAGTGATCCTATTTATGCAATTGAATTATTATGCTATCAATGTATGAAAATCAAACATGGTTTCAATGCAGTTCTAGAAGAAGCCATTTTTGGAACTAGGGTTTCATCTTCTGAAGTCTTGACCCAACATTTTGGAGAAAAAGAGCCTTGGGAATTTCTCTTTTAAGGAGGCGCATCTTTTGGTGAATACAGAATTCAATTCCACGAATTTTCAGCTTTTGACCTAATTTTACAACTGCAGCAGAAATTAGGTTGTAAGTTTTGACCTACTTCTCTCCACAGTTTTGGATCATCCCTACCTCATCTCAACTCGCCTTGGCAAGGCACATCTACCTGTGGAATCAGTTTTTCAAATTTTCAACTTTCATTTTTTACCGAGCTCCTGCTAGGGTTTCTGAACCAAATCTGCAGTCAAGATGATTGGTTTGAAGGTTGAAGCTCGTCTGGAAGGAGCTTCCAACTTTATCTATTGGAAGTCTAGGGTTATTCTACTTCTAGAAGAAAATGACCTACTACAATATGTAAATGAGAAGGTCCCTAAGCCAAAAGTTGAAGAAGACAAATCCCGATGGATGAAGAATGATTCCAGAGCAAGAACTATTATAGTGGACTCAGTAAGAGATCATTTGGTCCCACAAATACCAGGGAAGAAGAATGCTAGGAACATTTTCAAGACCATAAAGAATTTGTTTGAACACACTAGCATCAATGTATCCATTACATTGAGGAACCATCTTTCAAATATGAAGATGTCCAAATCAAAATCCATTGCCTCATACTTCATGAGGATCACAGAACTAAGGGACAAGCTTAGCACCAATGGAGATTCCATTGATGATAAGGATCTTGTGATCACCACCCTGAATGGTCTTCCACCATCTTGGGAGTCCTTTATTCAAAGCATAAGTGGTAGATCTAGACTACCCAAGTTTGATAAAATATGGGTAGATTCCACTCAGGAGGAGACAAGGATTGTAGCACGACAAAGACTGCATGGTACTCAACCTGAGGAGAATCAAGAATTTGTATCCCATGCCAAGAAAGGTAAGGGAAAAGGAAGGAAGTTCTAGAAACACAAGCACCAAGATAGGAGATCAACCCCTCTCCCAGATCAAAAGAAGAAGAAGGACATATCTCAAGTTCAATGCTATACGTGCAAGGAATATGGACACTATGCCAGTAGCTATCGAAGTTCTGAAAGTAAAAGGAAGCATGAAGCATCCACTGCTAATGTAGAAGAAGATCATCATCCTAAGAAGCACAAGGATGAAGATCATACAAAATTTCTATTCATCTAAGCTTTACCATGTACTATTCCCACCACTAGTGACACTTGGCTCATAGATAGTGGTGCTTCTATACACATGACAGGTTACAAAGAAAATATTTCAGAATTAGTTGAGAAATATTCAAATTCCTGTGTTGTACTTGGATATGATGCTAAATACACTGTGAAGGGATCTAGAGATAGCTCCCTTCAACTATAATCAAATGATACATTACACCTGAGTGATGTGCTCTATGTACCTAGTATGAAGAGAAATCTTGTCTCCATCTCAGCCTTGGAAGACACATGATATAAAGTATATTTCTCCGAAGGGAAAGTACATGCTTGGCACAAGAACTCAAACATGAACATAGCCAAAGTTATTGGTATAAGAGAAGAGAGCTTGTATAGACTAAAAACTTCACCAATTCAAGCTCTAGTACATGATGCTGCAAGTATGGGAGAATTATGGAACATAAGACTAGCTCATCTAAACTATCAAGCTCTCCTAACATTGAAGAATATAGTGACAGGTTTACTAGGGCTCCAGGTAGACCATGATGGAACATGTAGAGGATGTGCACTTGGTAAGAATGCCAAGAGATCTTTTCCAGATAGTGAGAGTAGATCCAAAGGGATTTTGGATCTAGTACACTCTGACTTGTGCGGACCCATGGCAGTTGCTTCATTGGGTTGATATCATTACTATATAACATTCATTGATGATTACTCATGAAATACTTGGATATACTTTCTCAATTCTAAAGAATCCGAGGAAGTACTCAGCAAGTTCAAATAATTTAAAGCATAAGTCGAAAATATGTTAGGAAAGAGGATCAAGATTTTGAGATCTGATAATGGTGGAGAATATACCTCTACAGAATTTAATGATTTCTACAAGGAAGTAGGGATTAAGATCGAGCTCATAGTTCCCTACAACCCTCAACAAAATGGGGTTGCGGAAAGAAAGAATAGAACAATTGTGGAGGCTGCCCAAGCTATGATACATGACCAGAGTCTTCAAATGTTCTTGTGGGCAGAAGCATCTAGAACCACTGTATCTTGTCCAACACAGTGTGTAACTCCCCTCTTTCTCCGTCCAAAGTATCTCTTAGTTGAATTGGTCAAGTCATCCCTTTTTCCTAACCTTGTTCTTAGCCTTCACCCTATCTTAGCAATTAGACCGTGTCCATTGGTGAGTATGTCTTTAAAGATTTGGTGCAAGTAAATTATAAATAACATTAAATATCTATGTATTAACTGCCACTTGATTGATTTTTATACTTGAATTTAAGCTGTGAATATGGTTAAAGGAACATGTCTTAATCATTTGTTATGATCTAGTCCTTGGTTGTATTTTGACCTAGTCAAACATAGTTTGACCATGGTCATTCTTGGGATCCGTGATGAGATGGACCACTTGTTCTTTATGATATTGATTTATGGTCCCACATGCACCTATTGGTGATTCCATATGTTGGATATATGCTCCAGATGATGATTGATACAATTGGTCATTTTTATTATTATTTCCAGATCATCATATTTTACACTGTCCGGGTATGGTGGACCCTACAGATGACCCTACAGGTTATCATGAGATGTATTAGTACTCATATCTATTGGATTTGGGTCTTCTAGATCCATGGAGACACTTATATTTCATTTTCGAGCACTTCTAGGCATGATATTAGCAGTTTTCCACCTGTTGACCAGTTAGGCCATGCTGATGAGGCCTGCCTAGCAGGGGCATTGGAGGTTAGTCATTGACTAGGGTGCTACAGAGGAAGGGGGTGGTCCAACCAATTTTTTTTATCATTATACCCCCTCTAGAAATCTTGGTACACTCATTTTGACAGCGCAGGCATCCTGGATAGCAGTTTTGGTCAATTTTAGGGTTTTCAGGAGGATTAAAACATAGAATAAAAAGGTCATTGAGGAATTCGATTTAGAAAATTGAGGAAAGGTTTTGGCATTTTCTCTGCTCATTGGTCATCCATGGTGTATCCCCCTTCTTCCAGATCAGATGGCATCAGTCAGTGCAGTCCACATGGGCTACATGAGCTCTTTTATTGTATCTCTCTCTAATTATGGGGACATGATTGATCATTTGTGTACTTGGACATTCTCATAGATTCATATTTTATATTATTGTTCCATGGGGAAATTCTAGTGAAGGAGATTAATGCCTCCTATCCCCACCATGTGCTCCTAGTGAATTGTCCTTGTCTTACTGAGTGGCTCCCATGTCATTAGCCACCCCCCATGTATGATGTCACCCCTCTTAGAGACTGACCTTAGCTATGACGTCACCCTCTATTTGAGTGATCCATGTGTTATATTGTATCAGCTCATCTTAGCCATTGATTATATTGTTATCTCTTTTGATCTCAGCCACTAGTTTCCAAAAGTGGTTTAGGGTTTTGGTCTTCCTCATCCCATAAAAGGAGGAGACCCCCTCATTGTAAAATGACCTTTGGAGCTCTTGAAGATTGGAATAAAATACTATTTTGTGGATCTACTTATCTTGTCTTGATGGATTCTTTTGCAAGGTTAATATACAATCTTGTTCTTGTGTATCATTGTGGTTCTTGGAACTTTAATTTGTTTTCTATAGAGAAGGCCGAATTGGTGGAGAGGAGGACGACTTCAAGGGAGGCTATTATGGGGAAACACCATATCTTGCTTTGGTTTGGTCTTTGGTTGAAGGGAGTATCATTATTGTATCCTTGTGATATATTTGATGCTTTGTACTTCATATTTTCATCATTTTCATAATTCTTTTTCTTGGCATTGTTTCTCATTATATCTTATCTTGCAGGAGGAGGACGATTTGGTCATCTTTGGGGGAGGACCATTTGGATTGGAGGCTCAATATATCACTCTTGAATATACACACAAGGAGAAGGTTATCAATTTGCAAAGTGACCACAAGCATTAGAGGTATGTTCTACAAGGTATGTACCTAGATCCATTCTTTCTTCTTCATTGGTCATAAAAACCCTAATAATCAAAACCCTCATTTTACATTTTTTTAGATCTACTTGGATCTAGCATGCTTTTGGGGATAAAATTTAAAACCCACCTCTATAGCATCCATGGCAATTTGGATCTATAGTTTGGGGCTTATTGGCCTTCATTTGACCCACTTCCCAAGGCACCTAACCCTCCTTGAGGCAATTGACACTCCTTGAGGAAGATTAGTTTTGCTAGTTACTAAAAGTGGGTAGGTGAGATTCTTCTTGCTTTGAATAGATCAACCCTTAAAACCTACCCCTAGTGTCTCACCTTGTTGATTTTCACCTTGTGGGCCCCATTCCTCATTTTGAGGGTTGTGCCCCACTTGGGTCACTTGGTGATCCATTAGCTCTATGGAGATCTAGCCATGGCATGTACTTGACATTGAAAACCCACCATGATATTCATCAACTACGATCTATAATTTGGTGGACATTGAACTCCATTTGACCCTTGATCTAAGTCACTAGTCACCCTTGGGGTAATTCACACTGCTTGGGTAGGTGGCCATTCACTAGATCCCATACTTAGGTATTTCTATTTCTTCATTAAACATTTATATCCACACTATAGCATACCCCTAGTGCGACTTCATAATCAACTTTGACCTTGTGGGCCCAACTTGGACCATTTTGCACTTTTTAAGGAGTGAGCCCCACTTGGTTAATTTTCATGGCACTAGATCTATCTAGACCTACTAGTTTAACTTCACAAGTGGTCCTTATCTTGCATTGGCTGAATCATTTGTCACTTCATAAGCCTCTTCAACCATACCTTAACTCTTTGGGTCCACTTAATCATCCTAGATCTAGATCTTGACTTATCTTGATCTCCTACTCTTTCATCATCACATTTCCCTAGGAGATCTATATTGAATTTGCTAGCTTTTATTGGCTCGGATAGGGTCTCCCCCTTGGTCTTGCTTAGGCTTGATCTAAAGTGAAGGTTGCCTCGGTTGACGTGACACCCATCTTGCATTGGGAATCGTGGAAATCCTTTGGTCACCTCTTTAGTTGTCCAACACCTCTACCATCCTGGATGGGATACCTTTAGGGACAACAACAAGTTGTGTGATAACATTTTTGGCGTTGTTTCGAGGGAAGGTAGAGGCATACCCTGGTTTGGCATATAATATTTAAGCTCTAATCCTATTTTCTTTGCCCCATTTTTGGCGCCACTGCCGGGGAAGGTAGAGGCCTACCCTAGTTCAACATATAAGTTTTAAGCTCTACTCTCATTCTCTTTGCCACATTTTTGGTGCCGTTGTCGAGGATGTAGAGGCTTACCTCAGGTGTATGCGAGTATCCACGTGTAATTCATATCTTATCGCATCTGGTTTAATCTAGGTGGTTATCATTTCAATCTTTATTTTAAACATAGCCATCTATTTGTCAAATTGGCACTCATCTCTCCCCGCTATCCTAAAGGCATATCTTTTGGTAGAAAAGAATTAAAATATGCCTGGCAACTCCACATAAGCGAATCCACTGGTGATCGATCCTATAATTATATAGAACCCATGGGGTGCATCATTTTGTATTTTAGTTTTTAATTTTTCTAGTAATTTCCATCCATGGTTGCTTCTGAGCTGCCTAGAAATTTTGGTTGATTAAAATTATTTGAATTCTCAAAAATTGTTGGGTATCCTCATCATGTTCCTCATCAATCCCGTGAAAGGTTGCCTAAATTTGATAGAAGTTATGAGGTATTTGCTAAAGGACACCTTGATCTCTTTAAAGAAGTTATTAATGAATTATCTATAACTGATGAGGATGTATGTATGAAACTATTGGCCTCATCTTTCCAAGGAAGAGCTGAGCTTTGGTTCTTAAATTTAAAGGCCAATAGCATTTCCAAATATGACATGTTTGAAAATAAATTCTTAAAAGAATGGAGAAGTGAATACGATGATATATATGCTTCAAATCAAATCCAATATCAAAACATTCCCCTTTTTGATCCTACCATTGAATCAATTGATAATCAAATACCAAGTGAGTTGTCAACATCCGGAGATGACCCCTCCTGCCCAATTATTTTGAGGATGAGTCTTCCACTTTTGAGTCAATCGAAGGTCAAATCCCTAATCATTGTATAAATGGTGATTTTTCAAATCGTTTTTTAGGTATCCCTAGTCTTGATTATGAGGAAATTTTTGAGGATGTGCTTTTAGACAGTAAGTCTATTGAGGTTCTTCCCTCAGAGAAACTCTTTAGTCATTCATTTTTTAGTGATCATTCAATTCCCTATCACCTTATTGAAGAGGAATAAAGTGGGGATATTGACCAAGATCCTTTAGTAGTGATTTCATGTGATCATTGTGCAAATAATCAGAATAAGCTTGTCAATTTTCTCCTTGATCAATTAAATGAAAATGATCATTTATCCTCATATGAATTTAATAATGAATCAATAGAATATCAACCTCACAATGAGGATAAGTTAGTAAATCACAATATGTGTTCTACTTCTCATAGCGAGTCTGTAAATTTTCCTTTTTCCATCCTTAGTCAAGATGGATTTATCCAATTCTTAGAATCTTGTCCTCAGTTTGTACATATTAGACTTGATCAAAAACTTGAAATCATTCCCAGAACAAAGAATATTACTTTGGAAGGCCTTTCCTTTTGTCAAATTCCAAGGCCAATTTTTTCTATCTATCTGGGAAACTGTGCATATTTTCAGTCCACCCTCCCTTCCCAACATTTTCAATCTTCTTTGGGTAGGTGGTCTAGTCAGTCTTTTTCTTTTGAAATTTTCAATGGGAAGTATAAGCATGGTCACATAATTGGAGAAAAAACACTTCATTTCCCTTTTCAGCCACGTTGGAACAATAATGCTTGTTATCAATTTATCAATCATTCTCGGTGGCTAGAAAAGATGTTTAAAGATCAATTTCATCTTTTCTCTACTTTTGAGCATCAAGTGGGTTTGATTTTAAATTTTCGTCTTTTAAGCTTTAATTCGTCTCCACTTGGTTTTTGTTTCATCATCAGTCCCAGGGATAACCAAATTGAATATGTGAGAGAAGTGAGTGAGGAAAGTAGTTTGTGTAAAGAGAATCCAAGTCACATGCCATATATTTTCCCTCCATCTACCTCAAAGATTAATTTGCATAATGTTTATGATCCTATCAATTCTTTGATGGAGGATGTCTGCATCAGTCAATATTCTCAGTGGCATGATTTCATTTTGCACCATTCAAATCCTTCTTCAATTTCTGAACAAGTCAGTAAGATTGAGCTGATTCATGTTCAAATAGATTCATAAAGGATTCCTTGAATCCTGTCATGTGTTTAGAAGCCCCACTATCTATGAGCCAATCATTACTTCCATGAGTAATGGTTCTAGTGAGAGCAGAAATCAAAACATATTCTTCTTCACTTGAAGAATCTTCACTATCTTCTCTAGCCCTCTTCCTGGGAGGTTCATCATCCTATGCAGTATGAGCATGATGTCTTCTTTTGGTGTTCTTCCTTTTGTGAGACCCATCTTTCTTGTTCCTGGGACAGTCTCTGGCATAGTGTCCTTTTTCATCACATGTATAGCAACGAGCATTTGATATATTTCTTTGATATCTAAAGTTGCCCCTTTGATTCTGATGACGATGTTTATCTTTCTTAGTACGGTGATGTCCCTTCTTGTCATCATGCCTTTTGGAGTGAGCTGTGAGAGCTTGGTCTTCACTACCCATCTTCTCTTCTCGAGCCACAATTCGAGCTTCTTCCTGTGATCATTCTTCCCACAGCCTACTGAATGTGATAAGTTTCTTTCTAGCACAAATTCCTTGAATGAAGGAATCCCATGCCCTATGAAGGCCATTAAGAGTGGTCATCACCACTTCTCCATTTTCTATATCTTCACCCACAACTTCAAGTTGTTCTTTTATCTAGGAGATTCTTGAGAAGTATGATTGCATAGTCTCTGCATTCTGGATCTTGATATTCTTCAATTGATTCCTCAAGGTCATCTTCCTATTTATGTTCTTGCCTTCAAATAATTTGGTCAAGGAACCAAACATCTCTTTTGGTGTCTTTAGGAATGACACATGGGGGATGAGATGATCTTTGATAGAATCAACAATGATCCTCTTTGCCTTAACCAAGTTCCTCTTGTGAAGAGCCTTAGCCTCTTCTCCCTTTGGGACAAGGACCTCTTCACTTATATAAGTGTCCAACTCGTTTTCTTCGAGGATTAACCCAATCCTATACTTCCATGCTCAGAAGTTATCAGCTCCTTCAAGCTTGTCCTCAATCTTGGTGTGGAGAGACATCTTAAAGAGTACTTCAAATGGAAATAGAAATGACTTAGGTCTTACCACTTACTTGGCCGAAAACTGGATCCCTTCAGAAGAGTCTTTTAGTCTTCCCGCTTTTACTAAGGAGAACCCTGAATTAGGGTTTGAGTTTCCTGGAGATTTATCCAGCCAAAAATCTCGATCCAAATCTCTAAACTCCGATTTTTCCAAGGCGCTTCCAACTATGTCTTTAGATTTCAGAAATTCCTATTTTTGTGAAAACCCTAAAATTTAGGGCCAAAACCAAAACAACTCAGAATTGAAATCTGAGTGGACAAATAGATTCACCATGCAGAGGAGAGTCAATATATCATTTTACTTTTCCAAAATCTGTGGAGAGAAACCCAAAAACAAGAAGCCCTAACTTCTGCAACTGCACAGTGTCTTCTTCTCAGGTTAGCTCTGATACCATGTTAGATTTTAAGCATTAATTCAATATGATATAGGATCTTTACTGAGAGAATAACATGTACAATATATCAATGCATAACAATCAGATCAAGCATGCCAAGCATCACAATAATCAAAAGCATGAGACAATGAACACACAGAGTTTCCGTGGGGAAAACCCTAAGGTAAAAAACCCCACAACTTCCTCAAAGATAGATAGAGCCAAAAGTACAACTAAGTACAACCCAAGTACAATAGATAGACTCCTACTATGCAGTTGATCCTCCTCCTCCAATGTGCGCCACTTTCTGAGTGAGAGAAGAGTGAGTAATGAGATGATCTAAATAGAGAATCCCGATCTCTATTTATACTTGTCCTGACCTGCCTAATTACTTATGGGGCCGATTTGTCTAACTCAGCCTAATAACCCTAGTTACATAAAATCTGGGCTGACACCCACATCAGGTAGTCTAATAACCCATCGGCAAGTTAATCCACTTGCGACACTTGTTAATACAAATGACGACACTTCTATATAGAGGTATAACACATCTCTATAGGGGTACAATAAATATATATAAGAAATACATTCTGAAGTTACATATACATCAACATCAACCTCAGACATGCAGTTTTAACCCTTTTATGATCCTCTATCTGCTCTATGTTGAAGTCTTTCTCCATCTCTCTAAACTAGTCTATCAAGTCTTATGGATCCAAACTTCCTGAGTAGGTATGCACATCCATCTTTGTCTTACCCCTCATCTATGTCAGTAGCTTGATCAGTTTATGTTTAGGTTCTTCTTCCACTGCTTCCTGAGCTTCCACTTCCTCGACTTCTTCGTCACTGTAGTCAAGTGCATCGGGAATGCATCCACGTCTTTGGCTTTCTTTGATCGCTGCGACCTCATTGGTCAAACTTCTCATTGTTCGCATGCACTCATCGAACATTTCATGATCAACTGCACTCCTGCACCTCATGCTCTTCGTCCTACACCATGGATATTTACACCTCTTTATGCCATCCTTTCAACTGCAACTAAAATATCCTCTCGTCCAATCACAACCGGACTTTCACTACCCGCACACAACTCTACCCAACCGTAGTTGGAGTTGTTCATGCACTCTTAGGCTCTTTCTGTTCTCAGGATTCTTCTACTCTGATACCACCTGATGCAAGGGAGGGTCTGTCGGACCCTCTTACTTAACTATAACACACAACAAACACACAAGTGCTAACAAAGACTAGATGTGAATTGGAAATGCCAAGAAGTTGGATTCTATTACTTGAATCAATTACAAAGTTACATGCAATCTAACAAACAAGTCAGCCTTAGCCCGTTACAATATATAGAAGTAAATCTCTATTTTCTCAGTGTGTTTCTTTGTGTGTGCGTGATCCTCCCCTTCTCCCGATCCTGTGTTGAATGAAAGAATGATTGATGATCCCTTCCTCTCTGCCTCCGCACCGGTCTTCTACTCTCCTTTGTTGATGTTCTCGACATCCACTCTAACTGGTTTTCCCAAGACGTCCTTCTCTCTCTGTCGCTCGATCTCTTATGCGACGGATCCTGTAGTTGTCAACGCCCCCTCACCGTCCTGTACAACCTCTTCCTGCGGCAACACTTGGCCTGGTCTCAACCACCTTCTTAACTTCCACTAACTTTCTCAACAACCTTCAATGGTTGTAGGTACGCTTCCTTTGAATTATGCACCTCTCTGACTTTGTTACAGTAGTCGGTCTTATCATTGTCCTCTTTGTCATGTCGACCATTTTGTTCTTTGCCAGTCCTCGACATAACTTGTCGGCTTCACTTAGTCTCTACGGATGCCAGTCCACCCCATCCTCCTTGCTTGGCCTTTGCCACTTTCGTTAGTGTCGATGTTCGATAACTTGTCGACTTCTGACTCCTTCAACTTCTACTCCTGTCGATATCGACCTTTACTCCCGTCGACCATACTTCGACAACTTCTTGCTTGACTACATGGCTTCGACTGCCAGCCTTCCTCGCACCAGTGTTCATCGGCAATCCCCTTGGTCAACCTTCCTTTGTCGATCAACTTTGACTGTTTTGCCTAGGTCTCAATGCCCCTGCATCATTTTTCTTTAAAAAATATAAAGCTAAGCCTTTTTCATTCGGTAAATAAATTGATGTTTTCAATAAAATATTTTTAAAGAATATAAAATTGATGTAAGAAAAATATATTTTATTTTTGTTGGAATGTAATTATTTATGTAAAATAATAATAATTTCTTGAAACTTACAAGAAATTTGATTTATTTCTTAGGTTTTATTGAAAATTTATATTTTTGTAATGTAGTGAGTGTTAAGTTATTTAAGAAGGTAAAAATTGGAAAGTGTAATATTTGTTTCCTGCATTTTTTTGAGGTGGTGTGTTAATTTACATTTGTCAATTGAAGCACAATTACTTATATAGCCGTTTATCTTTAAAATATAAAAAAAATATATATATACCCTTCAAATGCCAACTCTTCAAATTTTACTACTAGTAATTGACATTAGTATTGAAATCAATTACTGCCCCTCTTCAGTTACCGGATTTAGGTTTCATTAGCAGCCATTTTCCCAGGAATCTACAATAGATGACCGCGCAGTGCATATATCGAATGGTTTTCAAATCAGAATGGCATTTTATATGGAGAAGATGGTGAATTTGACCGTTGAAGGTTTTTCCCAGTATCCAGCCATTGCCATAATCTGTAGGTTCTCTTATTTGGACGTCTCCGTTGCATGGTTTGTATCTATCGCGGTCTGGTAACCTAATAGTCTATGGAAGTCGGTTCGGTATGGCTCGAAAACCTTCTATATGTTATGTCTACACTTTATATGTTATGTCTAGTGGCTTTTGATAATAACATGACAGTAACCGTTTTTTTCCAAGCAATATATAATAAAAAGCATGAAACCGTTGTGGCTGTAAATGCATTGGCAAAAGGCCTACCTGCAATTATGCAAGTAGGAATTGGGTATCGAAACCAGAGCTAAAAATGAAGAATATCTGTATGTAGATCTGCCATATGGAAACCTGTTGGAAACCATTAGAGTGACAGCATCAGAGAAGCCCAAGTAATGAACCTCCATCTGGGGGTGTCTTGCCATTCTCCCTAAACCATGAACATCAAACGTAGAATAGCATAAACGACAAGCTAGGATCCCCTGCTTAGAATCTCTATTGTTCTGTTTAGTCCACAACCCCGTCTCAACGTTTGTTATTAATAAAATTTATACAATAACGCAAAAACCGTTTTATCTTAGTTTTCTCGATATCCGATGATGATATAACTTTACTGTTCAATTATAACTTTACATCTCTCATGACTGTGTACGGTCTATTGCCACAAATAGTGAACCCTCACCAAAGAGGCCAGCTTAGCCTGAATGTCGTGTTAGTTCAACTAAGATAAGATTTGTATTTCGGTCTATTTTTGACATCCACTCGATATTGGTGTTATTTAACTTCTGTTTCTATTATTTGGTTTCTTTTCATAATATTGTGATTTAGTTCTTTTTTGTTTTGTTCCTGCGATGTTAGATTGATCTCATATTTATTCAATTCAATATTATATGAAAACTGGTATCTACAAATTTGGTTCAAAATGCAAGTTCCATTATCCAGAAGATAGATTGACAACATTAAAATCAGAGGAGAATGTTGATAGAAGTGAGGTTATACTCAACTTCAATTCTCTTTTATTGCACTTAATATAAGATATAATTAGTTCTTGAATTTATATGTTATTTTGCTATTTCCTGTGTAGGTGAAACCCATCGCTTCTAGTGCCAAACGCAGGTTCAATCATCCAAAAGACAAAGGAAGATCTCAAAAAGATAAATAAAATCAGAGTACAAAGGGGAGGGGTATTCTACTATAATCGTTATTTCTTGATGGAATTTAGCAGATTTAGTTGAAGGAAAGGCGTTCTTTGCAGAAGTCGGAGCCTTTGCTGGCATAGAAGGCATTCAGTTTCAGTTTAGAGATACTCCCAAAATCAAATGACGAGCGAATCTCCAAACAACCTCAAACGTCGCAATCCTCAACCTAACCCTGGCAAAAATGGCATCCTTCAATGTCTGCCACAGCCTAACCTTGGCAAGCTCGTCAATCCTCAATCGCAGTTACAGTTACAACCACACCCTACTCAATCGCAGTTACAGTTACAACGCTTTATGTTTGGCAATCCTCAGACTCACACTGGCGACCCGGGCAATCTTCAATCTAAGCTGCAGCCTAACCCTGCCAATCCTCTGCCTGACTTGCATGTAGCTGTCATGACCAACAAACCCAACCAGAGCTTCGACTCCCATACCAACAACGGCAACATTGACTGCGACCCCATCGCGGCGAATACCATGACCAATAGTAGTCCATATCCAGTCCCCATGACCAACGAACCCAACCAGAGCTTCAAGTCCAAAACCAACAAAGGCAACATCAAGTATCACCCCATTGCGGCTAATATGATGGACAACCGAAGCATCCTCTTTACCTGCACGTTTTCTACCATCCTCTTTACCACGTTTTTCATTATTTGGTTGTGGAAATTTAAAAATTGAAACAGAACTTTCAAAACATTACTTAGATAACTGGATATATAAGCAGAGGCAAGCTAAGTGAATGCATATGTGTATGGCAAACCTTAGATAAGGATATATATGTAAATGGAAACTTTTTAGATAAGTAAATGACATTGTTCTAAGCTTTCCTTACTATTTCTTATTAGTTTTTTCCAATGTTTATATCTAAGCCTATGATGACGAATTTAAATTCGGAAAGTCAATGTACATTTATTGCGTTAGAAATTAAATACCTTATATAGATTTTATTGATTTGTTTTATAATTTTAAATAGTTTATGCGTAGAAGATTATTTATTTAATTTATTATTGTTGATTTATTTTATAATTTCTAATATTTTATGAGTAAAAGATGATTTCGGAATCATTAGTGAAATTATGAAAATTTTCTAGAGTAATTTTTATAATTTTTATGAAGTAATTCAAAGTTCTTTAAGGCTTTTATTTTTAAAAGTTGGCATACATTTTTGGCTTTTTTTTTTATAAACAAAATTGCAAAATTGTATGTTTTTTAATTTCAACCTCTTCAAACCCATATTTCCCTTAGGAATTTCATAAAAACAAATGTTTTAGAGAATTGAATTAGCTGTGTACTCTTATTTTTTTCTAATTTTTTTATGGACTAATTTGGAGGCCACCAATGGCATATACTTGCAAATTTTAGGTACGGTTAATGAGTTACCTACTTGGCCTCTTGTTTTTTGAGAGATGGTTGTTCATTTTAGGGAAAAAAAATGTATGCTTATAATCTACACACACTACACTTGTGCATGGACTATGGACTATATTTTGAGGGTTTTTTAGACTTGAGAACTATTTTTTATTATTTTTCGAAATAACATATGTTTAGAAAATGGTGCATTATCAACACATGTTGGTGATCTTCAATTTTCTTTTTAGTGTGATTTTTATTGAAAAAACTAAAAGTACCATTTTGAAGAGGAGAGGGAAAGGAAGATCTCTATGAAGATTTCATTTTTTTTTTTGGTGTTGTCTTTGTTATGATATTGAATTTTCATTGTTATTTTGAGAACAATAAAATTCTTAATGGACAAGGTTTAGAAAAAAATATTAATAAATAGAAATTCAAAATGAAATGAAACAATTCTTATATCATTGGAAACTAGATTTAGAGATGAATCCATGGGTGCCAAGTCCGAAAAATAAGCTTTAAAATTTGCAAGGGTTTGGCCTTGCTGAAGTTGCAGGTTCCATAAATACGCACAAGGTTTTCGTAGGGTTTGTTCACTGTGAACTCTCGACCAAGAAAATATTTTCCACACTCTCGATCGAGAGTTTAGTTCAAACTCTCAGTCGAGAGTTTTTTTTTAAATACGGCGCTGTGATTGGTTCAAATTCTCGACCTTGGGTTTTTTAAACTCTCGGCCTAGAGTGTGAACTTTCACAAACTCTCGGCCTAGAGTTTTTTTAGCTCTTGGCCTAGATTTTGAAGTTGACTTTTTTCGCATGTTTATCCGCGTGCACTATTTTTCTTTTCTGCTCCATTCTAAAAAAAGTGTATACCTTTGCAATTTCACCCATAATTCTATGGATTTTATTGGAAGTCTCTTAAACTTTTGTCAATAATAAAATGAAACTTATCTTCAACCTCTTTATATAACAAAGAGGCTGGTCCCAATATGTAATGGTTGAAGCTTATAGATGGTGTAGTGTTATACATAGTTGATCAGTATAACTAGCCTAGTTGTGATTAGTCCCAACATCTAGACTAAACTAATTGTAGTTGGGTGGAACAGACCTAACCTATTATATGTATGCTACTCAACCTATACATTCCTTCATGGAGTGAATGAAAGAAGAGATTTTATGAAAGGAATATTTTCCAACACTATAACTACATCCCCTTGAGAGGATACATTCAGAATAAGTAGCTAAAATTGTACAACAAGTATCAAAAACTTATTTAGAAAACCTCGTTTAATATAAATACAAATTTTCTTAGTCGTATTTAGATGAAGGAGATCTTGGTAAACCAACATATACCCATCTAACTCTAGTTCTACCAAGCATGGAGAGGGATCAAATCTACAAACCTTTCAACACTAAACTACATCACATATCCCTCTCACCACTATGCTATAACACATTGATGCATGGATTCTTAATTTAAAAAATATATATTAATTCCCTCTCACTAGTACGCTACAACACACTAATGCATGCATTCATATTTATTTATTTTTATGGGACAGACGGACATTTCCCTCCCACCCGAGCTGTAGAAATCCACCTTCTCCATGCACTTAAAGTGCTTATTGTACTAAATTCCACTCAAACCATCAAAACACTTACTCAAAACACAATATAATCATAAGGCAATAAAGGAACAAAAGGGTCCCTGAAAGGAGGAGCCACATGTTACGAGGTTACCAAATGGCCTTTATCAATCCCTTGCCACCATGCATGGCCATACAATTTTCTGAGCTATTGAGAAGCTACACCTTTTATATTAATTTTAATAATACAAGCACTAGTAATCTAACCCCAAAGTCATCAAATTTACTCCCAAAATATCATAGAGACCTTTCCTTTCTCTTGCAATGATAACCTTGCCTTTCTCCTAAAGTGATAGATTTCAATGTCGTGTGGAAAACCATGTATTTCCTATTCACTCTTTAGGAGAGAAATACCATTGATTTCAGGGTCATTATGATGTAATCCTATGCCCTCTTGATTCCTAGTGGTCAACGACGATATTTTAAATGAAGATTGAGATTGAACTAAGATGTATGTGGCCAAGATGAGGGGAGAATACAATCATGGGTGAGGAAAAGGATAGGGAAGGAACCTTTAGGTTCAATGGGGGACTCCGAGAGAACTACAATGGAGCTTCAAGATGAGGATCAAAGGATCCATTGAATATGGAGATGATGATGAGATTTGATGGAACATACATGGAATATTAGGGATGAATTGGTGGCATTTGATTTAGATATTGAAAATGGCTAAGTTATGGTAGTTCAACCTCAATCCGTGGAATGTAAATCTAAACTATTATGGTAGTGAAGGAAGGTAAGTAGTTTATTCCATTCATTGTGTTTCTAATCACCCAATTTCCATTAATATTGTAGTGTCCCTTTTTAAGAATTTTCAAAAACTAGGAAAAATTGCAAATTTTGACCAATTCGACCCTTAGACTAGTATTGACTCAACTGCTTCCAAATGGCTCCAAATGGTTCCGAATTGGGTCTGAATGAGTTTGGAAGGTATTCAGACATTTAAATGAGGATTATGGTTGCTTGTAGACTCTTAAAACACTTTTGCAACATCCATTTATAATTAGGGAAAAATAGGGAAATTTACTAGTCAAAATCGAGGTTCAAAACCCCCAACGGTAGGGGACAAAGATGGCTTCCCAAACACAGTAATACCTCCCCAAATTTTAGAATAGAGACATGGCACTGATAAAGGACTTCAATGATATTCCCAATGCAACATCAATTAGTTTATATCGGCTTCTTCAACTTCCATAAATCAGGTGTTTGTATACTAGATTTAACATAGGGGGAAATGATAGTAAGTCTTCACAAATGGTTATGAAACTTAAGAATATTGCTCCCAATGTTTATCTAATGAATAAAAAACGTATTCATCATATTAATGGTGCAAAATACAATAATAATATATCATATTTTGACTGAACCATTCGAATTTGATACCACTTCAAGTACTTGCAAAAAGGTATTGGGGAAATGGCACCATTTAATCATAGTTTAACATTTGTACATAAAATGTCTTGGAGTTTCGATATGAAAGTATCCTGAGTAGTAAATACAAAGTATATATATTAGATTACAAGAATATGGGGCCTCAATAGCTATCCCAAGGATATCATCACTTCAGCAAGTGCGCCTCTCCTCAAGGAGCAAGAATATGACAAGAAATGAGAGAATAGTTGTAGAAGCATGTTGAAGGAGATGTGATCACAAACTTCTATATAGCTTAAACCTGCAAAAAAATGACTCCATTGTAGCTCCAATTAAAAGGTCTAAATGGTCTCTCCAATTTCCATTTAGGATGGGAATCTTTCACCCCTGAAATTGGTGCTAAGGCAAGTCGAATAACACTCTAGAAGCTCTCCTCTCCAAATGAAAAATGTAAAATGATCAAAATATTCTCTATTTCTTTGTTCATGACTTTTATAAATTCCCTAAGGCTTCCTTAACTCAAATTCAATCCATGAGCTTCATGCCAACTCGAATTGGGAAGAGTTTCCAAAGTATGCCACTTATCCCTCCAATTCTAGCCTCCTCCTTCACTCAATTCGAATAGGTGTCTCTTTGGTTCCTCTAACTCCCTTTTGTGCCTTCTTGGAGGCTATTTTTATCCTTAACATGTCATGAATGTCAGATTTCAACCATCAGGTCTTATGTTTTCATAAGTGTCATAGGCATCTTCATCAGTGGTGTCATAGAAGCTAGGGAATCTAGCCCAAGGGTCCCACTAGATCCAAAATGTCTCTTCCTCTTCCATGGGAGTTACCCTTCCTCTACATTTCGACCTCATTGAGTCATTCCAAGTATTATGCCCTTCCAACTCCCCCAAGAATAGTGGAATCCACCTTGGATTCAAATGGGTGGGAGTGGAATTCCATGTGGCATGGGCAATCTAGCTTTGTGTGGGTCCCACACCACCAATGTGTCTCCATGACCAAGTGCCACCTTATTTTCTCATCATAAATATTTATTTAGCCCCATTTAATATATTTATGTCAAGATAAATTCCATTTGGGGTTTATCAGTTTCCTTATTCCAAATCTAATGTTTCCACCCCAACCTAGGAAACTAGTAGATTGGTGGAATTTTCCCTTCTGGAGATTTATTTCAATGGGGACATTACAAAGATGTATAAGAGAAAACAAAAACATGTAAACACATATTATAAAAATGAAATGATGATTTCTTATATATATCTATATCTATATCTATATCTATATCTATATCTATATCTATCTATCTCTATCTCTATCTCTATCTCTATCTATATATATATATATAAAAGAAAAATGAAGAGAGCAGTCACTTTGGAGGGACCGAATCAAGTTTGTAAATATTGTCGTCGGTTGGGAATGAAAGAACAGTCTGTCAATGTATCCCGGTGTGTGGATGACCTACCTTCCCCTTCAGATGCACCGTCGGCACCACTTGAACCATTTTTAACCTTGTCCATATCATGGTCAATATTTCATTCATTTCTTTTCTATCATTAGTTCGAGAGAAACAAATTTCTAGGGTTTTTTTTTTGGTGGTAAGATATTCTAACTATATATATATATATATCTATATATATATATATATATATAGTTCTAAATAAAAGAAAAATGAAGAGAGCAGTCACTTTGGAGGGACCGAATCAAGTTTGTAAATGTTGTCGTCGGTTGGGAATGAAAGAACAGTCTGTCAATGTATCCCGGTGTGTGGATGACCTACCTTCTCCCTTCAGATGCACCGTCGGCACCACTTGAACCATTTTTAACCTTGTCCATATCATGGTCAATATTTCATTCATTTCTTTTCTATCATTAGTTCGAGAGAAACAAATTTCTAGGGTTTTTTTTTGGGTAGTAAGATATTCTTTGCAAGCCAATATATTTGAGACCATCAAAACCAAAAGAAAAATTATCCAAGACAACGATATGCAGTCAATTTATTTTTATTATTTTTCCATGGGGATCGAACCATGGTCAACTACCATTCTTGAACCTTGATCTACTGCCATTCTCTTTGAATTATTTTTTTTGATGCGTAAATTGGTTAAATTATGTTGGAATGATGCCAAAATTTATTTGAAAACTTCGTTCCAAAGGTTTCATTTTATCCATAAAAAATGGATTACTGTGGTTCAACAGTAAGAGATGTCCCCGGCTTTCCATATAACGATATTCACTATTTTCTTATACTTTCATTAATTCCATTTTATGTATTTCTTTTGTTAAAAGGAGCGGTCTCTCTCAAGGGAGGGCTAACTCCATTTTATTTTATTTATATGTATATTGTTCCCTTATTGAAAAAGGAACAATTTATATATCATCTTCATACCTATGATCCACAACTGAATAAGGGTTGAGGAAGTGAAAATCGATATCAATTTTTTTACTTTTGACACTGGAAAAGTTTTGGGATGAATAGTTGCATGAAAGGTAGTTATGTAGACCTAAAATTTATAGTTCTACGTAATACTTGCTCTTTTATGGTAATAATTAGTGGCATTATAGCTATTGGTGGCAAATGAGAAAAGTTGTGGAATCCAAGCATGAGAGATTTAAGGATTGCATTTGCATGATCTCTCTTTCTTGGTGGGGTATTTTTGTTTTGTTTTTATTATATATTCAAAGAGACATCATCTCATGCATAAAATTGTTACAAAAAAATTGAACCATATTGTATTTGTTTGTGTATATATGTTGGGGAGAGGAGTGGTCCCTCTCTATGGAGAACCCACTCCAATATTTTCAAATGCTTATGTTTTTTTTGTGTGTACTATACAGAGAGGAGGAGTTTCCTTGGAGGAAGACCAAATCGCTCCAGTTACATATATTAATTGCTATTTATTACGCACAGGTAGGAGAGGCCTTGTGGCGCAAGGCAGGTCGGCAAGACATTCTTGCTTAACAATAACACACGACACACATGCGTTCACATGAACTAGATGTAAACAGGATGCCAGAAGCTAGCTTCTATTACTTCAATCGAATTGTGGTTACAATGCGAAATGCAAGGAATGTAAAAAACCTAACTAAGTCAGCCTCAACCTATTACAATATATAGAAGTAATTGTGTGATCTATCTATGTGTCGATATTTACCCTCCCTTGTTTCACTGTGGAACTTTGAGCTATGGTTCGATCTCTTCTGCACTCGGTTAATGTGTGACTATCCTCTCCAATATACAGATCCACTCCTAAGTGACTGATCCAAGTCCCCTTCTCTTTGTGCCTCGCATTGGTCTTCAACCTGCTACTCCTCTTCCCGAGACATGCTTCCTCTGTCTGTCGATCTTCTCCAATCCTGCAGACCTACAGTTTGTTGGTCTCCATTTTGTCACCATTTTTGAATATCAAATGCACTCTGATTGGCATTACTTTCAACATGTTTGATGTAATAAGTCACTATGTTTACCATTCAGACTATAAAATGGAGCAGGTATGCGTTTATTCACACATCATATGAATTTTGCGTAAAAATTGCTACATTATGGATTATTGATGTCTATTTGGCTTGTTTAGTAACTATATTTCGTTTCATAGTTTCTGTCTCTCAAACTAATATTCAATTGGACACGTATTGAAGTTGTGGATGATCAGCCGCATTCAGCCCGCCGTTCAAACCCGCATTCAACCCGCGAGATCGATGGTTGGGGTATGCTTGGGCCATTAGGGAGTAAACCCGCACATGGGTTTTGTTTGCGATGTGGCCCTGATGGTACATGAGTTGATGTTCTGGAAGATCCCTTCTCCACATACTCAGCTTGACATCACATCCATCTCTGCCCAAGTCAAAGAAGAATTAATGCTTCAAACAGCCGCGTGTGGGATTGACACCGTGAAATTGGGAAATACTCTGTGCGCTATCATGGACCATTATGAGGCCATTCCTTTGCTTACGAGCTGTCATAGGATGCTGAGCAAAGCCATTCCTTGGCTTATGCGTTGTTATGTGATGTTAGACAGAGCCGTTTTTCTTGTATTAAGGACTATCTATTATTAAGCAGTCGACCACTAAAGGGTCGACTTGCTCCCCAATTGTAATCGTGTATATATAGACGTCCTTATGGCTGAGACTAGATAAGTCTTGTTTTGTTGACATGACTGAGATGGAGTTAGCCTTGCTAGTCTTTCCCAAGCTGCAAATAGACACAGAAATACTGTAATACCTTGTTTTTAATTCAATATACCTTTGTACTAGTTTTTATGAAGATTCAGCAGCATGTGTGGTGATTGACTGATCAGGGCATAGCCTCTGATTGCTGAGATGGGCCCCTCAACGAACAGCGGTCTCTTGTCTGTGTATATACTTTGTGTTTTTTTTCTACAGATAAAATTGTGTTGTTTATTTCATCTCTGTATTTATTTTATATCTGATTCTTTTGTCCTATAATATACTTGATGTTCTGTTGTTTACATAGATGAGATTTTCTGTTTTGTGCTATGTATCTTGTCATTATTCATGTTCGATGGTTTATATAGATAATATTTCTGTATTATGTTATATGTATCCTATTGTTATTTATGTTAATAGTGTTTTAGAATATAACTGGTGACCAGTCACACTTAGGTTCATTTAGCTTGCTTTATATGTTAAGTCATACGTAGGATTATTTGGTTTGCTTAAATAGCTTAGGTTACATTTAGTTTATTTTATTTGCTTAAGTAGTTTAGATCACATCTAGTTTATTTAGTTTGCTTAAATAGTTTTATTTAAAAGATCTCGTTTTTTAGTTAACTCAGAGTCTAGTTAGCTTAAATTCCTAAGTCTACTCATAGTCAAAACTAAAGTTCTGTAGTTTCTTTTCTATAGTAATAGATTAGCTTTAGTTACATTCCAGTCTCGTTTTTAGGATAAAATAGAATTAGTTAGTTTCCTAAATTATGATTAACATAGATGGCTTTTTCTCATTTCTAGCTCTTAATTAGCTTATTTATTTCTTCCACTGCACTATAGGATCATATGCATCAGCCAGCTGGTAGGTAGGATCATCCAATCTTCTCCTCTCTTTAGTTTAAATCGTTTCTTCCATCCGGACTATCATTCGGACAGTCATCTGGACCGGCATTCGGACCTTAATACTTCTTGCATCGTTCTGCTTAATTAGAATCTAGTTTCTTAGATTTTTCAAATTGTAATCTTTCTTATCCTTAATTAGTATTCTCAAGAGTCTTTGTTTATTTTCGTATAGAATTTTAATCAAGTTTTCAATCTATCTTTGCCTTAGTTGCTTTACAAGTTATACCTTTCTTATGTTTGATTCATTAATGCGTCACCGTTATAGAATTTATCAGTTCCATCTTTAGTATAGTTTATTGCATGTTCTTATGATCGACATTAGGTTAGCCTTAGTGATTTCATTCTCCAAAATTATTTTAGTCTTGAATTATTCTTCTCATACTAATAATGAACACATTCATAGAATAGGATTTGGTCCAGGAGTAAGACATTTTTATCAAGTTTTCTACTTGCTTTTGAATACAATATCTTTATCAAGTTTTCTACTTGCTTTTAGACTTCATCAGTTTTAAGTAATTTGTTTACAAATAGGAGATAGGTCATTATGTTTAAAGTTAATTGTAGTTGGATAATCTTTAGCTTGCATTTATTTGTAGAAGTTAAACTAGATTTAGTGCCATTTTTTTTTCTTGTTACATTTGAAAGCCACTTTGATACATTCACCCCTATTCCCATTACATTTGATACACTTCCTCAAGATCCCTAAGGAGAATGGAATTAGATACTTTAGTGTAGTCTTGAATAGTTGTTGAAATCATTAATAGTTTATAATTTTCTTTAACATAAGTTTTTTTTCATATGTAGGTCTTTAATTTCTTCTAATTCCTAGATTAGAATTTGAGAATTGATCAAGTAGTTTCCATTCTTACAAAGAATAGTTTTGTTTTTGTCTTTTATATTGTTTAAATCATAGAGTAGAATAGTATATTTTGATACTATTTTGATCTGGTAGTTTAGATAGGTTCAGTTATTTTATTTTTTGAAGTTTGACTTGGTTTTTCATTTTGAAAGATCTTTATTGTTAAACACTTCTAAGGTCTGACAAGCCGAAACGTATGTACCATTCTACCTTAGGATATAATTTGCCTCAACTCTAAGATTACTAACCCCAGTCGATAATTAAATATTAGGTGGTTCTTTGAGATAGTTCACACACCCAACATTTTGGCACCGTTGCCGGGGAGTTGTAGATAGATAGGTAGAATTCAGCTACAGATAGGTAGAACCTTCTCTTAGGGATAGATTTGAATTTTTCTCCTTTTGATAGGCTTGTGGCAGGTGAGCGGTAAGACGAGAGGTAAGAACCTACACATCTGTTATAACAGGCATCCCCAAAACCCAACAACTTTGGTCTTGCAGTTAGAATTTATTCCATTTGTAATTTTTCATGAATAGGTTTAGAGACTCACAAGGTAGATTTATTAAAGCTAAAAATCCCTACTAAAATTCCAACTAACCTATGCGGGGAATTTGCCACCCCAACTTCTAACTTAGCACAAAGGTATTTGAATACATTCAAAAAGGGATAGTCCCATTCGGAAAGCTAAGGAAATCCTTTCTGGAGATCAATTAGGGGAAACTAGAAAAACTCTATTCATAAGGAAATTCCACTAAAAAGAACCTTAAACTAATACAGAGATTGAACCTATACAAGAGGAAGTTCATTCAAAACACTGGGATATCCCATATTCACCAAGAAAGGAACCACCTAGGTATTCTCTCTCTGGCAGTCAAATCTTCATGGAGAATGGAGAACGTGTTTGTGGGAGTTACTCTAGGAGCAGAGGGAAAAGTGGAAGACACTCTCGAGAGTTTTATGATAGGAACCTAAAAGGAAACACATCCGGTTCCGGTGGAGTTACAAGGGTAGAGTTGGAAAGGGCCTATTAGAAAATTTTAAATTAGATATCCTAGAAGCAATAGGTTCCCAACTAGATACACTACAAGCTAAAAAGATACATGATGAGGAGTGGGCAGTAACGAGTGTTTTTTGTCCTAGGTGTAGGTTGAACATCCTCAACAAGGATGTCCATGGAATAATTTCCCAGTTTGTCACCTTTGTACAGTAAAACATCCAACTGATAATTGTCCATTATTGTTTAGATTGCAAGTCGTATACAAAAATGAAAACTTTGGTAGACCATCTAGGAGGCCTTGGAAACCTAGAGCTCAACTATCGTATCAAGGTCCATCACAAATTCCACCCTATTATTATCTACCTCCTCAACAATGGAACACTTTAGGTTGGAAGAATCGGCCACCACAGTACCCTCCTCAGAATGCTCAACAACAGCAATTGCCACATGGATGGAGAAGACCAGCTTATGCTCAACCACCTCCTCCTATTCCTAACTATCCTTACCCACCTAATATCCAGCAATTTCTTCCTGGATTTGTACCTCCTTCACTACCCACTATCCCAAATCAACCTCACCATTTCCAGAATAAGAATCCTCCAAAGCCCACAATATTACCGGCACAACCGATACCAAATTCTAACCATAAACCAATCTAGGCTTTTAATAGCATTGGGTTGTTATCTCTTCCATCATATGTCGTTCCGACCGCACCAATACATGCGATTCAACTACGGTTTGGAAGAGTTATGCAAGATAAGCCCAAGTCATCAATTGTTATCCAAGAAGAGAATGAAGAAGTTAAAACAATTGATGATTCTCAAATCTCCCCTGTTATGAATTAACTAGACCCAAACCCTATCATCAACCAATAGCTAAACAAAATTTTGTGCAACATACCTTCCAACAGAAGGAGATAAAGCTAGTAGAAGAGGAAGTCATTCCTCCTTCTCCTGGTCCTTGAATTATTTTGGGTTATCTTCATTTCTATATATATATATATATATATTTTTGTTTTCAATAATAAGAGCCCTTTCTAACAACTGATTGTATTCTTATAAGAAATTCATTAATATGATCAGCTTATGAAATTTTTCCAATTGAAACAGGAAGACTCTTTCTCTCTTTTCCCAAAATTCATATAATTCTTTTTCTTTTTTGTACATACATGTTTGTTTTGAATAAATTTGAAATCACATGACAAATGGTTTTGCAGTATAATTACAAGAACCTGATCACAATTAGCTCATGCAATATTTGAAAAAGGAAGTGCTCTAAAAATACTAATAATTCTCTTTTTCTTTCGATTATTGTTGGAAATTGAAATTTATAGTGAAAATTGAAGTATTCTCTATATCATCTTTAAACCACTTTTTTTTTTATGATTCTGCATATGGTATTTGATTCAGACATATACATTTCTGATTTATCATGAGAACAGTTGCTTAAAGATCTACCTTGATATCTATGATTTTCTATCTTACACCTATGGACTACTAGCTCATCCTAGACTCATTATGAAAACTTGTCTCTCAAGGCATCTTTAAAAGGTAGCTCAAAAGGGAATGATATTTTCTATTTTGTGGGGAACATTACTTACTTTATGGAGAAGATAGACTAAGAAGTCAAAGAATAGCTTTAGGTTATTATCTTTTGACATGATCTATAATCTAGGCCATTTTAAAAAATTTTACTCATAAGGGTCGTTCTAATTTTTTTTTGAATTATGTGTTTAGCAAGCTTAGCACACTCTAGTTCCAATCGGCTTCCTTGAAAAAAAATTATACAAATATATCATTATATGAGGCAAAACCGTCGGGGTGCTGAATAGGCTCGCTAGCAGCAGGTCCATGCTAAGTAATATCTAAAAAAAACTATACAAGGAAGCTCGGTAAATGTAAGTAAACTCGTCGGGGTACTGAACAGGCTCGCTGGCAGTGGGGCTATGCTTGCATGGCACCAAGATAAACCCGTCGGGGTACTGAACAGGCCTGCTGGCAGTGGGGCAATATCGGGTAAAAGAGGTTTGGTTAATGCATCTCTATCCACATGGTTCATAAAAAAAACCCAGAGTATACAAACAGATGTTTAGGCCAATTATTTATACTGTCATTAGAGAATAGTTGTAAGTTGGACTTGGACCCTGTCATCTAATTCACACACTACCTAGGATATGTCTGTCCTAGAAATGGGACCCATAACCATAGAAGTCTCATAAACTCTACAACGAACCTTATTTATATTCTTTGGATGACAAGAAATCTTTACAATGAGTCATGTATGACTAGTTCTCCTATGGCATTTTCTTTACATCAATTTTACTATCATTCTTCATATGGTCTTCTTAACCACTGTTGTGTTCTTTTTTATGAATGTACATATCTGAATCATCTACATTCACTAGTTGATATTTTATTTTCTTCTATTATTACAGCATTTTTAGAATCTATTTGCAAAATATTTCCATTGAAAAATACTTGAATATTGATTAATTTTTCTTTGATGGCTTGAGGACATGCCATATTTTTGGTTTGGGGGAGATTTAGAACTGTTTTTACTTTCTAACTATTGATGAAAAAGTTTATGTATCTTTGATAGAATAATAGGTGTTTTTGTGATAATGCAAAAAGCAGAAAGAAGCTCATTTTGATCAAAGACAAATAAGAAAGAATATGACTTAAAGTTCCAAAAAAGAAAGATTACAACATCTCTGGTATGCTGACAAATTAGCAACAACCAAATCCATCAAATTACGTTTTTTATAAAGGTCTATATGAAGGGTTGAATGAAGGATCGAATGACGATCCGAATAAGCTGACAAACGAGGCAAATAAACAACAATCCGAAGGGAGTATTGAATGAAACCATAGCTTGTAATAATATTAGTCCAAGACATTTAAAACTTTCAACTTTTGTTGATATATCTAACGAATTAGTTATAACAAGAATCGAATTAAAACAATATCTTTTGCATACTCATTTCATAAATTGGTTAATCATACACCTTGGGTGCTACTATATGATCCCTATCCTCCATTTAAAAGAATTAGTGTACCATCCATCATTTCATTTATTACGAAGGCATCATGATTTTGTATATGTAATTATGTCCACTTCATAATAGCGATTATGTTTAACCTATCCAAATTTTTACTTTGGACATGGTTGAATACATTAGAAACCATATGAATCCATAATTACAAATTTTTAGGGTGGCACACTATTTAAGGCAGCTTAATAATAGCATATCTCTCGTACGTGTGATATCTCCCTCCACGATTGTTCAGTCGCTCAAACGGACCTTGTTTTAAACCTACCTCCTGCATAAACCTTGCCTCATTCTGCTCATCCTTCATCTACCCTGAACCTATCAAACCCCATCCATTACAATTCCGTGCATTCTCTTTGCCTAGCCACATCCGTTAGCTTCTGTTCACAATGCCAACCCATCATGATCCAGGCAGCTACAAGGACCTCCTCCGCATTTTTGAGTTTAAGAATTGCCATGAAATATTTTTCCATGTTGGATGGGGTCCGTTCCTTTGTCTCTTTGATAGCCATGACCATTAGATCTCCCTACTCTTTGCAAAAGGATTTGATGGAAAGACATCCAAGGTCAGCCATCTTACCTTTACAGTGACAGAAGAAGTCATAGCATCGGCCATGAAACTACCCAGGGAAGGTGCCCGTTGGCACAAGCATTTGTTTCTCCCATGGACAGCCCATGAGTTCTACCTCAAGCCCGAGTATCAACATGTTAAAGGTGAAAAAGGGGTTCACATGGAATGGGTTAAGCTCGAATACCTTGAACCATTGACCGTCATTATTCACTTAATCACCTGTGAAGGTAAGTTTTCAGTCTTCAAATCCTGTCATTTTCAATTATTGGCACATTTTGTTGATAATCAACCCCTGAACTTTCCCTTCTATTTACTGAAAATCCTAGAGGAAATGTCTAGTCAGGTTAGGAAGAATACTGCTAACCCTGGTGGTAGTTTGTACCATCATTGCCTTGTAAAAATCCTGATCATTCACTAGTTGGAAGAAAAGGGGCAAACTTGGGAACGTTTTGTCTTCGAAACCCTGAATCCTCATTTAGTCAAGAAGCCCACGTTCAAATCCCCTGCTTCTCGTAAACGCCATCGTTTCCTCACCCGTGGTAGTAACCAAACTCTCCCCAAAGAGAAAATGTTTCCAAGTCTGTAAGGTTTAGTGAGGGTGCCTTGGGAGAAATACGCCCTGACCACACATCATCCCCTGAGCATGTCCACGAGGGCACCGCCCCGGAACCCTCATTCTTTTCACTCATACCCACAAATTCAAGAAGGGCTAACCACGACCAAACCGTCGACCCGACCATTGTCCAGTCCGACGAACAGACCACTGTTTAGTCCATCAATCAGGCAGACAGTGAGCCAATGCACCCGAACAATCCCAATGACCAAGCGAAGGAGTCTGTCCCTGAATCCCCTCTCCTTGCATTGGCTAATTTATCAGCTAGTTTACTTGAAGACCCTGTCTTGGAGCCTACGTCTGTACATACTGAAGATAAGTCCATCGAGGCACATATTACATCTGTTGATCCTAAACCACCTTTAAAGGGATCAAGCCCACAAAAGGACCTTGTGTCTTTAACAGAAGTATCTGTTCCACTCCAACAGACCATGGATAGGCTAAACCAGGACGTAGCAGAGATTAAAATCCAGAACAAGAGGTATGAAGAGATCATTTCGAGGCTTCATCAAGAGAAAAAGGATTTGTGTTTCCAGTTAAAATGTGTGGAAAATTTAAATGAAGCGAAAACCGCTTCCAACCTCTCTCTCCATTTGAAGTATGAGAATTTGAAGGACTAGATGCAGAAGTTGAAAACTAAAATCGCTTCTTCATCTAAGTCGAAGGCAACTGTTACCGCAACTCAACCTTCTTCCTAAATTTTGCTTTGTTTGCTCAGTGGGACCTGGCATATCTCTGGTTTGGGGGAATGTCGGTGTCTATTTTGTCACCATTTTTGAATATCAAATGCACTCTGATTGGAATTACTTTCACCATTTGTTTTGTAATAAGTCACTCTGTTTACCATTCAGACTTTCAAATGGAGCAGGTATGCATTTATTCACACATCATATGAATTTTGGGTAACAATTTTTATATTATGGATTATTGATGTTTATCTGGCTTATTTAGTAACTATATTTCGTTTCATAGTTTCTGGCTCTCAAACGAACCTTCATTTGGACATGTATTGAAGTTGTGGATGATCAGCCGCAGTCAGCCCGCCGTTCAAACCCGCATTCGACCCGCGAGATCAATGGTTGGAGTATGCTTGGGCCGTTAGGGAGTAAACCCGCATATGGATTCCATTTGGGACATGGCCTTGATGGTACATGAGTTGATGTTCTTGAAGATCCCTTCTCTGCATACTCAGCTCGACATCACATCCATCTCTACCCATGTTAAAGGAGAATTAACGCTTCAAACAGCTGCGTGAGGGATTGATGCCGTGAAATTGGGAAATGCTCTGTGTGTTGTCATGGACCATTACGAGGCCGTTCCTTTGCTTATGAGCTGTCACAAGATGTTGAGTAGAACTATTCCTTGGCTTATGCATTGTCATGTGATGTTAGACAGAGCATTTTTTCTTGTATTAAAGACTGTCTATTATTAAGCAGTCGACCACTAAAGGGTCGACTTGTTCCCCAATTGTAGTCGTGTATATATAGACGTCCTTATGGTTGAGACTAGTTTAGTCTTGTTTTGTTGACATGACTGAGATGGAGTTAGCCTTGCTAGTCTTTCCCAAGATGCAAATAGACACAGAAATACTGCAATACCCTGTTTTTAATTCAATATACCTCGGTAGTAGTTTTTATGAAGATTCAGGAGCATGTGTGGTGATTGAATGATCAAGGAGTAGCCTCTAATTGCTGATACGGGCCCCTTAACGACCATCGGTCTCCTGTTCGTGTATATACTTTGTGTTTGTTTTCTACAGATAAAATTGTGTTGTTTATTTCATCTCTATATTTATTTTATATTTGACGCTTTTGTCCTGTAATAGACTTGATGTTCTGTTGTTTACATAGATGAGATTTTCTTTTTAGTGCTATGTATCTTGTCTTTATTCATGTTCAATGGTTTATATAAATAAGATTTCTATTTTATGGTATATGTATCCTATTGTTATTTATGTTAATAGTGTTATAGAATATAACTAGTGACCGATCACACTTAGGTTCATTTAGCTTGCTTTATAGGTTAGGTCACACATAGGATTATTTGGTTTGCTTAAATAGCTTAGGTTACATTTAGTTTATTTTATTTTCTTAAGTAGTTTAGATCACATCTAGTTTATTTAGTTTGCTTAAATAGTTTTATTTAAAAGATCTTGTTTGTTTAGTTAACTTAGACTCTAGTTAGCTTAAATTCCTAAGTCTTCTCATAGTCAAAAATAAAGTTTTGTAGTTTCTTTTCTGTAGTAGTAGATTAGCTTTAGTTACATTCCAGACTAACTCTGAATTAGCTTATTTATTCCTTCCACTGCACTGTAGTATCATATGCATCATCCAGCTGGTAGGTAGGATCATCCAATCTCCTCCTCCCTTTAGTTTAAATCGTTTCTTCCATCCGGACTGTCATTCAGACAGTCATCCAGATCGACATTTGGACCTTAATACTTCTTGCATCGTTCTGCTTAATTAGAATCTAGTTTCTTAGATTTTTCAAATTGTAATCTTTCTTATCCTTAATTACTATTCTCAAGAGTCTTTGTTTATTTTCATATAGAGTTTTAATCAAGTTTTCATTCCATCTTTCCCTTACTTTTCCTTAGTTTCTTTACAAGTTATACCTTTCTTATGTTTGATTCATTAATGCTTCACCATTACAGAATTTATTAGTTCCATCTTTAGTACAGTTTATTGCATGTTCTTACGATCGACATTAGGTTAGGCTTAGTGATTTCATTCTCCAAAATTATTTCAGTCTTGAATTATTCTTCTCATACTAATAATGAACACATTCATAGAATAGGATTTGGTCTAGAAGTAAGACATCTTTATCAAGTTTTCTACATGATTCTGAATACAACATCTTTATCAAGTTTTCTATGTGCTTCCGAATACAACATCTTTATCAAGTTTTCTACGTGCTTCTGAATACAAGATCTTTAGCAAGTTTTCTACTTGCTTTTAGACTTCATCAGTTTTAAGTCATTTGTTTACAAATAGGAGATAGGTCATTATGTTTAAAGTTAATTGTAGTTGGATAATCTTTAGCTTGCATTTATTTGTAGAAGTTAAACTAGATTTAGTGCCATTTTGTTTTCTTGTTCCATTCTTACAAAGAACAGTTTTGTTTTTGTCTTTTCTATTGTTTAAATCATAGAGTAGAATAGTATAATTTGATACTATTTTGATATGGTAGTTTAGATAGGTTCAATTAGTTTATTTTTTGAAGTTTGACTTGGTTTTTCATTTTGAAAGATCTTTCGATCTTTTCTTTGTTAAACACTTCTAAGGTCTGACAAGCTGAAACATATGTACCATTCTAGCTTAACATATACTTTGCCTCAACTCTAATATTACTAACCTCGGTCAATAATTAAATATTAGGTGGTTCTTTGAGATAGTTCACACACCCAACATAGTTTTCAGAGCCCCTTCCGTGCTGCACAACCTCCACCTGTGGATAAATATGGCATGTCTTCAACCACCTTCAATAACTGCTCATAAATTCCTTAGCAACCCCAAATGGCTACCAAGTACCCTGCTTGACTTTCTGCATGTCCGTCTAACTCTTTGACTATTGTCCGCCCCATCTCTTGCATCGACCATACTGCCTTTCGTCACCCCTCGACATATCTATCGGCTTCCTTTCGCATCGTCGGCTTCGCCAATCCACCCCTTCCTCCTCGCTTGGCTTCCGTTTTAACCTGTCGATGTTGCAGATCGACAACCTGTTGAACCTTGACATATCCGTTGCAACTCTGTCTTTTGTCGACCTTAAACATGTCGACTCTAGAATTACTCCTCTTGTTGACGCACCTCAACTGCTTCTACTCGACTCATTGAATTTCATAGCCAATATTCCTTCACACCAGTGGTCGTCTGCACTCCCTCTGGTCGGCCTCCTTTTGTTCATCTTCGACGGCTTTTCCTAGGCCCCGATGCTCTTGCATCACCTTGGAAGAGGACCTACTTGCTCCAATTACATGTTTCATTCTTGAATTGTAGGATACATTTTTTTAGACAGGGAAGAGTTGTCTCTATAGAATAAGAGGGAGCCAACTCCTTTTCATTTGTTTTCTCTAATTTGTATTTAGCTTCTCATAATTTCTAAGAAGATCGACCTCCAATGTAGGAGTCCCTAGAAAAGAAGCGCACCTTATTCTCTAAAAGAGTGTACCCCTGCCTTCTAATATGTTGATGATGTGCAAAAGGAAAGGACAATTTCTATAGAACCGATTTATATAGAGAGAGAGAAGCCCTTCTAATATGTTGACGATGTGTAAATGGAAAGGACAGATCCTATAGAACCGATTCCTTTATATATATATATGAGATATTTCATTTATGAGAACATAGAAATTCTATTAATTCTTGCATGCAGTATAGAGAGCATAGAACTCTATTCTCTATGTATTTCAAGAATGATAAGTTCTATTGTGTTTACTTATTGTCGATGGCTCCTTCATTTTTTGTACGTTGTATTAAGAACATAGAAAAACTCTATCATTTCTATAAATGATAGTAAAAGCAAATAGCTTTGTCATTGTATGTATTTTATTGTGAGCATAGAACTCTATCATTTTTGTATATGGAATTGTGATCATGTCGAGAGTGAGATCTAACATTTTTTTTATTAAGAGTTGAGAGCTCTATTATATAAAATTTAGCATCAAATTATAATGCTTTATTTGTTAAGAGCTAGGATCTCTATTACTTCAAATGTTTAAGATCAATCACTATCGTTTGACTATTATGAGCAAGGAGTCCTATTGTTTTAAAAATTTAGAGTTGATCTATAAGATTTTAATTGTTAAGGGCCTAGAGCTTTTTTGTTTTAGCTTGGAGGAGTCAAGCTTTGTTATCAAATCTTTTAAAGGGTTGAGATTATGGTTTGAGAATCAAACTTAATTATTTAGAATGAAACCTTAATAATTTTCTTAGCCGGTAAGAACCAAGAGTTCTATCGATTAATTTAGAGAGTTTAAAATCTATTATTTAGCAAGCCTAGTTCATTGTTAATGTTTCTATTCAAGTTAACTATTATAACTAGCATATGACCTCTAGTCACTGAATAATCCCAGTAGTTGCTATGGGGTTGACATTCAATTCATGTTGAGAAATCTTAATGAATATTTATGTGGCTCCTTTACCCTATTCAAATCTTTTCCCAGATTGGAGGTGCCCTCTTGGTAGAAATAGTATATGCCGGACTGACATAAATAGTATATGTCGGACAGAGCTCCTATTGTTGGGAAGGAACGTTGTAGTTGCACATTTAGTTTTCAAGGACATATTATTCAAGATAAGTATACATTACATGTTACATGTCTATTAGTCAATTATGTTAATTAGTTAAGGATGAATGAATTCTCTCTAATCATGTGTTTTTATTTGTCATTCATGTTTAGTTAATAACACTTAATCATGTTTTGATTAGCTACTAATAGACATGTAATAAGTGTGTGATAATTTAATTGTAAATGATAAGAAGGAGCACATGTGCCAGAATGTGAGGAATTATGCCATTATATTAATATATGCATGCTTATACATTAATAATGTATTCACGAGTAAATGTTATTTCATATATATATATATATATTGAAGTTCGGTAATTCATGGCAAAGAGTAGTGTTTTTCTGCTATACTTGAATGGTGAATGTGGCATACTGCTATCCTTCATAATTATAGTGGTAAGCTCATAAGTGATGTGTTAACATGCATATACTTTTAGACAATAAAAAAAACTTGATGTTGTGATTGTAATATTTAGATGTTTATTAATCGGCTAACTAATTTGCAAATTTATTCTGTGGAGGGGCTTGATTGGCTATGAGTTAGTTTGAACTCTTACTTATTTCATGTAACTTGTTAAGTAATATCTATGATAGTGGATTATTCTTATGAAGATGAACACAAGGAACTTAGATGAAATTGTATATAAATTTAATGGGCATGCCAATGAAATGATAATTGTACTTTAATAGTAGTACTATTGTAAATGAAATTAATATTCTGTATTGTGTAGATCTTAATAACAATGTACAACTATACATATTTGGGGCTTTGTTATTGATGTGGATGGATTTTGATCTTGTTTAGATTTTAAAAAGAGAAAAAAGTTGCCCCATTTTTCCCAAATAATCACTATATGGAAAATGTGTGTTACAAAATGACATCAGAGAAGAGCTATAACACCAGGCCTTTAGATAGGCTACTACTAAGGTAAAGCACAAGTAATTCAATCTTGCAAACTTGACTTCCCTAAACATTGTCAATAGGAAGAAAATTTGAACAAATGAAGCTGTAAAAGTTGATTCTAAAGGTAAGAGAGTAAAAGGGAGGAATCTATTTCCTTGACTAGTGGTGATGCAGTTGGGAAAGCGAGCCCATGTTTATTAATAATGAGTAGACAATCAAAATGATTAACTACTAGAAATTACCGTTAGTGAATTTATTTTGAAAATACATTGATTATATATTGGTGTGATTGACTATTATTGAAGAAGTAAAGGGGACATGGTTATGGAAATATAAATAAGGCCAAAGTGAGAAGAAAGGTTCTATGGTTGCAATAAGTGAAAGGCTACGAGGGAAGGACTCATACTTAGGAAGCCTAGCTTCTATAAGAAATAAAGTCAAAAAGAAAAATGAACAAAGAGATAAATGAATAAAATGAATAACTTTCACCTACTAACACAAGCAAGAGGGGGAGGGAGGCACACTTCCTAACAAATGAACCTAATAATAACAATAATAATAATAATAATAAAAGTGATTGATGATATGAGGGATGATGTGATGACCTATGTTAGTCCTGTAATCTAAGAGTCGTCTGAGCAGACCATGGGGGACACCCTAGGTTAAAGGTTCTTCAGAAGGACTTCAAAATTAAAGTATCTTATCTTGAAAATGACTGATGTTTGGGTGATATTTCTATGCATACACCGAATAAAACCTAAAGAAGGGGTTACTTTCTTGGTGTTGTGTGAGGAAGGCAATATGAACCCCAACCTAGACGAATCAATACATGAAACTGAAACACTACACTAAATAATTACATCAAGAAAATCAGGTGAGATGGAGGTCCAATATTACTTTGATTCCTAATAATAATAATAAATTATATTGCCATAAAATGTACTAAATTGTGTTGAGCTCTAGATGTGCTGAAACAAGAGTTTACTATCTGTATGCACGAAAACATGAGTACTGTTGTATATTTGTGTTGAGACAAGAGTTTACTGTCTATATGTCTATATAACTGAAAGCATGAGTATTGCTAGTATACTTAGAACCTTTAAGGAATCTTGGATAGATTGTATAAAATACATACATTCCCTGAGTTGGTTATCAAGAGTACCTAAAGGGTGCAAGTCAAGAAATCGGTTTGGGTGTGTCTGGTGATACTGATATTAAAAACTTATATCAAAGAGAAAACAAGTTGATACATGAATATAGTGAATAACATTGGAAGTAGGTATGTCTTGAGGGTACCATCCTTGTCTTGGCTGAAATATGCACAATGTGAACACTATGTGCGAGAACTTCTAAGGGAAGTTGAATGCTCCTGCATGCACACTTGAGAAATACTTTGGATAAGTAAAACCATACAATATGTATGCGTTTTAACATGATTTGAATTGATAGCACTGCATAAATTATGAAATTAAATGTGGTTTCTTAGTGAGAAGTAGATTGATTAAAAGAGCAAATCTCAATGTGTCACAAAATGGAATACTAAGGTATTCAAGTTTTTAATTATAATTTGTGTTTATGATATGTGCATATCCTATGATGTTAGAAATGTCATGCAATGTAAGAATCATCCAAAAATAAGTTAAATGCCATAATAGGTTGTGATTCCTTGGGGATGCTTTCTCGAAAATGTATATTTAAGTTATGTGTAAACTAACTTGTTGAAATAAGATGCCGAGTATATGAGATTAAAGCTTTGGGGGTAAAGTTTTGTAAAAGCGCTTATCCTTTATTATGATCACAGATATGTATATATTTAAATATGATTTGTAAGATTCTCGTGTTGTTTATTGAAAGCAACATGTGATGTTGAACACAAAATGCTTGAAGACATCTCAAGGATATGCCAAACATGTGTCTGTTTCGTAAATTCCAACCGAGGAAATTGAATAATGAAGAAAGAAGGTGTTGCTTTGAGTAAGCGGTTGAGCATTAAAGACAGTTTTTTGAAGTTCAAAAAGACTAGGAACACCGAGGATAGTATTACTTTAAGGGGGAGGATGTAGTATCCCTCGTTCTTATCCTTAGTATTGTAATTAAATATATATAATTGATGTAAATGTACTTATGTAATAGTTCATATTTTGTAGCTCAAGGCGAAAGCTGTGCCAATAAAATTTGTGGAACTTAATAGTATTTTGACTATGTAGCGGAACCATGCACTGGCAAGGCATGGTGACGTCTTGAAAAAAAAAATTTTAAATGTACATGTCGAACTAATGAAAATAAACCTAAGGGTTGAATGTGCAAGGAAACTAAATTGAGGGACAATTATATCCACTAGGAGAGAGGTTAGAGGCTAGCGAAGCCTTGAGAATCGAACTTATGATGACTAGGTGTCATCATTGTGTTGTCGAGTGTTGAAAGTAAAATGAGTTACTATTACTCGCTTATTTGTGTAGAGCCAATAGATAAGAATTTGAGTTTGATGTTAGTCTTTGAGCGTTGCGAGCCAATGCATAATTTTCTTGAGAACACAAATAATTTATTATTGGCATATGAGTGTAGAACAAATTGCTAGTACTACCATTCTATTATCTCTAATTAGCATCATATAAGCTTATCTTAAAGCATGAGAATAAATAATATAATCTTACTCGCATGAGAAGGAAAATGGTTACTTGTTCACCTATAAGTCTAACTTGAGCTATTATGGTTATGAGATAATTGCTATTATTAGCCTATGCGAAGCATGATTATTATTAATAATGTTACTATTATTATTGTTGGATGATAGGGTAAGAAAGAAAAGGCACTTTAGTAGTATCCTTTGAGCTTAAAGGAAACAATAATTTCATATTATATGTTCTAAGATTGGAATCGCCTAATACAAATATATATAAATATAATAGAAAATAAAATGTTTATGTGGAGGTTTGTCACGTCTCTTCTACGCGATTTTTTTTGTTTGAAAAATCTCTTAACCAAACAAATAAAAGTGGAAAATAACATACTAGCTGTCATCACAGCATACTTAGTGACAATATAAAAATTTACATAAGCAGCATTAATGCTACAATTAATAACTATATCAATGTCATTAATATGTTATTAATTGTGAAGCAGCACTAGCATCGTGTTAGTGTGAATATAAATTTACCTACATAGTTATATATTGTTCCTATGTACTAACATACACCCTATGCATTTAAATGCTTTACCTAGCCCCAACATTAACTTGTAAGGGCTGAGCTAAAGTATTACCCTACTATAGTCACTTACATTAACACAATACATAAAGTGTAATTGATAATAATGAACACTATTGCAATGTAATATCAACTTAATGCAATAAACATTATATGTATATGTATATATATATATATATATATATATATATATATATATATATAACTTGAGGTATTGTAACTATATACAAATGTTACTATTTAAATACAATATTATAACTTAAAGCAATGTAATATAGAATTAATCCAACATAATATATATATATATATATATATATATATTATAACCGAATATATATATATACATTTATATTCCTATGCGCTTGTAGGTTGACCAATGGTCCAACCTAAGCTTATGCAACAACTTAGCTTAATACTATATTACTTAAGTGCTAACATAACTATCCTATGTGAACCTTAACACATAGGAATGCCCTTGTAATGGACTTAGAGAAACAATGAAATATATTTCGATATAACGTATTACAAAGGCAATGTTAGACCAAGGCGTATGCGATTCCATGTCACAAGCCACGAATCAAAACAACCGGCCCAACCTTAGGCACTCGCGGTTGTAACTTACGCCAATGCATCAAATGAAATTCGTAAAGAGTTGACGCATAAACATTAAGGTTTAACATTGCATAACATAGAATTATATGATGACTGTAACAAAATTCTATTTTTCCACGCAGACTACGATTGATACAAACCAAAGTTTTAAACCTCGGGTTGCTTCCATGGTAGGTAAAATTTCCACTTGGAAATGACGTGTTCCAACATTTAACACCAAGAAAAACACTCACTCATGCTCCAGCTGGCCATGCTGGCTCTCGCACGAACTGCCATCTCCCAACGCTCACTGCATTTAAGTTTGAATACAGGTTGAAATGAAAGAAGGGTGGCTCATGACCGTCGATCATGATCTAGATCACCAACTTGGGATTTGTGATAGTGTACTCGTCGTTGATCTTCGTTGTGGCTGTTGGCACTAACTCCTTCGAGGTAATCTGTAATTAATGAATAAGTGATCGTTTTAGAGGTCTCCACTCTTCACTCTGGTATCACCTCAATACACAAAACCCTTCCTTGTAACTTGGCTACTCATTTGACCTTCGATGAGCTTCTTCGAGCACTTCTGCTCCGAGCATGGTGCTCACTCCTAAACAAGGGAGAAGGTGCTCCCAAAGCGCACCAACACTCTGCGTGAGGTGGTTATCGACATCATTGCTGAGTTGCATGTTTTGAAGGTAAGAATGGTTCACTTTTTACGCAGTTACTAGGTTGTTACTTCACTATTTTTTGGTAAGAAAATATTATGTTGTCGCACTTTAACTTAATGTATTTTTCATGTGCAGGCATGGTGCGATCCCAATTTGGGCCTCGTGTCGGTTCCACCTACTGGTAAGTGGTTACATTACCACTACTCTCGTTATCCCATTTACTTTTTACGCTATGAAGATTATTACTATTCTAACTGCCTGCTGCGTTGGACTATTCTCAACGCAGGAGCTTCGGAACTGTGGGATTTCTGGGTCGCTCTATGCTCTCTCCACGACTTGGAGGAATAACCAACTCTCTACGTGTCCAAGAAACCCTACACCTTGGTCCTTCAGGTGAAACTACCCATTGGTTTGGATGGGTTACTTAAAACTCATGGTTCTCTGTTTGCTTGTGCTGCATCCAGGCCTTCGGCCGTCCTTGCTGTTTGCATGTGACTTGTTTAGGGGTTGAAGGCTTTCCCTAGCCTATAGGTGAAAGTAATGTTAGTCTTTTAACTTGTAAGGTGAAGGATGCTTCGTCGAACTTGATCCTTGGTGGCTTGGCCACACTGGGCGTCGTTGGTTAGCACTAACTATTTTTGGGGTTCAACCCGTGAAGTGATTTAAGTGTGGAAAGGAGAGCAAGAGCTCTCGGGACTGTATTATTTATTTTGTAAATAATAAATGCATTTGAGAAATGAAACATTTAAGTATTGGGTTGATATATTATAGTGTGGAAAAATCCATAGATGCTTTCGGCCTCTTTTATATGAATGAAGAGAGTTTATTTGGTGAATCTCATTGCAAACATATTTTTAAGTGTGAACATGGTTAACTCAAAGCACTGCCCGAAATGGGGCTTATTCGTATCATTTTCGTCATATTGTCTGTGCATGATTTAAAAACGGATTTGAATTGATGAAATGAACTTTTACAACATACAAATGAATTATGAATGCTTTGCTCCCCAATGCATATATATGTGTATGCATACACAACTGTTATGGGAGTAGCTAATGCATCGATTCGTTGTTGCAACGCTTTTGCCAATTCGTGTTGGTATGTATATACATGCCCAAAATCTGTAAAATGTGCAATGAATAATATGGCAATAATGCAATAAACGTGTTACGACATATGCATTCAATGAAATCGTTATTAATGGTTATTCTTTGTAGTACTATTAGGTTTTGTATGCAGCTTACAATAATGAGTTGTGCTAAATGCATAACTGTGGATTCATTTGTTTTAATGTGATTATGTTGTGCTATTCAATGTTAACTAGAATAATAGATAGGTATACAGTGTACATGGAATTTATGGAACCGTAAGTACAACTCTTAAGCGTGTAGCTCTTAACTCATTAAAATATATATAGTTGTAAGAAGGTGGATTCCCTTCCATGGACCACGATTCCAATCCTGAAGGGATCTCGTGACTTTACACAACCCATACTAAGGGCATTAATATGACTATAAAATGCATTCTATCATTGCGATACATCTATATAATGCATCTCGTCGTATACCAGTACTGTGTGCAAGATAATGAAAACCCCATTCGAATGTTAAGATGAAGTTTGTACAGAATGCATATATATATAAAGTAGCTTAGAAGAAGATCTTGATTCTCGAATCCGGAATCCAAGTCTCAATATAGATATGGATAACATGAATATATATCAGATCAGAATGAGCATTCCATTAAAAACATTTAGGAAAATGTCTTGTTCATCTTTCTCCCCATTCTGGGTTGATCCATAAAATAGAATATAAGGGTTTATAAAAATTTTAGGGCATGACAGGTAAAACCCTTGTTTACATGTCTGTCAACTTGCACAATAATATATAAATAATCATAGTTGTGTCAATAAGATAGGAATACAATATTCTGTGTAAAATGCATGCATATAACCATAGGTTAGCATGAAAACCATATTTACTCTAGGGTGCCTCTCTCTCAGAATTGAAACCTTGATTAAAACAATAATTATGTCTAGTTAAAGACATTAGAACTATGTCCATTCATACAGTGAATATAAAATATGACGATTTCAGGCATTTAAATTCAGATCATAACACTTCATAATATTTCAGAGATCTGGGACAGCATGGCATATCTATACTCATAAATTAGTCTAACAAAATCTACATTTAAACAGATCTGAATAGTAAATCATTCAACAATAGTTCAAGGAATAAATATAAACAAATTCCATTACTGTCCATAAAATTATCAAGTAAGTGCAGCATAAAAACTTATCTGAAATCTGTGACCAGTGGGACCAAGCACAAACTTCCCATCCTTTGACCAACAAGTAATCCTTACTTTCAGGTCACCCTCGAGCTGAGTTCACAGTCCCCCAGGTCATAGTGTATATTTTAAGTTACCCTTAACTTGTTTTACCCAAGTTATTCAGGATATTTCAGTGGCAGTAGGAAACCCAACATCCAACTCAGTACTCTTGAGCTCCAGGATGCTCCAGGGGATTTTAAGCCTCAGCCATTAAGAGAATCAATTTAAACACATCCTACTCAGAGTGAAATGTAGTACTCCTGCAAGATTGGGGTAGTTCTCCTACCTGCACAAAATTAAGTGGCCAAGCCAATACTCAGCTGTAAGATTCCTCTTAATCTAGACCAGTTTGGTTCTCCCAAATCTGTCCTCATTCACTTGGCATCAGTACCAGTTTGGTTCTCCCAAATATGTCCTCCTTCACCTGGATTTAGGACCAGTTTGGTTCTCCCAAATCTTGCCTCCTTCACCTGTATTCATTTGTCTCAGGTTATTGTTCTTCCCAGGTTCCCATTTTTCTTGTGTGTTCATGATCATGAGAATGTATAGAATGATAATCATGGAGTGTTTCAATGAGTTTCACTTTTTATTCTCTTAGGTGTGAAATTCCTCATTTTATGAATTCTTTTAATTCATTAGTCTCTCAATTTTTTTCTTTACGGTTTGCCATTTTTCTCCAATAATAATTTCTTCTTCTTCTTATTATTGGCATTTTTCCCTCCAACCCTTAGGGAAATGTGACTCCCATCTCATTAGTGTGCTGGTCCACATGGTCACTAGAAATCAATTTATTAGATTTCTAATGTCAACTAAGTAAACTGAAATAATACTTAGAAAAATATAATAGGGGTTCAAAGTCCAAAATTGGAGTATTACATTTCCCCTCTCCTTAATTTTTCACCGTCTTCAGTGTTAAACAATTTTGCAAAACAACATAATAACATAATAAACAAATTCATTTTTTAGTCATGTACTTATTCGAACGGGAAAGGGTATGCTGCTCACATTTCCTTTTTCCATTTCCCAAGTACCCTCTTCAGGCTTATAGTGCTCCCATTGCACTTTTACCTGAACGATGGTTTGATTCCCAAGTACCACCTCTTTCCGATCTAGTATGCATATAGGATCTGTTTGGAAGTCTCCTTCCGATTCCACCTGAATCACATGCTAGTTTACAATGTGTTTAGTGTCATATACATATTTATTTAGCAATGAAACATGAAACACATCATGTACTTTAAAGTTTGCTGGAAAAGTTAACTACTAAGCAACAAGTCCTACGAACTAGCAAGTATTTGGAAAGGACCACAAAATCTTGGTGCAAGTTTGGAAACCCTTCCCAAGCTCAAAGAAATTTTCTTTGCTTTCACCCTTCGGAATACATGATCCCCAACTTCAACTTCTTTATGTTCTCTGTGCAGATCAGTATAGCTTTTCTGCTTGTCTTGGGTAGTTTTCAGGTTTGTTTTAACTTTCTGCACAATGTTTTCTAATTCAGCTAACATTTCGGGACCCATCACAATCCGATTTACCGGATCATCCCATGTCATAGGGGTTTTGCATTTTCTGCCATATAGAACTTTGAAGGGACTCATTCGTGCAGAAGTTTGATAACCATTATTGTAGGAAAATTCAGTTAAGTGTGGGTAGTTTTGCCACTGCTTTGGATTGTCCATGACATATAAGCGAAGCATATCCTCTAGGACTTTGTTCACCCTCTCGGTCTGTCCATCTGTTTGATGATGGTAGGCAGTACAAAAACTCAGTTTAGTCCCCAAACCTGTAAACTGATCCTTCCAAAAGTGTGAGCTAAACTTTGTATCCTTGTCGGACATAATCACCTTGGGGATTCCATGGAGTCGAAAGACTTCTTTCATGAAAACCTCAGCAATGTTTATTGCCTTGAAAGTGGATTTGACTAGTATAAAGTGAGTCGCCTTAGTCAACTTATCCACTACCACCATGATTGCATCGTGTTGCTTGTTATTTTTGGGCAACTCGGTGATAAAATCCATGGAAATGGTCTCCCATTTCCATTCAAGTATTGGTATGGGCTGCAACAAACCCACCGGATGTTGATGTTCCACTTTCACCCGCTGACAATCCATACATTTTGCAATATATTCAACAATTTCATACTTTAATCTAGGCCAATAATATTGTTTTTTAACAACTGTTATCATTTTCTGATAACCTGGATGACTAGAATATGGTCTTTTGTGAAATTCATCTAGAATCAGTTGCTTTAATCCTGGTTGATCCAGTATGTACAATCTGTTTTGAAACAACAACAATCAATCCTTGGATATGCTGTAATTTGTTGCTTACTGTTCTGAATTTTATGCAAGACACTTTTGTTTTAAATTCATATATGTTTGGTCTTTTCAACTGTTGTTCGGATCTGCAACATTAAATAAGTTTGATAACTGTTAACTGAAGCCATAGTTAGTGATCTGGGAGGATCATTGAACATCACAGAGGAAAAAAACTCTATGTAATTTCTATTATTTAGAAAGAATTGGAATACTTCTTATGTGCGTTCAAATTCTGACTATGGAGAGAATATGCCATTGATCGTAGATGGTTGTCGTTGTTAATGACAGTCCAAATGAGGTTCAATTTTGAAGCACGAGTAGACTAGTGCCAATTTCTACATTATGTAAAAAGAGCATGAATTGTATGTATGTAATTTTGATGGAAACCTGGAGACTTCTGTCCATGAGTTTTATCTTGTTTCATGTGTTTGAGAAGCTGACAATTTGAAAGAAGAGCTTGGACTGGATGCATTCTGATGCAGATGACAAATTGGTGAAAAGTCGTAAAGGAAGAAGAAGTTTGGCTCATCTCTTCCGGCATCTTGGTTTTGACTTAAAATTAGAAGTGCCAAGGCTTCAGTTGAAGACGGTGTGCAGAATGTTCTGCGTGGCAGATTCTTCATCAATAATATGAAGAGAGCACCGAGTACTGCAGTAGCAGCAAATAGTGTTGCATAAACTTAAGTTATGTCATACGGGAAGAGATGAGTGTGCTCTCAAGAACTTGAAATATGCATGCACCAATTGGTTGAGTTTGGTGTTACAATCATATTGATTGTTAGAGGTCAACATTTCGTGGGGAAAATTCCAGTAAGAAGTGGCTTGTGTTTCACCTTGGAATCGTGGAAGCATAAGCAACCAACAAGCAGAGACGGATGATTGGAACATGTGTTTCATTCGTTGAACAAATGGCATCCATGCAAGGCTGTTGTAGGTATTCTCTTCACCGTGATATAACGCTCCACGTTTAATGAACAAGTTGATGCGACGGGTAAAATAAAACACAGTCAGCTAGTGGGTTGGTTTACGTGTGAAGCTGATGGAATATTGAATTGTTCAAACCCGTAAATCTCTCAGGGAATGCTAAGGTGAGACACGACGAGTACAGAGATTATTATCAGAATGGATGATAATATATCAACGTTTCCTAACTCTGGCGACGTTCCATGTTTATGGTGATTGTTTGATGATCCACATTAAATAACAGGGATACTGACGACAGTTCTGTTGATTTCCAATGACGTCGAGTCTGCAAAATCATGTGTATATCGGGTCGACTGAAGTGGAAGGTGCTGATCTACATGAAGTTGGTTGGAGTCGACCGAAGTGGTAGGTGCTGAATCATGTTTGTAATCGCCTTGGAATCGGTGGCTGTTCTACATGAAATGCTGTGTGCTCCTTCACGCTAACACGTTGATCCTGCAAAATAATGGGTCAACAGATGTTCAATTGAAGATTGGTTACATCGAATAATTGAATATTTGTAAAAGATTTAGTTAAATAATGTCCATCAAATTCGTGGATGTTTTGTAAGCCAAGTTGGGTGGCCTTTAAATCCTATATAAACCAATATGTATGACGAAAAATATAAGCTTGTGTATGATGAACATTTGAAGAGTGCTGCGCAAAAGCTTAAGGGTTCAACGAAGAGAGTCTCATTCGTTGAAGGAGCTGTGTTTTTTTTTCATTTGTATGGAGAAGGTTCGTCGATGCTGCCAGAAGGCGCTGTTGTAATTCAATGAGAAAATTCCATCTTTAAAGAAGACAATACAGCAATCCGAGTTCCAGTTGGAACGGATCGGGAGACGTAGGCCAGTTGGGCGAACTCCGTTATCAAAGCTTATTGTTTGCATGATTTCTTTATGTGTATTTGCGAAATCTCTGTTTTGACAGAAAATTACATTTGTTAATGCCGAATTCTGAATATTAGTTTATCATTGTGAAGTCTTTTAATAGCATATTTTTGAATGATAATTGAAGAATTGTGAAGATTAATCGAGGACCATCGATTTTCAGATTATAGTATGTGCATGCATCTATTAAGTGCATCAGCAATTTTCTTTTCTTTTCTTTTGATGTGTTGAATTTCAAAGTCAAACTCGCTTAAGAAAGCCAACCACCTTGCCTTCCTTCCATTCAGATTTGGTTGTTCGAAAAGATATTTCAGCCCAATGTGGTCAGTTTTTATAACAAACCTTTTTCCGAGAAGGTAATGTAATGTCCCCATTTTGACCCCTTTTTTCATTAAATCGTAAATGATGTAAATATTGTTATTTAATCATGGTGAGAAGCTCAAGGCCAAGGCCCCACCATTGATTTAGAGTTTTATGTATCGGCAATTAAAGAAATAGATGCATATGGTTCTTGTGCTAGATAGGCACAATGTAAATAAGACATCATGTACATATGAATTTTAATGAAAATACCCACAACTAGCTATGCAATGCAACAAAGAGATGGGGGCATGATTCTATAAGGAATAGGGAGGGAAATTATTCAAACCTTTGAGCCAATTGTGTTAATCCATGTGTCAATGAGAAAACCCATAAACCACCAACTAGCCATTTTGGGTTATGCACCCAATCATTTAATTCTTCCAAGAGTTGGTTGAGGCAGTTAATGCCTTGGGAATGAAGAGGTATGGCATCCAATTTCGTGCATGGGCAAGCCATCAACCTGGGAATTCATATTTTTGCTTCTTGGGCAAGAAAACACCTAAGAAATGGTGCCCAAAGCCATTCTGAATAGATAGTTTTTGCTCTCTCACGCAGTCTGAACTACTGGGTCTTTCCTCATCACGTTTTTACTATTTTCCCTGCATTCTCCATGGCTGGGAGCTCGTTTTTGTGTTATACAGTGGCTGGGAGAGGAGGACCACGATTTGGGACTGTTATGGAGGCTGTTTTAGCCCCAGAATATCCATGGACGTTTTTCTAAAAACGGATTTGGCTTCTCAGGGTTGTTCCCCATCTTCCAGTTTTGTTTTTGGGTTTCCCACGTTTTTCTGAAGTTAATGAAAACCCCATCTTTGGGCATCTCATTGTAAAAACGTTTTAGCATGCCCAATAAGTGTGGTTCTGCTGTTATGTGCATCCCAGTTTTGATTTGAACCTGTGAGCAAGAAAATTGGACTGGTAGTGGACAGAATTGGCTTGATAAACCTAGTGGAGGGAGTAATCTCTCAAGAAGATCAAAAGGGCTTTGGATACTTTTCTATGCACACCCTGAGAGCACTAAAAAAGAAGGTATGGCTTGAGGGACTATGTGGCAGTGAAGAGAATACTTCCTTGTGTTGGGTGTGTAGGCATTGTGAGTGCCAAGATGAATAGATCTGGGAGGGGTATCCTTAGCTCCGTGGTTGAGCTCACTAACTTAGCAATTATTCCTTTCCATTTCCTAGCAGCCTGATAAACCCAATTGTAGATTGGCTTGGCTCATCTTGGTGTATGCTTGGCTATGTGTGAGTCTGGTGTTCCCTGGTTCCTTGTAGTAATCATGCCCAGCTCTGGGGTGGCAGTTTTATCAAGAGGTTGATAAGCACAACTGGCCTATGGTTGGGTGGAACGTTGCAGATGCATAGCTAGTTGCTTGGGACTACTCTGTTAAGATAAGTATTCTCTTGTGTTAACTTTGCAATTATTATTTGATGAATATCTTGAATGTATGATGGATGTGTTATTGATATTATTTCCGCTGTGTTTTTCTTATAATCGTACATCCCATATGTCTTTTATATTATGTGAATGCTTAGTTAAAAGTTCATGGGGCTAGATGCCCGGATTTAGTATCACGATCCTCTCTATCATGCTAGTATGATAGGAGGGGACACTACATTTTGGTATCAGAGCCGCTGGTTGCAGCATTGGGCCTTTATGGGGCTACCTATCATAGTTGCAGAGGTAAGTATGCTTCCTGCTCAGCACTGATAGTTAAGAAAAATTTCAAAAAATTTTAAATTTTTCTAAGTTTCTATGAGTTCTGCCGGAAATTGCGGAAGGAATTCTCTTCCGAAATTGCGGAAGGAATTATCTTCCAAAATTGCGGAAGGAATTTTCTTCCTAAACTGCGGAAGGATTCCGCGAGTTGTTCCGCAATGCGGAAGAATTCGGCGAACTGCTCTGAAACAGCGAAATTTTTTTCTAAGTGTTCAACGTTGAAAGGAAATTTTCGGAAGGAATTCTCTTTCGAAATTGCGGAAGGAATTCTCTTCCAACATTGCGGAAGGATTTTTCATCTGAAACTGCGGAAGGATTCCGCAAGTCATCCCACAATTGCGGAAGAGTTCGGCGAATCATCCCGCAATTGCGGAAGACTTTGGCGAATCGTCCCGCAACTGCGGAAGCATTTGGTGAATCGTTCCGCAGCGCGGAAGAGTTCGGGAAGTCGCCCCGAAATTTCGGAAGAGTTCCGTGAACCGCCCCGTAACTGCGGAAAGAATTCCGGAATGTCTTCCGAAATTGTGGAAGAGTTCAGCGAGTGGGCCCGAAACTGTGGAAGGATTCCGCGAATCGTCCCGCAATTGCGGAAGAGTTTAGCGAGTGGGCCCGAAATTGCAGAAGGATTCCGCAAATTGTTCCGCAACGTGGAAGAGTTCGGCGAGTGTGCCCAAAACTGCAGAAGCATTCGGCAAATTGCTCCGCAACTACGGAAGCATTCGGCGAATTGCTCCGCAACTGAGGAAGCATTCGACGAATCGCCCCGCAATTGCGGAAGCGTTCAGCAAACCGCCCCGAAACTGTGGAAATATTTATATAAAAAAAAAAACGAGGGCGCTGCCCTCGACCCACCCTGCCACAAGGGGGCAAGCCCCCTTGACCCCCTTTTATCGTTCCCCCGTCATATATCGTTGATTGTGAGAAAATTCTATGATCTGACAAATTGTCGATATAACATTTTTCCATGTGCATGAAAGTAATTTATGAATTTCTGAGAATATAATGCAGCTAATGATTGTGTTGATGAACACATTTTGTAGAATCACAATTACATCAGGTTAGCACTCTAGATAGTACAGTTAGAAAGTTTTGAATCTTGGTTGGGCCAAGAAAATAAACATCATGGATGATGCACAGGATCCCTATGAGCCTGAGACAGATGCCATGGGGGAGAACATACATGTTGAAAATGCTAAAATAGAATCTAATGGGAGAAGAAATTAAGAGACTCCTCCAGGTATTGCAACCACCATGAGAAGCCTAAGGGTGGAGTTGCAAAGCTATAGAGAAGACAATGAAAGGATGATTAAAGCTCAGGAAGAACAAAATCAGCTGAATGCAGCCATGCTGCAGAGTTTAACAGACATCCAAAGGCAAATAAACTCTGGGCATCATACATCAAATCCAGAAAGGGGTGGGAGTAGCTCTAGAAGGAATTCCCGTAAGAGGGCCAGTAGCTCAAGAAGAGTTTCTACAGATAGAACATATACTCCAGAAATCTCTTCTAATGAATCATCTGACTTTGAAGAATCCATTGAGGGTTCAAGCTCTTCATCTCACAGGAGTAAGAGGAAGAAGCACTACAAGAACAATTCACATGGGGAATTTAAGAAGGCGAAACCTCCTACATTTGATGGAGAGATAAAGTTTGGTCAAGAAGCTGAAGCTTGGCTTCTTGGGATGAGAAAGTATTTCCAAGTCCAAGACTACTCTGGGAATATGAAGGCAAGGGTAGCCATCTTCAACTTGAATGGAAGAGCATCTATATGGTGGGAACACATCAGGTAAGTGATGAAGATCAATGAAAGAAAGATTGTATGGAAGCAGTTCAAGAAATACTTCAAGCAGAAGTACCTCTCTGACAAGTACTATGATGATAAGATCAAAGAATTCCATGAGATGAGATTGGGACAATTGAGCATGGAAGAATATGCAAACAAGTTCTTGGAGCTGCTGAGGTATTTCAGGTACATTCGAGATGATAAGGTGAAAATTCAACGTTTCCTAAGTGGACTACCCCAGTCATATAAAGAAACAATTGAGTTTGATGAACCTCGAACTCTAGAGGAGGCCATAAGAAAGGCCAAGTATTGCTTTGATCAAAACAGAAGCAAACCAGAATTCCATAAGGCATGGAAGGATAAGAAAAATGAAAAGCTTGATCAAAGGAAGAAGGGGTTCAAGCCTCCTAAATTCCGGAATCAGCAAAGGCAACCATCACAGGTTGTGATTAAGCTGACTAGGATGATGGGAGACAAGCCAAGAGATCCAAAGGAACCAAGAGAACCACTTCAATGTTGGGGCTGTCGAGGAGACCACATGCTTAGCTACTGTCCACATCAGAATGGGAATGCAAATCAAGTTCACAACATCTAGGGAGCTAAAACTGTGGGTCAAGTGGCGAGGAAAATCCCTATAATCTATGTAGCACTAAACAATCGCCAGGCCAATCATCAGTCAACTGTGGTTGAAGTTGAAGGTAAGATTGCTAAGCAATCTATTTCTATTTTGATTAATCCTGGATCTACTCACAGTTATGTCACTCCTAGAATTGTTGAAGTTTGTGCTTTCAAGAAATTAAAGCATAGTAAATCATGGTTAGTTCAACTAGCCACTGGAACCAAGAGAAAAGTTAGTGAAATAGTAGAGAAATTTCCATTAGAGATGGATGGGCTATTCACTTATGCAGATCTAAATATTTTACCACTGAGTTCCTATGATATTCTCATTGGAATGGATTGGTTAGAAGCACACAGGGTTAAACTTGACTGCCACAATAAGACATTTGAATGCATGGACAAAGAAGGAAACCCGAGGGTTGTAAAAGGGATTCCAAAGGTGACTTCTGTTAGACAGGTTACAGCCATGCAGCTGAAGAAGTTCTATAGGAAGGGATGTCAATTGTATGCATCCCACATTTTAGAGGCAGCAGAGAGTGAAACTCTTAAATTGGAGGACTATCAAGTATTGCAAGAATTCAGGGATGTTTTTCCTGATGAGATTCTAGGACTCCCTCCAAAGAGAGACATTGAATTTACAATTGAACTTGTGCCAGGAGCGGCACCAGTGTCTAAGACACCCTATAGGATGAGTACACCGGAATTGCTAGAATTAAAAATGCAATTACAAGAGTTGCTGGAAAAGAAATATATTAGGCCAAGTGTGTCCCCGTGGGGAGCACCTATTCTATTTGTGAAAAAGAAATATGGAACACTCAGGTTATGTATTGACTACAGGCAGTTGAACAAAGTCACTGTAAAGAACAAATACCCATTGCCCTGAATTGATGACCTTTTTGACCAAATGAGAGGAGCAAAGGTATTTTCAAAGATTGACTTGAGGTCTGGTTACCATCAGGTAATGATCAAAGAAGAAGATATTCATAAGACAGCCTTTAGAACGAGGTATGGACACTATGAGTTTATAGTGGTACCATTCGGTCTCACAAATGCACCATCTACATTCATGTGTCTCATAAATAATGTTTTTAACAAGTATTTGGACAAGTTTGTTCTTGTATTCCTAGACGACATTCTCATCTATTCTAAGAATGAAGAAGAGCATGAAGAACATTTGAGAATGACAATGCAATTACTAAGGGAGCATAAGCTGTATGCAAAGTTGAGCAAATGTGACTGATGTGAGATCTTTTATGGGCCTTGCTGGTTACTACAGGAGGTTTATCGAAGGATTATCCAAGGTTGCAAACCTGATAACTTCTTTGCAAAAGAAGGGGATAAAGTTTGAATGGTCACCAGGATGTGAGGAAAGTTTTCAACGGTTGAAGAATCTTCTTACAAGTGCACCAATTCTGAAAATTGCAGGCCCAGAAAAAGACTTTGTGGTGTGTACCGATGCATGCAATCAAGAACTTGGAGGAGTTCTTATGCAAGAAAACCACGTGATATGCTATGAATCAAGAAAGTTGAAGGAACATGAGAAGAACTATGCTACTCATGATATAGAACTTGCAGCCATAGTACATGCTTTAAAGATGTGGAGGCATTACTTAATGGGAAGAAAATTTGAGTGAAGGACAGACCATTGTGTTCTGAAATACTTGTTTGATCAGCCAACTTTAAATGCTAGGCAGGCTAGATGGTTGGAATTTTTGTGTGAATTTGATTTTGAAATCAAACACATAAAAGGGAAAGAAAACAAGGTGGTTGATGCACTCAGCAGGAAGGTACACGAAATGCATGTGGTAGCACTTAGTACTTGCCAACCAGATTTGAGACAACAGATTGTTAACCATATGGTTGAGGATGAAGTGTATGAGCAGATAAAGGACAAATTGCAGTAGCAAGACCTTGGCAAGAAGTATGAAGGCTATCATTTGGAAGAAGGCAAACTTCTTATTTATAAGAATAGAGTCTATATTCCAAATGCGGCAGATTTGAGGAGGATTGTTATGGATGAAATCCATAAAGCTCCATACTCTGGTCACCCAGGATATCAGAAAACAATTGCTACAGCAAGAAAATATTATTTCTGGCCAGGGATGAAGAAGGATGTCGCTGAATACATTTCTAAGTGCATGAAATGTCAGCAGGTGAAGGTTGAACACCAACACCCCACAGGTTTATTGCAACCAGTGCCAGTTCCAGAATGGAAATGGGAAATAATTTCCATGGATTTTATTACAGGATCGCCAATGACTGTGAGACAATACGATTCCATCATGGTCGTGGTGGACAAGTTAACAAAGGTAGCACATTTCATACCGGTTAAGTCCACACATAAAGCCGATTCCATTGCAAATATTTTCATGAAGGAAATTTTCAGATTACATGGGTTGCCTAAGGCAATAATTTCTGACAGGGATACCAAGTTCACTTCCAATTTTTGGAAAGGTCTCTTTGCAGATTTGGGTACACAGTTGAGCTTTAGTACTGCATACCATCCTCAAACAGATGGGCAAACAGAAAGAGTAAATCAGGTGCTTGAAGACATGCTCCGCATGTATGTAATGGACAAACCATCCAAGTGGGAGGATTATCTACACTTGGTAGAATTTTCATATAACAATGGGCAGCAAGCATCGTTGGGAATGAGTCCTTAGGAGGCTTTGTATGGCAGAAGGTGTAGGACACCAGTGACTTGGGACAATCCAGTGAACAGAATTGTACTTGGACCGGAATTGCTTAAGGAAATGGAGCAAGAAGTTGCCAAGATCAGACAGAATTTAAAAACAGCCCAGGATAGACAGAAGAGCTATGCAGATAAACATAGGGTGCATAGGGAATTCAATGTTGGGGATCATGTGTATCTTAGAGTGAGATCAAGGAAGAGCTCCTTGAAGCTTGGGAGTTGTGCCAAGCTATCACCTAGATATTGTGGGCCATTGGAAGTGCTTGAAGAATAGGGCCAGTTGCATATAGACTTGCATTGCCTGCTAGCACTAAAGCTCATAATGTTTTTCATGTCTCTTTGCTTAAGAAATATGTACATGATCCTAACCATGTGATTAATTGAGATGTGATCCAGGTGGAACCCGAGGGAGAATTCCAAACCGATCCATTGTGCATCCTAGACAAGAAGGTAACATTGCTCTAGAACCGAGCCATCGGACAGGTAAAGGTGCAATGGAAGCACTACGGTCCCGATGAGGCTACATGGGAGCTGGAGGATGCCATGAGGGTGGCATATCCATTTTTGTTCAATTTTGATGAGAACTGAGGACAATGCTAATGTAAGGGGAGGGGAATGTAATGTCCCCATTTTGACCCCCTTTTTCATTAAATCGTAAATGATGTAAATATTGTTATTTAATTATGGTGAGGAGCTCAAGGCCAAGTCCCCACCATTGATTTAGCGTTTTATGTATCGACAATTAAAGAAATAGATGCCTATGGTTCTTGTGCTAGATAGGCACAATGTAAATAAGACATCATGTACATACGAATTTTAATGAAAATACCCACAACTAGCTATGCAATGCAACAAAGAGATGGGGGCATGATTCTACAAGGAATAGGGAGGGAAATTATTCAAACCCTTGAGCCAATCGTGTTAATCCATGTGTCAATGAGAAAACCCATAAACCACCAACTACCCATTTTGGGTTATGCATCCAAACATTTAATTCTTCCAAGAGTTGGTTGAGGCAGTTAATGCCTTGGGAATGAAGAGGTATGGCAGCCAATTTCATGCATGGGCAAGCCATCAACCTGGGAATTCGTATTTTTGCTTCTTGGGCAAGAAAACACCCAAGAAATGTTGCCCAAAGCTATTCTGAAAAGATAGTTTTTGCTCTCTCACGCAGTCTGAACTACTGGGTCTTTCCTCATCACGTTTTTACCATTTTCCCTACATTCTCCATGGTTGGGAGCTCGTTTTTGTGTTATACAGTGGTTGGGAGAGGAGGACCACGATTTGGGACTGTTATGGAGGCCGTTTTCGCCCTAGAATGTCCATGGACGTTTTTCTAAAAACAGATTTGGCTTCCCAGGGTTGTTCCCCATCTTCCAGTTTCATTTTTGGGTTTCCCACGTTTTTCTAAAGCTAATGAAAACCCCATCTTTGGGCATCTCACTGTAAAAACGTTTTATCATGCCCAATAAGTGTGGTTCTGCTGTTATGTGCGTCCTGATTTTTATTTGAGCCCGTGAGCAAGAAAATTGCACTGGTAGTGGACAGAATTGGCTTGATAAACCTAGTGGAGGGAGTAACCTCTCAAGAAGATCAAGAGGGCTTTGGCTACTTTTCTATGCATACCCTGAGAGCACTAAAAAGGAAGGTATGGCTTGAGGGACGGTGTGACAGTGAAGAGAATACTTCTTTGTGTTGGGTGTGTAGGCATTGTGAGTGCCAAGCTGAATAGATCTGGGAGGGGTATCCTTAGCTCTGTGGTTGAGCTCACTAGCTTAGCAATTCTTCCTTTCCATTTCCTAGCAGCCTGATAAACCCAATTGTAGATTGGCTTGGCTCATCTTGGTGTATGCTTGGCTATGTGTGAGTCTGTTGTTCCCTGGTTCCTTGTAGTAATCATGCCCAGCTCTAGGGTGACAGTTTTATCAAGAGGTTGATAAGCACAACTGGCCTATGGTTGGGTGAAACGTTGCAGATGCATAGCTGGTTGCTTGGGACTACTCTGCTAAGATAAGTATTCTCTTATGTTAACTTTGCAATTATTATTTGATGAATATCTTGAATGTATGATGGATGTGTTATTGATATTATTTCCGTTGTGTTTTTCTTATAATCATACATGCCATATGTCTTTTATATTATGTGAATGCTTAATTAAAAGTTCATGGGGCTAGATGACCGGATTTAGTATTACGATCCTCTCTATCATGCTGGTATGATAGGAGGGGACATTACAGGTAATGTCACCACATTTTCAACTCATGAATTATTGCAACCAGTTCTAAATCATGTGTCGCATAGTTTACTTCATGCGTCTTCAGCTTTCTAGATTCATACCCAATTACTGAACCGTCTTGTGTTAATATGCCTCCCAATCCTTCCTTGCATGCATTCATGCATACCACAAAGTCTCCATAAGGATCAACCACTTTTAGAATAGGGGAGGAAGTAAGCAATTTTTTCAGCTTTGCGAAACTAGCTTCACACTTGGCTGTCCAAAGAAACTTTACTTCCTTCCTCTAAAGAAAGGTAATGGGATGGGCCACCTTAGAAAATCCCTCAATGAATTTTTGATAGTAACCGGCCAATCCCATTAAAGAGTAGACATCGCTTACATTTTGAGGAGTAGGCCAGCTCATTATGACGTTGATCTTGTCGGGATCCACCGCAATACCTTGGGCTGATATAATGTGGCCCAAGTATTGTAGTTGGTCCTTGTAAAAATCACATTTGGATAACTTTGCATAAAGCTGATTTTCTCTTAGAACTTGCAGCACCAACCTTAGGTGTTCTTCATGCTCACTTTCGTTCTTTGAATAAATGAGTATGCCATCAATAAATACCACAGCAAAATTATCCAAGTACTTACTGAAAACATTAATCATTAGGAAAATAAGCGTGGCTGGTGCATTTGTCAAACCGAATGGCATCACCACAAATTCATAATGTCCATAACAAGTATGGAAAGTTGTCTTATGCACATCTTCTTCTTTAATTCTGATTTGATGGTAACTTGAACTTAGATCAATTTTTGAAAAGACAATAGCACCCCCAACTTGGTCAAACAGATCATCTATCCTTGGCAAGGGATAACGATTTTTTATGGTTACCTTGTTCAGCTGTCTATAGTCAATGCACAGCCACAATGTGCCATCTTTCTTCCATACAAAAATCACCGCTGCTCCCCCACGGGGATACACTTGGATGGATATAACCTTTTTCCAACAGCTCTCACAATTGTGCTTTCAGCTCTATCAATTCAGGAGTGCTCATTCGATAAGGTTCCTTGGAATTTGGTACTGTATACGAGGACAGGTCGATGGTAAAATCGAGTTCTCATCACTGTGATTGGTTCAAACTCTCGACCTTGGGTTTTTTAAACTCTCGGCCTAGAATGTGAACTCTCACAAACTCTCAGAATAGAGTTTTTTAAGCTCTTGGCCTAGATTTGAAGTTGACTTTTTTTGCATGTTTATCCACATGCAATATTTTTCTTTTCTGCTCCATTCTAAAAAAAGTGTATACCTTTGCGATTTCACCATTAATTCTATGGCTTTTATTGGAAGTCTCTTAAAATTTTCTCAATAATAAAATGAAATTTATCTTCAACCTCTTTATATAACTGAGAGGTTGGTCCCAATATGTAATGGTTGAAGCTTATAGATGGTCTAGTGTTATACATAGTTGATCAGTATAACTGGCCTAGTTGTGATTAGTCCCAACATCTAGACTAAACTAGTTGTAGTTGGGTGGAACAGACCTAACCTATTATATGTATGCTACTTAGCCTATACGTTCCTTCATGGAGTGAATGAAAGAAGAGATTTTATAAAAGGAATATTTTCCAACACTATAACTACTTCCCCTTGAGAGGATACATTTAAAATAAGTAGCTAAAATTGTACAACAAGTATCAAACAATTACTATTAAAAAAAACTCATTTTAATATAAATACAATTTTTCTTAGTCTTATTTAGATGAAGGAGAGCTTGGTAAACCAACATATACCCATCTAACTCTGGTTCTACCAAGCGTTGAGAGGGATCAAATCTACAAACCTTTCACCACTAAAATACATGTCACACATTCCTCTCACCACTATGCTATAGCACACTGATGCATGGATTCTCAATTTGTTTTTTAAATATTAATTCCCTCTCACTAGTACGCTACAACAAACAAATGCATGCATTCTTATAATTTTTTACTTTTTATTTTTTATATTTATTTTATATTTTATATTTTATATTTTATATTTTTATTTTTTATGGGTTAGAGGGGCATTCCCTCTCACCACTATTCTACAACACGATGATGCATGCATTCATATTTTTTTTAATTTTTTTTATGGGACATACGAACATTTCCCTCCCACCCAAGTTGTAGAAATCCACCTTCTCCATGCAATTAAAGTACTTATGGTAGGTACTAAATTCCACTCAAACAATCAAAACGCTTACTCAAAACACAATATAATCATAAGGAAATAAAAGAACAAAAAGGTCCCTTAAAGGAGGAGCCACATGTTACGAGGTTACCAAATGGCCATTATCAATCCCTTGCTACCAAGTATGGCCAGACAATTTGCTTACCTATTGAGAAGCTACACCTTTGAGATTAATTTTAATAATATAACCACTAGTAATCTAACCCCAAAGTCATCAAATTTACTCCCAAAAGATCATAGAGACCTTTCCTTTCTCTTGCAATGATAACCTTGCCTTTCTCCTAAAGTGATAGATTTCAATGTCGTGTGGAAAACCATGTGTTTCCTATTCACTCTTTAGGAGATAAAGAGAGAAAGACCATTGATTTCAGGGTCATGAAGATGTAAACCTATGCCCTCTTGATGCCTAGTGGTCAACGACGATATTTTAGATGAAGCTTGAGACCACTAAGATGTATGTGGCCAAGATGAGGGGAGAATGCAATCAAGGGCGATGGAAAGGAAAGGGAAGGAACCTTTAGGTTCAAGGGGGGACTCTGAGAGAACTACAATGAAGCGTCAAGGTGATGAGCAAAGGATCCATTGAAGATGGAGATGATGATGAGTTTGGATGGCACATGCATGGAATATTAGGGATGAATTGGTGGCATTTGATTTAGATATTGAAAATGGCTAATTTATGGTAGTTCAACCTCAATCCATGGAAGATAAATCTAAACTATTATGGTAGTGAAGGAAGGTGAGTAGTTTCTTCCATTCATTGTGTTTCTAATCACCCAATTTCCATTAAGATGTATATGAGAAAACAAAAACATGTAAACACATATATCAACAAGTAGTGTTGTAGCCCCTAGTATTGTAATTACGTATAACTAATGTAAATGTACTTATGTAATAGTTAATGGTGTTGAGCTCAAATCCAAGGCCCTACCAATGATCATTGTAGCACTTAACAATATTTTGACGGCGTAGCAGAAAATGCTAAACTAATGAAAAATAAACTTACAGTCGAATGTGCAAGGAAACTAAATTGAAGGGAAATAATATCCACTTGGGCGAGAGGTATATAACTAATGATGACTAGGTGTCATCATGGTGTTGTTGAGTACTTAAAGGAAAACGAGTTACTATTACTCGCTTATTTGTGTAGAGCCAATTGATAGGAACTTGAGTTTGTTACTAGTCCTTGAGTGTTGCGAGCCAATGCATTGTTTGCATGAGAAGGTGAATAATTTATTATTGTCCAATGACGGTAGAGTGAACTACTAGTACTGTCATTTTAGTATCTCCATTATGAGCTAATTGCTATTATTAGCTTATGCGAAGCATGATCATTATTAAAATTTCGCATGATCATTATTAAAATTATTATTGTTGGATGATAGGGAAAGAAAGAAAAGGCACTTTAGTAGTATCGTTTGAGGTTAAAGGAAATAATCATTTCATATTATATGTTCTAAGATTGGAATCGCCTATAATATACATATATAGTGTGTTCTAAATAAAAAAATTAAGAGAGCGGTCAGTTTGGAGGGACCGAATCAAGTTTGTAAATGTTGTCGTCGGTTGGGAATGAAAGAACAGTTTGTCAATGTATCCTGGTGTGTGGATGACCTACCTTCTCTCTTCATATGCACTGTCGGCACCACTTGAACCATTGTTAACCTTGACATTAAATTTACCTGCGTAAAAATCAGAAATCCATTGTTAACCTTGTCAATATTTCATTCATTTCTTTTCTATCATTAGTTCGAGAGAAACAAATTTCTAGAGGGTTTTTGTTTTGGGTAGTAAGAGATTCTTTTCAAGTCAATATATTTGAGACCATGAAAACCAAAAGGAAAATCAGCCAAGACAACGATATGCACTCAATTTATTTTTATTATGTTTCCATGGGGCTCGAACCCTGGTCTACTACCATTCTCGAACCTTGATCTACTGCCATTCTCTTTGAATTTTTTTTTTTGATGTGCAAATTGGTTAAATTATGTTTGAATGATGCCAAACTTTATTTGAAAACTATGGTTCCCAAGGTTTCATTTTATCCATAAAAAAATAGATTACTGTGGTTCAACAGTAAGAGATGTCCCCAAGGCTTTCCATATAAGGATATTCACTATTTTCTTATGCTTTCATTAATTCCATTTTATGTATTTCTTTTGTTAAAAGGTTGTTAAAAGGAGCGGTCTCTCTCAAAGGTGGGCTGATTTCATTTCATTTCATTTTATATATATATATATATATATATATATATTTTGTTACCTTATTGAAAAAAGGAGCAATTTATATATCGTCTTCATACCTATGATCCACACCCGAATAAGTGTCGAGGAAGTGAAAATCGATATCAATTTTTTTACTTTTGACACTAAAGTTTTGGGATGATAGTTGTATGAAAGGTAGTTGTGTAGACTTAAAACTTATAGTTCTACCTAATACTTGCTCTTTTATGGTAATAATTAGTGCCATTATAGCTATTGGTGGCAAATGAGAAAAGTTGTGGAATCCAGGCATGAGAGATTTTTTTTATGTGCAAATTGGTTAAATTATGTTTGAATGATGCCAAACTTTATTTGAAAACTATGGTTCCCAAGGTTTCATTTTATCCATAAAAAAATAGATTACTGCGGTTCAACAGTAAGAGATGTCCCCAAGGCTTTCCATATAAGGATATTCACTATTTTCTTATGCTTTCATTAATTCCATTTTATGTATTTCTTTTGTTAAAAGGTTGTTAAAAGGAGCGGTCTCTCTCAAAGGTGGGCTGACTTCATTTCATTTCATTTTATATATGTATATATATATATATATTGTTACCTTATTGAAAAAGGAGCAATTTATATATCGTCTTCATACCTATGATCCACACCCGAATAAGTGTCGAGGAAGTGAAAATCGATATCAATTTTTTTACTTTTGACACTAAAGTTTTGGGATGATAGTTGTATGAAAGGTAGTTGTGTAGACCTAAAACTTACAGTTCTACGTAATACTTGCTCTTTTATGGTAATAATTAGTGCCATTATAGCTATTGGTGGCAAATGAGAAAAGTTGTGGAATCCAGGCATGAGAGATTTAAGGATTGCATTTGCATGATCTCTCTTTCTTGGTGGGGTATTTTTGTTTTGTTTTTATTATATATTCAAAGAGACATCATGTCATGCATAAAATTGTTAAAAAAAAATTGAACCATGTTGAATTCGTTTGTGTATATATGTTTGGGAGAGGAGTGGTCCCTCTCTATGGAGAACCCACTCCAATCTTTTCAAATGCTTATGTTTTTTTGGTCTGTATTATACAGAGAGGAGGAGCTGCCTTGGAGGAGGACCGAATCGGTTCAGTTACATATATTAATTGCTATTTATTACGCACAGGGAGGAGAGGCCTTGGAAGACGACCTACTCGCTCCAATTATATGTTTCATTCTTGAATTGTCGGATACATTTTGTTAGACAGAGAAGAGTTGTCTCTATAGAATGAGAGGGAGCCAACTCCTTTGCATTTGTTTTCTCTAATTTGTATTTAGTTTCTCATAATTTCTACGAAGACCGACCTCCAATGTAGGAGTCCCCAAAAAAGAAGTGCACCCCTTCCTTCTAATATGTTGATGATGTGTAAGAGGAAAGGACAATTTCTATAGAACCGATTTATATATAGAGAGAGAGCACCCCTTCTAATATGTTGATGATGTGCAAATTCTATTAATTCTTGCATGCAGTATAGAGAGCATAGAACTCTATTCTCTGTGTATTTCAAGAATGATAAGTTCTATTGTTTTTACTTATTGTCGATGGCTCCTTCATTTTTTTGTACATTGTATTAAGAACATAGAAAAACTCTATCATTTCTATAAATGATAATAAAAGCACAGAGCTTTGCCATTCTATGTATTTTATTGTGAGCATAGAACTCTATATGTATTTTATTGTGAGCATAGAACTCTATCATTTTTGTATATGAAATTATGATTATGTCGTGAGATCTAACGTTTTTTTATTAAGAGTTGAGAGCTCTATTATTTAAAAGTAATATCTATGAGAGTGGATTTTTCTTATGAAAATTAATGTAAGGAACTTAGATGAAATTGTATATAAATTTAAGGGGCATGCCAATGAAATGATAATTATACTTTAATAGTAGTATTATTGTAAATGAAATTAATATTATGTGTTGTGTAGATCTTAATAACAATGTACAACTATACATATTTGGGGCTTTGTTATTGATGTAAATGGTAGTTGATCTTGTTTAGATTTTAAAAGAGAAAAAATTTGCCCCATTTTCCCCAAATAATCACTAGAGGGAAAATGTGTGTTAGAAAATAACATCAGAGAAGAGCTATAACATCAAGCCTTTAGATAGACTAATACTAAGGTAAAGCACAAGTAATTCAATCTTGCAAACTTGATTGCATGAAACATTATCAATAGGAAGCAAATTTGAACAAATGAGGCTATAAATGTTGATTCTAAAGGTAAGAGAGTAAAAAGGAGGAATCTGTTTCCTTGACTAATGGTGATGCAATTGGGAAAGCGAGCCCATGTTTATCAATAATGAGTAGACAATCGAAATGATTAACTACTAGAAATCACGGTTAGTGAATTTATTTTGAAAATACATTGATTATATGTTGGTGTGATTGACTATTCTAGAAGAAGTAAAGAGGACATGGTTATGGCAATATAAATAAGGCCAAAGTGGGAAGAAAGGTTCCACGGTTGCAGGAAGTCAAAGGCTATGAGGGCAGGACTCATACTTAGGAAACCTAGTTTCTATAAGAAATAAAGTCAGAAAGAAAAATGAACAAAGAGATAAATAAATAAAATGAATAACTTTCACCTACTAACACAAGCAGTAGGGGGATGAAGGCACACTTTCTAACAAATGAACCTAATAATAATAATAATAATAAAAGTGGTTGATGATATGAGGGATGATGTGACGACCTATGGTGGTCCTGTAATCTAAGAGTGCTCTGAGTAAACCATGGGGGACACCCCAGGTTAAAGGTTCTTCAAAAGGACTTCAAAATTAAAGTATCTTAGCTTGAATATGATTGATGTTTGGGTGATATTTCTATGCACACACCGAATAACACCTAAAGAAGGGGGTACTTTCTTGGTGTTGTGTGAGGAAGGCAATATGAACCCCAACCTAGACGAATCAATACATGAAACTGAAACATTACACTAAATAATTACACCGAGAAAATGAGGTTAGATGGAGGTCCAAGATTAGTTTGATACTTAATAATAATAAAAATTCTATTGCCATAAAATGTACTAAACTGTGTTGAACACTAGATGTGTTGAAACCAGAGTTTACTATCTATATACACGAAAACATGAGTACTGTTGTATATTTGTGTTGAGACAAGAGTTTACTGTCTATATACCTGAAAGCATGATTATTGCTAGTATAGTTAGAACCTTTAATGAATCTTGGATAGATTGTATCAAATACATACATTCCCTAAGTTGGTTGTCAAGAGTACCTAAAGGGTGCAAGGCAGGAACTCGGTTTGGGTGTGTCTCGTGATACTGATATTAAAGACTTATATCAAAGAGAAAACAAATTGATGCATGAATATAGTGAATAGAATTGGAAGGAGGTATGTCTAGAGGGTACCATCCTTGTCTTGGCTGAAATATGCACAATGTGAACACTATGTGCGAGAACTTCTAAGGGAAGTTGAAATTCATGCTTACACACTTGAGAAAGACTTTGGATAAGTAGAACCATACAATAGGTATGTGTTTTAACATCATTTGAATTGATAGCATTGCATAAATTATCAAATTAAATGTGGTTTCTTAGTGAGAAGTAGATTGATTAAAAGTGCAAATCTCAATGTGCCACAAAATGGAATATTGAGGTATTCAAGTTTTTAATTATAATTTGTGTTTATGATATGTGCATATCCTATGATGTTAGAAATGTTATGCAATGTAAGAATCATCCAAAAATAAGTTAAATGCCATAATAGGTTGTGACTCCTTGGGGATGCTTTCTCGAAAATGTATATTTAAGTTATGTGCAAACTAACTTGTTGAAAGAGGATGCCGAGTATATGAGATTAAAGATTTGGGGGTAAATTTTTGTAACAGTGCTTATCCTTTATTATGATCACATATATGTATATATTTCATTATGATTTGTAAGATTCCCATGTTTTTTATTAAAAGCAACATGTAATGTTGAACACAAAATCCTTGAAGACATCTCAAGGATATGCTAAAAATGTGTCTATTTTGTAAATTCCAATCGAGGAAACTAAATAATGAAGAAAGAAGGTGTTGTTGTGAGTAAGCAGTTGAGGATTACAGATAGCTTTTTGAAGTTGAGAAAGACTAGGAACACTGAGGATAGTCTTACTTTAAGGGGGGAGGATGTAGTATCCCTCGTTCTTAATCCTTAGTATTTTAATTAAATATATATAATTGATGTAAATGTACTTATGTAATAGTTCATGTTATGTAGTTCACGGTTCCGCTACATAGTCAAAATACTATTAAGTTCCACAAAGTTTATTGGCACGGCTTTCGCCTTGAGCTACATACGACATAAGTCGATGATGTGTTCAAAGGGTTATTTTTAGATGTCTCCCTTTCCCAACAAATTAAGGATGTCCAGGCAGTCTTCTCTAATTCAACGTAGTAAAATAATTTTGAGGACATCTTTCCTAATATCGGCCTGACCAGACCTCTGCAAATTGTACAATAGTCTTTCAACAAAGTCCTCCAAACTCTCCTCTTCTTTTTGGACAATCTTAAAAAAATCTTCCCTCCTATATTTAGTTCTACAATAGTCTTGATATTTGGCAAGGAAAATTTGTTTCATTTTCTCCCAGGTGGTAATAGTCTCACGACCCAAACTCATGAACCAACGTAGGGCATTTCCCTCTAGGGTGGCAGGAAATAGTTTCAATTTCTGTGCACTGGAGGTATAGTCATAGCTCTGAAAAAGGATATAAAATTTGAAAATAAATTCATCTGGATCTTCGATGGACTTACCATGGAAATTCGGAAAAACTGAGGGTGAAATATTCTTCATGGGAGCAACCCCAGGTGTTTGTAGAATCAGGAACTCGAGTGTGACAACAGTTTCTCCATGCTAGTTATCCCCTATTTCCTCTTAATGGTCATTGGGGCATTCTTGGTGTTCTCCACGATCTTCGTTATCCATGTTTTCCTAGTTGCTTTGTTCTTCTCTCCTTCTTTCTTATTTTGTCCTTTCTTCTTCTTCTCTCCTTCTTTCTTCCTCCAGTTCTTGACGATGATCTAACCACTCCTCCTTAGTTACTCTATGTCTGTTGATTTGATAAATATCCTCTTGATCCATTGCACCCACAGCACTTCCCTTATCTTCAGGAGGTTTCTTCTTTGGAATGGGAGTTGAAGGTCCCGTTGCGTTCTCCACGGTTGAGACAGACGTTTCAAGGTTAGGGAAACTGGAGATTCCTCTTCTTGAAGATGCTCGCAGTAGTCTGGTAGAGGAATTGGCTTTGGCTATCAATTCATCAATGAATGTTTGTCTTCCCAAACCTTGGTTATTGCCACGACCTCTTCCACCTGCAGGATTAGTATTTTGGGGGTGTTCCTGAATTTTTCTTCTCGTATTCATGCAAGATTAAAATATTCATAGCTAATGAAATAAATTAATCAACTACCATCTCTGTCTATCAATTACATTCCCCGACAACGGTGCCAAAATGTTGGTCACTCTATATGCTAATCAATTCTAATTAACAAACAGAATGCTCAAGATAAATTGTCAACCAGTGAAAGTATGATTGTTTCAAAGGTAACTAAGAAAAGTATATGCATAAATAATTAAGTAGCTTACTAGATAAATAAAGAACATTCATCCTATCTAACTGTCAATCCAAACTCAACTCACTTTGAAAGAAAATCTAAATTATCAATCTAAGAACTCAAGGGATTCCTAGTTTCCTACAACATCAATCCTGTATCAACTGATCTAATAATGAATTAACTAGAATTTCTTTTGCAAGAAGTTAAATCCCAAAAGTATCATAATGTAAACCATGAACTATCGTATTCATGCAAATTCTAAGAAATATAGATAACAGTAATGTGCAGGAGCTGAGCTTGACTGTAACAGCAAATATTAATTAACACACTTCCATAAGAAAGGAAAGTACTCTACACAGTCGACTGTTCACACCACACTGTTGTAGTAAACCAAAGAGAAACTATAATCATGCATTTATCTAACTAAATATTGTTACAGCAATCTATAAATGCTCCTACTGTAACTCCACATCAAACTAATACAAGTAAAACTAAAGCATATAATAAATCCAGCAGTCCTTGTGAGAAGGCGGGCCCTGGCCTTCTAACAGAGATGTCGTTGAACTAACAAGAATTAAAAAGTAGAGATATAGAGAATTGATACTCCTTGTATTAAAATGGTAGAACCACAGTTACAGTGATCTCTGTTACAGTCTCTTACAATAGAATTCTAACCCCCAGGCTCAGATCGCCTTCCCATACTTATACACAAGTGACATAATCCCGATCAACTAATATCGGGAAGCCATGAAGATCTATGATATTCAGGCTGCCGAATTGAAATAGAAGCAGTTACATCCATCAGTGTATTTGAATGAAGTTGTCCACAATCAGGCCTACGCTGTTAATCTGAGCTGTTAATTTTCAATCTCTTATCATGTGACCAAATGTCATCACATTTTTGGTCACATGATAAGAGACCGAAAATTAGCCACCAGTGATCGCCAAATCAAAAGTGATCATTTATATGTAGATTTCGGTCACTTTTTTGGTCACTTATCTCTCATTTTGTACTAGTGTCATATCTAAATAGTTATACATCGAAATAAAAATTTAAGTCATACACAAATACTTTAAAATTACTTTACAAATACGCAAGTGATGATTGCAAACAAATTAAAAAAAAGTGCTAACCTGCTTTAGATAGCATCCTTCGACCAATCTAGGGAAAGTGTACCAGCAATGGGGAGAAAGATGTGGCACTATTCGCTGGTCGCTCGTGAATCTGTTGTGAAGGCCCTACACCTGAGTCTCTCTCAAGGTCAACTTGTCTCTCCACTGTAGTCACTGCTACAAATGCGGTGTGTCTGAGGAGTCGTCATGCAATGCTCCGCATTGCCGCTCAATATGATCAAGTCTGTGGGGTGATTAAGGTGGCTGGGGAAGGGGGTTAGGCTCATGCCTAGGAGATGGTGGCCCTTTCAGTGGGTTCCTCCTAGAAGCAAACCAATCTTGAGTGGAACCAATCCCAACACCGTAGAACTCGGTAATGTCAAATTAGTTTACATGTAAGTTGAGCACAAAATTATCCCATAATTGTCGAAGGAAGTATTGTGGAACCTCCTTATTATTGTAGGAAGGTTTATCATAAACCATAAACCACCTTTTGTTATTTGTGGAGCTTGATCTTCCAGTCTCATAGATGATGTTGTTTTAGTCATGTTGTACCCTAGGTTTGGTTATGATCCCCGCACACGCAACAGGGGGTTCGGGGGAGTAATGCACTCCTTTGGTTGGGGGCCAGCGGGCCCCTGTCAGGGGTTCAGGGGCAACGCCCTCAAAAGAAAAAAAAATTATGGGTTGTTTTTGCGCCAATAGATTACGGGCCCATGGTTTTGGGTAAGCTGTGGTATTTTCCCATGGTATTTTCCCTTTAAAAGGAAGACATTGTAATACGGTTTTGTAATGTATTGTAGCATTGTAAAGATCTATGAGATCGTGGAAGAGAGATGGAGAGAGAGTGAAGAGGAAGTTGCAGTGGATGTGCTACGGGTTGTATCGCTTCATTTGTTGGATGGTATAATAACAAGGATTGGAAATTTTAGTGTGGACGTATCCCATCTTAGGTGAACCACGTTATATTGGTGTCTCTCTTGTAATGTGTTTATGTATTTATATTTGCATCTTGTTTATTGTTATTTCCTTGCGATCCTATTTTTATGACACCTTTTAATCCAGTTGTCTTTCCATGGTTGGAAATGACACCAATCCATGCAAACACGTTGCTTTCTAATATATGGTGATTGTTGTGTTCTTGGATCGATGAACATGCTATATAATTGGTCCTTGGTAGTATTTAATGATTTTATCCCTTCCTTATAAATGATGGGGGAATATTACTCTTGCATCCTAGCTCTATACTTAGTCATGTCTATCAATTGGCGATGTGCATGGTTAAGGGAGTCAATTTAGCTCTCGATTGAGATGGAAATGGACAATCGACATTCTTCCCCTATGTTTCTTAATTCTTGAGTGTACTCTCTCATTTCGTTTAGGTAATGGCTCAAATCATCCTGGTCCAAATTTTGTTCAGGATTTTGGGTTCCATCCTTGTGCTTCTTGGGTTCCACGAGATTCCATGTTAATGTTTTATTCATTCATTGTATAGGTTAATAGTCTACAAATGAAAAAAAAATCATTTTTTTACCAACTTGGAAACTATTAAAAAATTAATAAACAATAAAAAAATCAATAAAAACACAAATAAGAGAATGACCTTACCTATCCAATGCAATGGATACGCCCTCAATAGATTCCTTGCTGAAATTGGTCACTGAATGTGCTCCCTTGGTCCATGTATGCGGCGACCATGTGTTTTGTTTGCAAATCAAAAGGTCGAGGCTTGTTTTTTTTGTTATGTTTAGCAGGCCCACATGCACGTTTTTTTGTGAATACACGCTAGAGGTGCACACGCGCCAGCAACGCACACACCCCTGGGATTAGCATCAATCCTAGATGCACACGCGCACTACTGTAGGTTCGTGCACATGTTTTATATTTTCCTCTAGCGTGGCCTTGTTGCAACGGTTTTGGTGGGCATCTTTATGCATATCCCCATATATATATAATTACATTATGATAAAAATAAGAGAGCAGTTAGTTTGGAGGGACTGACTCCGGTCTATATATGTTTCCTTCTATGGGGAATGAAAGAACCATCTGTCAATGTATCCGCATGTGTGGATGACCTACCTTTCTCTCTTCAGATGCACTGCCTGAACCATTCTTAATATTATCCATATCATGGTTGATATTTTATTCATTTATTTTATGTCATTTTATCTGCACGCGCCTAGGTAAGTAAAGAAGGATTACACTATGGAAATAAACACAAATACACATAGACAATATGCAGGAATGCGAACTAATCTTCTTTATTACTCGACGGATGAATGTCTGATCAATTCATTGATTTACGTTACAATATTATGCATGCTTATATAGAATGCTGAGATGATTTGGTGCCTTCCCATTACGTTCAGTTACAAAAGAAGTTAGAACGGTTTCGAAATTTCAACCATTACAGTCTAGTGGAAGACAGAGAGAGAATGTGTCGTGGTTCGACAATCGCAAGTTGCAGGTCGACGTTGCATGCTAACGTCATGAAACTATTTAAGGTTGTAGAACTTGTCGAAGTTGTTGAGTTTGTTGAAGTCATGACTTTTCGCAATTTTTTTGAAGCTGATGACTTGATGCAGCTGATGTTGGCATCCGAAAATAATGCCAACTGCTGAGTGGATCATAATACCAATGATTTGCACGTGCCCAGGTGCACGAGGGAGACAACAGTTCGATTGAATGAGTCAGCTATGTTATGGCGGAAGCATAAATAAGAATATGCAAAGTAGGATTACACTACACAAATAAACACAAATACACAGAGACAATATGCAGGAATGTGAACTAATATTCTTTATTACTCGATGCCTGAATGCCTAATCGATTCATTGATGTATGTTACAATATTATACATGCTTATATAGATGACGAGACGCTTGGGTTCCTTCCCGTTATGTTCAGTTACAACGGAAGTTAGAACGGTTTCGAATGTTCAACCATTACAGTCGACTAGAAGATAGAGAGAGAACCTTTTGTGGTTCGACAGTCGCAAGTCGCAGTTCAACACTGCATGCCGACGTCGCGAAACTGTTTAAGGTTTTTGAACTTGTCGAAGTTGTTGAGTTTGTCGAAGTCGTGACTTGTCGCAGTTGTGTCAAATTTGATGACTTGTCACAGTTGATGTTGGCATCCGACAATAATTCCAACTGCTGAGTGGATCATACCTCCTTACTTAAAAAATAAATAGTCCCCATTGTTTTCTCGTAAAGGTGAGGAAACTTGTCAGTCCGTTTAGTAGTAGAGTACCACTTTCCTTTGGATGGGAGTTGTCCAACTTTAGCGACATGAAATAAGGGAATTGTGTCCATCCTTGTATGGCATAATCGCCATCCCACGATGGTGTTGCAAGGAAGAGGATCCTTAACATCTGGATGCATGTCTTCAGGTTTATGTTCCAATCGTGGTGCATGGTATGGTCGAAGTAGATCCACACTGAATACTGGATGCAAACCCAGGCATGTAGGAATGTCAAGTTGGAAATCATTTTCTCCAATCTGTCGAAGAATACTGTACGAACCATATCGCAGAGGTTTGAGTTTCTTGTATGGATCGGTGAAGCGCTCCTTCTTGAGATATAGCCATACCTTATCCCTAATTTGGAATGAATGAGGAATACGATGCTTGTCGTTTCAAGCCTTAGCTTTCACATTTTCTCGTTGCAACATTTCTTGTTCTTGCTTCTGGATGTCACAGATCTGATCTCGAAACTTCAAGGCTTTATGAACTTCCCGTTGGTTGTAGTCGGTGTCGGAGTTCGATTGTGTCAAGGAGTTGATCAAGTCAATAGGCACTGAGGGTTGAAATACATAACAGATCTCAAATGGACTCTGTAACATCCCGGTAATTTCCTAAAAATTTAAAATTTTTAAAACAACATTAAATGTTAACATTTTGAATTGGAAGTAATAAATGCTTATCAAGGTAGCATTGAATAATAAAGTCATTAATGCATAAGACAATTTAAATACTAAGTCTCTTTAACTAATGACAATTAATGACAGCGACATGACATACTTTATTTAACATGCATACAACATTAGTACTACTTGTGTTAACTATACTTCGAATTAACATATAATTAAAATTTCTTGACAAGGTACTGACAGTTTGTTTCTTGATGACGATGAAAGGGGTCCTACGAGGTGCCCTGAGGTTTACTTAGCTACATTTTAGCTAAGGCATTTATATCCTGTTCCATGTGCAGAATATAGGTAAGAGTTTTTGTGACAAACAACACTAAGAGTACAAATGTCTTTCAATTCAACGTCAATGTATAAGATAATTTCTAAGTACTTCTTTGCAAAACAAAATACTGGAGGTATGGATATCATAGTTCCAATATCTCATTTATGTGTTGGTTTACAGATTTTCCAAAGATGTTAAAAATCACGTCGTCGTTTTGTTTTTACATTATCATATTTATTTGCTACGAAGAATCATCCTAAAAAGATTATTATCGTTAACAACAAATGATAATACCTTTGTCGATTTGGTATCTTTTATTGAGAACTTGTGAACCTAATACTAACATCATAATGTGCTTTTAACAAATTATTAAACTATACCTATAGTCTCTCTTTTATCAATTGATTTGATAATACATGACTATAGCATAACACCATTTAAATATTACCCATGACTATACAAATATACTATTCATAACTATAGAGGAGTAATAAATGTAATCTATTGTAACAATGCTGAAACATGTTCCAAATATATAAAATATATTGACTATTGTTTACGATACTATAGGATTTCATTAATATCATTACAATGTAACAATAACTTAGGTATATAAAATGATCTATATGCTAACTACATTGATTATGCATTCACGCATCCATAAAACATGTAATGCTATAAATGTCACGATGTTTTGAATTAACCCTTGAACTATAAACTATGTAACTAATGTTGCAATGCATATGAAATGACAAGGTAATAATGTTATGGTTCTGGGCACGCTTCCAACTGTCAAAATTTAAGACTTGGCATTTGCGTTGCTCATCCGTGAAGTGAAGTGGATAGATGAGGTGGATGGTATCCACGTGATACGACTTGCAATCCATGCACCCAACACTATTGAGATGTGCTAGTTATTAGCTTAAGGTCTGATGAGTGGTGACCTGGTAGATGCAACAATCAATGTAGAATTGATTGCAAAGGTTTCTCGAATTTCCACATACTTGTCTGGAAGCTAATACACCGTTGATCTTTGCAAGATCTAGGGATGGAAAGTAAACCCTCATCTTTCGTTGGTAAGTAATGAAGAATGTATTTCCAACCTTCATTTCTCTCTTAGTGATGACGGGAGAGGCCAATAGTGCCACTGCAATGTAGGGTGTGAATTTTTATGGTTAGGAGGGCTCCTCCCTCAGTTTCAAACCTGAGACCTATGAGGATAGTTGTATGTTTCAGACTTTCAACCCTTAAAGAGTCACGACACAACAAAAGTAATTGTGGAAGGGTTCTTCTGTCAGTTTGTTTTGATGTAGAACGAGTTAGGGTTCGATTCTCCAGTTTATAATGGGGTCTTCTGTGTTTTACTCGTGGTTGCTGCAAAAGATATCAGGCTTTGTCGTTTGTTGTGTGGAGTGTCAAAGTCAGGAACTATGTCTTTGAGGTACTATGTTAACTGTAGTGGCAGGAACCTTGTAATGTTTAAATTTTAACCCTGCATTTTCTTGTTTAACATCTTTCCAACTTTAATTTGCAGGTGCTAACTCGCTAGTGGTATTCTTATGAATCCAACTTGGAAAAAAGATGCTGTGATGACCTCCTGGTAAGCCTCGGTGGTTCGCAAAACCTTGTAGGTGCCTTTGGTATAATTTGGATGATGAAAACTGTGTGATAAGAGTTGGGAATGTGACCTTTGTTGAAGTAATGGCCATGTTTAAGTTTTATGTTGAACAAACTGTAAGAGGATAATCCTCAGTCTTTTAGCTGTTGCTCGGCTTGGTAATGATTTTGTTGTAGCATTGCAAGGGACTTTGAACTGGTTTTTACACCCTTGGTTATTTAAGGGATAATACCATAACTGTTTTGGAAATTGGAAATGTCTTCTGTGTAAGCTTTGTTGAAGTTTTACTTTGGAAAATGAATCCAAGAGCCGAGGGTTCACTTACACTTGTAAACAATGGCTTGTCTTGTAAAGAAGTGTTGTGTTTTTAAATTTAAAAGTTGAGAATTGATTATTTATCTGTAGTTTGGTTTCAAACAACAATGGTTGTTTATGGCCGAGAGTTTGCATAAATGTTTGATAGATATTTCAAATACTTCGTTATTGTTTTCAAACTGATGATAAGGTTTGGTTTTTGTAATTTGAAAAAGCAATGTCACAGTATTCGTCTTTGTTTCAAAAGAATGAAACCCTATCTCTGTAGGTTGTGTTTTGCGACTTGTTTGCACTGAGAGTTGAACCCAAGAACTGGGCCTTGTCTTGTATATGAACAGTTTTGATACTGGAGATGTTTATTGGTAGGGTTGTAAACTAAGTAGGCGATGATACAAAAATCATCCTTTCTGCTAAGTTATAAAACATGACTTGTTGATATGCTTATCTTGAAATAATAGATAGTAATTAAATAGATTAATATTTTAGGGTTTTGATGCCACTGTGTAGGTAATTGCATTTTAATAAATGAAATCCAACATAATAACTAGTGAAGAAATAATACATATTCATTTATAATAATTATGTACATGGAAATAATTATTGCCGCTGTTATATTTTCCTGAAATATAAATACTTGAAAACATAGAATCAATACTATGGAAATACATATTGTTACTATCTAAAATAGATAGAGTTAAAATGGAAAGTATAGATCTATGCAGAAATAAAATTTATTTTCCTTCTAATATGAATTAGATGAATGGTGTACATCTATTTACATGATACTGTGCTTTTTCCTGCGTTTTTACTTATGAATGAAATGGTAGAATTAAAAGAAATATTATAGCATGAGTATAATAATTCACTTAGCTTTCTGTTTTATTAATTTATTCGATTTAATGCCACTTCTTTGTACTAGAGTATAATGCAAAAACAAGCATGGGGAAAAATGCAGAAAAGCCATTTTTATCAGTCATGAAACTTTTAACTAATTCAGAAAATGAAACAATCACTTCTACTTGTTATTTTTGCAATACTAATTCTAAAATTTACGGTAATTAAATAACTGAAATAAATAGAATTGTAGAACCTGGTTGACTATAGGAAAACAAACAGCCCAAGGAGCCTGTTCCACCCAACCTACTCCTGAAGGAAGCCAAAACTACTTGCCTTAGGACCCCCGAGCCTATTCACTGAACCACCAGGAAGAAGAGGCTGTAGAAGCTTAGGTCCTTCAAAATTTCAGCAGCAATGTAGATTATCAGTCATGAAGACTCAACAGTAAAAAAGACCTGCACCAGTAGCTCTGGTTGCCTTCTTAGAGTCGGCAGACTCACAATTGCACTCTCACATAGCCTCCCTATTCGAATCTCTCAGTGATCACCTGATACCCTTGAGGAATATATCTGCATAAAATATTGTAGGAGATGCCTACTCAATTCCAGTTGCCTTCTTTTGGCTGCCTAGGCCTTTTAGTGGTTAACTGGTCATTAATGAGCTACCTGTTCTCTTCCACCCACCTGGGGGATAATGCCACAAATTTAGGTGTAGTTGTCCCATAACCAACAGCTAGTGGTGGAGTGCAAATGCTGCCATCTGTCCCATGCCTTCTAATAGCTTCCATTCCTCCTAGTGGGTCAGTGAACACTCTTTTAACAGTTCCCTTGGGTGTTTGTCTCCTATTTTAATTTATTAAATAATAATAATCAGTAATTACATTCATCCTTGACCAGATTTGGTCATAATTACAAAACTTTGTAATTAAATTCTAACATAAAGTAATTTGCAATAAAATAAATGTTCTCAAAACTTGGGTAGGTGACAGACTCTTTCCCATAGATTTGTGCTAAGCACGATTGTAGTTATGTTGTATGTAGGGAATACTTTCATCCCATGTTCGTCGATGCTTGTGGTTGTACATGCGAAGCAGTTGTACGACCAAGCGATTCACAACTTTTGTATGTCTGTCGGTCTAAGGATGGAAAGCTATCAAGAATGAGAGTCGTGTTTCCAGCTGTTTCCAAAGAGTCTTCCAAAAGACGCTGACAAATCTAGCATCTCGGTTGGAAATAATGGTTGTTGGTAAACCAAAGTGTTTCCAAACATGTGTGAAGAAGAGTTGAGCAGTCTGTTGCATTGTCGTCATCTTCTTGCATGGAATGAGAATGGCCATCTTGGAAAATATGTTGACTACTACTAATATCCCGTCATGCTGATGTCTGGTAGTAGGATATTCCATCAAGTAGTCCATAGAAATAGATTCCCATGGTCGACTAGGAACTCGAAAAGGTGTGTACAATCCTTGTCGTCGATTCAACGATTTAGAAATGGTGGAAACCACGCATGATCGAATTTACTTGTTGACGTCATTTTTAAGTGTAGGACAAAATAAATAATTCTGGATGATAGCAAGTGTCTTTGCTACTCCAAAGTGTCCTACATTCTTGCTATAGTGCATGTCCCAAATGAGTTGTTGTCGATGCTCACTGGTTGGTACACAAAGTTGTCCAAGATTGTATGGCAAGGTGTCTTTCAGGAAATAGTCGGATATTGATGACTTGTCAGTCTAAAGTTTTCAATAGATTGTTGAGAAGTCATTTTCATCCTGATACAATTGAGGCCAAGTGGTCGTGTCATACACCTGCATACTCATCACTATAAAAAGGAGAGTAATGGGTGGTTGACTTAGACAATTGGTGACGGTGTTAGCCTTACCTTTTTGATACTTAATCACCAACTGGAATTGTTGTAGGTAATTAATCCACTTGAGTTTTTGAGTTGTTTGTAGTTTTGATTGGGTCAGATCAAACTATAGAGGCTTATGGTCAGTGAGGATGACTATTTCCTTGCAAACGTTGTAATGCCTCCATTGCTTCAGATCTTTCACAATGGCATATTGTTCTTTTTCGTACGTCGAATATCTTCTAACTATGTCGTTAAAAGTTTCAGAATGAAAAGTGACTGAGTGACAAGACTAAGTTATCATTGTTCCCAAGGCATAGTCCAATGCATCTGTCTCAATCTCAAAGGGCTGATGCAAATAAGGTAACACAAGTACTAGTGCAGTGCATAGCTTGTGCTTGAGCTGTTCAAAAGTTGCATGCTGTGTTGGTGTCCATTTGAAGACAGTTTTCCCATTTCCCTCTTTCTACAGATTCAAGGGTCAAGTTATGTGACTGAAGCCGAGTATGAATCGTCGATAGAAATTCACCAAACCAAGAAAAATTCTTATTCTTGAATGCTTTGAGGAATGGGCCAATCTTTGAGGATTTGTACTTTTTTTGGATCGACGTGAATGCCTGTAGATTCAATTACATACCCCAAATATTTGATGATGGTCATCGCAAAGGTGCACTTGTCCATGTTCAATTGGAGTCAATCATGTTGGATACTATCGAGGACTTGTCGTAGTTGTCTGACATGTTCTTCCCATGTTCAATTGCAAATCAGTATGTCGTCGAGATAGACTATAACCCATTTGCCAATGAAAGGTCTAAGGATGTTATCCATGTATCGCATGAAGGTCGCAGGTGCATTGGTTAAGCTGAAAGGCATGACTAACCATTTAAACAATCCTTCCTTGGTTTTGAAAGTAGTTTTTCATACATCTGTGGGCTCAATTGGAATCTGATGATATACCGACTTGAGGTCGAGCTTAGTAAAGAATTTGGCACCTTTTAGACAATCAATGAGCTCGTCTATCCATGGCAAAGGGTAGCGATTATTTACTGAATTTTTTTTGATTTCCTAGTAGTCGATGCACATGCACCAAGTGCTGTCTTTCTTTGGAACGAGGACGACTGGACTTCCACAAGGAGAGGAGCTGGGTCAGATATGACCTTTCTTGATCAAATCTTGGATTTGTCTACGAATCTCTTCATTTTCAAGAATGGATCTTCTGTAAACATATGTGTTAGGAAAAGAAGAACCAGGAGCAAGTTCAATGGAGGTACTCCGTCTGGCTCTTGGAATAAACTCTGATACTGGTCGAGAACATTGTCGATCAACTGCTTCTATCAGGAACTACACTAGTTGGTGAGTCAACTTGTCACTGCAGTCTTCCTAGAATGTTGCGGCTTGATAATGATTAATGCGAACTTCTGAGCATGGTTGATGAGCTTCTTTTTCTGTTTAGCAGATATCATCGAGACCATTGGTGTAGGTCATCGCTCTGGTATGTTGTACCATCGATTTCAGATTTTGACAATCACCTTCTGAGGTCGCGACTGATAACTTCCATGGCAATCCCATAGGTAAGGTTTCCCAAACAAGGCGTCGACTATGGAGAGTGGTTCCACATTGCAAATTACTTCATCTTCAAAAGGTTTTATGATGTAGGTGAGTTTGCATTGTCAGGTGGTCTGTATTTCCTTCCCATCCTTAATCCAACCGATGTTGTAAGGCTGAGGCTACAAAGTGGTGACAAGACCTAGTTTCTTAATGAGATCTTCAGAAACGAAGTTCTTCTGGATATTGTTATCCGCAATCAGATGTAATGGATTGTTCTGAATCCATATCCATGTATGCAACAGGCGCTCTCGTTCCTCCTCATCAACGATAGTCGAGGCTGCTTGAGTGGTCGATGTTGAGAAAAAAAGGGTCGTTGCATCTAGATCAGATTCTTCCACCATATTTTCATATGCATCGTATGTCGACACTTTTTCCAAAAATGTCTTCCGAGCTTTGCATTCAGATGTATCATGCCAACATGAGTGGTGGTAATCACACCATTTCCTGGTAGGCGGTTGTTTGCTACATTCCCTTTTCTGAAAAAAGATTTTTGCCATGATCTAGCTTTGTTGGTATCGGTTGAGTAGATTTCAACTTGTCGAAGTCGGCTAGTGCCTTCTTATAGGGTGGTCGTCTTGATGTCGGCTTTGTCGCGAAGTGTGCTTTTCCTTTCTGGTTGGTTTCAAGTTTGCTGGCATAGTGAAAGGCATCCACAAGCGTATTGACAGTCAGAAATTCCATCTCCTACTGAATGTACTGGGACAATCCGTTGATGTAATTCAAAACAAGCAATTTTTCTTATTCTTGGACACCAATTCTAGACATGAGTCGGTAGAACTCGTTGGTGTAACTTTATACTGATTGGTCTTTCCATTTCCTTAGCTGCTACCACTTCTTATACTGTTGTTCAAGGTATTTGGGCGGGTAAAATTCCTTTCGGCTGTATTCGAAAAATTTATCCCATGTGTCGATGGGGTCTCCGCTTTTCTCCATCTTTGTCGATAGGTTCTCCCACTAGGAGTGTACATATGTTGACATATTTAAGGATGAAATGGTTATCTTGTCGGCTTCCGAGAGTTGATTCACAAAGTAATAGGATTCCAATTGTTGTACCCAATTGTCGACGGATTCCGCGTCAATCTTTCCTTCAAGATTCGGTATGTCCAAATTCCTTTGCACTTTGAAGGGGTTTATTTTGTCAGAGTTAGTTCTCGTTGGAAATCCTCTAGATATCAAAGACAATCGCATGAGAATCTCATTGAACTGGGAAAACATTGGAGTCTGTTGTCAAGCCAGCGCTTGCTCTGTTAAAATAATGTAATTGCGGAATATATTTTATTTATATTATTGTATTCCTCCTCTGGGAGATGATGGTCATGTAATTAATAATGTAAAGGTCATTGAAAGAATAAATGTAAACCCTAGGACATGTGTCGGCCTAGAAAAACCCCTAAAATATTCATATATTATGTAATTGACCAGTCAAGTAGAGAAGTCGGCCCTGTTGGGGAAATTGTCACCCCAAAAGAAGAATATAAATAAAGGACATCTCTCTCATTTGTAATCACTCATTCACTCAAGCAAGTTTGCATTAGTGGAGAGAGAGAAGTGTGCACAAGTGGAGGAGTAGTTTTTTTGTCTTGGGGAACTTTTGTACTTTGTGACTTCTATATTAAGGAAGGATTTGATGGGGTTTTCTCCCTTTGTGGTTTCCCTAAGAGAATCTATGTGTTCATTGTGTTTATGTTGTGATTGTTTATCTTTCAATGATTGACTATCTATATGCTATATGTTGTTCAAGTAAAAACTAACATGGTATGAGAGTCGGCCTGAAAGATTACATTGTGCAGCCCCCGTAACTGCAGAAGCTAGGGTTTCTCATTTTAGGAGCTACCTCCACAATTTTGTTGAAAAAGAGGGTGTATCTAACTCGCCTCCTTAGGGCGCATTTTTCTGTCAAAGTGGAATTTCATTCCAAGCATTTTCATTTTTGGGTCCACCACTACAGCCTGGGAGAACTAGGGCATCAGGTTTTTGGATCATCTGCTCATTGTTTTTGGAAAAGGAGTACTTTGCTCAACTCACCTTGAGGAGGCGAATTTTCTCATCCAATTATTTTTCCAAAATCCCGAAGTCAAAAAATTATGGTTTCTCTGACAAACCCTAGGTCAAGAAGGAGCAGATCTCAGAAGGGCAAATTTTCTGGTAAGTCTCAAATCTATTCTTATTTCCATTTGAGGTTCTCATTAATTCAAGATGACAAGCAATACCAAGCTCTATGAGAAGCTTGAGGGAGCTAAGAACTTCAGATCTTGGAAGTATAGAGTCATGCTCATCCTTGAGGAGCATGAACTAGAAGACTATGTGAAGGAAGGACTTACAGAACCAGAGGGAGATGAAGATAAGGAAAGGCATAAGAAGAACCTGATCAAAGCAAAGAGGATCATTGTTGATTCCATCAAGGATCACTTGATCCCCTATGTGTCTTCCAAGAAGACACCAAAAGAGATGTTTGATTCCTTGACCAGCCTGTTTGAAGGAAAGAATATCAACAGGAAGATGACCTTGAGAAATCAACTCAAGGGTGTGAAGAGTGAGAAGTACAATTCCATGCACTCATACTTCTCTAGAGTATCCCAAATCAAACAAAAAATAGAAGCCATTGGGGATATGATAGAGGATGAAGAAGTTGTGATGACTACCTTGAATGGTCTCCTCGGAGATTGGGAACCATTTGTTCATGGAATTTGTGCCATAAAGAAATTGATCAAGTTCAGAAACCTATGGGAAGAATGTGTCCAAGAAGAAGAAAGAATAGTCATAAGAGAGGAGAAATTAAATGATGATGAAGATCAAGCTTTAGCTACTCATGCCAAAGGCGGGAAGAAGAGGAAGAAAAACCCTCATCCCCAAGAGGACTATCCAAGAAGACCCCAAAATAAGAGAAAGACCAGGAAGGATTTCTCTTCAATTGAATGTTATTCATGCCAAAAGACTGGACACATTGCAAGAAATTGTCCAAACAAATCTAGACACCACAAGAAGCAGAAGAAGAGGTTTCATGATCATGCAGTGGAAGATAGTGATGATGATAACAAGACTAGAGATAGTGAAGACTCCGGTGAAGAATATGTTCTTATCTCAAGATTCACTGGTTCAGTATCTCATGGAAGTGATGCTTGGCTAGTAGATAGTGGAGATTCAAAGCACATGATGGGATACAAAGAATCCATGTCTCACCTCATCTAGAAGGAATCTCCACACAAGGTAAAACTCGGAGATGACTACCAATATCCCATCAAAGGAATAGGAGAAGCCTCTTACAAGTAGGACTCTGGGAAGTCCATGAACATGAAATATGTACTTTATGTACCTGGGTTGAAGAAGAACCTTCTATCTATTTCAGCATTAGATCATAAAGGTCTTCGAGTTGCATTTGTAGATGGTGAAGTTCTCATGTGGCCTAAAGGGAAGACTATTGATGATGCAGTAGTCATTGGAGAAGAAGAAGGAGGACTTTACAAACTGAAGGGTCACACAGATGCAGCACTGATGGCTAGTACCATGAACCCCTGTGAACTATGGCATAGGAGACTAGATCATGTACACTATAATTCCTTACCAATTGTAAGTAAGGTAGTGACTGGATTACCAGAGATCCAGGTGGATCATGGAGTGTGCAAAGGGTGTGCTCAAGGGAAGAGTACGAAGAACCCATTTCCAAGTACCGACAGCAAAGTGAAAGGTATTATGGATATCATTCATTCAGACATTTATGGACCAATGTCCACCACCTCTCTAAGTGGGTATGAATATTATGCATCCTTCATTGATGACTATTCTTGCAAAACATGGATTTAATTTCTGAAGAATAAGAATGAAGTCTTTGAAAAATTTAAAGAGTTCAAGGAACTCATAGAGAATCTCTCTAAAAAGAAGACTAAGATCCTGAGGTCAGACAATGGAGGGGAATATACCTCAGGGGATTTCAAATATTTCTATAAACAAGCAGGTGTTAAGAGGGAGTTCACTATTCCTTATAATCCACAATAGAATGGTGTATCCGAAAGGAAGAACATAATGATCATAGAAGTAATAAAGGCTATGATCCGTGATCAAGACTTACCCATGCATCTATGGGAAAGAAGTTGCCAGAACCGCAGTCTATGTATAGAACAAGATCTCTCATAGTGCACTTGGAAACAAGACCCCAGAAGAGATGTTCACTGGGAAGAAGCTTGAAGTCAGTCATCTGAAGATATTTGGATGTCCAATGTTCATCCACATTCCAAAGGAGAAGAGATCAAAACTAGAACCTTCGGGGAAGAAGGGAATATTTGTGGGTTATAGTGAACAATCTAAGGCTTACCACATATACATCCCAAGATTCTGCCAGATCAAGATTAGTCGGGATGTCACATTTGATGAAGACACAACCTTCAACAAGTCTAAGAAGACTCATGAGGATGAAGAGGAGCAGGAGGCTCCTAGAGTTGCAGAATCAACCAAAGAACCAATCCAAAATAATGAAGGGGGTCCTATTCCAGAGGATCATGACATGGAAGAACCTCAGAGACCTGAGGAGATCTCTCGAAAGAGAAGAATAGCCTGGGCACGTGCATTAGTCCAAGATGCAGGAAAGTATGGTGCCCCAGAAGGATCCACTAGAGAAAGCAAGAGACCAGGCCATACTCCAGCTATGTAGCCTTGATGTGCAATCTTTTTGAAGAAGAACCAGCTTGTTTTAAAGAAGTAGTAAAGAAGAAAGAATGGTTGGATGCCATGAATGAAGAGTATCATTCCATCATCGAGAATGATGTTTGGGATGTGGTACCAAGACTGAAGGAAAAATTAGTCATTTCATCAAAATGGATCTTCAAAACAAAACATTCAGTAAACAGAAGCATTGAAAAGTACAAGGCAAGATTTGTAGCCTGGGGATTATCGTAAAAGGAAGGAATTGACTATGAGGAGACTTTTTCCTCGGTAGCCAGATATACTTTGATTAGAACCATTATTTCCTTGGCAGCCAAGATGAAATGGAAACTACATCAGATGGATGTGAAGACAACTTTCCTGAGTGGAAATATAGAAGAGGAAGTATATATCGAGCAACCAAAAGGATTTTAAGTAGAAGATAATAAGTTAGATGTATGCAGGTTGAAGAAAGCATTGTATGGGTTGAAGCAAGCTCTTGGAGTAGGGTATGGAAGAATTGACAGCTTCCCGATGAGCTTGGGATTTACCAAGAGTAAAGTGGAATCTAATATTTATTACAAGATTATGGATGATGAACCCATGATACTATTACTATATGTGGATGACTTATTTATGACTGGAGAAGACAAGCCCATTGTTGAATGTATGAAGAGGCTTGTAGCAAAATTTGAGATGAAAGGCCTTGGAAAGATGCACTACTTTATAGGTATTGAAGTATGGCAGTTTCCAGATGATATTTTCCTAAGTCAAGGAAAATACACAGTAGATATCCTAAAGAGATTTGGGATGTTGGATTGCAAGGCCATGACTACTTCGATCGTGACAAATCTGAAGCTTCTGAGTGATGCTTCATCAGAGAAAGTGGATGTCACCATGTATAGATAGATTATTGGGTCATTGATGTATTTGACCAATACTCATCCAGATATATGGTTTGCGGTAAACACATTGAGTCAGTATATGGTGGAACCCAGGAATGTTCACCTGATTGCAACAAAACATGTGATGAGATATCTGAAGGGTACATTGGATTATGGACTCAGATATGCCTCAAATAGTGATTTCAGGCTGTATGGGTACACTGACTTGGATTGGGATGGAAGTGTTGAAGACGAAAAGAGAACTTTAGGATGTTGCTTTAGTTTTGGATTAGGCATGATCTCGGTGATCAGTAGAAAGAAACCCTGTGTTACACCATTACAGCAGAAGCTGAATATGTAGCAGCTTGTTCAGCTTATGGTGAAGCAGTGTGTCTTCGCAAGATGTTGAGATTGTTCGATATAGATATTGATTCTACAGAGATATTCTGCGATAACCAGAGTTGCATCAAGATGACAGAGAATCCTGTGTTTCATGATAGATCGAAGCACATCAAGATTAAGTTCCACTATATCTGGGATATTGTGCAAAAGGGAGCTGTGAAGCTCAAGTATGTTCCTATAGAGGAACAAGTTGATGATGTGCTGACTAAGCCTCTGGATTGTGTGAAATTTGAGTACCTTCGAGACAAGCTTGGTGTGGTCCAAAGGGACCTCTCTAGAAAGAGAGATTGATGGATCCTATCTGAAAGGATAGATTCCTGTCCGGGAGGGACGGAAGATCAGTACTGGCTAACTGATAGTTCCAGTTCTCATGAACTGATGCATGTATGTAGGGATGGACGCATGTCCAAGGGAGATGGAAGATCAGTACTGGTTGACTGATGGTTCCAGTTCTCACGAACTGATGCCTATCCGTAGGAATGGATGCTTGTCCAATGGATATGGAAGATCAGTACTGGCTGACTGATAGTTCCAGTTCTTACGAACAGATACCTATCTGTAGGGATGGATTCCTATCCAAGGGAGATGGAAGATCAGTACTAGCTGACTGATGGTTCTTGTTCTCACGAACTGATGCCTATTCGTAGGGATGGATGCTTGTCCAAAGGAGATGGAAGATGAGTACTGGTTGACTGATGGTTCCAATTCTCATGAACTGATTCCTTTCCATAGGGATGGATTCCTATCCAAGGGAGATGGAAGATCAATACTGGCTGACTGATAGTTCCAGCTCTCATGAGATGATTCCTATCCAAGGGAGATGGAAGATCAGTACTGGATGACTGATAATATCAGTATTTAGTTATTGATGTTTGTTGCAGGTGTTCCAGCTGATGGTATTGCTGATGAGGATGTTATAGCAAATGGTGTTCCAGCTGATCGTGTTGTTGACGAGGATGTTCCAACAGATGGTGTTCCAGTTGACAAGGTTGCTGACAGCAGAAGATGTTCTAGCTGATGATGTTACTGATGAGGATGTTCCAATAGATGATGTTCCAGTTGACGATTTTGTTGTTACAGTAGATGATGTTACAACAAGAGGATGATTGCTGATGATGATGCTGGTGATGATGATCATATTTCAGCAGATGATGATGTTGCTACTCCGCATATGATACCCCAAACAAATGATGATCCAAAAGCTTCCTACGACATATAGAAGTTCACAATTCAGTTGTGCAGATGTTGTTACTCGCAGAATACCTTCCTAGTTAAGAGGGAGTGTTAAAATAATGTAGTCATGGAAGATATTCTATTTATATTATTGTATTCCTCCTTCGGGAGATGATGGTGATGTAATTAATAATGTAAAGGTCATTGAAAGAATCAATGCAAACCCTAGGACATGTGTCAGCCTAGAAAAACCCCTAAAAGATTATTATATTATGTAATTGACCAGTCAAGTAGAGAAGTCAGCCCTATTGGGGAAATTGTCACCCCAACGGAAGAATATAAGTAAAGGACATCTCTCTCATTTGTAATCACTCATTCACTCAAGCAAGTTCGCATTACTGGAGAGAGAGAAGTGCGCATAAGTGGAGGAGTAGTTGTTTTGTCTTGGAGAACTTTTGTACTTTGTGGTTTCTATATTGAGGAAGGCTTTTCCGGGGTTTTCTCCCTTTGTGGTTTCCCTGAGAGAATCTCTGTGTTCATTGTGTTTATGTTGTGCTCGTTTATCTTTTAGTGATTGATTGTCTATATGCTATATGTTGTTCAAGTAAAAACTAACATGCTCAATAAGTTGTGTTGTCTCATCGGGTGCATGTCTATCATCTGTTTCTCCTGCCATCTCTGGAGGTAGTGTCTGCTTGGATTGTTGATATTGCGAGCGTGTTTGAATAGGCATAATTCAAATAACTTCGATGGAAGTGTATACACAAAACATAAACATGAACAAAGTTGATGCGCTTTGATTGAGTATGCTCTGATACCAATGAACCGCACGTGCCCAAGTGCACGAGAGGGACAATAGTTTGACTGAATGATTCGGCTCTGTTATGGCGGAAGCATAAATAAGAATAAGCAAAGTAGGATTACACTACGCAAATAAACACAAATACACACAGATGATATGTAGGAATGTGAATTGATCTTCTTTATTACTCGATGACTAAATGTCTGATCAATTCATTGATGTATGTTACAATATTATACATGCTTATATAGAATGTTGAGATGCTTGGGTGCCTTCCCGTTACGTTCAATTACAAAAGAAGTTAGAATGGTTTCAGAAGTTCAACTGTTATAATCGACTAGAAGACAGAGAGAGAATCTGTTGTGGTTGGAAAGTCGCAAGTCGCAGGTCGACGCTACATGTCGACGTCATGAAACTGTTTAAGGTTGTTGAACTTGTCGAAGTTGTTGATTTTGTTGAAGTCGTGACTTGTCACAGTTGTGTTGAATTCAATGACATGTCACAGTTGATGTTGGCATCCAACAATAATGCCAATTGTTGAGTGGATCATCATTACTTCTAAAGAATAAAATTTCTAGGGTTTTTGTTTTTGGGTTGTAAGAGATTCCTTGCAAGTCAGTTTATTTGAGACCAACAAAAACAAAAGGAAACTCATCCAAGACAATGATATGTAGTCACTTTATTTTTATTATTTTTCCATGGGGCTCAAAACGTAATCTGCTGCTAATCGTGAACCTTGATCTACTACCATTCTCTTTGAATTCTCTTTTTTTTGGCTATGCGAATTGGTTAACTTATGTTGGAATGATGCCAAACTTTATTCGAAATATATTGTTCATAGGGTTTCATTTTATCCATAAAAAATGGGATTACTGTGATGCAATAGTAAGAAATGTCCCTAAGCATCGCCATAAAAGGCTATTCACTATCTTCTTATGCTTTCATTAATTCCATTTTATATATTTATTTTGTTAAAAGGAGGAGCGGTATCTCTAAAGGGAGATTTGATACGAACCGTTACACCAAAACCTCGAGATGTTAGTGAAGGCCACCCACTAGGATCTTAACATCCCACCACGCTCTGTAGTCTAGACTCTGGGCTGGATGTGCACCCGTATGGTGGTGTCCCCTTTGAGCCATACGAGCCCCGGACGAACACTGCAATGTTGGTGTTGCCACCCGCTCTGTGACTTGAACCTAGGTGGAGGCTCTCATATCAGATGTGAGGAATTTGCAACAATTAATTGATAAAATGCACAATATATGAGATCACAGAATATTTTATTGATCACAGGCCACTTAGAGGAGGAAACCTCCTTTGAGCAAGCTCAATACAAATAACTTCATGGTGCCTTCATTGGCCTCAACACACACTTATATACTAAGTCTATGCCAAATACTATGGGTCAATACCATGGAACATATAATACTACGTGACAACTTACAAAGCATATGCATCCAATACTATGGATCAATACCATGGGCTAATACAAACTCTGGATCAACAAATACTATGGGACGACTTACAAAGCATATGGTCCAACAACAATATACTAACAAAGTAAAGAGAAAGGTTGACACGGGTTCCTAATAAGATCCAACTCCATTTTATTTTATTTTTATATATGTCATTCCTTTATTGAAATAAGAGCAGTTTACAAATCGTCTTCATACATATGATATGTAAGCGGAGATGTGCTGAGGAAGTGAAAATGGATATCAAGTTCTTTACTTTCCACACTACAAAATTTTTAGAATGATTAGATGTATGAAAAGTAATTATGCAAACCTAAAATTTATGGTTCTACGTAATACCAATTCTTTGATGGTAATAATTAGTTCCATTATAGATTGAATGTTGGCATTATTGGTGGCAAATGAGAAAATTTGTGGAATCCAGCAATGAGAGATTTAAGGATTGCATTTAAGTGATATATCTTGCTTGGCGGGGTATTTTTGTGTTGTTTTTATTATATATTCAAGGAGATATCGTGTCATGCATAAAATTGTTACAAAAAAATTGAAACCATATTGCATTTGTTTGTGTATATATGTTGTGGAGAGGAGAAGTCCCTCTCTCTGGAGAACTAAATCCAATATTTTTAAATACTTATTTTATTTTGTGTGTTTTATAGATAGAGATGTGAAGTTTCCTTGGAGGAGGATGGAATCTTTCTAGTGGTTTTTTATTATGCACAGGGAGGAACAACCTCGAAAGGGGATTGACCTAAAATTTTGTCTCCAACAAGATTTATTGACTTCATATCTTTTTCTTTTTTACCTCTCAAGAATTTCATTGTATTCATTATTTTATTTTCCCCAATACAATATTTGATGTATTCCTCCTATAGACATTCTTTTTGTTTTTCATGATATTCAATTCTATGTCATTTTCACTACTAACATTTATGGGTGCTCGCACAAATATGATACCCAAAAGTGTTGCAACAACAGTGCATGAGCAGTGTTATCACTCAGAAATTTGCTTTGGCTGTAAAACAAAACTCTCAAGGTAACCTCAAACAAATATTTAGGACTGGAAATTGGCCTCTTCAATCCAAAGGGGGATCCATTAATGAATCTGTTGTCCAAAGGTCACTCAACAACCGTTCATGTTTTCATAACAATGGCCAGATATTTGGTTACAGTACAAGGCTTAACAAAGTGTTTGAATCAAGAGTAAAATCCATTGGGCATGGAGTCAACAATAAGTATCTTTAAAGTTGCAAGAGACTAGTGGTAGAATAAATCAATAACAGAGGCAAGAAAGACATTATTTTCTCATACATTTTCGTAGTTGTAGTATGATGGAAGACTTAAAGAAAACAACCCATTAATATAGAGCATTAAACCAAGAAGAATTATGCATTAACTTTAGAGGAACAAATAATAATGTTTGAATCTATGAACTAGAGCATCAAATATGAATTCCAATTCATTCACTCTCATTCAAACATGAAGAAATAATACAAAATGGAGTGGCACAAGAAAAACATTCATATCAAAATATTACAATCTGAAAAAACAATTACACATGAATCTCTACTTTAAAAAAATCTGAACTTCTGCCCTCAACAACTTTTATTAATATCAAAACTTAGAATTACAATACACATAAGTGTTTTTCTGTCAAAATCCAACCCCTATTACATTGCAAAATATGAAATATATACAAAAATGCTCCCAAACCTAACCCTAACCAACTATTTTACTAATAACATTCATGTAACTTTCGTGCCTAAAGATTCGGGACTGCATACAAATTAGTTGTCACATGTTTTGGAAATGTTTTCTTTGCCTCCAAACTTTTGAGGTGATTGCCTTGAATTTCCTATCCTCTACCATCTATTATTGAACTGCCCTGAAATATTTGTTTTACCCCTTTGAACATGGATTCGATGCCCAATATGTTTGTTGATTGGGTGTCTTAAAATCTTTTTCAATTTCTTAAAATCTGGAAAATATATCCTTGACTGCAACATGCTCCTTAAAATGCCAATTGCCAATTGTATCCTTTCAAATCTGATTTATCCATATCATTTTAAAAAAAAATCAATTTTAAATATTTTAGAATATCATATTTCTATAAAAATAATTCCCAAATATTTATTACCCTGTAAAATCCCATTTCCATATTTCCACTTAAAACAATCTTTTTCGTGCAACTTTGCAAATGATTTAAAAATCAATGATTTCTTGCGACTTATTATTTTTTAGAAATATAAGATTTTAAAGCATTTGATTTTATTTGTTTTTTAATTTCATAATGAAATTAGAAACAAATTCCATAAGTAATCTTCACTCTTCACTCTGTAAAACGCATTTGATTTTATTTATTTTTTAATTTCATAAATGAAATTAGAAACAAATTCCATAAGTAATCTTCAATCTGTAAAACCATAAGTAATCTTCACTCTTCACTCTGTAAAACGCATTTGATTTGATTTTTTTTTTTAATTTCATAAATGAAATTAGAAACAAATTCCATAAGTAATCTTCAGTCTGTAAAACCATAAGTAATCTTCACTCTTCACTCTGTAAAACGCATTTGATTTTATTTATTTTTTAATTTCATAAATGAAATTAGAAACAAATTCCATAAGTAATCTTCACTCTGTAAGTAATTTCATAATGAAATTAGAAACAAATTCCGTAAGTAATCTTCACTCTTCACTCTGTAAAACGCATTTGATTTTATTTATTTTTTAATTTCATAAATGAAATTAGAAACAAATTCCATAAGTAATCTTCACTCTGTAAAAACCATTCGCGGTTTCTAAATGCCATGTATTGTTTTACCCAGACTTTGTATATTCATCAATAAATAAAATTCATAAATATAAACCATAAAATAGTCTATAATTTGGTAAAAACCATCTTTTGTTCTTCCCGTTGTTTTGGATTTCCAAAATATAAAAAATATTTTCTTTTAAATGATTCTCCAATATTTGGCACTTGAATTTGACCTGCAACATTAAAACTTTGTTTCATATCTATTTGATGATGCTCGCAAGTGGATTCCGGAGCAACCAAAGATTATAAACATAAGGCTGCTAATAGAATATTATTTTATGCATTTCATTTCGGTGCTGTTAGAGAGTGGTTTCCGGAACTTTCAAAGAGTGTTTCAATCCCAACCTAGCGGACTCCATGAGAAGTTACCACGTGGTAAGCTATTTAAATTCCACTACCACCTCAAAAAATTACCCCTCATGCTATTTGAATCAACGGAATAAATGGTAACCGTTCATCCAAAGTTTAATCCCTTTCAAACTTAATAAGATATTCATTGAGATTTGTGTCATCATAATACAAATTATTTTGGGATTTAAATATTAATATAAATATTTTAATATAAAATATTTATATTAATAACTATAATCATTTTTTTTTTTTTTTTACAAAAACTTGGGCATATGAAGCTCATCATGACTTTGTGGATAGGTTAAGTGGGCTTAATCTTAATAGAATGAAAGGAATAATAAGATAAAGCTTAACTTGTGGAGGACATAACTACTTTGGAAAGTTTAGTCAAATGAAGGCTTACGGTAATAGGAATTTGATGGAAATGGAACAAAAATGACACAAGGACAAGGAGCATTGGCAAGGTTAATGTAGAATTGGAAAGAAATAAATTTTTTTATCAAATTATATATGTGACAACAACTAAGTTTAAAACAAAAGTGTGCATACTAAATAGGAGTGTGGACACGTTTTTTCTTTGGCATATCCAAACTTATGCGCCAGCTTAAAAAACAATGTATGATGCGCATGTAGTATTGACGAGTGCACATGTTCCTATCAAAACCAAAAAATATATAACAATTTGCAAGTTGTTTCGTAGCCAAACAAGCCAACAAACCTGTAGACAGAGCGTGCTTGGACTATTCTAGAATGCATGCATGCAACCACAACCCACCAAGATTAACCCAAATTACTAGGTATTTTCCTCTCATCCTCTTTTGTTTTGTTTTTTTATTGTTTATTCATGTTTTTCAACAAAAATAAATAAAAAATCCATGTTTTTTAACAATTTTTTTATTATAAAATCCATCTTTTTTAATAATAAAAAATTCTAAAATATTCAAATTTTCATCAATTGCAAACCATGGAACCACAAAAAACCCAAGAACTTGAAGAAAACCAACCAACTCAACAAAATGTCCATTCTGACCCGAACCAAAACCCCCAAGAATACCTCAATAAAGACTTGGATCAACTTAGGAATTGATTTAGGTGTTGAGAAGCATAGGAGACCATCCCATTTGTCCCTTACCACCTCATTTGACAACATCATTGATTCCCTTCAACATGCCCATTCTTAATTAATCGATATTACCGATTATAGGGCTAGAATTAGAGAGTTTTATTCCATTGGCCTGAGTAAGGAGCAAATTAAAGATTTCAATATTACAAAATTTGAGCTTTATAGTAAGTTCATTGATCCTAGAATAAACCAACCACCCATTGTCACAAATAGACGTGTGTGCATGGACAGGTTTTGTTTCCAACAATGTAAAGATAATTGGATGGGAAGGTGGTTCATGGTGTTTCATAGATCTCCTTGAAATAATAAGGATGTTCCACTATAATTCTTTAGAAAACTATGGGTTGAGTTTGTGCTTGGTTTACATGTCAACTACTTTGACATTACTATGTTCTAGGGTGTTTGTATGGGCTCTGCCTGTGATGCACCTGCAACAATTACTTAATAAAAATATGCGAAATAACAGAAATGACAGAACTCAAAATCACTTTTATATTGATCACAGGCCACTTCAAGGGGGAAACCTCCTATGAGCAAGCTCAATACAAATAACTTCACGGTGCCTTCATAGGTCTCAACACACACTTATATACTAATTCTAGGTGCCAATACTATGGATCAAAACCATGGGCCGTTACAAACTATGGATCAACAATACTACGGGTGACTTACAAAGCATATGCACCAACAACAATAACACAAACTATTGATCAACAAATACTACGGGACGACTTACAAAGCATATGCGTCCAACAATAACATACTAACAAAGTAAAGACATGGGTTCCTAACATCCCCTCCCCCTTAAAAAAAAGCTTTGTCCTTAAAGCTTTAGATGTGGAAATTGTTGTTGAATCTGAAGGAGTGGTTCCCATGTAGAATCCTCTGGTTGCATGCCGTGCCACTGAATTAAGACCTCTGTGATAGAGCGAGAGCGAAGCTGACGCGTGCGCCAATTGAGGATGGCCTCTGGCTCCAAAAGGATGGATCCTTCATTATCCAGTTTGGGTAAAATCGTTTGTCCACTGATGTTGGTGCCAAGAACTTTCTTCAGACAAGAGACATGAAAGACTGGATGAATGCGGGAAGAAGGAGGAAGTTCCAATTTATAAGCAACGGACCCAATCTTCTGAAGAATTCGATGTGGCCCATAGAACTTTGGAGCGAGCTTATGACGCCCTTTGATTTTCAAGGATGATTGTTTGTATGGCTAGAGACGAAGAAAAACCATATCGTCGACTTGAAAAGTGCGCTCAGAACGGTGCTGATCAGCTTGTTGCTTCATGCGATTTCTTTCCATGTGAAGATTGTCTCGCAAAATGCGCAGAATTTGATCGTGGTTTCGAAGGACCGTGTCAACTTCCTGAACTGGTGAACTGGTGGGGGTGTATGGAAGAAGAGCTGGAGGTGCCTGACCATAGACTGCTTCATATGGGGTCATTTTAGAGGCAGTGTGGTAAGAGGTATTGTACCACCATTCAGCGAGAGGGAGCCATTTTTCCCACTGATGTTGTTGTTCAGAGGTGAAGCAACAAAGATAAGTTTCCAAGCATGTATTGACAATTTCAGTCTGACCATCTGTTTGTGGGTGATATCCTGAACTCATCTTCAGTTTGGTGCCAGTGTGGTGAAATAGTTTTGTCCAAAAATGACTAGTGAAAGTCGCATCACGATCCGAGACAATGGAAGAAGGGATGCCATGAACACGAAAGATCTGGTCCAGAAAAATTTGAGCAACGGAGGAGGCTATATAGGGATGGCTGAGAGCACAAAAATTACTATATTTGGAGAGGCGATCAACCACAACGAGAATCACTGTCTTCTCGCCAGATTTAGGGAGCCCTTCAATGAAATCCATAGAAATATCTGTCCAAATCTGTGTAGGTATGGGAAAGGGTTCAAGCAATCCTGGAAGGAGTGTTGTTTCACCCTTATTGCGTTGGCAGGTATCACATTCGGCCACCATCTATTGAATTGTCCTTTTCATGCCCTGCCAAAAGAAGTTACGCCATGCTCGTTCATACGTTTTGAGGAACCCAGAGTGCCCTGTCGATGGAGAAGCATGGAGTTCATAGAAGACATCCTGTTGAAGATCTGTGCTTTGGGGAAGCACTAGATGACACTTGTATCGCAGAGAAGCACCATCCCAAGAGTAATGTGGTACAACAGAAGAGTTGTTGGTCAAGCATTGGATGATTTGAGATAAGGAGGAGTCATTGACATAACCCTGTTGAACAGATTGCAACCAATTTGGAACAGGCATAGAAATAGCTGAAAGAGAACCTTGGGCATCAAATGTGCGAGAAAGAGCATCTGCCACAATATTGTCTTTACCCTTCTTGTAAGTGATCTCATAGTCATAACCCATGAGTTTGCTAACCCATTTCTATTGTGCCGGGGAGGAGACACGCTGGTCCAAGAAATATTTCAGACTTTGGTGATCAGTCTTGATGCAGAAATGATTTCCTAATAGGTATGGGTGCCACTTCTGTACTGCATGCAAAATAGCCATCATTTCCTTCTCATAGGTAGAGGCAGCTAAATTCTTACCTGAAAGGGCTTTGCTGGTGAACGCAATGGGGTGTTCATCTTGAAGGAGGATAGCACCAAGTCCATTGCCGCAAGCATCACTCTCAATAGTGAAGGGCTTGGAAAAATTGGGCATAGCTAGCACAGGTGTAGTACACATAGCTTGTTTTAGTTTGTCAAATGCACACTGAGCAGTAGGTGTCCATGTGAAGGCATCCTTTTTTAATAGAGTAGTTAATGGAGCTGCAATCTTCCCATAATCCTTGACAAACTTGCGGTAGTAGCCAGTCAACCCCAAAAAACCACGAAGGCTCTTGAGTGTCTAAGGATGCGGCTTATTGTTCATGGCATCGATTTTAGCAGGATCCACGCGAACCCCTTGTGCTGAGATAATGTGCTCGAGATACTCAACTTCCTTCTGTCCAAAAACACATTTAGACTGCTTGGCATGGAGATGATGGTCAGAGAAAAGTTGCATGACAAGATCCAAATGCTGGAGATGTTCATCCCATGTTTTACTGTAGATGAGGATATCATCAAAGAATACTAGAATGAATTTCCGCAAGTAGGGTCGAAATATTTTATTCATTAAGGCCTAGAATTTGGAAGGAGCATCAGTGAGTCCAAAGGGCATGACCAAAAACTCATAATGGCCATCATGTGTGCGGAAAGCTGTTTTAAGGATATCATCCCCATGAACCCAAATTTGATGATACCCAGAACGAAGATCCAACTTGGAGAAAAAGTGAGCCCCATGAAGCTCATCAAGAAGCTCATCAACAACAGGAATTGGAAAGTTATCCTTGGTGGTGAGGTGATTAAGTTCTCGGAAGTCAATCCAGAGCCGCCATGACCCATCTTTTTTGCAGACAAGAATAACTGAAGAAGAAAAGGAACTAGTGCTTGGGTGAATAATACCTTGCTTCAATAAGTCCCGAACAATCATTTCAATCTCCGTTTTTTGGTGAAATGGGTAGCGATAGGGCCTAATGTTGGAAGGAACGCTGCCAGGAAGGAGCTGAATACAATGGTCTTCTAGCCTGAAAGGTGGCAATCCCACTGGTTCAGCAAAGACACCTGTATATCGATCCAAAATTTGTTGTAGATCCAAAGGAGTAGTGGAGACCACTGATGGTTGCATCTGGATGGAATGTATCTGAGCGATGACACCATGTGAATTTTTCTTGAGGAGTTTTTCCATGTGATGTGAACTGATGATGCTGAGAGAACCTGGTTGTAATCCTGCCAATGTGTGTTTGTGTCCATTGAGGGAAAACTACATCCAAAGTTCGGCAAAATCCCATAAGATAGGGCTGAGTGTGCGTAGCCATTGAGCGCCCAAAACCACATCACATCCGCCTAGGGGCAAGGAAAACATGTTAGAGCACAAGGTATAATCTCCCATAGAGATACACACATTTAGACACTTCCCTTTGCAAGGTAAGGTGCCCCCATTGGCAACCATGACTTCAAAGTTGGAGCAAGGATGGATAAAACAATCAGCTTGTTTGTTGATCCGAGGGTCAATGAAATTATGAGTGCTACCAGAATCAATGAGTATTGTAAGAGGAAGCTTCTTGAAGTAACCCCTGACCCGCATTGTTTGGGGGGTGGTGATTCCAGCTAAAGCATGGAGAGATATCTCTGGCTGGTCATCCTGAGATGGAGGGTCAATAGGCGGTTCTTGAATGTCGACCAGAGCATCTAGTGTTTCTGGATCTTCATCACCCATTTCAGAGGCAGGTGGAGACTCCACATCCAGGAGATAGAGCTTTTGTTGAACACATCTATGTCCCCGAGTGAATTTCTCATCACAATTATAGCAAATCCCCTTTTCTCTGCGTGCTTGCATCTCTGTTTCAGACAAATGCTTGATAGGAGTCGGTCGAGGAGCCTGGGGTATAGGTGGTCGTTGAGAACCCATATTTCGGAAGGGAACAAAAGTGGGCTTGGAGCGTTGTTGGGCTGCAATCTTGTCTTCTACCAACTTAGCCAACCCTAGTGCTTCCATCATTGTGTTGGGACAGAACATTTTGACCTCAGAGCGGATGGCATCCTTTAGACCACTGATAAAACAACTCCGGTAAAATGCATCAGACAATCCTTAAGTGTGGTTGGCTAGATTCTCAAATTCGATTTGATACTCTCTCACCATGCCAGTTTGGCGAAGTTTAGTGAGGGCTCCTGTGAAGTCATCAAAAGCACTAGGACCAAATCGTTGCAAAATGAACTGGCAAAAGTCTGGCCATTTGGGCTCTGGATGAGCCTTGATGTACCAACGGTACCATTGAAGAGCTTCTTGTTCCAAATGAAAGGATGCCAATGGAACTTTGTTGACATCAAAAGTATTATGCAGACTGAAATACTGTTTTGCACGATAGATCCATCCAGTTGGATCAATACCATTGAAGCGAGGAAAATCAAGCTTCGGACTAAAGAAATTGCTGGAAGAAGAGAACCCATTGTTTGCTGAAGACTCGGACTACCGTTTGTTGTTCATAGCTGAATGTTCAAGATGGAGACCAAGAAATTTTTCATCCAGATCCTGGAGTTTGGCTTGGATGGCTGCAAGTGCGTCCTCCATGGTTTTTACTCCTGCACAGGTGACAACCATAACCAGGATTTTTTTTATTTTTTTTCGGTTGACTGGGTAGGAAAACAAAAATAGGAACTACTTCATTAAGGGAAAATTTGGATTTGGGAAAAAAATCAGACGGGTAATTGGGGTTTGACTAGGTTTTGGACACTGTTGGATAGACATGGAAGCAAAAATGAGGATTTCAGAAGCGGGGTGAAAGAATGGGAAAATTTGGCAGAGGGGAACAAAGAAGCAGAATTCAGAAAGGAACTCTATGGTAAAATTTGAAGGTGATTGGGTGAAATTTGAGGAAGTTATGGAAAACCCTAAAAATAGACAAATGTGGGATTTCGGGTTGTAGGAAGGGGAATTGAGGATAGGGTCCTCAGGAATGAATTATGCAGAATGGAATGACATGGGTTCCCCGAAAATTTCAAGGGAAATAGAGGTAAAACAAGGCGTTTTTTTTTTTTTTTTTTTTTTTTTTCAGACTGGAGCTGCTACAGCTCGGATTTTTTTTTTTTCTTTCAGACTGGAGCTGCTACGGCTTGGATTTTTTTTCTTTTTTTTTCTTTTTTTTTTATAGACTGGAGCGGCTACAGCTCAGATTTTTTTTTTTTTTAACAGACTGGAGCAGCTACGGCTCGAAAGGAATTTGGAACAACGCCGAACGACTAGATCTGGAATGGCTTGCAAAATGGATCTAAAATGGCGCAGCAGTGATCGAGAAGTTCAGCTGAAAGTAGATATGGACCCCAGGTATGTGCGGCTTCCTAACAGTTCAGGGGTTTCACTCGGCCACCAATGTTGTTTGATGGCTTGCGTATTGGGGCAGTACCCCTCACTCCACGGCTTAGGTAAAACTGATAACCGCTTTGCCACAAACGACAGCTCTTGGTTTACCTCACAGGCAGGAACTAGTCAATTAGGTAGGGGTCGTTGCCTTTTCGCTGGCAGGTCCTCTCATTGGGCCAGCTACTTCGGGGTTCCTGTGGTACTCCTCACAATGAGTTTTAGGGCTTACGCCCAAGTACTTCCCACAGTTAAGCGGATAGGGATTATTCCCAAATCCGAACCTGCAACAGATGTGAAAAAAAAATTGGTAGAAATTTCACCCAACGAGCCCAAGAAAGTGTTATGATACCAGATGTGATGCACCTGCAACAATTACTTAATAAAAATATGCGAAATAGCAGAAATGACAGAACTCAGAATCACTTTTATATTGATCACAGGCCACTTCGAGGGGGCAACCTCCTATGAGCAAGCTCAATACAAATAACTTCACGGTGCCTTCATAGGTCTCAACACACACTTATATACTAATTCTAGGCGCCAATACTATGGATCAAAACCATGGGCCGTTACAAACTATGGATCAACAATACTACGGGCGACTTACAAAGCATATGCGCCAACAACAATAACACAAACTATTGATCAACAAATACTACGGGACGACTTACAAAGCATATGCGTCCAACAATAACATACTAACAAAGTAAAGACATGGGTTCCTAACACTACCCAAGATCGACCTACTGCTAGATAGAAACCATTGATAAGGACACCTCCTCCTAGGAGTGAACCTAATACCCTTCCACATCCACCTTAGCTAATTCATAGGCTTGATGAGATCAATGATACATGCTCCACACAGTTTTCTTAGACACACAACATTTGTGGCATTATCAACCTATTGCTAGATAGAAACCATTGACAGGGACACCTCCTCCTAGGAGTGAACCTAATACCCCTCCACATCCACCTTAGCTAATTCATAGGCTTGATGTGATCAATGATACATGCTCCACGCAGTTTTCTCAGACACACCACATTTGTGGCATTTCCTAAATAGATGCAATGACCATGAGAGAGACATAGGTGTCAAGTATCTAGGGTAGACGGATGAGAAACCAGTGTTTGGTTATAGTGAAATTGTTCCATTCAAATTGATGATTATTGTGCCACATCATTGTTCTCATTGTGGGGATACTTTCCATGGCTTGATGCAGGAGCGCCTCCATGCAAGTTATATGGACCAGGTCAGCACTTTTTTAATTTATGTTCAATCATTGAGTATATATATACCTATGCAATAAATGATTTTTCCATATAGTTAATTTTAAAGTACTTTTTATGACCATTGTTATTTGAATGGGAAGTTTTTTATAGCCGAGACACCACCTTCAACATGGGAGCACATAGGTTCTCTCAATCTAGATCGAGCTATGACAGTGGCGAGGGAGATTGCAACACCTCACACACAAGTATTTGGATTATTTGGAACAATTTAAATTCATGCATATGTAAACAATGACAAGACCAATGCACTCTAATAGAGGTTTATGTAAAAATTCATAAGTAAAAATTCTTATAGGGTTTATGTAAAAATTCATAAGTAAAAATTCTCATAGGATTTATGTACTCTTCCAATAGATGACCTATTCCATGGAATGCACTACATCTCCGTAGAATCTTCCAAAAGTGTATACCATAAGACTATATTCCTACCTTACATTATCAAAATAAAAAATGGAAAACATTTGTATACCTTAAGACTAGATGCCTACCATCCATGAGACATGAATGAAGAGAACAAACATATTTATTATTACAATCTTTATTATCTATAGTTATTTGAAAATCCATCTAGCACAACACTATCACTCCATGGATCTCATAGTCTAAACTCCCACTCAAATCCTATTGTGCATGGACGTATCCTCTTTAGAGGGAAACCCTCCCACCCTAACAAATGTTCACTTACATGTATGGGTCATTATTACTGCATACTACCACCCCGCACTTGCTACCTCCCTCCTTCTAGGCTCTTAGTGTTCTCACAATGGTAGTTTTACTCAAAATGGAAGGGTCTCACCATAGCACAACCTTGTCTAGGGTTCTTGGTCCTGCCATATATCATTGTTGATATTTTTTACTATTATTCCAACCATCCCACAACTATTATGCCAATTTACTTACTATAAAAGGATGTATATCTATCTTGTTTGCAATAAGGGTTTTCCTTCAAATATATGGCACCCCTAACATGAACAAGGATATTCATAATAGTATGGTATTCATGTTTCACAGGAATAACTCATTATGGATTAACGTGCATATATGGAAAATTTAGTTACCTCGATATTTGGTCACTATTAATAATATGATATCATGGTTAAACTAAGTGAATATGTTTCAAATGCAGACATGGCAAATACAACAAATTATGTCCGACCAATTGGAAAAATTGAGATGTAGTAAAGTGATGTTAATGCTATTGTTGACTGCCTTATTTAGTTTCCTTCAGATGGAAAAGGATAATATAACCATAGAAACCCAATTCAATCCATTGACATATATTGCAACATGTTATTTGAAAAAATTGGATCCTTTAAAAATTGTGCCTAAGTTGGTCCATGCCACATGCCACATTCCACATGCACCATGCACCAAATCACTCCTATTCAAAAAAAAGTTAAACTTTCCATCGAGCATGACTGAAATTAAGTCTATTTGTCATTGTGTTTAATACTATTATTTTTTTGTTTATAAACTAAATCATACTAGTGCTGTGTTTCCACAGGTGTCTACAGATTTTGGCGATCAGTCATCTATGTTGGGGATCGATAGATCAGCCTATGCTCATTCATCACATGTAATTAAGTACACATTTAATTTGAATTTTTTTGACTTATTATTAATTATTTTTATTTGTTGTACTAAAATATGATATTACAAATGTGTATGCAGGCACCACCATTCGCCTACAGGTGCCACCATTGCACCACCATTCCATCTAGTTTATATGACCTACCATGTCAGTCATCCTCCCCCCTTCCATCTAGATTATAAGACCTCCCCTTTCAGCTTCCCTCACCCCTTCCATCCACTCCCTTCTTCCTATCCACTCTACCCCATCTTCCCACTCCACTCCTTCCATCCAACTTCCCCTTTCCATCCACAAATTCCCTTACATCCACCCTCCACCCTCTGTCCATGACATCCCTTCCTTAAAAACTCCCACCAATATACCCCTTTCCATCCTAGGGTGGTTCCCTCTATCCTATAGTTGGTAGGGGTCTATCGTTGCAAGATCCCTTCACCCCATCATCCACCCCCTTCCACAATTGCATCCACCTTTGTAGATTCTATTATTGAAGCCACCATAGCCCAATCTATAGTGGTTGCATCTGCGGTTGTTCCAACTACATCTAATTCCCACCCCACCATTTCATCGGAGCAAGTTGTCCATCCTTCTACTCCATCAGCTAGCCCAGAGGACCGGTCCTCTCCACTCCATGATACATTCACAGTGAGAATGACTAGTTTATGAAATTATTGTGAATCATTAATGATAATGATTTTAGGAATCTATTTTTTTTCAAACAACTGATTGTTGTAAATGTTGCAAGGCGACATTTCTGAGAGGCTTGCAACAAGGAGGAGGGAAACCACCTAACGACCCATAATCTCATTTTTGGTGATTTATTTAAGTTTTGAATTCTAGTTTCATTTTATAATTGTGTTAATTGATACAAATGCAAGAAAAACAATGATATCTTATTGTTTTAATTTCAAATCCTAGAGAGACTCGGTACTCCAAGACGGTTGAAGGCCCAATCTTCCTCTAGCTTGAAGAAGAGGAAGATCAATTTTGGAGATCTTCCTAGGGGTGTCAAGGGTGGCCAGGATACTTTTGACGCTCCTATGCATATGATCCATGATGTGACATTTTTGGGCACCAATTACCATATTTTGTATTAGCACACAAGTTGCCATATTTTGCACAAGGAACAAGTTGCCATTATTTATACGTTGGGAACCATGCTCAATTTTTTACAAAAAATATATATGTTTGGACAAATGTTGCATATGAATACACTAATTTTCAGTTATGTGTATGACTATGGCTATGTCTTATTTTGTATATGTATATGGTTATTCTTATTCATATGAACTTTCAGTCTTATGGTTTCTCTAAAATATGTTTATACTATATTAAAACTTCACATAGAAAGACATTTTATTATGCTTCATATCCCATTGAAAGTTGTCTAGGGATGTACTTCACTTGAGGGGGGTTCCATTGCTTATTTCTATAAAATTCTGCTATATATTGCACAAAATGTGATTTGCAAGTGGTTATTAAAAACATCTATATTAAAATTTCTTCTTAAGACTGAATTGAAATTATTTGCAAGTTTTTAAAAACATAGTCTATATTAATTATGTAGGTGGATAAAGTTGCAATCCCTAATGTTATACTTTAACACCATATTGTGCTTCTTATCTTATTGAGGGGGGATATCATTTCCTGTTGTTGTAAGTATAAATTACTTTTGCAATACCTTGCACTATTGCACAATTTCTTACATTTTCCCCCTTTCCTAGTATTTTCTCATCTATCTATTGAACTTTAGCATTCAAAATCTCACTTACTTATCTTCTTGCTTGGATTAAACATCTCGAGAAAGAGTAGTGCATACAACACTACGCATCTCCAATACAACAATTAAAATATTCAAAAGCTTACCCATGGTTTCCTTGCCTCAATGTGCACCTATCAAGGATACATTGATACGAGAACAATATGATCCATAATGTCTAATAATATTTTGAATTCATTTAACCAACATGTATGCTACCTTTTCACGTGGAATTCAAATTCCTAGGGTTTACATGTACAACACAAACCCTGGTCATCACAAGAGAAAACCTTAGAATCACACAAGAGCAATCTCTCCAAGAACATCCAATATGTCTCTCTTTCTCGTTATCTTCTCATATGGTAGCCTCATAATCTAGAGCATATAACTTGTAGGGTTTGCCCATGAGCCTATCATCTCCAAGACAAGTATAAATTCTTCGTTGGATTCAACAACAAGGTTACGTCGCTAAGGCTCTCCCTACTAACATGATTTTATTTATTAGGGTTTTCAAAACCTAGGGATGTTACATCATACAAGTACATGGAAAGACAACTATAGTGATGCCACCAAAGTGTACATGTCCATCCTAGTATTTCAATCCTTAGTAGAAAACCTTGAGAGTTAGATGCTTAGGGTCTCGTACTAAGCGAAAATTTAGTTTCTGAATTTTCATGCAATACAGGAATCAATCCATAGACCCATGCGAGAGAAGAACCCCTAGCATTATTCTAATTTCTTGATTCCAATGAAGTTGATGGTTCATTGATCTGAGCCACAGTCATCATTTTATGGCCCATTTAAACTTGCCTCCTGGAGCATTTCAGGGACACATTTTGAATCCCTACCGAGGGCATAGAATTTGATTTAGGTAGTAGAATTGACTTCTGTGAGATCCTGCAAGTGTGTTTGCGTAGGTTCAACATGGAAACGTTAGCAATGAGTTCATAGTCGAGGAATTTCCAAATTTGACCCTCTTGTGCAAAATTTGCATCGTTTCTTATTGAGTGAAACCCTAGATTATGAAATCGTGAAACAAGACGAGATTGTTCCATAGACCAATGTGGGAGAGGCATCTGTACTATTATTCTATTGTCCCAATCCCAACATAATCAATAGTTCATTGATCTAATCCACGGTCATCATTTTATAGCCAGTTTAAGTCTCCTCCTGGAGCCTATCAGGCACACATGTTGAATCCCTCTTGAGGGCATAGAATTTGCTCCATGAAGAATAACTGAGTTTCGTGAGATCCTGCAAGTTTCACTGGGTAGGTTTGACGTGGGAATGCTATCCATGATATAGGGTCTTGCATTCTTAAACTTATCATGGAGTGATTAAAGAGAGCATGAATAAACAATAAATATGCAAAATAACGAAGAACACCCAAAAAGAAGAACATTCCATAAACAAATGATAACGAAGTTCATTGAATGTGGACTACATCTCCATGACTACTTCCGCAATGCGGGGGTCGTTTCATAATTCTTTGCAAATGGAAAATTACATGGAAAAATTCATCATGATACCTCAATTATGGAGTGACCTGCAAATTCTGTTGTCTCATGAAAATTCTTACTGCACTAATGTGTTAGTCTCAAAAAAATGTGAAATTCGACTATACAAGCAATATGCCGATGACAAAAAACTCCATTTCCTTGGGAAGCATGCACACAATACCCTGAAAATTAAAAAAATGCGGACTGTATAGTTACAGTCACCTTGGGATTCGAGCCCGGGTCTCATTGGCGCCAAAATCTAGTTTCAACAACCCTCACAATGGCGGCCTCCTCCCAGCGCTCGCAGCTTATCCCCTTGTATAGAGGATAGTGGTAGGACTGTTCAAAGTAGCACCATTCGCGCATTGGTGGACATGGCTTTGTTTGGGCATTAGATACCAGGACGTTCGGTGTTCGCTACCCGCTTTCGTTAGAGGTTGGATGATCTGAGTTGTTTATTGTGTGGCATACCCTGTTTTTAGGGTGGTGAGTTAAACCATCGTGTTTTCTCCCACGTGTTTGTTTCAACATTGTTCCAATATAGGGGGCGGGCATGACCGACCTACCAACTTTGGTGTGGTTGTTTTGCACCCCCTATTTACCCCCGTTTCTCTTTCCAAATAAGCTTAAATATAAGCTTTGCTATAATGGGTTAAGATCCATGTGAATGGCGGAATGGTAAGAAATTTGATTATGTTTCTCTTTCCAAATAAGCTTAAATGTAAGCTTTGCTATAATGGGTTAAGATCCATATGAATGGCAGAATGGTAAGAAATTTCATTATGTTGTAGGTCGTTGGTAGTTCAAATCCTGTGGAGTGTTTTTTGGTATTCAAACCAACTTTTGGCTAGTCTCCGGGTGACAAATGTTACATTCGGATTGGGACACATGTTGCCTCGGGATTGGGCCATGTCGAAGTCACATCACCACAAAGCCACCTGCCCTATGAGCTTCCCCATCATAGATCATACCATGTGATGCCATGTGGGGCTGCCACACAAGGTTAAGATCCATGTGGATGGTGGAATGGTAAGACATTTGATTATGTTGCTAGTGGTTGGCAGTTCAAATCCTATGGAGTGTTGTTCAGTCTTCAAACCAACTTTTGGCTAGTCTTAGGGTGACAAATTTCACACTCGGATTGGGCCACATGTTGCCTCATGATTGGGCCATGTGGAATTCAGATCACTACTAAGTCACCTGCCCTATGATCTGCCCCATCATAGGTCATACCATGTGGTGCCACATGGGCACTGCACACCTTACAAATTCCACGTATCACCTTTTTAGCGGTGCCATGTGTTGATATATTTGTAACTTCGGAAGATATTCACTTGTATAGTGTATGTATTTCATTTGTACTTTATTGTATCCCCAACGGAGATGTATTATTCCTCCATTTGGAAGTGTCGTCATTTGTACTTGCAAGTGTCGCAAGTTATATTGTAAGTGTCGTAACTTATATTTGATGGGTTATTAGGCCACCTTGATGGGGTTGGACCTGTATGAGTTATGTGTTTTAAAGGGTTGTTAGACCACCCTAGTGGGGTCAGCCCAATGACAAGTGGTAATGGGTTATTAGACTCTCATAACAGAGGTCGTCCCAGTTAGAGTAAAAGGAAAGTAAAGGTAAAGTATAAATAGAGAGAAGCACCTCTCTATTTATTCATTCACTCATTCACTCACTTCGCATTAGTGAGAGAGTGGAGGAGTGCGCACAAGTGGAGGAGGAGTAGCTACTATAGACATTTCTATTTTGGGGATTCATCTTGGTGATCTTTGTATTGGTGCTTATTCTATCTCTGAGAAAGTTGCGGGGTTTTTCACCTTCTTGGTTTTCCCCAGAGAAATGCTTTGTGTCTCTTGTCTCTTGTCTCTTATGTTTGATATGCTGTACATATTGTTCTTTCAGTTAAGATACTAGATTATATTGAATTAAATGATGAAAAACTAAAATGGTATCAGATCTAGCCTGAAGGAAGGCATTGTATGGCATTTATGACACTTGTTGCACTTGTGACAAATTGGAAGCTAGGGCTTGATATAGAAAAAACCAGTCATCATGGCACTTTCGCTATAAATCCATTTTGGAGAAGGTCCAAGATCTGAAACTTTTACAGGACGAAGATGAAATGTTCATGTACCGTTTATCCAAAGCTCAACCTCAGATTCATTGTACTTTCCGAGATATGATCCGTACAAGTTAGGGTTTCTGTCTCTTTCAAATTGAATCCCTAAACAAGTGACCTAGGCACATAGGTAATATCTTGAGATAGGAAGCTCCAAATGGAATTATGTAAAAAGTGTCAGTTAGGGTACGGACTTTAGTTTCACAGGTCCGCTTTTAAGAGGCTGAAGTTGAAAAAGTGACACGCGGCACTCTGTACAACTTTGCTATGTTGTTTCATCCCATAAATAGGTCATGTTGCGACACTTGACATATCTCTCTAATGAAGAATCCATTTGGGGTCATATCTATGGGGTTGGAAAGATGACAGGTTATTCTACCACAGGGCAAAGTTTCAGAACCTGAGGATTCGAAATTTTAGAGTTGCATTAGAAACAATATGGCATATATTTATGTCAAAACAGAATTGGATTTTGAGCACTTTCATTCTTGGCTTGTCACTGTTGCGAGAAATTAGGGTTTCTGCAAAAGTTGGAATTTTTGGAATCTGAGACCATGGATGGATGCTCCTCATCAAAATCAAAATTTAGAGACCAAGATCGAATTTTTTGGTTGGATAGAACCCCGAGCTCCATCAAACCCTAGTTTGAGATTTTGACTAGAAAACCAGAATTTGACAGAAGCTGTAGATCCGAAACTTTCAAAGTCAATTTTGAGAGGTCAAATTTTGGAGATTTCAAAATTGAAGTATACCATATTGATCAACTCAGTAAGGCGCATCTTTTCATCCAATCAGAAGTTTGAAATTCAAAGTTTGAATTTTTAGGGTTTCTCTGACAAACCCTAATCCATCTCCAGATCCAGTTTTAGCAAATCAAAGTGGATTGGGTTAATCCTAGAAGAGAATGAGTTGGACACCTACATAAGTGAAGAAGTTCCAGTTTCAGAGGGAGATGAGGCTAAGGCCTTACATAAGAAGACTATAAGCAATCCCGATAGGTATGTTTTGAAATCTGTTCATGATTAAGTTTATGATATGTTTGTCTTCATATTATTGAGGTTAGTACAATCTTGATTAATTTTAGACTTGTCTTATCACCTTAGTAAAAGTATGAATTCATGCGAATGATAGAAGACATTCATTGATTAGGGTTATGACACTTATGATTGTACTAATGCACTGTGGTGTTGTATGAGGATGATGTTGTCCACTAACATGAAAGGTACATCAAGAAAGACAAATCAAATTTTAGATCAAGAACATATGACCATGGTGACATGAAGACAAAGACTCATCCATAGTCATGGATCACATAGAAGCTCTAATTACGAGGTATGTATAATTTGGTTCTACAGTGCTTAACCTATGAGATATGCAGGTTACTAGCACAAGTCATTGAAGAGAACAAGAAGACATTATGTGCGCATGTTAGACATAACTAAGCAAGCATGATAATCCAGGTATGTTTTTCCTATATCAAGTTAGAATCCTACCTAGTGTTAGGATCTTATATAAGTATCCCTTTTGTATAATTGATAATGATTATTCATGAAGTTATAAGTTTGAGTAATCATGGGCTTATGCATATTATGCTTCTTAGTTTGATTAATGATATGACAAACTAGAAGAGTCCTATGGTCAAACAAGAATATGCATGAGTAAAAGAAGTCCTCCCTGAAACCTTGAATACTAATGCTTGTGATAAATTACCTGTGTATGAAATGACCATGACCATACATGTTTAAGATTATTTAGAATCATAATGTTTTGATAGTATTGAGATTATACTAATGAATGTATGATTATGTATGAGATATTGAGGATGACATGATGATGACACTAGTGCACACTTAAGCATGCATAATGGTCCAAGATAGATAGAAGTTCAAAGACATATAATCATGATGATATCATAAAGGAAGCAAAGATCAAGAGGGAACACACTCTAGGAAGCAAAGATCAAGAGGGAGAACACTCTAGTAGTTCCTGCAAGGAAGCAAAGATTGAGAGGGAGTCCACCCAACAACTAAACAAAGATAATTATTTGAATTATCATTTCTTGTATATATGATTACTTAAATGATGTTGCTCAGTCATGTACATACTTATGTTCATATATTTATGATGTATATTATGCATATTAGAAAAGTTGCATTAATGAACAAGATGCCACTAATATGCAAGTAATGGGTAAGTGGCCTATGGTACTGTACAACATTCCATTTCTACTTATCTAGAATGAAACCTCTTTGCTGACATGTTGGGAGTTGTGCACACTCTTAACAATGTTCTAGTAGATATGGAAGCAATCTAGAAAGTTACCATATGAATACGGGATATGAATGAATGTTGTATTGAAGCATTGGCTAAGATAATTGCATGACTGTATGACATATGTCTTTATGTGTAAGATTTTGTTCTGAAAACTATAAGAAGTTTCTAATCATGCTATTGAATTTGAATTGTAGGAAAGATCATGTACAATCACCTACAAAAGAAGGACAACGCCATTTGTTCCAACGACAAAGTTCAAGAAAACTACCTATTGAAGATATTGAAGAATCTGAAGTTCACAGGATCATGGATGCAGTAATCAAAGGATGCTATGATCGAGGAGTCCCATTTGATCATGAAGAATGATGTCTGGGATGTGGTCCTGAGACTAGAAGGGAAGTCTGTTGTGACTTCCAAGTGGATCTACAAGATCAAGCATGCTGCAGATGGTAGCATAGAGAAATACAAGGCTAGGTTTATGGCTCATGGATTCTCCCAGAAAGAAGGGATATATTATGAAGAAACTTTTGCACATGTATCCAGATACACTTCCATCAGAACAGTAATGAAGTGGAAGATACACCAGATGGATGTCAAGACAGCTTTCTTGAATGGTGTAGTCAAAGAAGAAGTGTATGTGGAGCAGCCACTTGGTTTTGAGACACATGACAGAGACTCATATGTGTGCATATTGAAGAAATCCTTGTATGGATTGAAACAAGCACCCAGGACATGGTACGGCAGGATAGATAGCTTCTTGACTAGTTTGGGCTTTACCAAGAGTAAAGCGGATTCTAACCTTTACTACAAGGTTGAGGAAGGCAATCCAGTGATACTCCTACTATATGTGGATGACCTATTTGTGACAGGTGAGGATAGGTTGATTGCTGACACGAAGAGAAAGCTTACTTCCAAGTTTGAGATGAAAGATTTGGGTATGATGCATTACTTTCTAGGTATGGAGGTGTGGCAGAGTACAGACGGAATCTTCCTTGGACAAGGGAAGTATGGAGTAGATATCTTGAAGCAGTTCGGGATGATGGACTACAAGGCCATGGCCACACCTATGGCATCAAACCTGAAGCTATTAAGTGATGCTTCATCAGAGTCAGTTGATGCCATGATGTATCGTCATATGATTGGGTCCTTGATGTACCTGGTGAACACAAGACTAGATATTTGCTCTACGGTGAACACCTTGAGACAGTTCTTGATGGATCTTAGACATGTTCACCTGATTGCTGTAAATCATATTCTGAGGTACCTGAAGGGTACGGTTGATTATGGGTTCAAGTATGATGCGAATCAAAAGTTTAACTTGGAGGGTTATGTTGATTCAGATTGGGCAGGCAGTGCTACTGATAGGAAGAGCACTTCGGGGTGCTGCTTCAGTACGGGATCAGGTGTGATCTTTTGGTTTAGCAGGAGGCAGTCTTGCGTGGCACTGAGTACAGCCGAAGCAGAGTATGTCACAGCTAGTTGTGAGGCAGTATGGATAAGGAAGCTACTGTATGGTTTGTTTGATCTCCAGTTGGATGCTACTTGTATATATTGCGACAACTAGAGTTGTGTGAAGTTGTCGGAGAACCCAGTGTTCCATGACAAGTCGAAGCACATTGAGATCAAGTTCCACTATATCAGGGATATGGTGCAGAGAGGAGCATTGAAGCTCCAGTATGTTGCGACAGACGAGCAGATAGCCAATGTATTGACAAAGCCGCTGGCCAGAGTGAAATTTGAGTACTTCAGAGAGAAGGTTGGTGTACTTCAGATCGAGGTTCCTTCCAAGGGGAAGTGATGAGTCTAAAAGATGCAGATGCACATGGGATTTTTTGACATGGTTGTAGATGTGTTCTCCCATGGTCATGATGTAATTGCTGAGCTTTTTCGACATGGTGGTAGATGTGTTCTCCCATGATCATGATGTAATTGCTGATCCATTCTCACATGGTGGTAGATGTGTTCTCCCATGGTGCATATGTAAGGGCTGGAGCCATTCTCACATGGTAGTAGATTTGTTCTCCCATGGTGTAGATGTAAGGGCTAAAGCCATTTTTCACATGGTGGTAGATTTGTTCTCCCATGGTGAAAAAGTAAGGATTGGAGCCTTCCCCAAATGGTGGTAGATGTGTTCTCCCATGTCGGTGGTGTAAGTGTTGTATGATGTGCATCTGGGCTGTGCTCCATGGACGATGAGATGATTTGAAGAGGATGATCATGTGATGATGATGTGCATCAGGATGATGTACTATATGATGATGATCAGTATGATCATGAGTATCAGAATGATACTCCGTGGTCATGGACATGTTGTGCAAGATCACATGTAATCAGTACTGGAGATCTAGAGAGGTTGTGCTAGGCACGTAAAAGCCCTGGGATGCTCTTTAGAGATCTTACAGGTTGCAAGACACTCTTTTAAGGTTTTGAGCGTTCACATGTAATCAGTCCTAGAGATCCGATAGGTTGAGTAGTAAGCTCGTAAAAGTCCTGGGATGCTCTTTAGAGATCTTGCAGGTCGCAAGACACTCTTTTAAGGTTTTGTGAAGGTCACATGTAAAATATCCTTGGAGATCCGATAGGTTGAGCAATAAGCTCGTAAAAGTACTAGGATGCTATTTCGGGGTTTTGTTGATGCACGTAACCAACCCCGAGGATTCCACAGGATGGCCAGATATGATGAAGACCTACAGGAGGCTAGGCCTACAACCAACATGAAAAAGGGCTGGCTCTATAGAACTTCCTATGACGAGAAGAATTGAGAGATAGCACTAGTGATCGAAATGATGGGTACAATAGCAGTGACGATGATACTCAAGTGATCCAGTGATGATGATCCAGTTCCAGTATTGAATACTTGTGACTATATGTATTGATGCCTATGTTAAGAGAATACATTCCTAGTTAAGGGGGAGTGTTGATAAATTTGTAACTTCGGAAGATATTCACTTGTATATTGTATGTATTACATTTGTACTTTATTGTATCCCCAACGGAGATGTATTATTCCTCTCTTTGGAAGTGTCATCATTTGTACTTGCAAGTGTCGCAAGTTATATTGTAAGTGTCGTAACTTATATTTGATGGGTTATTAGACCACCTTGGTGGGGTCGGCCCTGTATGAGTTATGTGGGTTAAAGGGTTGTTAGGCCACCCTAGTGGGGTCGGCCAAGTGACAAGTTGTAATGGGTTATTAGACTCTCCTAAGGGAGGTCGGCCTAGTTAGAGTAAAAGGAAAGTAAAGGTAAAGTATAAATAGAGAGGAGCACCTCTCTATTTATTCATTCACTCATTCACTCAGTTTGCATTAGTGAGAGAGAGGAGGAGTGCGCACAAGTGGAGGAGAAGTAGATGCTGCAAACATTTATCTTTTGGGGATTCATCTTGGTGATATTTGTATTGGTGCTTATTCTATCTTTGAGGAAGCTGTGGGGTTTTTCACCTTCTTGGTTTTCCCCGGTGAAATGCTTTGTGTCTCCTATCTCTTGTCTCTTATGTTTGATATGCTATACATGTTGTTCTTTCAGTTAAGATCCTAGATCATATTGAATTGAATGATGAAAAACTAACACCACGTGGCACCCCCTTTTTTCCATTCTGAACCTCAAAGTGTCGTTCTATCGAAACTTCAGAGTTGAATAAGTTTCACGTCCAGAATCTGTTTGAGGTGAAACAAACACTGTTGGAACCATCTCGGTGAGCCCTTTGTGATGGTACCCTTCATGTTACGATTTGCTAATTTTGAAAATTTGACCTTTTGATATCCTCCTGGATCATTTCTCCCCACTGAGAGGCTTTTGGGCCTTCAAAAGCATTATCAGTCAATAGATAAGTGAGGTAATTGCTCCCTCACTTTTTCCTTCTCAATCCATCATGCCTTTCTTGGATGAGTTCCCTTTAGTCCCACTTGAATATACTCTACATCACCCCTTCATGAAGTCCTTGTTCTTTTATCTGGGATGACATCTTCTTTAATTATGTCCAAGTACTTCGGTGCAAACTCATCAACTGCTAGAAATGAAACACTCTCCATTGGATCCATGATCATTGGAGGTTCATAAAGTTTCAAGTTTTCAACATTAAAAACTAAGTATATATGCATGTAAGATGGTAGATCTAAGCGAAAATAATTGGTACCAATCTTGTCCAAGATGGTGAAAGGACCATATCTGATGGGCTTGAGCTTATTTCCTTGACCCTTCAACAGATATTTGTTGATGTCAATCTAGACTTGATCCCCAAGTTTAAATTGGTGATCGACTCTATCCTTGTCTTGCTCGGATTTGTACTGTGCTTGGCTCTTCTCCAACTATTCTTGCACTGCTTGTTGTACCTGCTAGATTCTCTCAAAGAACTTGTGGGCCTTGTCTTCATATTGTGAAACACTCGAATCAAAATTTTTCCCATATGTAAAGTCTAATGGATATTTAGGCATACACCCAAAGCATCTCTAAAATGGTGAACTCTGAGTGGGAGAGTGCAAGGCTCAACTGTAGGCATGTTGAACATACAATATCTTATCATCCCACAACTTAGGATGCTTGCTACAGTAACCTCAAAGCAAATGAGTCACTTTTATGTTTACCACCTATGTCTGTCCATTGGTCTATGAATGGAAGGAAGTACTCCTCTTCAACTTAGTGTCCATCATTCTCCAGAATCTATTCCAAAACTCTCCAAGGAAGCAAGAGTCTCTATCCGAGATTATGGATGTGGGTAGTCCAAAGTGGACACATACATGCTGAAAGAACAAATGAGCAATTTGCTTAACAATTATATCCTTTTTACGTTGCATCGAGATATACATCTTCCTGAACCTATCCAATACCACATACAAATAATCATGACCCCTTTTAGACATAGGAAACCCCCCTACAAAATCCATGCAAATAGTCTCCCAAGGATGAGAAGGAACAAGAACTGGTGAGTACAACCCCAATTTTCTATTAGTGGGTTTACAAGTAGAGCACATCACACAGCCGTTTACATATTTGGTCAAAATCTATTTCATTTGAGGCCAATAAACAAGCCTTTTCAAATGAGCCAAAATTTTCCCTACTCCAAAATGCCCAGACATAAGAAACGTATGAGCTTCTTGGATTACATGGACTCTTTAACTGGTAGGAATGCATAACTTGACAAGATGGTAGAGTAACTTGCCCTGCAAATAATAGTATTCCACCTTTGCACCATGGTTTAGATTCTCATAAACATCTTTAAAGTATTCATCATTAGCATATTGCTCAACATAACTATCATAGGAAAGAGAATCATTTCGAAAAATAATGGATTCAACAACAGGAGGTCTAGAAAGCATATATGCCACTTTGTTGCTTGAGCCTTTCTTGTACTTGATTACCAAGTGAAACTATTGTAGGAACCCCATCCACCTATAATGATAAGACTGTTGTAGCCTGGTTTGTGACTGGAGGTACTACAAGGGATGGTGATCTATATGTATGCTAGTCTCCTTTCCCATCAAGTAGTGCTTCCATTTCTTAACACTTTGAACCAATGCATACATCTCTTTTTCATATGTGGCGAAATTAGCCACAACTTGTGAAAAAGTTTCAGAATGGTAACAAATAGGCTTGTGATGCTATATCAACACTGCTCCCATGGCATGATTACTGGCATCATTTTCAATCTCAAATGGTTGTTGAAGGTCAGACAAGGTTAGCATTGGTGTTGTGTTGATATTTCCCTTCAATCTATCAAAAGCTTTCTTCTCTTTCCCTCCCCATTTAAAGGCTTTCTTCACAGTAGTTAAGTCATGCAAAGGAGATGCAATGAAAGAAAAGTTATCTATGAACTTCCTCCAGTATTGAACAACTACTAAGAAGCTTCTCACTTCTGTTTCATATGTAGGATTAGGCCAATTTACAATTACATCACCTTTGGAAGGATCAATTTTCAACTGTCCTCCTCCTACAATATGACCCAGGTAGAGTAAAGAAGTTTTTCCAAATTCACATTTGGACAATTTTACATAAAGCTTCTCCTTTTTCAAAGTGTCCATGACCAATTTTACATGCCTTACATGCTCTTCCCAAGTTTTTCTAGATACAAGAATATCATCTGAGTACACAATCACAAATCCAACTATGAATGGTCGAAATACATCATTCATTACACACATGAAAGTAGATGGAGAATTGAAAATCCCAAATTACGTCACTAACCACTCAAAAATACCTTGCTTGGTTTTGAAAGCAATTTTCCACACATCTCCTTCTACAATCTTGATTTGATCATATCCATTGAGCAAATCCAACTTAGTAAAATGAACAACATCTTTTAATTGATCAAGAAAATAATATATGAGAGGAAGAGGGTATCGATTTTTCACCTTGATCTTGTTGAGAGCTCGATAATCAACACACATCCTCCATGTGCCATCTTTCTTTAGTACCAACACAATAGGAGAGACACATGGGGATGATATAGGCTTGATGACTCCCTGGTCTAACAAGTCTTGCACCTTCTTTTTAAAATCATCCATTTCTATAGCTGACATCCTGTACATGCCCACATTCGGAAGAGGGGCATCTTGTTGAAGATGAATCTCATGCTGAATCTCCCTCTTAGGAGGCAAGCCGCTTGGTTCTTGAAAAATATCATCATAATTAGAAACAATATCAATCATATATTTCTTATGGGAAGGATCAAAACCATGGAATGAATCATATGCCTCAACATATTTTTCTCTCACAACCATGAGCATACACCTCTTATTAGTATCAATGATTCTCTTCATTTTCCTTGCACTAACAAGAGTAGAGTTAACCTTTGTACGATGGACTCTAACAATGCACTCCACACCATTTTTTGTGAGATGGTACTTGTTCTCATGTCTGAAGAAGATTTTTTTTTTATCATAAAGTTAAGGGATTCCCAAAACTATGCCACATATGTCTATCGGGACAACATCCAATTCAACCTCATCTACTAGTTTTGATGCAATAACAAATATGACCCTACACTGCTTGGTGACATGAATCTTGGCATTATCATAGACCCAACCAAGAGGATAGGGCTTAGGATGAGGTGTGGTCTCTAAACCCAATTTATTAACAACTGATTCTTAGATTAAGTTAATTTGAGAGCCCAGATCGAAAAGAGTCTCTATCTTTGTATGTTTTACAACAACCATTATGTGAAACAATTCACTCCTTATTTTATCATTATCATGAGATGCTTTTGAGGAAATTGAACAAGTATGAAGGGAGGTTTTCCCTTGTATGCCAATGGATGCAATCTTTGTTTCATCCCATGAATAGGATCCCAAGTCTAGTTGCACTATTGCAACAATCTTCTTCTTTCCTTTTCCTCCAAACTTCTTAGGTCTGAGCTTAGGATGCAACTTCCAGTAGTTCTCTTGATCATGTCCATCTTTCTCACATTTATTTCAATGGATATTTTCATCCTCTTTCTTTTTTTTAGTGGTCTTATTTTCCTTGCCTTTTTCTTTGAACTTGTTGTGTTGAAACTTGTGAAGTTTATTCGAATGGTGTTCTTGTACATGTTTTCCCCTGCTTTCAATGTCAGTAGTTTGCAGACTTGATTCATCCAAACTATTAGGATTCAACAACAACAATGTATGACAAATATAATTGGGAAGTGCACCAATGTCTTTCACGAAAGCTTTTGAAGTATCTAAAGACACATTCAATTCAAGTGCCTTCTTTCTAAATTATTCTATGAAACTTTGAACATTTTGATCCTTAGCCTCAAATTTTTCCATTCCATCACATCCTTTTGAATGTAACCCAATGGATAGAATTGATTTCGTAATGTAGAAGTAAATTCATACCACGAGGAGAGAGGTCACACCTTTGTGCATGCTACCTGTTTGAAGCTTGATCTCCCACCATATGAGAGCGGTGCCGGATAATTGAAGAGATGCCAATTGAACCTTCACCTCTTCTTCTTCAATTTTCTTAACATGGAAATAAACCTCGATTTGTCTTATCCAATTGTTATGTTTTTATGCATTGCATTCTCCATTAAACATAGGCAAATAAAACTTTACATCAAGCTTTAATAATGGCTTCTTAAAAGCACTCTTTTGATGAAAAATAGACTGATGAGAAGAGGAAGAAGAAGAAAATATCAAACTTGAAGATGGGTATGGGGGTTCAGGAGGTTCTCCTCCATCCTCTTGATTCACTAAAGCTTCATCCTCTTCTTTTACATTCTTTTTCTTCATCTCTTTCTTTACCAACCTCTCTTGATAGTCTGGAAAAAATTGCTCTACCTTGTCTGCCATTTGGTAGAAGACTTTGTGAAAAGACTTCTCATGCTTAGTGTGAAGTTCATCATTCTCCATTTTCTTCTTTCAATGTGCACGTCCAATCTTGGGATTGAGAGGTTCTAGTTTCCCTTCTCCCTTTCTGATCTTGTTCCTGGTTATCATTCATGCTCACAACCCAAAGTCATAGAATCCCGCTCTGATACCAACATGATTCGGTATCTTTGCATTCTTAGACTTATCATGGATTGATTAAAAAGAGCATGAATAAATAAAAACTATGCACAATAATGAAGGACACCCAAAAATAATAACACACCATAAACAAATGAGAACAAAAATTTGACAACGGATTTTGTCCAATGTGGACTACATCTTCGGACCTGCTTCTACAATGAGGAGGTCATTTTATAATTCTCAGCAAATAGAAAATTACATGGAAAAATTCATCATGATACCTCAATTCTAGAGTGACCTACAAATTCTGTTGTCTACATGAAAATTATGACCGCATCAGTGTGTTCATCTCAAAAAATCATGAAATTTGACTATAAACATTATATACTTCTGAAAAAAACTCCCCTTCCTTGGGAAATGTGCACACAACAACCTAAAAATACAAAACATTGTAGACCATATAGGTATGGCCACCTTGGTATTTGAGGCTGGGTCTCTTTGGTGCCAAAATATAGTTTGAACATCGCTCATGGGTGTGGCCTCCTCCCAACACTATCGGCTTATCCCCTTATATGGAGTATGGTGGGAAAACTGTTTAGAGTAGTGTTGTTGGCATGTTGGTGGACATGGCTATGTTTGGGCATTGGATCCTGGGAGTTCTCAAGTTCAACTCCCTCTTTGGATAGAGGTTGGATGTTATGTTTTTTTTAATGTGTAACACACCCCGTTTTTAGGGTGGTGGTTGAAATCACTGTGTTTCCTCACGTGCATTTGTTTCAACATTGTTCCAATATAGGGGGTGGGCTTGACCATCCTACCAACTTTGTCAGGGCCAATCAGCCCCCCCCCTTACCCCCGTTGCTCTTTCCAATCAAGCTTAAATACAAGCTTTGCTATAATGGGTTAAGACCCATGTGGACGGTGGAATGGTAAGATGTTTGATCCTGTAGAGTGTAGTTCGGTCTTCAAACCAACTTGTGTCTAGTATTAGGATGACATGTGTCACAACCATATTGGGCCAGGTGTCATCTTGGGATTGGGGCATGTGGACGTCACGTCACTGCCAAGTCACCTGCCTATTCACCTACCCTATCAACTACCCCGTCACAAGTCCTACCATGTAGTTCCATGTGGGAACCATACACCTATATGGATGCCACATGTCACCCTTTGAGTAGTGCCATGTGGCACCCCCTTTTTTCCATTCTGTACCTCAAAGTGTTGTTCTTCTGAAACTTCAGAGTTGAATAACTTTCATGCCTAGAGTTTGTTTCAGGTGAAAGAAATGCCATTGGAACTATATTGGAGATCCCTTTGCGATGGTACCCTTCGTGCTATGATTTCTTGAGTTTGAAAATTTGACCTTTTGAGATCCTCCTGGATCAATCCACAAGTTCATTGTAAAATAATTTTCAAAGTTGACCCCTTGTGAAAACTTTACATTGTCTCTTATAGAGTGAAACCCTATATTATGAAATCATGAAGCTAGACAAGATATGGGTTGACCAACATGAGAGAAACACCCCTTGCATTATTTTGATGTCGCAATTCCAACGGAGTTGACAGTTCATCGATCCAAGCAACAATCATTGTTTTATGGCCCGTTTAAACTCGCCTACTGGAACCTTCCAAAGACACATGTTGAATCATTGCCGAAGTCATAGAATTTTGTCTGAGAAATAGAATTGAGTTTTGTGACATCCTGCAAGTGTGTTTGGGCAAGTTCGATGTTGGATCACTAGTCACAAGTTTACAGTTGAGGAATTTCCAAAGTTGACCCCTTTGTGCAGACTTCACATTGTCTCTTACTCATCGAAATGATAGATTATTAAATCATGAAATAATATGAGATTTGGGCCATGGACCTATATGAGAGATGCACCCCTAGCATAATTTTGGTGGCTCTATTCCAACGGAGTCAATGGTTTGTCGATCCATGCCATGGTAATCGCTTTATGGTTCATTTAAATTCGCCTCCTAGAGCCTTCTAGGGACACATGTTGAATCCTTACTGAAGGCATAGTATTCGATACAGGAAGAAGAATTGACTTCCATGATATCCTACAAGTTTGTTTTGGTAGGTTTGATGTGGAATGACTATCCACAAGTTTACGGTTGAGAAATTTCCAAAGTTAACCCCTTTGTGCAAATATTGCATTCTCTTTTACTTAGTGAAACCCTAGATTATGAAATCATGAAATAACTGATGATATCCAGGACATGGATCCACGTGAGAGAGGAACCCCATAATTACTTATATGTCCCTTTTCCAATGGATTTGATGGTTCATCGATTTGAGCCACGGTTATCATTTTATGGCGCATTTAAACTCACCTCGAGCCATTCAGGGACACATGTTGAATACCTGCCAAGGACATAGAATTTTACCTATGCAGTAGAATTGAGTTCCATGAGATCCTACAAGTGTGTGTGGGTATGTTTTACATGAGAACGCTAGCCATGAGTTTACGGTTGAGGAATGTCCAAGTTTGACCCCCTTGGTAAAAAATTTCAATGTCTATTATTGAGTGAAACCCTTGATTATGAAATCATAAACAACACAAGATCTAAGCCATGGACCAACGTGAGAGAGGCACCCCTATCACTAATCTAATGTGTTGATTTTAATGGAGTCAATAGTTCATCAATCCAAGCCATAATCATCATTTTATGGCCCATTTAAACTTACCTTATGGATCCTTTCAAGGAGATATGTTGATTCCTTGTTGAGTGTGAGAATTCTATGGTTGTGACATCATGTAAGAATTCAACAAGACAAGAATCTTGAAACAGATAATTCCTCATTAAAAGATTGCTCAAAGATTTGCATAATTAAGAAGAAAAAACTAAGCAAAAATATCTGGGACTAAACACAAAATAATGTCAATTCCATGATGATCATATTCATTAATTAGAATACAAGCAATAATACATCTCAGGAGAGAAAATAGAATGCCTAGAAGGAAATTTTGAAAGGTCACAAAAGACAGGCTTACTAAAAGCTAAAAAAAAACCTATGTGGAAAAAATACTTTCCAAATTACTCTAAAGGATCATGAATTGGAAAAAGTAGTATTGACAGCTCATGAGTCAAGAAAAAGGAAAGTGATCATAGATTTTGGAGACAAGAAAAGCAAGGACAACGAGTTGGCCAAAAATATCCAGTTTCTAAGTCAACTAGCTTTACCTTATCCCCTAGAAAGCATAAAAAGTAGGATAAAGTTGTTTAAAGCAGGGAGGTGCACTTCTAATCCAGGAATAACATAAAATTAGAAAGAATCAATCAATATCTTATCCAAAATCTATCCAAGTGCTCCCTAGTGACTCGGGATGGCATGCGGTCCCATAAAAGACAAAATTAGGCCAACTTACCTAGTCTAAACCTAAGAAATTAATCAAAAATTATTAATGAATTTTATCCTAAGTCTAAAGTGGGTTTTTAATATTCTAACACCCCCTCATAATCCTGACGTAGAGTGAGTAAATTACTTTTAGGGCCCAAGAAACAAGCCTTATGGTCACCCCATTACAATTATTATTCCCATGTAAGACGAGGAAACACAGAAAACCTCATGGGAATAAAACCCTCCCTAAAAAATAGACATGTGCAAACCAAAAATTGTTGCTGCTCCAAAATCAAGTAGGTGTAACTTGATCATATTTCTGGAGGTAACTTTCTCTCGGGAACAAGTGGATCATGGTCTAGAAACATGTTTTTGAATTTTCCATCAGTGGATGCAAGCAAATCTGGAGGCTCTCTGAACTTGCTCTTTGAACCAAACTTGATTAAAACAAATTCATAAATATGTAGACCATTCTGTAACTTGAAATTTGAACCAACTAAGGTAGGATCATATCCAAGAATGTGTATATGGTTCCTTGAGATCTCCTTTGAACCAACATGGGTGAGATCAGCACCAAAATCACCAAAATATGCCTGAGACTTGAACCCAAGCAAATGGTAGTGTCCTCCATATTCAATAAAACTTTGAGAACATGTGCCAATGATCAAATGGAAGTACATAAGAAGCATGTGATCAAGGAGGGAGAATGCATCACCTCCAAATTCTGATCTAACCTCCAAAACATTCAGTAGATCTGTAATGTCCCCATTCAAATAAGTGCATAGTAAGACAATCCCATCAATCCTACTAGTTTCCTAGGTTGGATGGGCACATGTGGGATGGTAATAAGGAAGCTAATAAATGATATTTAGACATTAGAGGGGTTCAAGCATTTAATAAATATGGTAAATAAATAAATTCAAGATAAATTATAAGTGGCAAGTGGTTTTGGAGACATATGGAGGTGGTGGGACCCACACTAGCTTGATTTTTCATAATACATGGTATCTCTCTTTTGCAAATTCGAATTAATGGGAATGTGAAAACCCTTGGGTGAGTTGGTAATTCATAACACATGTCATTGAGAATCTGAGGTCGAATTGGGAAGGATTGGTAACCTCCATGGAAGATAAAGAGTCAAAGTAGAAGTTTGTGGACACTTGGGCTAGATTCCCAAGCCCCTATGACACCAATGATGGAGCATCTATGACAACTATGACAAAATGCAGAACTGACCTCTGAAATCTGACCACTATGACATGTTAGCACCAAAAATAGGCTAAAAGAAGGCGAATTTGGGAGTTAGAGAAGCCAAAGAGACTCAAAATCGAATTTGGGAGAAGATGGAAGGTTGGAACTACGAGACAAGTGGCAAATGTGGAATATTTCCTAAATGGAAATATATTGAATCTATTGAGAGGATTTGGAACCTTAGAAGGATAATGTTGGTTATAAAATGTAGAAATGAAGAATGAGAATGGCTTTTGATGATTTGAGAAAAATTGCATTTGTGAAGAGAGAGCTAGTGGATGACTAGTTTCTTGCCTTAGCCAATTTTGAGGGTGAAATATTCCCATCCAAGTTGGTGTTTGGAGAGGCCACCCAGGTCTTTCATGGTGCCTTAATGGAGTTTGTATTTGTAGGTATCAGCTACAGGAAGTTTCATGGTTTGGTTTGGTGCAGCACTTTCTCTCCATCGTTTCCAATTTTGAAGGCATATTCGTGCTCCTTGAGGGAGGGCGTTTTTGGTGAGCACTTGTGCTTCTTGAGAGAGCTTCTCATTATATATTTATGATTGTAATAGCTTCATATCCTATTTTATTTATATTCATAAAGTCTCAGGTCGAAATACCCACTGGTTGTATGCAAAACTATTGATTAATGAGCAAACAATGTCCATTTCCCCAATGCATTGATGTATGACACTATAATGTTGATTATTTCGGATGGATGGATGATTCTCTTATATATTTGTGATAAATATACTGCCATGGATGTCTTCTACAATTTTCATGTATTGTACTTGAGCATTTGAAGCATTTTTACTCAGTTTAGTTGTATTGGGAGGTGAAATAGTGCCATTTCCCCAAGGGTCGAATTGGGGGTTTTTGCTGTTGAATGTGAGAGAGTTAGAAAAGTAGTAAAAATCAATTAATGGTGCATATGAGACCTTAATAACATACTTAACACATTATATACCTCTGTTTATAAATTTGTGGGAGTTTGGAGGCATTTGGAAGGCCATTTGAGGTGTTACCCGGGGGGGATTTGATGCACAAATTACTAGTCAAAATTACATATATTGATCAGAATACAAATCAAGTTTGCAGCAGTATTTGGAGGTCCATAAAACATCCCTGAAACTGATATTCAAGTCTAAATACCATTCATACACTCCTACAGAATATTGGGAGCATTTGGGTTGATTTGGAGGTCAAAACAGTAAAACTAGTCAAAGGTCGAAATTGGGAAAAAAAGTGAAAAATTGGGCATTTTAATAAAATTTGAAAAAGGGATATTACAAGATCATTATTCTACACACCAAAATACTCATGTGAACCTCTTCAAATTCTAGATCATAAAATGGCTTATCTTGTTGAGAATCTGGAATAGAATACTAATAGGAGAACAAGAGTGAGAGAGATGGAAGTCTTCATCTTCGACAATAGTATGTATTGAATAAATTTCTGCAATTTCTTCATCATGAAAAACTTCAACAGAAAAGCTTGTGGCCAAGACATTAGTGACATAAATGATCTTATTTGAGGAGGTATCTATGGTAGGATCACTCTCCATATGGCTTATCTCTTCCTCATCATATTCCATTCCAAATTCTCTGTCCAAAATGCACCAATTATCACTTGGAGTGTTAGCAGTTGTTATCACTTAGATTTTATCCCTGGTTGTAAAAGGATAATACTTAAGGTAACTTATTTCAAACCAATCTTTAGGCAGAAAATTTAGCCATTTCTCCCACCAGAGAGGGATCTCTCACCAAAATATATATAAAGGTTAAAAATATATTAAAACATACTCAATTTCTTGAAATGATTTGTTTGGTTGAAAAGGAAACAAGAAACATTGGGCATGGAGTCAATACTTAGATATTTAAAGTGTACCAACAAGTGATTTATACCAAATAGATTTTCACAGAGGCAAGTTAGCAACCATATCATAGTCAATTTAATTTTTGCAGGTGGTATAGGAAGAGATGATGACAATCCATCAACAACAGGCATCAAACTAGGATGAATCCATTGTCAATTTTAGAGAAATAAATGGATGCTCAAATGCGATAAACTGAGGCATAACCAGTATGAATCCTAATTTATTTCATACATTCATCTAAGCATAGAAGAAAAACATAATGGAAGGTGTAACAAAGATAGTGAACATGCACATATAAAGATACAGGAAAAGACAGATTGTAAAAATGATCAACACATGAATCTCTGGCCTCAAAAGATAGATATTTTCACTATATGGTTCTTATTTATTTCATCAAAAACTTCGACTTCCAAAACTTATTGTCTCTCAAGAGGTTTCCAACCCTTTAAAAAATGATTCGTATTGTCTTTTATACAAAATTGAAACAATCTTGACATAACTGCTTCTTTTAACTAGTAACTGAAAGTAACTAAAATGTCTTAACATAAAGATAAAGTCTTCAAACAATATTACATATTTTTTGAAAAATGATTTACATAAATGTTTGCCACTTGGTTAAAATCCCAAGAGCACCTTCACGTACGAACAATGTATTTCATTTTTCTGTATTTGTCCACATATTTCCATTGGACTGCCGTGGGTAAATCATACCTGGTCATCTCCTTTACCAAGACTTGCATCTCAATGTGATCTGCATAAGAAACAGGAGAAAGATTTTCGCAAATTGAGACTATCATATTTAACATTTCAAAGTCCTCTGCAACTTTTTCCATCAAGATTTTTCCTGTAAGCAAATGCTCCAAATGTCGAAACTTCTCATGATTCATTCTTATATCAAACAACAGCTTCTTGTACTCATTTGGGGTGATCAATTCACTGTTTGCCTCCTAGAAAGCAGGGATTCCTTTGATTATTAGTTTCTCAAAATGCTTTTTAAAACATATTACTTTCCCCCTCATTTCTCCAGCTTTTCTCTCAATGTTCTTGACATGTGAATATTTCCCAAGCATTCTTCTAGCCCATGTGATGAGTGAAATTCTATTTTTAATGTCCAATACTGTCAAATCTGCCTCGGTTAAGCTGTTTAAAAATGTAATAGCATTTTGTGATGTTTCTTTTGGCTTTTTGTTCAGGTTTTCCTTGACAGTTGTGCAGCTCTCAAAAGCATCTTTTGCTACTTTTTCTTTAACCCTCATACAATCCAGGTATGGCGTCAGTTTTTCAACTTCTTTTATAATCATGTCCCATACCAAATGCTTGCACCCTTGCATGGCAGCTTGTCCTATCACATGAGCTATAAATCTTCTATTATTATTAGATAATTCTTGGTTTTTCCCTTGCAAAGTTTTAATTTCTCTATCTTTGGTTTCCTTTTCCTCTTTCAGTCTTTGCATTTCGTCTTTTAATTCCTTAATTTCAACATCGTTTAAAATTATTTGCGACATGGCTTGCAAAAGACTGTCTACTCCGCTTTCACTTCCACCTGAACCAACATGTGTTTGCTGTTGGCCTAAATCCACCAATTTCTTCTTCACATCTTTTAAGTGCTCTTCTAAACAAATCTTTTCCTTTTCCAAATGAACTTTCTCCTCGGCAAGTTTCAACATTTTTGCAGTGACATCTTTCACTTCATCTGATAGCTCTTCCTTTTCTTTTTCTAAAATAGTCAATTTGGCTCCTTGGATAAGCTGAGTTTCTAGAATTTTCAGCTTCTTCTTTAATGTTTGAATTATGCTGTCTTTTTCTTTGAGTAAGTCTGCCCCTGCACTTGCTTTTTACTTATCAGATCTGATTGCAATTTCTTTATCTGTCACTGTCGAGACTTATTTTCGATTTTCTCCTGTCTCAACTGATTATTCAATTTGTCTACCACATTTTTCAATTTATCTACCCTCAGAACTGCTTCCAAGAAATATGAGTATATTACTTCTCCTATTTGTTGGTGTAGCAAAATTTTGTCTGGAGCATTGATTTTCGATAGATCAACTTTCATCTCCGAAATCTTATCTTTGGTAACTACTGATCATTTTAAAGAATTTTCCTTAACATTCCTGCTCGTGAATAAAGTAACTTCTATACTAGAAATACTTCTGACTTTTGGAAACAACTGGCTGGTTTGCTGAGATGATTCCTGTTTATTTTGGTTTTCTCATTAAAAACATCTAATATATTACATGGTCTATTTACATTACTTTCTGCTTGGATTTCTTGCAGATTATATTCAGTTACTGTGACCTTCGGTATTTTGATTTTAGGCCCTTTTTCATCTTCAGTGAATGTCACCAGCTCCTGCTGCTTGTCTACTTTTAACCTTTTCACTTTTTCACTTTTTTCATCTTCAAGGTTGATTATATCTTGGATGGTTGTTTTAGATCCAACCATTCCCATGTCCATCGTGTTTTTAGTTCCGGCTATCATATCTGTCATCATTAATTCATTCCCTTGAGAAATAGAAACTATGTATTTACCTTCTTCATAGTCCAACCAGTTTGCCCTGTTAGACATTCCATCAATCTTTTGATGATCTAGTGGTCTGATACAGTGACTCACCCTCCGATTTGATATTAGGGACAGTGGATCATAATCAATAGCTATATCAATTTTGAATTCCATATCTTTCAATAATTTCTCTATGTAAACGATAGCGTTTTTGCTTTTTACAGTGAAAGGGCCAACTGTAAATGGATATTTGATGTCTGACGCTTGTTTAAAAAACAAAAAATTGTTATCTTCAACAAGTAATTTCTGTCTAAGGAACTCCAAGGAAAAAACCCTTAAGGTAAGGAATGCTGGTAAAACATAAGGTTTATGTCTGAATCCATACAACCTAATCATCGTACTATCTTTTGAAAAAAACCAATCTCCCATAGCAAATTCAGTGCTCAATTGCAGAAATGTTTGCATTTCTGGCAATACCCTGGGCATCTTTTTTCCAGAAATCATCCTGTTAACCTCTGAGAGCATATAATTTATAAAATTGAACATATTATTTTCCAGTGGACTTGCGAAAATTATTTCTGGAAAGTGCAAATCTTCATGGCTGGCCATCATGACCATTTTTATCAAAAACGACTGGAACCTGAAGTGCCTGAGGGAAGGGAAATTGGCCATCTACCAATGGATTTTCTCTGCCAAGAATTCTTCAAAATTAAGTCGGGGAATTTGACTTTTGTCAATTCCCGGTGGAGTTATGCTCATTCTATATAAAAGGCCTAACTGAAACTCAGTTACGTACAAATCTGTGTCAAAACCTAGGACTAAAGCCAACAGTGACAAAACCAATTGAGTGTTCTCATCAAACAAAGAAATATGTACAGGGTAAGGGACATCAGAAATGCTTTCTTTTGTTTTAAGACAGGTGGATAGGAACCTTTCCTTATCCTCTGGAAGGGTTTGCCGATAGGAATCAATAATAGAGGTATTGGAGAAACATTCAAACTCAAGGGTTTCAGACAGATTTACTTCTAGGGCTTCAATTATGATAGAGGCTTTGATTTGCAGACGACTCGAGTTTTTTGATTATTTAAGATAACCCTTTCTTCTCTGGAGTAATTATTGAAACACCATTACACACACTCTAGAAAGGATGGGGTCTGGTTTGGGCAGAAAGGCAACAAGGACGAGTGGTGAACTTTGTGGATGTCTATACCTTCTTTGAACAATTTTAACAGTTTAAACTTGACCTCAGTAACTGGCAACCTAACTAGGGTATCGTAAACGTCCCCATCCCTGTCTTCTAGGGCTTCTCTGGACTTAAAAACATTAATATCGTGTACAGTCTCCATTTAGATTCTTTCAAAAACAAATTTCTTTTCTTTTCTTTTAAAAATATATGAGCCAGGTCACCAGACCCTACCTGTTCCAGATACGTCCTTTATCCTCCACAGTGACAAATAGATAATGTGCCATTTTTCGAAAGTTATATATTTTATATAGGCCTTTTTCTTTATCTATCCTGCAACTTTCCCCACATGTTCTTTTATTAGCCGTTGATCGCATGCATCTGTGATCTAGGCCATCAGATCGCTTTGTTTTTTTATTTCTTCTGGTGGTATCCGTGATCTCCACAATGGTTTTACTTCCTAGCTATATATTCGTGCAAATCAATTGTTGGTTGACACCTGTTACGGCAGTTTTGCATCCGCAACCACCTTCCAATGCAGCAAGCATGCACCTTTCCCCATGAGGATGGGCTCTCATCCCTTGATCTTCCTTTGACATGTCTCGACCATTAGATCATTTCCGATACTTGGCGCGTTTCCTACACTATTACATGCCTGCCACGTGCCATGGCCCACGCCCTTTCACCTTTCATCATGGGTGGTTTCTGCATGGCACAATGGTAGGTTTTGATACCACCCTTGCGATGATGCACCCTAATAACACTGTGCCACGTACCTTAGCGTTATGTTTACCGCAACCCCTCATCAAAGTTGGTAAACGAACGTTTTGGCAGTGCAGATACCACGGCAGTCGTTGATTTCTCCCCTGTTGTGTTCCATCATTGGATCTTACCGGATTTTAACCCTTTTAATAATTTGTCACAGACTATTGTATTTGTGGGTTTTTATTGCTAATTTTTATTTAGCAACTTATTTTCCTAGTAACTTATTTCTGGGTCTCTTACACTTAGGCAAATTGTGGCAATTTTTCAGACCCCCCTTTTTTTTAATTTTGAAACATAGTGTCAACAACTGGCTCCAACTAGGGATGCTATCCTCCTAGTGAGGTAGCAAAGAACACCGTAGACCAAGTGCCTGATCCATTGTGGTGCATCCGAGACTTTCTATATTTTTTCGTAACATTCTCCTGATAATCTATAATCCTTATATCATCTAAAGCTATATGTCTGATTTCCTATGATCTTTCTGATTTTTTTTTTGTACAAACATCTAACAAAACACTATAAAGAAAAATATATACACTATACAAGAATTTTCTTTTCACCTTTTTGAGAGAGATAATGTTTAATATGTCTCCCGTTCACTGGACCCCCCAGGAAAAATTCTCCATTGCAATTTTTTAGGGTAAATGAATTTTCTCCTTGGTACCCTGCAATAATGTACTGGCCTTTCCACAAATGTTCGAACTTCCCATGGTGATCTTCTCTTTTGGAGTCCCATTTCAACACTAAATCATCTATCTAGAAATTTCTTTCTTTAACCTTTCTGTCAAAAGTCCTCTTCATCTTGTCTTAATGTATTTGGGTTTTATTGTATGCTTTTTCTCTGATTTCATGCAATTCTATCATTTGATTTATCCTTCTCTGCATATGATTAGGTTCTTCTTCAACTTCTTGTAACAATTTCACAACTGGTAAACCCAAGGAGAGAGGAAAAATTACCTCTCTACCATATACCAACCGGAAAGGTGAAGTGCCAATTGCTCTTTTCGTATTGATCCTATCCTCCCACAAAGCATATTTCAATTTGGTGTGCCAAGCTCTTTTATTTACCTCCAATAATTTCTTTATGATCCTCACCAGACTTTTATTAGAAGATTCTGCTAACCCGTTTCCTTGTGGATAATATGTAGTGGAATGATTTAAATGTATATGATACTTATGGCAAAAATTTACCATCTTTTTAGATTTGAACGTTGGGGCATTGTCAGTCACTATCCTTTTAGGGCAACCAAACCTGGATAGTATATTTTCTTCCAAAGAATTCATTATCACTATTTCAGTGGCATTTCTTGTTGGAATAGCTTCAATCCATTTTGTGAAATAATCTGTAGCAGTTAGAATCCACTTATGTTGCCCTGAAGAATTTGGGTTAATTTCACCAACAAAATCTAACCCCCACTGTTGAAAAGGTGCTTTGACTGAAATGGGTTTCAATGGAAGTGGTAATAGTTCTCTTTTTCCATAAAAAATTTGGCATTCATGGCATTTGGACACCTTTTTATACACATCTGAATACATGCTGGGCCAATAGAAACTAGCTCTGAGAATCTTATTGACTGTAGCCTTCCATGAATGATGTCCTCCACACATCCCTTTATGAAATTCCACCATAATATGATGTGCTTCATTTTCCAACAGACAATTCAACAAAATACCTCCTAGATCTTTCCAAAATAGATATCCATCTAAAATTTAAAACTTGGCTGCTTTCAATTTTACTGATCTTGCTCTTGTTTTTTCCATTTATATAGGTGCTTGCAAGTTTTGAAGAACATACACTATATCTATGTACCAGGGGGACACAGAGAAGTCTTCGACTATTTGGCATTTTGGAATTACTTCTGTTGAGATTTCAGAAAGAAAATTCATACTTAGAGAGTCCCAATTTGTCTCTATCATCATTTTAGCCAGACCTTGCCCCTTTATCAACTTGGTCGGTTTGATGTCAAGATTAGATTCGAACAACACCGCTATTCATTTTGCTTTTTTTCCTTTAGGATCTGGCTGAGTAATAATATCTTTTACTGTTGTTGATGGAACATATGCTAATATATGAGAGTGTCATATATATACTCTGAAATCTTTTAATGTTTTTACTAGAGCATAAGCTTGTTTATCCATAATGTTGTACTTTAATTCAGCATCTCTCAATATTTTAGTGAAAAATGCAATTGGTTGTTCTATACCTTCTTGGTTCTTTTGTAATAATACTCCAGCTACTATATGCTCTTATGCATAAGTGAACATAATGAAATCTTTTGACTAATCTGGACTAATCAACACCATTGCTTCAGTCAATGCCTTTTTAATATCATTAAAAGAATGCTTTGCTTCATCTGTCCATTTAATTTCTTTGTCTTTTCTCAACATTTTGAAAATGTTCCTTAAGATTTTGGCGAAACTGGGAATGAACCTCCTTAACCAGTTTACCCTCCCAACAAAAGATTGAATTTCTTTTTTGCTTCTAGGGATTCCAACCTTTTGAATAGCAGATACTCTTTCTGGGTCAATCTTGATGCGTTCTTTTGATATAATATGTCCTAACAACCTTCCTTCCTCCATGGAAAAATGAGACTTTTTTGGATTTAGGGAGATCCCAAATTTTCTACATTTCAAGAAAACTCTTTCCAGATGCTTCCAGTGATCAACAGCATTCTTTGAATACACAGTGATATCATCCATGTACACTACTACAAATTTGTCCTTTTCTTCCGCAAATGCAATATCCATGGCCCTTTGAAAAGTCGCGCCTGCATTCATCAACCCAAATGGCATCTTGGCATACATAAACATTCCCCAGGGGGTAGTAAAAGCAGTTTTCTCTTGATCTTCTGGATGAACTTTAATCTGATTGTAACCTGAGAAACCGTCCAACATGGAAATTCTTTCATCTCCCACAACTCTCTGCAAAATATGATCATTTTCAGGAGTGGGTAATTGTCTTTCAAGGAGACTCTGTTCATATTTCTAAAATCCATGCACAACCTTATTTCGCTACTCTTCTTCCTTACTGGTACTAGGTTAGCCAACCACTGAGAAAACCTCAAGGATACGATTATCTTTGCACCAAAAAGTTTTCTCACCTTTTTTTCTATTATTGGAAGTAATTTAGGATTTATTCTTCTCAAATTCTGTTTGAAAGGCTTCTCATCTGGTTTGATAGGAATTGTATGATGTATAATAGAAATATCGTATTCCTTCAGATCTTCATAGCTCCAGGAAAAAACATCTGAGAATCTTTTCATCACTTCCACACTTTTATCTTCTTCTCTTTTTGGAAGTTTATTCGAGAGTTTTACTAATTTAGGATCATTTTTGGAACCCAAATTGCAATCTTTAACATCTTCAGGTTTAGGTTCTACTTTTGGATTTTTTACCACATCATTTTTATCAAACAATTGCTCCAAGGAATCAAACCTCTGGGAATAACGTTATTCTTCAGCTGAATTATATCCTTGCCTCCAATCTTTTGTTTGAACTTTTTTGTTTCTTCAGGGGAATCTTCTTCATCTGGGCAAGCTTCTGTATCTTCTACATCAATTGACCTGTAATTGAATTCATCGGTCATTTCTAAAATGCGTTTAATATGCTGATCATCTTCGAAAACCTGCCAGTGTATGATATTGTCTGGAATAGAAGGTCTATGTATAATTTAAATATCATATTTCTTTTTAGAGAAGACAGGGGTCTTAAACGTTGCTCCTGCTGTGGCCAAAGAATCAGCTACAGTCTTATTAACTCTAGGAATTGCAACAACATCATGTTCATCAAAAAAAATTTCCAATAGGTCCCAGACTTCATTCCGGTATGTCCTCATTTTCAGATGTTTAGTCTAGTAAATAGCTTTCACTTGATTTATCACTAATTCAGAATCTCCAAACACTTCAATCCTTTTTTCCTTTAAATCTCTTAATACATACAGACCCAGAATCAAGGCCTCATACTCCGCAACATTGTTTGTACATTCAAAATTTAGTTGATAAGAAAACATCAGGAATTCTCGATCAGGTGTGATAATCCACACCCCCGCACCAGCACCTTCCTTGCTTCTAGCTCTATTGAAATGCATTGTCCAAGTCCCTTCCTTTCTGACCTTCTCTCTGAACAATCTCTCTTCCTCATTTTCTTTTAGTTCTATCAAATCCATCTTTTCCTTAGATCCAACATCATTATATAAAATACATTGTTGATGTATATGTAACTTCGGAATGTATTTCATCTGTGTATTATATATATATTTATTGTACCCTTATAAGAGATGTGTTATTCCTCTATAAGGAAGTGTCGTCATGTGGATTGACAAGTGTCGCAAGTGTGTGTACTTGCCGATGGGTTATTAGACCACCTTATGGGGTCAGCCCTATTTAATATATATAATATAATGTGGATGTACTCAAGTAGACAAGTCGGCCCCAGTAGGTCACTGGGCAAAAAGGTGAGTATAAATAGAGATAGGAGATCTCTATTTTACTCACTCGGAAAAGTATCTATCTCTCTCTCTGAAAAGTGGCGCACTAGTGAGGAGGAGGAGGATCATCTGCTAGGAGACTATCTCTGTATTATTTGGTTGTATTTTGGTTGAGCCATTGCTCTCTCTATCTCTGAGGAAGTTGTGGGGTTTTTCACCTTAGGGTTTTCCCCACGGAAACTCTGTGTCTCTTGTCTCTATGCTTTTGATTCTTGTGATGCTTGTCATATTATGATTGTCATGCATTGATATACTGTAGATGTTATTCTCTCAGCAAAGATCCTATAGTATTGTGATTTAATACTGAAATTTAACATGGTATCAGAGCTTAACTGAGAAGAAGACATTTTGCAGTGACAGAAGCTTGTATTGCTTGTTTATTGGGTTTCTCTCCACAGATTTTTGAAATTCAGTATAGTAGATTGGATCTACTCATCAAGGCGCATCTATCTGTCCAATCAGAATTCAGTTCCGAGCATTTTCAGATTTGGCCCTAAAAATTAGGGTTTCCACAAAAATAGGAATTTCTGGAAACTGAAGGTACAGCTGGAAGCTCCTTGCAAAAATCGAAGGTTTGAGCTTTGGATCGAGATTTTTGGCTGGGTAGATCTCCGGGAAACTCAACCCTAATTCAGGGCTCTCCCCAGTGAACCCGGGAGGACAAAAAGGAAATTTTGAAGGGCAAGACTTTGCTGATCTCAAATTCTGAATGTACTAGGCTGATCAGCTCTCCAAGGCGCATCTTTCTATCCTTTCGGAATTTTGAAATTCACATTTTGAATTTTTAGGGTTTCTCTGACAAACCCTAATCCGGGACCAGATCCAGTTTTCAGCACTTCAAGTGGTAAGTTCTAAATCTTTTCTATTTCCATTTGAAGTACTCTTAAAGATGTCTCTTCACACCAAGCTTGAGGATAAGCTTGAAGGGGCTGATAACTTCCGAGCCTGGAAGTATAGGATTGGGCTAATCCTGGAAGAGAATGAGTTGGACTCATATGTGAAAGAAGACATCCCTATCCCAGAGGATGAAGAGGCCAAGGCATTGCACAAGAAGAACTTGGTCAAGGCAAAGAGAATCATTGCTGATTCTATCAAAGACCATCTCATACCCCATGTGTCTTCTCTCAAGACACCCAAGGAGATGTTTGAATCCTTGACCAAGCTATTTGAAGGAAAGAACATAAATCGGAAGATGACCCTGCGGAACCAATTGAAAGCAGTAAAGTTTCAGAATGGAGAAACCATTCAATCCTATTTTTCAAGGGTCTCTCAGATCAAGGAACAATTGGATGCAGTAGAGGAAATGGTGGAGAATGGTGAGGTGGTAATGACTACTCTAAATGGCCTACCTAGGTCATGGGATTCCTTTATTCAAGGAATTTGTGCAAGGAAGAAGTTGATCTCTTTCAGTAGGCTTCGGGAAGAATGTTCTCAAGAAGAAGATAGACTTATAGCTCGTGAGGAAAAGATGGGAGGTGAAGATCAAGCTCTTGCAGCTCACACTAAAAGAAGTAAATCCAAGAAGGAATCATCTCATAATAGAAGATTCTCTCACCATCATCATTATCATAAAGATAAGAAAGAACTCAGATGCTTCACTTGCAATGAGAAGGGACATTTTGCTTCAGATTGTCCCAAGAAGAAGAAAGACAACAACAACTTCAGTAAGAAGAAGAAGGGCAGCAAAAGAAGATTTCATGCTCATGCTGCCGAAGATGATGAACCCCCAAAGAAGAAGGCTAAGGAAGAAAGCAGTAGTGATGATGACTCATCAAGTGAAGAAGAGTATGTTTTAATCTCTGCACTCACCGGTACCATCTCCCATGGTTGTATTGATTGGTTGATTGATAGTGGGGCTTCCAAACACATGACTGGGTTCAAGGAATCTTTTATGAACCTTTCTGAACATGAATCACCCCATAAGGTGAAACTTGGGGATGATTATCAATATCCAATCAAAGGAAGTGGTGAAGCTTCTTACAACCTAGATTCTGGAAAATCTCTGAAGATGAAGGAAGTCCTCTATGTACCTGGACTCAAGAAGAACTTACTCTCCATCTCTGCTTTAGATGCAAAAGGTATGAGGGTTGCATTTGTTGATGGCCAAGTACTAATGTGGCCAAAGGGAAAGACCATGGATGATGCAGTAGTGATTGGAGAGCAAGAGGGAGGCTTGTATAAACTAAAGGGTCAACCTAAACATGCCATGATACATGAATCCATGGAGCCAAGTGAACTTTGGCATAGGAGACTTGCTCACATGCACTATAGAGCACTTCCAATTGCAAGCAAGGCTGTAGAAGGTCTTCCTGAAATCAAGACCAAACATGAAGGTGTTTGCAAAGGATGTGCAAAAGGTAAGAACATTAAGAAGGCTTTCCCAAGCAGTGAAAGCAAGGCAAAAGACATCCTGGAAATCATCCACTCAGATGTATGTGGCCCCATGTCATCCAGTTCCCTAAGTGGGTATGTTTACTATGTATCATTCATTGATGACTTCTCCAGGAAGACTTGGGTATACTTCTTGAAGGGCAAAGATGAGGTGCTTGATAAATTCAAGGAATTCAAAACCTTGATGGAGAATCAAACTGACAAGAAAATCAAGACATTCAGATCTGACAATGGTGGAGAATTCACCTCAAATGACTTCAAGAAGCTTTGCAGTGATTCAGGGATTAAGAGGGAGTTGACTGCTCCTTATAATCCTCAACAGAATGGAGTTGCAGAAAGGAAGAACAGAACTATCATGGAAGCAGCAAGGTCAATGTTGCATGACCAGGATCTTCCTATGCATCTATGGGCAGAAGCAGCTAGAACAGCTGTATATGTGCAGAACAGAACACCCCACAAGATATTGGACAACAAGACACCAGAAGAAGTCTTTTCTGGTAAGAAACCTGAAGTCAGCCATCTCAGAATATTTGGTTGTCCAGTATACACTCATGTCCCAAAGGAGAAGAGGACTAAACTAGATCCTTCAGGAAAGAAGGGTATCTTTGTGGGTTATAGTGAAAGCTCGAAGGCTTACAGAATATATTTTCCAGGGTTCAAGAAGATTGATGTCAGCAGGGATGTAACATTTGATGAGAATTCAGCATTCATCAAATCAAGAAAGGCACCTACCGAAGTTTATGAAGAACCTAAGGAAACAAGATTTCAGGACACTACCATGACTGAAGCAGTTCCAGAAACTGCTCGTGAGTTTGAAGATCCACAAGAACCTGTAGATCCACCCCGTGAGGATAACTCTCACAAGAGGAAACCTGCATGGGCTAGAGAGCTCATTCATGATGCAGAAAGATTTGGCATTCCAGAAGAAGAACACAGAGCAAAGAAGAGAACCAGATCACACACCAGTTATGTTGCTTTACTCTGTGACATCATGAACAAAGAGCCTTCCAGTTATGAAGAGGCAGCAGAAAAGAAAGAATGGAAGGATGCTATGGTTGAGGAATACCAATCAATTATGAAGAATGATGTTTGGGATGTTGTCCCAAGACCTAAAGGGAAGTCTGTTGTGACTTCCAAGTGGATCTACAAAATCAAGCATGCTGCAGATGGCAGTGTGGAAAAATATAAAGCAAGATTCGTAGCTCGTGGTTTCTCTCAGAAGGAAGGAATAGACTATGAAGAAACCTTTGCACCTGTAGCCAGATATACTTCCATCAGAACAGTACTTGCCCTGGCTGCAGCAATGAAATGGAAGATACACCAGATGGATGTCAAGACTGCTTTCCTGAACGGTGTAGTAGAAGAGGAAGTATATGTGGAACAGCCACTCGGCTTTGAAATACATGATAGGGAATCTTATGTATGCAGATTGAAGAAAGCCTTGTATGGCTTGAAGCAAGCCCCCAGAACCTGGTATGGTAGGATGGACAGTTTCCTATCTAGTTTGGGCTTTACCAAGAGTAAAGCGGATTCCAACCTTTACTACAAGGTTGAGGAAGGGAATCCTGTGATTCTACTACTATATGTGGATGATCTATTTGTGACAGGAGATGACAGAATGATTGCAGATACCAAGAGGAAGCTTGCAGCTGAATTCGATATGAAAGATTTGGGAATGATGCACTATTTCCTAGGTATGGAGGTCTGGCAGAATGCAGGTGGGATCTTCCTTGGTCAAGGGAAGTACACAGTAGATATCCTGAAGAGATTTGGGATGATGGATTGCAAGGCCATGGCCACACCTATGGCATCGAATCTGAAGCTTCTTTGTGATGCTTCATCTGAGCTAGTTGATGTTTCTATGTATCGTCAGATGATTGGGTCCTTGATGTACCTGACGAACACGAGACCAGATATTTGCTTTGCTGTGAACACATTGAGCCAGTTCCTGACGGATCCAAGGAGTGTTCACCTGGTTGCTGTAAAGCATGTTCTGAGGTACCTGAAGGGTACAGTGGATTATGGGCTCAGATATGAGGCGAATCAAAAGTTTAACCTGCTGGGTTATGTTGATTCAGATTGGGCTGGCAGTGCTGCAGATAGGAAGAGCACATCTGGGTGTTGCTTCAGTATGGGATCAGGTGTGATCTCTTGGTTTAGCAGGAAACAGTCCTGCGTAGCACTGAGTACAGCTGAGGCAGAGTATGTTGCAGCCTGTTCAACTAGTTGTGAGGCAGTATGGCTACGGAAGCTACTGTCTGAGTTATTTGATCTCCCGTTGGAGGCTACTGGTATCTTCTGTGATAACCAGAGTTGTGTGAAGCTGTCCGAGAACCCAGTGTTTCATGACAGGTCGAAACACATAGAGATCAAATATCACTACATCAGGGATATGGTGCAGAGAGGAGCTGTGAAGCTCCTGTATGTTGCGACGGACGAGCAGATTGCAGATGTGTTGACGAAGCCACTAGCCAGGGTGAAGTTCGAGTACTTCAGAGAGAGGCTTGGCGTTCTTCAGATCGAGGACACTTCGAGGAAGAAGTGATGGACACATTTGCTGAAGCCATTCCAAACATGTTGGAAGGAGGATCCTTCACATGGCTGTGGATGTAAGCGCTGGATGATGAGCATCAGGATGATGTTCTGGTTTCTGCTGGATATGATCAGTTGGATCATTTTTTGTATGTATGTACGCATCATGTTGGATGCTGGATATGATCAGTTGAATCATTTATGTATGTATGTACGCATCATGTTGGATGCAGGATATGATCAGTTGGATCATTTTTGTATGTATGTATGCATCATGTAGATGCTGGATATGATCAGTTGGATCATGTGTATGTATTTTGTATATGCATCATGTTGGATGCTTGGACCATGTATATGTGTATGTATCAGGTGGGTACGTTGTATGATCAGATGGATCATATATGGTGATATGTATCATGTATTTGTATTTGTATCAGGTAGATACTTGGTATGCATCAGGTAGATGCATTGATGATCAGGAGGATCATGTATGATGATATGTATCAGGTAGATACTTGGTATGCATCAGGTAGATGCATTGATGATCAGGATGATCATAGATGACGAGCTTCAGGATGTTGCTCCAGATGACATGCAGCAGGATGTTGCAGTGATGATGATCAGGATGATCATGGGTACATCAGGATGATGTATGGTGAGTATCAGTTTGATACTCTGTGGCCGTGGATCAGGTTGTGCAGATAAGCATGTAATTTGTGCCCTGGGATATTTGCAGATGGTCTTTCGAGGTTTTGCCTATGGCATGTAATTTGTGCCCTGGGACATCTGGCAAATGCTCTTTCGAGGTTTTGCTTGGGAGGACATATAATTTGTGCCCTGGGAGATCTGCAGATAGTCTTTCGAGGTTTTGCCTATGGCATGTAATTTGTGCCCTGGGATATCTGGCAGATGCTCTTTCGAGGTTTTATCCTATGGCATGTAATTTGTGCCCTGGGAGATCCGATAGGTTGAGCTGTGTGCTCGTAATCAGTCCTGGGATGCTCTTGCGAGGTTTTGCCATGACCACATGTAATTTGTGCCCTGGGAGATCCGATAGGTTGAGCTGTGTGCTCGTAATCAGTCCTGGGATGCTCTTGCGAGGTTTTGTGGTGAGGTCACATATAATTTGTGCCCTGGGAGATTTGCAGATGGTCTTTCGAGGTTTTGCCTATGGCATGTAATCTGTGCCCTGGGACATCTGGCAAATGCTCTTTCGAGGTTTTGTGACGCACGTAAAAGTCCTGAGGATTCCACAGTATGGCCAGTGATGACGAAGACCTGCAGGTGGTGGGCCTACATCCAGTATGAAAAAGGACTGGCTCTGTAGAACTTCCAATGACGAGTAGAGACAGAGATTGGATGAGATAGCAGCAGTAGTGACGATGACGATGACGATGCATCGATGACGATGATCCAGAGAAGAAGACTTGTCTAGAAGATCTGTGTCGAGAAATACCTTCCTAGTTAAGAGGGAGTGTTGATGTATATGTAACTTCGGAATGTATTTCATCTGTGTATTATATATATATTTATTGTACCCTTATAAGAGATGTGTTATTCCTCTATAAGGAAGTGTCGTCATGTGGATTGACAAGTGTCGCAAGTGTGTGTACTTGCCGATGGGTTATTAGACCACCTTATGGGGTCGGCCCTATTTAATATATATAATATAATGTGGATGTACTCAAGTAGACAAGTCGGCCCCAGTAGGTCACTGGGCAAAAAGGTGAGTATAAATAGAGATAGGAGATCTCTATTTTACTCACTCGGAAAAGTATCTATCTCTCTCTCTGAAAAGTGGCGCACTAGTGAGGAGGAGGAGGATCATCTGCTAGGAGACTATCTCTGTATTATTTGGTTGTATTTTGGTTGAGCCATTGCTCTCTCTATCTCTGAGGAAGTTGTGGGGTTTTTCACCTTAGGGTTTTCCCCACGGAAACTCTGTGTCTCTTGTCTCTATGCTTTTGATTCTTGTGATGCTTGTGATGCTTGTCATATTATGATTGTCATGCATTGATATACTGTAGATGTTATTCTCTCAGCAAAGATCCTATAGTATTGTGATTTAATACTGAAATTTAACATACATGACCCCAAATCTATGTCTACTGCATATATGGCGTGTTTTTTAGGTTCATCTAGATCACTTACCAAATAATCGACTCTCTTTTCAGTGTATAACCTCCTGTGCACCCTTAATACTGGAATAGTAGCAAAAGACATGTCCATCTGCAAGGTTCCTTTCAACTTTGAAGCCCATGATCTAGACATCAACATACCAAATTTTGCTGGAATATCAGCAACTACAACATCCATAAGAACTCCCTTGACTGGTATTTTACTGAGATTAACCATCAAATCTTTGATTAGCCCTAATCATTTGACTTTCTTCGAGTTGAAAGAGAATAAGTCATCATATGGCCTCGTGATCTCCAAACCCAAAGATTCTACTACAATCTTTGGCATCAAGTTATGAGAAGCTCCAGAATCCAACATACAGTTATGCAGAATCTTATCGTGAATATTCAAATCTACATAGAAAGGTGGGATTTCTCCAAAGCTATTATCTTCCATTCTTGAGCCCAGGCAAATATTAGGAGCATCATTGTCCAGTTCCAAAGTATCTAGTTCTACTGGATTTTCCACTTGTATCATCTTAAAAATTTGTTCCTTATATTCTTTGTTTTTTAATATCTCGTTAAAAGGCACATAAATTTTGACTTTGGACATTTCACTTTGTATATTGAAAGGAGTCGAATTTTTATCAATTTCTTTTACTAGATCTTTCTTGTTCTCTGAGGCCCTTTTAAGTGTAACCCTGTTTTCTTCGTTTCCTATTTTTTGTACACTTTGACTAGTAGAAGGTTTATCTGTAGACCCCTTAGGTTCACCTATTAATTTTTTCCCTTTATCTATCAAAACATCCCTATTTCTCAAATTTATCTTCCTCTGAAGATCGTTTATAGCACTTTGGTAACCGATTTGATATTGATCCATTTCTATCTCCAAAGTACAACATTCCCCTTCTGCACGGAACATATCATGTTCATCTTTAGTTAGATAGACTTCTGAGTCCAGACTACCACAATGATGAATTTCACTTTCATCCATTTCTGCTTCTCCTTCATCACAAACATAATTCTCAGGAAAAGTGTTAACACCTAAAAAGTGCTCACTAGCTCATTTCCCTATTCACATGACCCATTTGTCCACTTTTTCACCATCTGAGCCTCTGAAACCAACAAAAGGTCACCAAAAGACCTTGGTACACCCCTTTTTCCATTAAAAAAGATTATTTTTCCAAGAAAATCATAAAAAAACCCTCAAAAAGGGTCCAAATTCCCAAAAATATTAAAAAGGGAATTAAAATATTATTTTTATTCAAAAAAGGAAAAAGGAGGGAAAATTACCTAAACCATGTTGGTCAATACCATTGGTTTCCACAAAACCACAAATGGTATTCCTCACCACCAAAACCTATAAAAAGGTGGTAGGGGCTCCTCATTTCACATCCTTCCATTATCTCATCCTTATGCTGCTGAAATCTCCCATGAGCACTTTTAGCCATTGAAGCAACCTTGGAGAAAGAGACCTATTGGAGTTTGGAGCTACTCATCTTGGGAGTTGCTCAACATCAACCTTCACCATTGGAGGTAATATCGCAAGCACTTGCTTGCCCCCCACTTTTCAATACAAAAATTATTTCTTATGTTTCTTGTTCTTGATTTTTGAAATATTTAAATTATTTGCTTAGATTCTTGTTTAGATCCATGAAAAGTATTGTTTATTTAGTTTATTGTTTTTATTTCTATTGAAACTGCTACTACTAGTTAGTAGGTGCCCATAGCACTAAGCTTGGTTGCAAAACCGAGCCAACAAAAAGGAGGTCTTATAGGATTTTCTTCCACATTCCTTGGATTCCTTTGATCTCTTGGTCTCACAGGTGGAACCAAAGGCCTTCTGAAATTAGGGTTTCTGATAGGAGGTTCTGCTTGCTCTCTATTCTGGGTTTTTTTATCTACCACTAATCTGTCCAACAACTTCTCCATAGTTTTCATCATTACTTCAAATTTAACATCTGTAGAGGAAGAAGAGGCTATGTTTTGATTATCATCCTTAATCTTCCTCCGCTCTAGGTCCCTATGCTGCATCTTTCCATAAGCCATCATATTAGTTTCAACTTCTACTGCATATTTCATCATTATTGCCAAAGTGGTAGACCTCCTTTCTCTCAACATGCATGAAAAATCACCTTCAAAAGCATCTGCATAATGCAACTTAGCTGCTCCTACTGGAGGTTTTATGTCTGCAGGGATGGAATTATAAACCTTCATGAATCTGGTAGAGAATTCTTGAACTGACTCGAAACCTCACTTTTTTAGATTGTTGTATTGTGTTAGGATTTGTGAAGGATTCTTTTTGTCTTCCCATCTCTCGAGTAAAAGAGTTGTAAAATCCTTGTAACTTGCAACTGACCCTGCAGCCAAAGCTCTGAACCATTTTTGACTTCACCTCGCAGAATTTGAGCAAATAACCTCATTTTTGCGTCATCATAATCCACTTCTTCCAAATCAATGAAATCATTGAAATTATCAACATGTTGTTGAGCTGTATAATCATTTTGTCCATCAAAAGTGATGATTCGCTGACTATAATTTTGAGGCAAATCATGTAAAACTGCAGCTAAAACCAAAGGAGCAAATTGGGTAGCCATGGGTGTTGAAATATGAGGTGGGACAATCACTGGCTGCTGTACCACAAGCTTATGACCCTGTATAGGCACCCTTTGGACTTTGGGTCCTTTTCAATCAGCTTTCTTAGATTTTTGCAAACTTTCCCAAACAAATTTCAAAGAATATTCCCACAAACTATCTGGATCTACTCTTGTTTCTTTCAAATCAGACTCTGATTTAGTTCTAAACAAAGTTCTTTCACCTAAACCAATATTTTCATCCTCAAATAAATTTTCTTGAAAAGAAGGAAATAAGTCTAATGCCTGAGAAGTACCTTCTTTTATCTTGTTCTTGCCTCTGTTTGTCTTGAGGAGTCTTTCTGGATCTTCCACATCGGAGAAGAACTATGAACCTGGATTTCTTCTCGTAGCCACACTGTCTGTTTTTGAGTACTTTCAGAACTTAAAAATTATCACAAGTGAATTCGCCAGGGAAATATCTACAACCAACTATTAGATCTTAAAACTTCCTTGCCCAAGAAATTTGACCTCTTTTGTCGTTTCTCCGAGGGAAAATTTCACCTTCGTTCCCTGGCAATGGCGCCATAATGTTATCACTTAGATTTTATCCCTGGTTGTAAAAGGATAATACCTAAGGTAACTTATTTCAAACCAATCTTTAGGAAGAAAATTTAGCCATTTTTCCCACCAGAGAGGGCTCTCTCACCAAAATATATATAAATGATAAAAATATATTAAAACATACTCAATTTCTCGAAATGATTTGCTTGGTTGAAAAGGAAACAAGAAACATTGGGCATGGAGTCAATACTCAGATATTTAAAGTGTACCAGCAAGTGATTTATACCAAATAGATTTTCACAGAGGTAAGATAGAAACCATATCACAGTCAATTTAATTTTTGCAGGTGGTATAGGAAGAGATGATGACAATCCATCAACAACAGGCATCAAACTAGGATGAATCCATTGCCAATTTTAGAGAAATAAATGGATGCTCAAATGCGATAAAATGAGGCATAACCAATATGAATCCCAATTTATTTCATACATTCCTCTAAGCATAGAAGAAAAACATAATGGAAGGTGTAACAAAGATAGTGAACATGCACATATAAAGATAAAGGAAAAGACAGACTGTAAAAATGATCAACACATGAATCTCTGGTCTCAAAAGATAGATATTTTCACTGTATGGTTCTTATTTATTTCATCAAAAACTTCGACTTCCAAAACTTATTGTCTCTCAAGAGGTTTCCAACCCTTTCAAAAATGATTCATATTGTCTTTTATACAAAATTGAAAGAAGCTTGACATAACTGCTTCTTTTAACTAGTAACCGAAAGTAACTAAAATGTCTTAACATAAAGATAAAGTCTTCAAACAATATTACAATTTTTTTGAAAAATGAATTACATAAATGTTTGCCACTTGGCAAAAATCACAAGAGCAACTTCACATACGAACATTGTATTTCATTTTTCTGTATTTGTCCACATATTTCCATTGGCCCGCCATGGGTAAATCATAGCTAGTCATCTCCTTTACCAAGACTCACATCTCAATGTGATCTGCATAAGAAACAGGGGGAAGATTTTCGCAAATTGAGACTATCATATTTAACATTTCAAAGTCTACAACTTTTTCCATCAAGATTTTTCCTGTAAGCAAATGCTCCAAATGTCGAAAATTCTCATGATTCATTCTTATATCAAACAACAGCTTCTTGTACTCATTTGGGGTGATCAATTCATTGTTTGCCTCCCAGAAAGCAGGGAGTCCTTTGATTATTAGTTTCTCAAATTGCTTTTTAAAACATATTACTTTCCCCCTCATTTCTCCAGCTTTGCTCTCAGTGTTCTCGACGTGTGAATATTTCCCAAGGATTCTTATGGCCCATGTGATGAGTGAAATTCTGTTTTTAATTTCCAATACTGTCAAATCTGCCTCAGTCAAGCTGTTTAAAAATGTAATAGCATTTTGTGTTGTTTCTTTTGGCTTTCTGTTCAGGTTTTCCTTGATAGATGTGCAGCTCTCAAAAGCATCTTTTGCTACTTTTTCTTTAACCCTCATATAATCCAGGTATGGCCTTAGTTTTTTAACTTCTTTGTTAAGATCCTAGTGGGTGGCCTTCACTAACATCTCGAGGTTTTGGTGTAATGGTTCGTATCATCTGGTATCAGAGCATCCACCCAGGTTCAATTCACAGAGTGGGTGGCAACGTCGGCATTGTAGTGTTCGCCCGAGACTCGTATGGCGCAAAGGGGACACCACCGTACAGGTGCACATCCAGCCCAGAGTCTGGACTGCGGAGAGTGGTGGGATGTTAAGATCCTAGTGGGCGGCCTTCACTAACATCTCGAGGTTTTGGTGTAACAGTTCGTATCATCCTTTTATAATCATGTCCCATACCAAATGCTTGCACCCTTGCATGGCAGCTTGTTCTGTCACATGAGCTGTTGATTTTCTATTATTATCAGATAATTCTTGGTTTTTCCCTTGCAAAGTTTTAATTTCTCTATCTTTTGTTTCCTTTTCCTCTTTCAGTCTATACATTTTTTCTTTTAATTCCTTAATTTCAACATCCTTTAAACTTATTTGCAACATGGATTGCAAGAGACTGTCTACTTCGCTTTCACTTCCACCTGAACTGGCATGTGTTTGTTGTTGGCCTAAATCCACCAATTTCTTCTTCACATCTTTTAATTGCTCTTCTAAACAAATCTTTTCCTTTTCCAAATGAACTTTCTCCTCAGCAAGTTTCAACATTTTTGCGGTGACATCTTTCACTTCATCTGACAGCTCTTCCTTTTCTTTTTCTAAAACAGTCAATTCGGCTCCTTGGATAAGCTGAGTTTCTGGAATTTTCAGCTTCTTCTTTAATGTTTGAATTATGCTGTCTTTTTCTTTGAGTAAGTCTACCCCTACACTTCCTTCTTTACTTATCAGATCTGATTGCAATTTCTTTATCTACTGCTGTCGAGACTTATTTTCGATTTTCTCCTATCTCAACTGATTATTCAATTTGTCTACCACATTTTTCAATTTATCTACCCTCATAACTGCTTCTAGGAAATCTAAGTATATTACTTCTACTGTTTATTGGTGTAGAAGAATTTTGTCTGGAGCATTGATTTTCGATAGATCAAATTTCATCTTCGAAATCTTATCTTTGGTAACTACTGATAATTTTAAAGAATTTTCCTTAACATTCCTGCTCGTGAATAAACTAACTTTTGTACTAGAAATACTTCTGACTTTTGGAAACAACTAGCTGGTTTGCCGAGATGATTCCTGTTTATTTTGGCCGTGCTCATTAAAAACATCTAATATATTACATGGTCTATTTACATTACTTTCTGCTTGGATTTCTTGTAGATTATATTCAATTACTGTGACCACCGGTATTTTGATTTCGGGCCCTTTTTCATCTTCAGTGAATGTCACGAGCTCCTGCTGCTCGTCTGCTTTTAACCTTTTCAGTTTTTCACTTTCTTCATCTTCAAGGTTGATTATATCTTGGATGGTTCTTTTAGATCCAACCATTCCCGTGTCCATTGTGTTTTCAGTTCCTGCTATCATATCTATCATCATTAATTCATTCCCTTGAGAAATAGAAGCTATGTCTTTACCTTCTTCATAGTCCAACCAGTTGGCCCTGTTAGACATTTCATCAATCTTTTGATGATCCAGTGGTCTGATACGGTGACTCACCCTCCGATTTGATATTAGGGACAGTGGATCATAATCAATAGCTATATCAGTTTCGAATTGCATATCTTTCAATAATTTCTCTATGTAAACGATAGCATTTTTTCTTTTTACAGTGAAAGGGCCAACTGTAAATGGATATTTGATGTCTGACGCTTGTTTAAAAAACAAAAAATTGTTATCTTCAATAATTAATTTATGTCTAAGGAAATCCAAGGCAAAAACCCTTAATGTAAGGAATGCTGGTAAAACATAAGGTTTATGTCTGAAGCCATACAACCTAATCACCGTATTGTCTTTCGACAAAAACCAATCTCCCACAGCAAATTCAGTGCTCAATTGCAGAAATGTTTGCATTTCTGGCAATACCCTAGGCATCTTTTCTCCAGTGGACTTGTGAAAATTATTTCTTGAAACTGCAACTCTACATGGCTGGCCATCATGACCATTTTTATCAAAAACGACTAGAACCTGAAGTGCCTGAGCACAGGGAAATTGGCCATCTGCCAACGGATTTTCTCTGCCAAGAATTCTTCAAAATTAAGTCAGGGAATTTGAATTTTGTCAATTCCTAGTGGAGTTATACTCATTCTATATAAAAGGTCTAACTAAAACTTAGTTACATACAAGTCTATGTCAAAACCTAGGACTAAAGCCAACAGTGACAAAACCAATTGAGTGTTCTCATTAAACAAAGAAATATCTACAAGGTAAGGGACATCAGAAATGCTTTCTTTTGTTTTAAGATAGGTGGATAGGAACCTTTCCTTATCCTCTGGAAGGGTTTGTTGATAGGAATCAATAATAGAGGTCTCAGAGAATCTTTCAGATTTGAGGGTTTGGGACAGATTTACTTCTAGGGCTTCAACTATGATAGAGGGTTCGATTTTGCAGATGACTTAGGTTTTTTGATTATTTAAGATAACCCTTTCTTCTCTGGAGTAATTATTGACACACCACGACACAAACTCTAGAAAGGATGGGGTCTGGTCTGGGCAGAAAGGAAACAAGGATGACTGGCGAACTATGTGGACATCTATACCTTCTTCGAAAAATTTTAATAGTTTAAACTTGACCTTAGTAACCGGCAACCTAACTAGGGTATCGTAAACGTCCCCATCCGTGTCTTCTAGGGCTTCTCTGGACTTAAAAACATCAATATCGTGTACAGTCTCCATTTAGATTCTTTCGAAAACAAATTTCTTTTCTTTTCTTTTAAAAATATATGAGCTAGGTGACCAGATCCTACCTGTTCTAGACACGTCCTTTATCCTCCTGGCGTGACTGGCAGACTGCACTGGTCTTCGAAGCTTCTAAGCACAGTGACACATAGATAATATGCCATTTTTCAAAAGTTCTATGTTTTATATAGGCCTTTTTGTTTATCCCTCCTGCAACATTCCCCACATGTTCTTTTATCAGCCATTGATCGCACGCATCTGTGATCTAAGCCATCAGATCGCTTGCCTTTTTATTTCTTCTGGCAGTATCCACAATCTCCACAATGGTTTTACTTCCCAGCTATATATTCGTGTAGATCAATTGTTGGTTGACACCTGTTACGACGGTTTTGCATCCGCAACCACCTTCCAATCCAGCGAGCATACACCTTTCCCCATGCGGACGGGCTCTCATCCCTTGATCTTCCTTTGACATGTCTCGACCATTAGATCATAGCCGATACTTGGCGCGTTTCCTACACTATTACGTGCCTACCACATGCCATGACCCACACCCTTTCACCTTTTATCATGGGTGGTTTCCGCATGGCACAATGGTAGGTTTTGATACCACCCTTGCGATGATGTGCCCCAATAACACTATGACATGTACCTTAGCGGTATGTTTACCGCAACCACTCATCAAAGTTTGTAAACGAACGTTTTGGTGGTGTGGATACCACGACAGCCGTCGATTTCTCCCTTGTTGTGTTCCGCCGTTGGATCTTACCAAATTTTAACCCTTTTAATAGTTTGTCATGGACTGTTGTATTTGTGGGTTTTTATTGCTAATTTTTATTTAGCAACTTATTTTCCTAGTAACTTATTTCTAGGTCTCTTACACTTAGGAAAATTGTGGCAATTTTTCAAACCCTTTTTTTTTTTAAATTTGAAACATAGTGTTAGCAACAGTATTAATGAGGTAGTGTATCTTTGAAGATATGTCCAAACACATTGCTCCAAAAGCTCTATGGCAGTCATTAAACCAATAATCCATCTCTTCTGAGGACAATGGTTCTTTGACAGCTCCAGTAGATATCTCATAGAGACATTGTCTCTTAATATATGCACTCATATTTGACTTCCACTGAACATAATGGAATGGTGTAAGAAGAGGAATTGAATTCGAATCAATGAAGTTGTACCTGCAAAAGAAACCTTGAAAATTATATTGGAACGCTCATCTAGATCTAATATATGAGCTCCTTCAGCTTTGATACCATTGGATAATTCTATGGTTTTGATACCATGTACGAATTCAACAAGCCAAGAATATTGAAACATAGAAGTCCTCACTAAAATATTGCTCAAATATTTGCATAATTAAGAGGAAAAAGCTAAGCACAAATATGTGAAATTGAACACAAAATAATGTCAATTCCATGATGATCATATTCATTAATTATAATACAATAAATAATACATCTTGGGAGAGAAAATAGAATTCCTAGAAGTCAAGTTGAAAATCTCACAAAAGGCAGGCTCACTAAAAGCTAGAAAAAAACCCAGGTAGCAAAAACACTTTCCAAATCAGTCTAAAGACTCATGAATTGGAAAAATCAATATTGGTAGCTAATGAGTGAATAAAAATGAAAGTGATCATGGATTTTGGAGAGAATAAAAGCAAGGAGCGATATTTGGACAAAAATATCCAGTTTCTAAGTCAACTAGCTTTACCTTATCCACTAGAAAGCAGAAAAAGCAGGATAAAGTTGTCTAAAGTAGGGAGGTGCACTTCTAATCTAGGAATAACATACAATCAAAGAAAATCAATCAAGATATTATCAAGAATCTATCCAAGTGCACCCTAGTGACTCAGGATGGAATGTGGTACAATAAAAGAAAAAATTAGGCCAACTTACCTAGTCTAAACCTAGGAAAATAATAAAAAAATGTTAATAAATTTTATCCTAAATCTAAAGTGGGTTTTCAATATTCCAACATTGAAGGGATGGAATTTGATCCTGTTAGCATAATTGAGTTCCATGAGGTACTGCAAGTGTGTTTGGGTAGGTTCGATGTGGGATCATGAGCCACGACTTCATGGTTGAGGAATTTCCAAACTTGACCCCCTTATGCAAACTTTACAATGTCTCTTATTGAGTGAAACCCTATATTATGAAATTGTGAAACAAGATGAGATTTGGGCCATGTACCCACACAAGAGAACCACCCCTAGAATTATTTTGATGTCTGGATTCTGAAAAAGTTTACGGTTCTGTGATTTGAGCCACTATCATCATTTTATGCCCCATTTAAATTCACCTCCTAAAGCATTTCAGGGACACATGTTGAATCCCTACTGAGGGCATAGAATTTGATCTGGGAAGAAAAATTGAGTTCCTTGAGATCCTGCAAGTGTGTTTGGGAAGGTTCTATGTGGGAATGCTAGCCACAAGTTCCCATTTGAGGAATTTGAAAAGTTGACCCCTTGTGCAAACTTTGCATTGTCTCCTACTGAACAACACCCTATATTATGAAATCGGGAAACAAGATGAGATTTGGGACATGGACCCATAGGAGAGAGGAACCCCTAGCATTATTCCAATTTCCACATTCCAATAGAGTCGAGGATTGATCTATCTAAGCCACAGTTATCATTTTATGGCCCGTTTAAAATTGTCTCCTGGAGCCTTTGAGGGACACATGTTAAATAACTATCGAGAGCATAGAAATTGATTTCGGCAGCAAAATTGAGTTCTGTGAGATCCTACAGGTGTGTTTAGGCAGGTTTAACATGGGAATGCTAGCCATGAGTTCACAATTGAGGAATTTCCAAAGTTGACCCCTTATGCAAACTTTTATGTCTCCTACTAACCAAAACCCTAGATTATGAACTTGTAAAACTGTTGGTTGTGGAACCTGATCTCCAGATTCAAAGATATTATTATTCAGCCGTGTTTGTACCCCAGTTTTATATGATATGTAGGTGGATTGTAAACTCACCCCAGTGGGGATAATCCCCCCTAGTTGGGGGGTTTGGGGGCAATGCCCCCGAAGAAATTTTTTGAGGCTGTTTTCACCAGCTCTTTTCGGGCCCATGGTTTTTCGGTATCCTATGGTATTTTTCCATTGTATTTCCCTTATAAAAGAAAGACATTGTGATACGGCTAGGGATGATGTATTAGGATTTATGCTTTGTAAAGATCTCTGAGATCAGGAGAGAGACTGTGAGACAGTGAAGAGGAAGTACAACGGCTGTGCTGCAGGTTGTATCCCTTCACCTTGTTGGACGGTAATAATAATAAGGACTGGCAAATTTAGTGTGGACGTAGCCCAAGTTGGGTGAATCATGATATATCTGTGTCTCTCTTGTATTGTGTATGTGTGATTATATTTGCATTTCTGTTTATTGTTATTGCTTTGCGATCCTATTTTTCTAACAATTGGTATCAGAGCCAAAGGTCTACTTGGATTATAAACTCCCAGGAAATGAGGGTTTATGGTTCGAGTGGGAGCAATGGCAGAAGAAGGAATGTTTAAGGTTGAGAAGTTTAACGGCCAGAACTTCGGGTTATGGAAGATGCAAATGGAGGACTATCTGTAGCAGAAGGATCTATTCGTGCCGTTGGGAGGAAGAGCAAAGTAGCTAGTGGCTATGAAGGATGAAGAATGGGAGGTTCTTGACAAAAATGCTCTAGGAACAATACAATTGAGTCTGGCTTCGTCGGTGGCTTTCAATATCTCAAAAGAAACAACAACGGAGGGTTTAATGAGCGCATTGGGTAAGTTGTATGAAAAACCCTCGGCCTCCAACAAGGTATTTCTAATGAAGCATTTATTTAATATGAAGATGTCTGAAGGTGGATCCATTACTGATCATTTAAATGAGTTTAATACAGTTACAAATCAGCTAAGTTCTGTAAGTGTGAACTTTGATGATGAGGTTAGGGATCTTCTAATCTTGTGTTCATTGCTAGAAAGCTAGAATAGCTTGGTCATGGTTGTAAGTAACTCTGTCTCTGGTTCAAACACCTTGAAATTTGATGATGTTATTGGTGTTATTCTTAGCGAGGAAATGCGAAGAAAAAGCACAGGCGAGACATCAGGTAATGCATTGACCATGAAGAGCAGGGGAAGACAAAGGAGAGAGGAAAGAGCCAAGGTAATCGTGGAAAGTCTAAAATGGGCAGATCCAAGTCTAGACTGGGAAAGATAGAGTGATGGAACTGTGGAAAGAAAGGACATCTGAAGAAAGACTACAAATATCCAAAGAAGAAAGGAGATGCATAGAAGGAAACTACCCAGGAAGCAAATGTAGTAGGTGATGTGTTACAAGATGCTTTGATTCTTGCATTAGATAATACTAGTGATTATTGGGTAGTAGATTCAGGTGCTTCATGTCATGCTACACCCCATAGGAAATACTTTCATGAGTATGTTCCAGGTGATTTTGGACATGTTTTATTGGGTGATGATGAGCCATGTAAAATTGTTGGAATGGGTAAAGTATGGATAAAAGCTAAGAATGGAACTGATTGGCTGATGAAAGATGTTAGGCATATTCCACCTATGAAAAGAAATTTGATCTCAACAGGACAGTTGGGAGATGGCGGCTGTCTATCTACATTCAGAGAAAAGTGGTGGAAGATCACTAAAGGATCAATGCTGATACCAAAAGGAGATAGGGTAGGTACGTTGTATTTATGTCCTCATAATACTGACCATTCTATCACTTTAGCTTCCACAGGAATAGATACAGCATTGTGGCATCATAAGCTTAGCCACATGAGTGAGAAGGGGATGCGGATTCTCCACTCAAGGAAGTTGCTGCCAGATTTGATGTAGGTAATTTTGGAATTCTGTGAGAACTGTGTTTATGGAAAACAGAAGAGATTCATATTTCTCAGGGTTTGTAAACAGAAGAAGAATGAAAATTTAGAGCATGTGCATACAGATGCATGGAGACCGGCTCAGGTATAATCTCTTGGTGGCTCTCATTATTATGTTACATTTATTAATGATGCAACAAGGAAAACTTGGGTTTATTCCATTAGACAGAAATCTGATGTGTTTGCTACTTTTAAGAAGTGGAAAGCTTTGGTTGAGAATGAGATAGGAAAAAGATTGAAGTGTCTCACATCTGATAATGGAGGTGAGTACTGCAGCAAGGGGTTTGATAGTTACTATTCATACCATGGGATTCGTAGAGAGAAGAAAGTCCCAGGAACACCACAAGAAAATGGTATATCAGAGAGGATGAACAGAATGATCATGGAGCATGCAAGGTGTATGAGACTGCATGCAGTGTTGCCCTTATAGTTTTGGGCAGATGCTGTAAATACTGATGTTTATTTAATAAACAGAGGACCTTCAAGTGCTTTGGATGGTGGTATTCCAGAGGAGGCATGGACAGATAAAAAGGTAAACTACTCATTTCTGAGAACGTTTGGTTGTGAAGCATTTGTCCATATTAATAAAAAAATAGAACAAAGCTTGAAGCTAAATCCAAGAAATGTACCGTTATTGGATATGGGGTTGATGAATTTGGTTATCATTTATGAGATTATGAAAATAAAAAAATCATTAGGAGTAGAGATATGATATTCAATGAAAAGGTCATGTATAAAGATCAGTTACAGGGAAAGAAATAGGAAAAGGAAAACACAGAGTACACAGTGCTTGATGAAATTAAAGAAAGTGAAGTTCCGAAGGTGACAGATAATCAAGAACAACAACAAGTAACTGAAACTCTTGTAAGTGTAAGAAGATCTACCAGGTTAAGTAGACTCCCTGAACGATACTCTCCTTCAATGTATTATTTATTGATGACTGATTCTGGTGAACCAGGATGTTATGAAGAAGCAAGTGCAGTAGCGGTGGAGTTGTTGTGATCAGTCTCCAAGTGGGAGATTATTGGTTGTGGAGCCTGATCTCTAGATTCAGAGATATTATTATTCAGCCGTGTTTGTACCCCAGTTTTATATGATATGTAGGTGGACTGTACACTCACCCCAGTGGGGGGTGTGGGGGGGCATCGCCCTCCAATGGGGTTCCAAGGAGGATCATCCCCCCTGGCTGGGGGGTCCGGGGGTAACGCCGCCGAAGAAATTTTTTGGGGCTATTTTCACCAGCTGTTTTCGGGCCCATGGTTTTGGGTATCCCGTGGTATTTTCCCATCGTATTTCCCTTATAAAAGAAAGACATTGTAATACGGCTAGGGATGATGTATTAGGTTTTATTCATTGTAAATATCTTTGAGATCAGGAGAGAGACTGTGAGATAGTGAAGAGGAAGTGCAGCAACTGTGCTGCAGGTTGTATCCCTTCACCTTGATGGATGGTAATAATAATAAGGACTGGCAAATTCAGTGTGGACGTAGCCCAAGTTGGGTGAACCATGATTTATCTGTGTCTCTCTTGTGATGTGTATGTGTGATTATATTTGCATTTATGCTTATTGTTATTGCTCTGCGATCCTGTTTTTTCTCACAAAAATAAGATGAGCAAAACCCTAGAATACAAGCTAGGGTTTATGATACAAACTAGGGTTTCTAGGCTAGGATCTATGGTTTCTAGGCTAGGATCCAGGCTCTAGGTTTAGAAGCTTAATGTTGAACTCCTCTATTGTGACCTTAACAAAAATGTAACCTTCACTCATGCAAAACAACTTATCAAGCATGCGAAGCTTCTGATACCTTATTTTAACAATTCCATCAGGAAGTTTCATCAAAACATAGGGTGTTCACTAATGTCCTTGGAGGACCAATTTTGAGATTCAAGGTAGAGGTAGAGGATAGATCCTAGAGGAAGGGGCACATGGTCCTATTGATAAATAGGATCCCAATATAGGCAAGGATTTTGATATGTAATTGTTTATTGTTGCTTGAAGTTTTTTGGACTCTATAGGCCATTTGGCCTCTTTGTTTATGTATTTTGGGTCAGATATGAATTGCACTTGATTTTTTTTAGTTGTATTCACCCTTGTTATATGCATGAGAAACTTTGCATATTTTTGTATAATGATTTCGATTCAAATCGATGCACATGAATATAAATATATAGTGAAAATGATTTAATTTCTATATGTATTATAATTTAGGCTAGCGCTTAGGCTACAAAATAGGGTTTCTAAGGTTTAGAATACAAACTAGGGTTTAGGATACAAATTAGGGTTTCTAGGCTAGGCTCTAGGTTTGCAAGCTTAATGTTGAACTCCCTTATCCCGATCTTAACAAAAATGTAACCTTCACTCATGTAAAACCACATATCAAGCATGGGAAGATTTGTTTACCTTATTTTAACACTTGCATTAGAACGTTTCATCAAAACTTAGGGTGTTCACTAATGTCCTTGGAGGACCAACTTTGAGATTCAAGGTAGAGGCATGGGCTAGATCCTGGAGGAGAGAGAACAGGGTGCTATTGATAAGTAGAATCCCAATATAGGAAAGGATTCTGATATGTAATTGTATGTTGTTGCTTGAAGTTTATGGGACTCTGTAGGCCATTTAACCCCTTTATTTACGTATTTTGGGTCATATATGGATTGAACTTGATGTTTTTTTAGTTGTATGCACCCTTTCTATATGCATGAGAAATTTGCATATTGTGTATAATGATTTGGATTCAAATAGATGCACATGAATATATATGTACAATGAAAATGATTTAATTTCTATGTGTATTATAATTTAGGCTACAAAATACAGTTTATAGGGTTTAAAATTCAAACTAGTGTTTAGGGTACAAACTAGGGTTTCTAGGATAGACTCTAGGCTCTAGGTCTACAAGCTTAATGTTGAAGTCCTCTATCGCGACCTTAACATAAATGTATCCTTCACTCATGAAAAACCACTTATCAAGCATGGGAATATTTTTATACCTTTTTTTAACAATTGCATTAGGAAGTTTCATCAAAACTTAGGGTTTTCACTAATGTCCTTGGAGGACCAACTTCGAGATTCAAGGTAGAGGTAGCCACTAGATCCTAGAGGAGGGGGCACAGGGTTCTATTGATAAATAAGATCTCAATATAGGAAAGGATTTTGATATGTAATTGTTTGTTGTTGCTTGAAGCGTTTTGGACTCTACACGGCATTTAGCCTCTTTGTTTATGTATTTTGGCACAACGAATAATTACACTTGATGTTTTTTTGTTGTATGCACCCTTTCTATATGGATGAGAAAATTTTGTGATATTTTAGGATTAGTATCACTCAATAGTAGCAGACCTCACTAAAACTCGCTCAAGAAGTGCAAAAAGAAGAAGAAATGGAGATTCAATAATCACTCATACACAAGAAATGACAAAAGCTATTGTATCATACATCAACTGTGAGCTGGCACTTTGTAAAGTGAATAATAACTTAATACAATAAAATGAATTCGAATGCCACTAAGGTCATTCGAGTTCTCCTCAATGTGTGGCTTGGATAACATTGGATACATCATCCAAATCACTGGCAGTAGTCACAATAGTCAAATAGTCAGTCAACTGAGTCTAACTGACTGCATGGGCACTAATCTAAGGAAGGAGACTCCAATGTGGGAGCATGAGGAGATTTCAATAGTTAGTATAGTTGATCTAGTCCGTCTGGAGGTCTATCTAAGTGGTTCAGTCAGTTAAACTAGTAATCAGTCCTCAAATCAAGGATCAAATCCACTAATCATGGAACTAACTGAGGAATCTCCTAAATAGGTGGAAGACACGCACTTGTACTCCAGTGATGAAAACAAAAATGCATCTGTGGCTAGGAGGGCTAAAACGGAGTAGAAACAGGCTCCTGGGGCTGAAATATTGAGGACTAGGTGCTCGGAGACTACCATACTGATGAGTAGATGCATGCATTTGCATTCATGATGACTGGATGCATGTAGAATTGCATGCATGCATGAAAAATATGAAAATGAAGGTGAGAAAATTCCAACACCCCCCGCGAGCCAAACTATGAGGAACAACTAAAATGGTAGGGCTCTGGTAACTGAGACCAAAGGTCACCCTATACAACAATCTAAATAAATAAAGTGAGGAAAGAGGGAAAAACCAGTGGGAAGAAATCCCCCCCTCAAGATAGATTTTGGTAGGATAATCAATCATGTACATCACTCACCCCAAATGGTAAGTAGGATTATCCACCGAAGAAAGATCTATCAGCAAGAAATGGATTAGTAATGTGAGAAGGATGAAACATTCCATTCTGAAAATGAGATCTGGTCCTCCTCGGATCAAGTGGATCTCAAACAAGATCTCCGACGGATCTAAGAGTAGTGGCTTCCCATCTAGGAAGAGGGGTCATGAAGTGCAAGATCATCAGGTTCTTATGGATCTGGATCTTCCATTCGCTCATCTTCATTAATAGGTGCTAGATCTTCAGGTTCTTGTGGATCTGGATCTAGCATTTTCTCTTCATCATCTTCACTCTCATACTCTAAATCTGAACTGTCATGTGATGAGGCTTCGCTCTCTTTCTCATCAACACTTCCAAACTTTGAATCTGAAATCTCATGTGATGAATCGTTGCTCTCTTACTCATCATCACTTCGAAAATTTGAATCTGAAGGTGGATCATGTTCCAAGAGCATGTGCTTGAATTCTCCTTCAGTGGAAGTAAGTGAATCTGGAGACTTCCTGAACTTGCTCTTTTGACCAAACATGGTGGGAACAAATCCAAAAATGTGAATATCATTCTGAAACATGTGATCCAAACCAACTGAGGTAGGATCAACTCCATGAATCTGCATGTAGTTCTTTGATATCTCCTTTGAACCAACATAGGTGAGATCATTACCAAATGAACTATGACATGATTATGGTGGATCTTCAACAATATCATTGGTGGATGCAACAGTGGTGGTGGCCCATTTTGCAATAGGAGTTGAACCAATAGATGTTAGATCTCCAGGTTCTTGTGGATCTGGATCTATCTTTTGCTCTACTCTCTGAGTCTTCATTTCCCCAACCTTCCTTATTGTATTTTTTCCATTCAAGCAACCTTTACAGGTGCCTTGGGAAAATATGAGATTGGGTAGATCTTTAACAAACTTTTGAGTTTGTGTGCTCTACAAATGTTTGTAGTCAAGATGACCAAATCTTCCATGACATAGCCTACTCTCTTTATTTGCATGAGTGTGAAGATGTTAACAATCAAATTGACACCCTTAGTCATGTGACAGAAGAAGCACATTTTTACTATGCGCCTGCAACATGACAACGAAACACAAGTACATTCAGAGACAAGTCCTCTCTGATCTAATCACTTCTCCCATAAATGGAAGGATTAGGTGAAGACAATAAGAACCTAAGGAGATCAAGTTTAGTGATTGAACCACTCACAAAAGGTCCAAAACTAAGCTACACCAATCAAAAAGTGAAGATGAATGCATTAAAGTGCATTAATTGTACTTAAAGTATGCTAAGTTGTGTAAAAAAACCTAAAAACTATGAAAAGTGGGTTTTTGAGCAAAAATAATAAAAAAAGATAAAAGGGGACAATCCCACATTGAAAAGAGAAACTATGGGGCTCATTTCCCAATGATATATAAGAAAGGAATAGGAGGCATTGTAGAGTACACAAAGGAAGAGCAAAGGCATGCTGGAGAGATTCTGAAGGAGGAGAAAGAGCTCAAATTCTTCAAAAGCAAGGGTGAACGAAGGAAAGCTCATGGAAATGGAGGAGGGATTCACACCAAGATCCATGTTAAGGATGTTCTTCTTCATTGTTTTAATATGAATGGATTCAAGTTTCTACCATCTAAGAGTTTGAATTTTGCTTATCATGTATGAATTTAATTCTCAATGGCTTTAGATCTTAATGAGTTTTGATGAATGAATATAGATCTTTAGAAATTTGTGATAATATTTTTATTAGCTGAAATAGAAACTCAACATTTCTTAGTAAAATAGCTTAATAGGTGTAGACACAACCCTACACTAATTGTTGTTATCAGAAAGGCGACTCCGCTGCTTGAAAATTCTTGATATTTCATGATTTTTCTGCATATTTAGGTGCTAATCCTCTTCAGATCTACTGATTTATGTTCTAAATATCCATTATAGACCCTAAGATCCATCTTGAAAAGCTTAAGACCAGCCTAACTACACCTTTAATCCAGCAAACTACCTTAAATTTCACTCAGATCTGAGTTTCTTGCATTTTGAGATTTTTTGAATGTTAAGATTCTTGAATGATGAGTTTGAGAAATTTTGAATTTCTGGAGCTTTTACTCCTTGGGAGGGTGATTGGTCAGGAACCAACGCTTGCACCCCTGGCGATTAAAGTTTATTGTAATTGTTTCTCACACCTTTGCTTCTATCAATTGTATGAGTTCTTAACATCCCTTAGCAACTACTAGTCTTGAAAGGCCCTACAATCCAGCTTTTCACTGAGCTTCGGTTCTTTGGAAGAGTAAGTTTGCTTGCTTGAAATATCTAGGAATTTTTACTGTGTGGACACTTTTTATTTTTTTGAGGCTAGAAATCCATAGGATTGTTTGATTCTGTTTTCAAAAATATTTTTAAACACATCCTTTTATCAATATTCTTCAAAGTGGCTACTCTCTCGATCCGCCAGTCATGGCGACAGTGAGGTGAGTCACCAGAAATTGAAGGCCCTGCTACATTGTGGAGAAGGCTACATAATACAAGGCACTTTGACTTTGAAACTAAAACACTTCTAACTTCAATTATCAATAGTAGAGCAGAAACACATCAAACAAATACTGCAACACCACCTATCAAGGAAAACATAGAAATTGTTGATCCGCTTGCTCCAATTGCAATTGAAACATTAGACGACAACACCGCAAATCCCGTAAATCCACCTTTGGAAAATATTTCAGACCCAGTGGTACTTCACATCAGTGAACCATTGAACACCATCAATCCTCTTGTGGCACATTTGGTACACATGCAAAATTCAACATCTAATCCCATGGCTTCATCAGGAGCACAAGGGACCCCATCACCACAACCTTAAATGGTTGTTGGAGGTAGCAATACTTCCAACATCCCTTTGGCTTCATTAGAAGCACAAGGGACATCATCAAAACCTCAAACGGTTGTTGGAGGTAGCAATACTGTTAAATTTTGAGCATTAATTCACAATACTCTAGGATCTTCACTGAGAGAATAACATATACAGTATATCAATGCATAACAATCATAATAAGCATGACAAGCATCACAAGAATCAAAAGCATGAGAGACAAGAGACACAGAGTTTCCGTGGGGAAAACCCTAAGGTGAAAAACCCCACAACTTCCTTAGAGATAGAGAGAGCAATGGCTCAACCAAAGTACAACCAAAATACACTGAGATAGTCTCCTAGTAGCAGATGATCCTACTCCCCACTAGTGCGCCACTTTCTGAGTGAGAGAGATATGACTTTCTAAATGATCTAAATAGAGATCACCTGATCTCTATTTATACTAACCTATTTTTCCAGTGACCTTATGGGGCCGACTTGTCTAGGTAGGTACATCCACATTTTAATATATATATTCAAGGCCGACCCCACACATGGTGGTCTAATAACCCATCGGTAAGTACACACACTTGCTACACTTGTCAATCCACATGAAAACACTTCCTTGTAGAGGAATAACACATCTCTAATAAGGGTACAATAAATATATATAAAATACATAGATGAAATACATTCCAAAGTTACATATACATCAACACTCCCTCTTAACTAGGAAGGTATTTCTCGACATAGATCTGCTAGACAAGTCTTCTTCTCGGGATCATTGTCATCGTCATCGTCACTGCTACTGCTATCTCAACCAATCTTTGACTCTACTTGTCCTAGGAAGTTCTACAGAGCGAATCCTTTTTCATACTAGATGTAGGCCCACCACCTACAGGTCTTCGTCATCACTGGCCATACTGTGGAATCCTCAGGGCTTATTACATGCGTCACAAAACCTCGAAAGAGCATCCTAGGCTGTTACGAGCACACGGCTCTACCTATAGGATCTCCCAAGGCCATATTATATGTGACCTCACCACAAAACCTCGCAAGAGTATCCCAGGCTGTTACGAGCACACAGCTCTACCTATAGGATCTCCCAAGGACCGATTATATGTGGTCACCACAAAACCTCGCAAGAGCATCCCAGGCTGTTACGAGCACACAACTCTACCTATAGGATCTCCCAGGGATAGATTATATGTGGTCATGGCAAAACCTGGCAAGAGCATCCCAGGACTTATTACGGGCACACAGCCCAACCTATCGAATCTCCCAAGGACATATTATATGCCATAGGACAAAACCTCGAAAGAGCATATGCCATATATCCCAGGGCCAGATTATATGCCATAGGCAAAACCTCGAAAGACTATCTGCAGATCTCCCAAGGCCAAATTATATGTCCTCCCAGAGCAAAACCTTGAAAGAGCATTTGCTAGAAATCCTAGGGCCAAATTATATGCCATAGGCAAAAGCTCGAAAGACTATCTACAAATCTCCCAGGGCCAAATTATATGCTCATCTGCACAACCTAATCCACGACCATAGAGTATCAACCTGATACTCACCATACATCATCCTGATGTACACATGATCATCCTGATCATCATCACTACAACATCCTGCTGCATGTCATCTGGAGCAACATCTTGAAGCTCGTCATCCATGATCATCCTGATCATACAATGCATCTACCTGATGCATACCAAGTATCTACCTAATACATATCATCATACATGATCAACCTGATCATACGGTGTATCCACCTGATACAAATACAAATACATGATACATATCATGATACATGATCCACCTGATCATACAATGTATCCACTTGATACATATATAGATACATGGTCCAAGCATCCAACATGATGCATATACATACACATGATCCAACCGATCATGTCCAGCATCTAACATGATGCGTACATACATATAAATGATCCAACTGATCATATCCAACATGATGCATACATACATACATGAAAATGATCCAACTGATCATACAAAGCAGAAACCAGAACATCATCCTGATGCTCATCATCCAATGCTTACATCCACAGCCATGTGAAGGATCCTCCTTCAAACATGCTTGGAATAGCTTCAACAAATGTGTCCATCACTTCTTCCTCACAGTGTCATCAATCTGAAGAACACCAAGCCTCTCTTTGAAGTACTCGAACTTCACCCTGGCTAGTGGCTTCGTCAGCACATCTGCAATCTGCTCATCCATCGCAACATATAGGAGCTTCACAGCTCCTCTCTGCACCATATCCCTGATATAGTTATATTTGATCTCTATGTGTTTCGACCTGTCATGAAACACTGGGCTCTCAGACAGCTTCACACAACTTTTGTTATCACAGAAGATACCAGTAGCATCCAACGGGAGATCAAATAACTCAGACAGTAGCTTCCGTAGCCATACTGCCTCACAACTAGCTAAACAGGCTGCAACAGACTCTACCTTAGCTGTACTCAGTGCTATGCAGGACTGCTTCCTGCTAAACCAAGAGATCACACCTGCTCCCATACTGAAGCAGCACCCATATGTGCTCTTCCTATTTTCAGCACTACCAGCCCAATCTAAATCAACATAACCATGCAGGTTAAACTTTTGATTCACTTCATACTTGATCCCATAATCCATTGTACCCTTCAAGTACCTTAGAAAATGCTTTACAGCAACCATATGAACACTCCTCCAATCTGTCAGGAACTGACTCAATGTGTTCACCGCAAAGCAAATATTTGGTCTCGTGTTCGTCAGGTACATCAAGGACCCAATCATCTGACGATACATAAGGACATCAACCGGCTCTGATGAAGCATCACATAGAAGCTTCATATTCAATGCCATAGGTGTGGCCATGGCCTTGCAATCCATCATCCCGAATCTCTTCAGGATATCTACTGTGTACTTCCCTTGACCAAGGAAGATCCCACCTGTACTCTGCCACACCTCCATACCTAGGAAATAATGCATCATTCCCAAATCTTTCATATCAAACTCAGCAGCAAGCTTCCTCTGCATATCTGCAATCAATCTGTCATCTCCTGTTACAAATAAGTCATCCACATATAGGAGTAGAATCACAGGATTCCCTTCCTCAACCTTGTAATAAAGGTTGGAATCCGCTTTACTCTTGGTAAAGCCCAAACTAGATAGGAAACTGTCCATCCTACCATACCAAGTTCTGGGAGCTTGTTTCAAGCCATACAAGGATTTCTTCAATCTGCACACATATGAATCCCTGTCATGTATTTCAAAACCGAGTGGCTGCCCCACATATACTTCCTCTTCAACTACACCATTCAAGAAAGAAGTCTTGAAATCCATCTGGTGTATCTTCTATTTCATCACTTTTATGTTTCTCTATGTTGCCATCTGCAGCATGCTTGATCTGATAGATCCATATGGAAGTCATAACAAAACTTCCCTTCAGGTCTTGGGATTACATCCCAAACATCATTCTTCATGATCGACAGATCATGGCATTCTTCCCGTATCCTAGGAACTTCAATATCTTCAATAGATAATTTTGTTTCTTGAACAAATGTTGTAGTCCTTCTTTTGTAGGTGAAGGTATACGATCTTTCCTACAAAACAAGTTAAATTGCATGATTAGAAACATCTCATAATTTTCAGACAAATTCTTACACATAGAGAAATATGTCATACAGTCATGCAATTATCTTAGCCAATGCTTCAATACAACATTTATCCATGTTCCATAACTTTCTAGATGCCTTCCAGTCTCTACCAGAACATTGTTAAGAGTTTGCAGTACTCCCAACATGTCAACAAAGAGGTTTCATTCTAGATAAGTAGCAATGGAATGTTGTACAGTGCCATAGGCCACTTACCCAACACATGCATATTAGTAGTATACTGTTCATTAATGCAATCATTCTATTATACACAATACATATCATAAGTCTAGGAACATGAGCATATACATCATTGAACAATTTTATTTAAGCAAACAAATATGCAAGAAATGATAATTAAAATACTTATCTTTGTTTGTTTGTTGGGTGGACTCCCTCTGAGTCTTTGCTTCCTTGCAGGAGCTATTGGAGTCCTTCTACACCTTTCTGTTGTGGAATGTAGAGAGATGGACAACTCCCTTTGAATATCTACACCCTTGCAGAAACCACTGGAGTGTGCTCCCTCTTGATCTTTGCTTCCTGGATTACCTTTTCTTGAACTCATATTCATCCTTGGTCCCTATGCATGCTTATTAGTATCATGATTGTGTTATCCTTGTGATCTCATACAAAATCATACATCCATTAGTATACTATCAAAACACAATAATATCAAGCATGTATAGTCATGATCATCTCAAACAGAAATTATAAGCATTAGCATTCAAGGTTTATATAGGACTCTTATGGTTAGTCATATCATAAGAAACATAACATGTCTAAACCTGTAATTACTCAAACCTATGACTCTTCTGGTTAGTCATATCATTAATTAAGGTAAGACACAGAATATGCATATACCAATGATTATTCAAACTTATGACTTTATGAACAATCATCATCAATCATGCCATGCATACTTATATGATAGATCTTATGATATAAGAAACACATACCTGGTCACCATATTTGCTAGTTATGTCTAGCAATGTCTTCTTGTTCTCTTTAATGACTTGCATAACTCATTAGTTAACTTTTGCAAAAACAAATTATACATACCTCTATGTGATTCATGACTATGGGTGAATCTTTGTCTTTATGTCACCATGGCATGTTCAGGTTGTCCCTTCAATTTGTACAAACCTCCCTCTTGCTCTCCAATCACTGCATCATTGATTGTTTTACCCTTTGGCCACATTGGGACTTGGCCATCGACAAATGAAACCCTCATACCTTTTGTATCCAATGCAGAGATGGAGAGTAAGTTCTTCTTGAACCCAGGTACATAAAGGACTTCTTTCATCTTCAAAGATTTTCCAGAATCTAGGTTGTAGGAGGCTTCACCACTTCCTTTGATTGGGTATTGATAATCATCCCCAAGTTTCACCTTATGGGGTGATTCATGTTCAGATAGATTCACAAAAGATTCCTTAAACCCAGTCATGTGTTTGGAAGCCCCACTATTAATCAACCAATCATTACAACCATGGGAGATAGTACCTGTGAGAGCAGAGATTAGAACGTACTCTTCTTCACTTGATGAGTCATCATCACTTTCTGCCCTAGCCTTCTTCTTTGGCGGTTCATCATCTTCGACAGCATGAGCATGGAACTTTCTTTTGCTTCCCTTCTTCTTCTTGCTGAAGTTGTTGTTATTATCCCTTTTGTTCTTGGGACAATTTGAAGCAAAGTGACCCTTCTCATTGCATCTTAGATCCTTATTATTCTTTTGATAGGATCTTTTGTAGCGAGAGTGCTCCTTCTTGGGCTTGCTTCTTTTGGTGTGAGTTGCGAGAGCTTGATCTTCACCTCCCATCTTTTCCTCATGAGCTACAAGTCTAGCTTCTTCTTGAGAGCATTCCTCCCATAGTTTACTGAAAGAGATCAATTTCTTTCTTGCACAGATTCCTTGAATAAAGGAGTCCCATGACCTAGGTAGGCCATTCAGAGTGGTCATAACAACTTCACCATTGTCCACTACTTCATCCACAGCTTCAAGTTTCTCCTTGATTTGAGAGACCTTGGATAAGTAAGATTGAATGGTTTCTCCATTCAACATCTCGACCCCTTTCAATTGATTCCGTAGAGTCATCTTTTGATTTATGTTCTTCCCTTCAAATAGCTTGGTCAAAGAGTCAAACATCTCCTTGGGTGTCTTTAGAGAAGACACATGGGGTATGATCTTTGATAGAATCAGCAATGATTCTCTTTGCTTTGACCAAGTTCTTCTTATGCAATACCTTGGCCTCTTCATCCTCTAGGATAGGGATGTCTTCTTCTTTTATATATGAGTCCAACTCATTCTCTTCCAGGATTAACCCAACCCTATACTTCCAAGCTCGAAAGTTATCAGCCCCTTCAAGCTTATCCTCAAGATTGGTATGGTGAGACATCTTAAAGAGTACTTCAAACGGAAATAGAGAAGATTTAGGTCTTACCACTTGAAATGCTGAAAAACTGGATCTAGTCCTGGATTAGGGTTTGTTGGAAAAACCCTAAAAATTCAAAATGTGAATTTCAATTTTCTGAAAGGATAGAAAGATGCTCTTTGATGAGCTGATCATCCTGGTGCATTCATAATTTGAGATCAGCAAAGTTCTACCCTTCAGATTTGCCTTTTTGTCTTCCTAGGTTCACTAGGGAGAGCCCTGAATTAGGGTTTGAGTTTCCCGGAGATCTACCCAGCCAAAAATCTCGATCCAAAGCTCTAAACTTCGATTTTTGCAAGGAGCTTCCAGCTATGTCTTCAGATTTCAGAAATTCCTATTTTTGTGGAAACCCTAATTTTTAGTGCCAAATCTGAAAATGCTCGGAATTGAATTCCAATTAGATAGATAGATGCGCCTTTATGAGTAGAGTCAATCTACTATACTGCTTTTCCAAAATCTATGGGGAGAAACCCAATAAACAAGAAACTCAAGTTTTTGTCATCGCAAAATGTCTTCTTCTCAGGTTAACTCTGATACCATGTTAAATTTTGAGCATTAATTCAACATACTCTAGGATCTTCACTGACAGAATAACATATACAATATATCAATGCATAAAAATCATAATAAGCATCACAAGCATCACAAGAGTCAAAAGCATGAGAGACAAGAGACACAGAGTTTCCATGGGGAAAACCCTAAGGTGAAAAACCCCACAACTTCCTCAAAGATAGAGAGAGCAATGGATAAACCAAAGTACAACCAAAATACACTGAGATAGTCTCCTAGTAGAAGATGATCCTCCTCCTCACTAGTGCGCCACTTTCTGAGTGAGAGAGATATGACTTTTTGAATGATCTAAATAGAGATCACCTGATCTCTATTTATACTAACCTGTTTGCCCAGTGACGTTATGGGGCTGACTTGTCTAGCTAGGTACATCCACATTATAATATATATATTTCAGGGATGACCCCACACATGGTGGTCTAATAATCCATTTGCAAGTACATACACTTGTGACACTTGTCAATCCACATGACGACACTTCCTTATAGAGGAATAACACATCTCTAATAAGGGTACAATAAATATATATGAAATACATAGATGAAATACATTCCAAAGTTACATATACATCAACAAATACTTCCAACATCCCTTTGGCTTCATCAGGAGCACAAGGAACCACATCATCACAACCTCAAACGGTTGTTGGAGGTAGCAACGCTTCCAACTTGACCTCTACCAAAAATCCACCAGTTAGTTTACCTGTTGCTACCATAAGTTCAACTAACACTTCAGTGTCAGTTGGTATAGTTTCGGGTCCTAATCCCGGAAATACATCCACTTTTCCTGCAAGAAATCCCTATTGGAGGGTCTGCCTTACCAAACTTGGTTTCCCATATGGTTTGGCTACTCAAGGTCAAAACAATCTGGGAGTCAACCAAAATCCTATTGGCATACCAAATAGTCTTCCAAGTTCTACACCTTGGGGGAATCCTTCACTTTGGAATCTCAATGTCCCTAGTGGAATTAATGGACCATGGAACAGTAATGTCAATTGGGGTAATGCCTCACAAGTAAGTAGAAGTTCCTTGGGAAACCATATTATCCAAACTTTCCTAGCATAAATTCTGGGGGCCATCCCATACCCCCAACAGGTAGCACACCAGGAGGTAACCCATCCACCAACCCCATTCCACCATGGAGTGGGCAGGTTCCAGGAAGTACCCAATCTTCTTGGGAACCACCACCACAAGGGGGAAATCAACCTTGGAATGCTTATCCAAACCAAGGAAACATTCAATGGAGTGGTCCAATTCCAACAAGTAACCAATCTAATTGGGGCCCATCCACCCATGAATCTCAACCAACAATGGAGTGGTAATGTTCCACCAAGTAAACAATCTCAATGGAACATACCCCTACAAGGGGGAAATCCACCTGTTAATCCTATCCCACAATGGAGTGGCACTGTTCAACCAAGTAACCAATCTCAATGGAACATACCTCCACAGGGGGGCAATCCATACATGCATCCTACTCCACAATGGAATGGACAACCTTCAGGAAGTAAACCATCTTTTTGGATGCAATCTCCGCAAAGCGGTAATCCTTATTGGAATGATTCTCAAACCCAAGGAAACCAATAGTGGAGCCATCAATCTTCACCTAGATATAAAACGTTTGCTCCAGCACGATATAAATCACCATTCCTAGCCACATTGAATCTACCAGATTTATCCCGGATGACTAATGACCCTGTTCTACATTTGAATGGGTGGCCAACCATACCAACTAAACTACCCTCAGACATACCCAAGTTTGACGGAAAACCAGGGGAAGATCCATAAAATCATGTGATGACAATCCATTTGTGGTGTTCATCCAATTCCCTAGTTGATGATAGTATTAGGTTGAGGTTGTTTCAGCGGACCCTAATGGGAAATGCTGCGAAATGGTACATTGAGTTGCCCCGCAATACATTCATAGAATTTCATCTTTAGCTATGGCATTTTTGACACATTTTCAATTGCCCAATTGCTATGAGATGGGAACCAAACTTTTAACTTCACTTATGCAATGCACCCCCACTCACATATCAGATCATATCCACGAGTGGAGGAGACGTCGGAGGCTTATAAAAGCTGAAATCCCCGATCAATTCTTAGAAGATTGGTTCATAAAATCACTATTGCCTACTCTTGCCAAAGATGTAGCCATGTCAGGAGCCATGACTAAAGAACAACTCATTCAGAGTGCCCACCATATGTATTTGGTATATTCTCAATCAGGAACATTTTATGACTTAATACCCCATGTTGTAATACCTGCGTCTGATCCAGCTAGGCCGCCAAAAGGACCTCATACCGATGGTGTTATTGGATCTGTAAACCAACTTGAATAGATTACCCAACAATTTTGACAAATGATAGTTCAAAATCCACAACCCACGGCTGGCCAGGAAACTCAGCAATTTGCAACTCCTACCCAAACTTCTGAAGTACTTACGGTTCAAACTGCAGACCCAAAAGGGAAAAAGAAGAAACAGAAGAAGAAGCCCAATGCTAATCCTAGGACAAGATATGCACCTAAGGTGAATCATCCCATTGGAGGAAATCATGAAAATAGGAAAAACAAGTACCCTTGCAAAATTTTCTAAGAGGACCATCCTACTCATCTTTTTCCTCATATGGATGATATTCATCGCATGTTGGCACAATGAGGAGGGCAACAACCACAACCTGCTATCCTAACTCAACCCTCCCCCCAGCAACAACAAATGGTTGCTGCAACGCCCGCACCTTCACCAAGATGAAACCAACCAAACCCCCCACAAGGGGGCAACCCACCCAATGCTAATTCTTTCACAATTGGTGAACATGACATCCATATCCAAACAAGGGTTTGTTCTTATGACATACCTTCAAAAGATGTTGAAACAACTGGATCTCAACCTAGTGGTTTTCTAAATATTAAAAAACCAACCATAGACATGGTGCCTCAACCTCCAAAAGGGGTCCTCTACAAAAAAACACACAACCCCAATGCGTGAGCTGCTCAAAACTACAATGTGGTTGAAGATTTAGCTAAAGCTCCTTGTGCAATTTCTGCCTTGGAAGTGTTGCAAAGTTGTCCCGCTCAACAGAAAGCACTATTGTCAGCCATCGGTGCTATTGATCCAGCAGACACTAATTTGATCACATTTGATTTAGAACAACCCACCTGTAGGCTTCCCTCACAAATTGCTTTCCAAGTTAAAGTAACTTCACATGGTAAGAACATTTTTCGAACCGTTGTGGATGAAGGAGCCTCCACTTGTGTCATGTCACTAGCTTGTTGGAAAGCTTTGGGATCACCCACCTTAGTACAATCCCACACAATTCTCAAGGTATTTGATGGTCATTCGTTCCCACCTCATGGACTTATCATGGCTTTCCCAGTTGAACTGGGGGCAAAAACAGTTCAAGTAGATGTTGAGGTAGAGTGGATGTACCCATAGACTACAATTTTCTTTGGATACATAAGATGATGGTTGTAGTATCTTTCGTATTCCGAGTCATTCAGTTCCCCCACCAAGGGAATATTGTCACAATCGATCAACTAGATTATGCTATGAATAAAATAATCAAATGTGGTGAACGAATCCGTTCACTAAGTTAATAGTCGAATCCGACTCTCATATTGAATAATAGATAAGAATAATATATTTGATGATATAAAGATGATGTCTTTTACAAGATAGACTTTCCCGTATTTATAATTGTTTAAAGGGTGTCTAATGCAACTCTTCATAAAGAGTTACACCATTTCACTAATTAATTATATCATTATATTATTCTTGTTTGTTGTTATTATTATATATATATATATATATATATATATGTTGATGTTTATTTTATTATTATTTTATTCATAGCATTGCCTCTCTCTTAGAAAGGCTTTGTCCTCAAAGCCTTATAACATTGTCGCACCGTTCCTTATGACGTCGTAGCTGACGAAACATGTCGGTACGAACTTCTAAGTGCAGAGCATAACTTCTGATATGTGGATGGGTCAATCCATCCCAAATTGATTTGTTGCTGACTATTGGGATTCCCCATTGATCTGTCGTTAAGAGCTTTGATCACATTAGTACCATCGTCTTTCGACATTTCCCACTTTTCAGAATATCGGTTTTTATGGTTGGGGTGTCTATAGGGAATTTTCACAATGTCATTTTCTTTTATGAGTGTCGTCTTTTGAGCATTGATCTGAGATGGGACTTTTATTTTCGTCTCTTGAGGTTTTAAGGTTTCATTCTGTATCTTTTCCAACTTGTTTCCTAACTGCCTATTATCATTTTGAAACTTCTTAATCAATTCGACTTACAATTTTCTTTCATCTTCAGATGTCTTAAGTTGTTTCTTAAGATCTTCATTATGACTTTTGATACAACTACTTTCTTCCTGATTGTCTAGAAGTTTCCCTTCAATGTCGTCCATAGATTGTTCTATCTTCCAGCTATTTTTCAACTTCTTAATTTTTGTGACTAGTATCTTGTTATGACTTCTTAGTCTAAAAATTTCTTCAGCATTGTTGGATAATGCTTTATTATTCTCCGCAATCTCTGACTTATGTGTCTTTTTAGAGTCGTCATTTTGTTGTTGAAGAACTTTTATCTGTTGTCGACACTGGCTGACCTCTGATTCTTGACTTTCTAATTTATGTTGTAACTGCATTAGTTCTTCATCTTTGTCGCTAACTATTTTGTTCAAGCATATTATTTCTGCTTCGTAATTATTTATTTCCTTCTTTATATCTTGATTTCCTAACCTCTGATTGAATTTATTTTCAGCTTTTAATTCATCAATTTGCGCATTCAATTTTTCTATACGCCTTTCCTGGTCAGAGATTTTTATTTCATTGTCCCTTTCTTGTAATTCAATTCTTATTTTTGAACTTTTATTTATGTCGTGCAATTCTTCATTGTCTTTTAGATAACGTTTTAACGCGGATTCTAATTTTTCTCGCAAATCGGCTTCCATGGTTTCTGACTTCTTCGACGGTGGGATGATTTCCTTTGATTTCTTTGGTGATAACCGATCTTCAATTTTTTATTTTTTTTTAACAATAATTGCTTTGCCCTTATAATAATAATTATTATTTAAATGTAATAATAATATTATTTTAATATTATATATTTGTAGCTAGGGTTTTACCCCTAGCTTGTGCAAATGAGCACCTACTAAGGAGAATGGACTCCTTAGTAGCAGTAGAGGTATCATAGTAGGTGAGCTGGTCAACCTTAACCACGCGTCCTTCATGGGGGAACATCATGGTGCGAAAGACGGAAGAGGCAACCGCCCGCATGGCATACATGTAGCTGCGGCCAAGTAAAAGTTTATAATCCAATTGGGCATCGATTACCTCAATGTCGATGAGGACGGTTTTGCCACCTAACTGGACGGGGACATTGGGTAGGAGGCCTTGGGGCTGAGCTGAACGACCGTCATAGGCGCGTAATGCAGTGGTGGACTGCTGGAGAGTGGGGGATCCCAACTTCTGCCATACGAATGTAGACATAACGCATGTAGAGGCACCTTCATCGATGATGCATCGATGGATGACAAGATTCCGAATGGAAACAGAAACTTGGAATGCTAGGGTGGAAGGCAGGCGAGGTTCAGACTGGTCTAAATCAAATGCCATCAAATTCGAATCATTTGGGTCAATCCCCCCAATGGCGGAGAGTAAAGTCTTGTGCTGGGAAGGGCAATTCTTCAATACTTCTAATGCAGACATGGCTGCGGGAGATTGGGCTAGGTCGTCTACAATGTTGTAGTTTGACACAGTGCGCGCATTGGGGTTATTATTGATACGGCGAAGTGGGAAACGAGGGGCTTTGGGAGCGCCATCTAGTGGAGGTGGAGGAATACGTAACGCTTGATCTGTGGGATGGGAGTTGGTGGGTTTATCAATGGGAGGTACGTCAGTGGTGGAGCCATACTGGTTCCGACGGGTCTGGAGATTGACGTCAGCAGATGACATCATCAGCAAGTGGTGGGTACCTGAGTCAAACATGGGTTAATCAGGGGCAGCGTACGTGATCTGCTGTTGGGGTTGCACGTTGGCTTGAGTGGGAGCCAACGACTGAGTGTTCACGACGCCTTGGGTTGGTAATGGGTTTTGCAGCACCAAAGGTGTCTGCTGAGGTTGAGGGGGGTTAGGAGGCACCTGAGGAGCTGCCTGCCCTTGGCGGGTGGGCATCGTCAACCCAGAGTTGCCTAGCTCGCTCCAAGTGTGGGCAAGCATGGGGTGTAGTGGCCATAGACCCAGCAAATAGAACAAGGGTGGTTTGTTCGCAGATTAGGGTTTTTAGCCTGCTTGGGCGGGCGATCAGGGTTTTGGTTAGCAGGGGCGGCATTATTATTGTCGGGGGGATTCGCCGGTTGCCCAGCTTGGTCTGCAGGTTGGTTGTTCCACCGATTACGGCCCTTGCCGCAGTTCTGGTGGCCTTGGTTACGTTGGTTGTTTTGGTTTTGCTACGGGTTTTGTTGGGCGTAAACTTGCCCTTGGGCAGCAGGTGGATTCTGAGGTTGCGCAGGTGCGGGAGCAGGCTGCGGTGGATGATATGCAGGTTGAGGCTGAGCAGGTGCAGAGCAACTTGAGGGGGTTGCTGATATGGCTGCGGAGCAGGTTGTGGATTTGCCGCAGGTGCTGCCTGTGGCGGATAATAAGCGGGTTGGGCTTGTGAAGGCGCAGGAGCTGAGGCAGCCTGCTGATGGTAGTAAGGCTGAGGTGCGACGAGGGGGGCATAAGCGGGAGTCGCATGACCGAAACACTGAGGAGGACATGAGGGTCCATGGTGGTGGTGATGTGTCATGGGAGCATACGAGTTGGTTGCTCCAGACTATGAGGTAGCCCGTGAAAGGTCGGGGCCAGGGGTAGGACGTGCTATGGAAAATGGTTTGGGGATGCGTGGAAACACGGCCAATGATACCGTCTGCAGCGTGGGATGCCCCCGACGCATCATGCTGGGAGGACTCACCGCGAGGGGCGTCAGGTATAATGGTATAAAGGTAACCCGATTGGGCGTAAATGAGGTCGAACTGTTGGGCCCCTTAAGGATGGCCTCTTCTCAGACTGGGGTCTTTCTGATGCCACATCCTTAGCAATAATAGGGAGAAGGGATTTGAGGAACCAATCTAGGAAGATACGGTCGTCCAGTTTGATCTTGCATAAGCTACGGCGTCGACGCCACTCATGGATGTGGTCCGTGATATGGGTAGCCGTGTTTTGTCTACAAGATAGGAGGATCTCAATGCCTGCGTCATAGCGGACAGGCAGCTGGAAGAACTGCAGGAAGGTCAAGGCAAGGGAAGCAAAGGTGGCATGGGTCCCATGAGGTTGCTCGATATACCACTTGGCTGTAGAGCCAGTGAAGGTGCGCTGTAAGAGACGGAGACAAACATAGTCATCCACTATGGAGTTAGAGGAACACCATAGGTGGAAAGACATGATATGGTTTTGTGGGTCCTCACCAGCCTTCCCCTCGAACTTAGGGATGTCCGAGGGAAGCTTGGTAGGCATATGAGGCCACGTAGGGTCGTGTCGAATAGGATCGTTGGTCAATCTGGCCAGGTCAGGTACGTTAAGGCTAGCCATGAATGGCAAACTGGAAGGAGGATGTGACACAGTCGTGGGTTGGACCAAGTTGGGGCCAATGCCCCCAAGTGGAGGGACAGGATTTTGGGAGGGTGCCCCCTAGTGGGGGAACTAAGGTGGTGGAGGATGGTCCAGCACCACCATGGGTAGTGTGAGCCACTGATGTAGTGGGGATAGGGATTCCCGCTGCGGGAATAGGTACCGTGAGGGGAAACGGTAGATGAGGGTCCCATGGAGGGCATACCCAAAACAGGTGTAGTAACTGGTGTAGTGGTGGATGTGCCACCAATGGTCCCTATAACAAAAGGAGTGGAAGTTGTGCCAGCCATGGGGCTAGTAGGGGCAGTGTAAATAGGGTTCTCAGACTCTTCGTCAGAATCTGAGGTAAAGTAAGGAGCGTCAATATCTGGTGACGGAGACCTACGTCGCTGACGAGTGGAGTCAAGTGACAAGGCTCTAGATCTGTGATGGGTGGTATCAACGGATGATGATCGGAATCTATGACGAGTAGTGTCAAGAGAACCGTGCTGCGGGGGCTCGCCCCTAAGGCACCGAGAATGTATCGGGGACTCAATGATGACAGATGGTGTCTAATCTCTGTGGGTTAAGGTGAGTAAAAACAACTCAAAGACCCTAATGCAACCGAGTGTGCAGAAGGAGAGCTCAAAAACAAGGCACTCAGGCCAACAACCAACTCAAAACACCCACTGCAACAGCTGTGCTACAATAGGTGGAGTAACAACAAAGATGGTCAGAATACCAACAAGCAACAGGTTTCCTAGAAACATAAAATGGTGGACTCACTAGACCAAAGGGAGGTAAAGGAGCATGCAAACACCTAACTAAAAGTATTCTGACTCAACTAAACATATCCTCTGCAAGGTGATGAAATTCAAGTCAGACAATATGAGTAGGAAAGCCAAGTGGCTATGATATCCCCCTACCGGGAGGGATACCGGGTAGTCAATCCTAGAAGAATGGCAACTAAGATACCCCGTTCATGACACGGTCCAGAAAGGTGAATCTGCCGTTTAGTCCGTTGACCGCAATACCCCTATACAGGGATATCCCGCGAACCGCGAAAGGTATCCCTTCGGTTACTGAATGGAGTGCGGTATTCCACTCAGCCCTCCGGAACCAGTCTCCCGACTTCAACCGTACTAAGGGAGAGGCCCTCTGACAAACTGGTCGTGACCGTGCCAAAAAGTACTAGGGGATTTTGGTTCCCTATTTGGACAACAACTATGTCTCAAGTGTAAGTGACCGAGGGGTGTTATTGGAAGCCTATCCCCCCGACCCTACCTAACTACAAAGATTCTTTTGTGTTCCCCAAGTGGGGTTAGAATGTTGGTTCAATTAGGTACTTTTTAAGGCTCACTTGATTTATGTGACAGAGTGTGTGCTCGTGAGGTGATGAACCCAAAATAGAAGTGCCACAAGGGGGGCAACTTCCAACTATCAATAATACTGAAAATTGAAATTTTCACTTGCAAAATTTTCTGAATTAAAAATACTGAAATTTTAAAAGAATTCTGTAAAGGGAACAGAAATTGTGTTGCAGAAAGGCTATAAGGGAGTGAGGCTGCAGGTAGGACAGAGGGCTGTTCAAATGCATAAAATATTGCAGCAAAAGGGGCTGGGCTCAAAAAGTGCATAGGTCAGACCGCGGGTCGGTGGCGAATCGGAACAGGCAGACCGCGGGTTTGAGGGAAACAGACGCGGTCAGATCGCGGCTTTCGGACCAACAGATGAGGTCAGGACGCCGGAAATAGGGAAAAAGACGCAGTCGGGTCGCGACAAAGAGGCTGACAGACGCGGTCGGGACGCCGTAACGGGGCTGAAAGCCGCGGTCGGGACGCGGAAAATGGCCGACAGGCACGGTCAGATCGCAGCAAACAGGCTGATTAGTCGCGGTCGGATTGTAGGTAACAGACTTGAATCCGCCGACAGGATGCCGGAAACAGTCTGAGAGCCCGCGGGTCGGGTCGCAGGTAAAGGCCTGAAAGACGCGGTCGGGACGCGACTGCAGATGGAAAAAAATGCGGTATGCGGCGGCCGGAAAGGGACAGCCGAAAGGGAAAAAATTATAAATGGAAACCAGAAATTCAAAATCCAACGGAGTGGCCAAAACTGTAGCTAGGGTTTTACCCCTAGCTTGTGCAAATGAGCACCTACTAAGGAGAATGGACTCCTTAGTAGCAGTTCAGTAAATGTAATAATTAAGCTAAAACGGAAATTAAATTACTTCTAAAACATGCATGAAACACAAACAACAAATTTAAATAATGGCTTTTTGTATTGATATTACCTTCAATGTGAAGGTTTGATGAAGCCCTTTGCAATGTCCAAGAGGATGCTCCAAGCTTCAATATGCTCCTTCTCTTTCTCCAATGGTGGGAATGGGCCAAAAGTGGCTCTCAAGGTGAAAGTAGTTCAATGGTGAACTAGGGTTTCGAGAGAGATTTTGGCAGAGTAAGGGTGCTTGTGATTGTGGATGTGGAATAAGAGATCTCCATCACCTATTTATAGTTTTTGGTGGTGGAGTGCTGACCCATGGTTTTGGGTAACACATGGTTTTGGGCAGTTGTATAGGGTTTTTTCCTCCTTTTCCTCATTATTTTATATTTTTTATTCCCTTTTTAGGGGGGTTTTTGCTATTTTTAGAGGAATTTTGGATATTTTTGAGGAAAAATGGGTTTTTTAACCTTTTTGAGGTTATTTTAAGGGTTTTGTGGCCTTTTGGAGACATTTTAGGCCTTTTGGAGGCTTTTTAGTGGATTTTTTGGGTTTTTAAGGGAAATATGGTAGGAAAATGGACAAATGAGCCATATAATGTGGTAGATGAGGTAGTGAACACTTTTTGGGTTGTTAACCATATTTCCCAAACAATTGTAATATTTTACAATTATGGACCAATATTAATTAATCTCCACGTTGGTTAACCTTTTGCTTTAGATTAATTTCTTTGTGGATTGTGTGTAGATTAGGTGGTTGGGAAGAATGATTGTTACCCTTCCCCACCCAAGTTCAAATCTCACTTTTGGTTTGTTCTTAGGGAATAAAACCAAACCCACTTCTCACAAACCCACGTGCACCTTAAAACCATGTGCGGTTTCACTTTTTACTTTTACTCACTTCTAAACTTTACTTTTACTTTTTTTTTCCTTTTCACTTCTTCTTACTTGTTTTTTATTTATTTCTATATTCTATTTTCTTCTTTTTTACTTGTCTTTCTTTTCTTCTTTTTATTTTCTTTTACTTTTTCCTTTTTATTTCTTTTTCTTTTTTTTTCTTTTTCACTTCTTTGGGCCACGGGCCTGGTTTTGGACAAGGTCCTAGATTGGTGGCTACAAGCCTGGCTCTGATACCAAATGCGGTGAACGAATCCGTTCACTTAGTTAATAGTCGAATCCGACTCTCATATTGAATAATAGATAAGAATAATATATCTGATGATATAAAGATGATGTCTTTTACAAGATAGACTTTCCCGTATTTATAATTGTTTAAAGGGTGTCTAATGCAACTCTTCATAAAGAGTTACACCATTTCACTAATTAATTATATTATTATATTATTCTTGTTTGTTGTTATTATATATATATATATATATATATGTTGATGTTTATTTTATTATTATTTTATTCATAGCAGCGGTACACGACAGCAAGGTTAAATTTAAATTTGTGACGTGCACGATGCGTGGTGACAAAATTAGTGTTAAGATCTGCGCGGGTTTAGCGTTAACTCTTGCTCTACGCGCGGCGCGCAGCGGCCAAAATAACCTTAACATTTGTGCCAAACGGGGAAAATACAACAGTTTTTCATTGAGATTTTCAGGTGTCGAAAATGGAAAACGCCATGAAATTTATGCACCAGATTGCACGAAATCAAAGGAATTACAAAAAAAAAAAACGAGGGATCTGCCCTCAACCCACCCTACAATATTTTCCACAAGGGGGCAAGCCCCCTTGACCCACATCGTCCCCTTCATATGTCGTTGATTTTGAGAAAAGTCCATGCTGTGACAAAGTTGTCAATATGGGATTTTTTTTTCCATATACATACAAATAATTTGTGATATTATAATGCAGCTAACAGTTGTGCTTATAAACACATTTTTTGTAGAATATTAGTCACATCTAGATAGCATTCCAGTTAGTGCAAACAGAAAGTTTTGGTCTTGGTTGGGCCAAGAATATCAACATCATGGAAGATGCACAGGATCCCTATGAGCCTGAGACAGATGCCATGGGGGAAAACATACATGTTGAGAATGTTGAAACATAATCTAATGGGAGAATAAATCAAGAGAATCCCCTAGATATTGCAGCCACCATGAGGAGCCTAAGGGTGGAGTTGCAAAGCCTTAGAGAAGATAATGAAAGGATGATTAAAGCTCAGGAAGAGCAGAATCAGTTGAATGCCACAATGCTGCAGAGTTTGACAGACATCCAAAGGCAAATAACTCTGCGCATCGGGTATAAAATCCAGAAAGGAGTGGAAGTAGTTCAAAGAGGAACTCACGCAAGAGGTCCAATATCTCAAGAAGAGTTTCTAGAGACAGAACCTCTACTCCAGAAATCTCTTCTAGCAGATCATCTGACTCTGAAGGATCCACTGAAGGTTCAAGCTCTTCATCTCACAGGAGTAAGAGGAAGAGACATCACAAGAACAATTCACATGGGGAATTTAAGAAGGAAAAACCTCCTCCATTTGATGGAGAGGTAAAGTCTGGTCAAGAAGCTAAAGCTTGGCTTCTTGGAATGAGAAAGTATTTCCACGTCCAAGACTACTCCGGAAATATGAAGGCAAAGGTCACCATCTTCAACATAAATGGAAGAGCATCTATATGGTGGGAACACATCAAGCAAGTGAGAAAGATCAATGAAAGAAAGATTGTGTGGAAGCAATTCAAGAAATACTTCAAGCAGAAGTACCTCTCTGATAGGTACTACGATGATAAGATCAAAGAGTTCCATGAGCTGAGATTGGGACAATCGACCATGGAAGAGTATGCAAAAGAGTTCTTGGAGCTGCTGACGTATGTCAGGTATATTCGAGATGATTAGGTGAAAATTCAGCGTTTTCTAAGTGGGCTACCTCAGTCATATAAAGATAGGATTGAATTTGATGAGCCTCGAACTCTAGATGAGGCAATAAGGAAGGCCAAGTATTGCTATGATCAAAACAAGAGAAAACCTGATTTCCAAGAGGCATGGAAGGACAAGAAAAATGAGAAGTTTGACCAAAGGAAGAAAGGTTTCAAACCTCCTCATATCAGGAATTAGCAAAGGTAGCCATCACAAGTTGTGACTAAGCCAACTAGGATGATGGGAGACAAGCCAAGAGAACCTTTTCAATGTTGGGGTTGTGGAGGAGACCAAATGCTTAGGAACTGTCCACACTGGAATGGGAATGCGAATCAAGTTCACAACATCCAAGGATCTGAAACTGTGGGTCAACTTGCGAGGACAATCCCTAGAATATATGCAACACTAGACGACTGCCAAGCAGATCATCAGTCAACTGTGGTTGAAGTTGAAGGTAAGATTGCTAAGCAATCTGTTTCTATTTTGATTGATCCTGGATCTACTCACAATTATATCACTCCTAAAATTGTTGAGATTTTTTCTTTTAAGAAATTAAAGCATAGTAAATCTTGGTTAGTTCAACTAGCCACAGGAACCAAAAGAAAAGTTAGTGAAATTGTAGAGAAATTCCCATTAGAGATGGATGGGCTATTCACTTATGCAGATCTGAATATTTTGCCACTTGGTTCCTATGATATTCTTATCGAAATGGATTGGTTAGAAGCACACAGGGTTAAGCTTGACTGTTACAATAAGACCTTTGAATGCATGGACGAAGAAGGAAACCCAAGGGTTGTAAGAGGCATTCCAAAGGTGACTTCTGTTAGGCAGGTTTCAGCCATGCAGTTGAAGATGTTCTGTAGGAAGGGTTGTCAATTGTATGCAACCTATGTTTTGGAGGCAACGGAAAATGAAACTCCTAGGTTGGAGGACTATCATGTGTTGTAGGAATTCAGGGATGTTTTTCCTGATGAGATTCCGCGACCTTCTCCAAAGAGAGACATTGATTTTACAATTGAACTTGTGCCAGGAGCTGCACCAGTGTCTAAGACACCCTACAAGATGAGTACACCAGAATTGCTAGAATTGAAAATGCAATTACAAGAGTTGTTGGAAAAGAAATATATCAGGCCAAGTGTGTCCCCGTGGGGAGCACCTGTTCTATTTGTGAAAAAGAAAGATGGAACACTCAGGCTATGTATTGACTACAGGAAATTGAACAAGGTCACTATGAAGAACAAATACCCATTGCCTCGAATTGATGATTTTTTCATCAAATGAGAGGAGCAAAGGTATTTTCAAAGATTGACTTGAGATCTGGTTACCATCATGTAAGGATCAAAGAGGAAGATATTCATAAGATAGCCTTTAGAACAAGGTATGGACACTATGAGTTTGTGGTGGTACCATTTGGTCTCACAAATGCACCAGCTACATTCATGTGTCTCATGAATAGTGTTTTTAGCAAGTATTTGGACAAGTTTGTTCTTGTGTTTCTAGATGACATTCTTATCTATTCCAAGAATAAAGAGGAGCATGAAGAACATTTGAAAATGACATTGCAATTGCCGAGGGAGCATAAGTTGTATGCAAAGCTAAGAAAATGTGACTTTTATAAAGATAAAATTCATTATTTGGGGCACATCATCTCAGACGAAGGAATATCTGTGGACCCTGAGAAGATTGAAGCCATTATGAATTGGCCAACTCCAAGGAATGTGATAGATGTGAGATCCTTTATGGCACTTGTTGGTTACTACAGGAGGTTTATTGAAGGATTCTCCAAGGTTGCAAAGCCGATCACTTCTTTGCAAAAGAAGGGGATAAAGTTTCAATGGACACCAAGATGTGAGGAAAGTTTCCAACGGTTGAAGAATCTTCTTATGAGTGCACCAATTTTTAAAATTGTAGACACAGAAAAAGACCTTGTGGTGTGTACCGATGCATGCAATCAAGGACTTGGAGGAGTCCTTATGCAAGATAACCACGTGGTATGCTATGAGTCAAGAAAGTTGAAGGAGCACGAGAAAAACTATGCTAATGATTTAGAACTTGCAGCCATAGTACATGCTTTAAAGATGTGGAGGAATTACTTAATGGGCAGGAAATTTGAGCTAAGGACAGACCATTATGGTATGAAATACTTATTTGATCAGCCAAATTTCAATGCTAGGCAAGCTAGATGGTTGGAATTTTTGTGTGAATTTGATTTTGAAATCAAACACATAAAAGGGAAAGAGAACAAGGTAGCTGATGCACTCAGTAGGAAAGTATAGGAAATGCATGTGGCAGTCCTTAGTACTTGCCAACCAGATTTGAGGCAGCAGATTGTTAACCATATTGTTGAAGATGAAGTGTATGTGTAGATAAAGGGAAAATTGCAATAGCAAGACCTTGAAAAGAAGTATGAAGGCTATCATTTGGAAGAAGATGGACTTCTTGCTTATAAGAATAGAGCCTATATTTTAAATATGGAAGACTTGAGGAGGACTGTTATGGATGAGATCCATAAAGCTCCATACTCTTGTCACCCGGGATATCAGAAAACAATTGCTACAACAAGAAAATATCATTTCTGTCCACGGATGAAGAAGGATGTCACTGAATACATTTTTAAGTGCATGATATGTTAGCAGGTGAAGGTTGAACACCAACACCCAATAGGTTTATTGCACCTAGTGTCAATTCTAGAATGGAAATGGGAAGTAATTTCCATGGATTTTATTACGGGATTGCCAATGACTATGAGACAACATGATTCCATCATGGTTGTGGTGGACAAGTTAACAAAGGAAACACATTTTATACCGGTTAAGTCCACACATAAAGTCGATGCCATTGCAAATATTTTCATGAAGGAAATTTTTCAATTACATGGATTGCCTAAGGCAATAATCTTTGACAGGGATACCAAGTTCACTTTCAATTTTTGGAAAGGTCTCTTTGCAGATTTGGGTGCACAGCTGAACTTTAGCACTGCATACCATCCTCAAACAGATGGGAAAACAGAAAGAGTAAATCAGGTGCTTGAAGACATACTCCACATGTATGTAATGGACAAACCATCCAAGTGGGAGGATTACCTACACTTGGTAGAGTTTGCATATAATAATGGGCAGCAAGAATCTTTGGGAATGAGTCCATATGAGGCTTTGTACAGCAGAAGTTGTAGGACACTAGTGACTTGGGACAATCCAATGAATAGAATTGTACTTGGGGCCAGAATTGCTTAAGAAAATGGAGCAAGAGGTTGCAAAGATTAGGCATAATTTAAAAGCAGCACAGGATAGACACAAAAGCTATGCAGATAAGCATAGAGTGCATAGGGAATTCAGTGTTGGGGATCATGTGTATCTTAGAGTGAGGCCAAGGAAGGGTTCCTTGAATCTTGGGAGTTGTGCCAAGCTATCACCTAGATATTGTGGGCCATTTGAAGTGATTGAAAGAATAGGGCCAGTTGCATATAGACTTGCATTTCCTGCTAGCACTAGAGCTCATAATGTTTTTCATGTCTCTTTGCTTAAGAAATATGTACATGATCCTAACCATGTGATTAATTGGGATGTGATCCAGGTGGAACCCGACGAAGAGTTCCAAACCGATCCTTTGCACATCCTAGAAAAGAAGGTAACATTGCTCCGGAACCGAGCCATCGGGAAGGTAAAGGTGCAATGGAAGCACTACGGTCCTGGTGAGGCTACATGGGAGCTGGAGGATGCCATGAGAGTGGCATATCCATTTTTGTTCAATTTTGGTGAGCACTGAGGACAGTGCTAATGTAAGGGGAGGGGAATGTCACGTCCCCATTTTTTACCCTATTTCATTAAAATTGTAAATGATGTAAATATTGTTATTAAAATCATGCTGAGGAACTCAAGGCCAAGGCCCCGCCATTGATTTATCCTTTTATGTATCGGCAATTAAAATCGGTGCATATGGTTCTTGTGCTAGAAAGACACAATGTAAATTAAGACATCATGTAAATATGAGTTTTAATGAAAATACCCACAACTAGCTATGCAATGCAACAAAGAGATAGGGGCTTGATTTTTATAAGGAATGGGAAGGGAATTTATTTAAACCCATGAGCCGATGGTGTTGATCCATGTGTTAATGAGAAAACCCCAAAAAACCCTCAACTACTCATTTTGTCTCATGCACCCAATCATTTAATTCTTCCAAGATTTGGTTAAGACAGTTAATGCCTTGGGATTGCAGAGGTATGGTAGTCAATTTTCATGCACAGGCAAGCCATCAACCTGAAAAATCGTATTTTGGCTTCTTGGGTAAGAAAACACCCACGAAATGGTGCCCAAAGCCATTTTTCACCCATGGCCTTTGACCTCTCATGCAGTCTGAGCTAGCTGGGTCTTTCCCTACACATTTTTCATCCTTTTTCTGCATTTTTTCATGCCTGGGAGCTTGTTTTTGGTTAGCACAGTGGCTGGGAGAAGAGAACCACAAATTGGGGGTTTAATGGAGGTCGTTTTTGCTCCTGGGTTGTCCCTAAATGTTTTCTGAAAACGAATTTTTCCTTCCAGGGTTTATTCCCCATTCTCCCATTTCGTTTTGGCTGCCCATGATTTTCTGGAATTGGTAGAAACCCCATCTTTGGGCATCTCACTGTATAAACGTTTCTTCATACCCAACACTTATACTTTTTCTGTTATGTGCATCTCTGTTTTCATTTGAACATGTGAGCAAGAAATTTGGAGTGGATGTGGACAAAATTGGCTTGGTAAACCTAGTGGGGAAAATAACCTCTCAAGAAGATCAAGAGGGCTAGCTACTCTTCTATGCACACCTTGGACACTCTAGATTGGAAGGTATGGCCTGAGGGACTGTGTAATGGTGATGGAAATACTTTCTTGAGTGGGGTGTGTAGGCATTATGGGTGCCATGCTAGATAGATCTTGTATAGGTATCCATGGCTCTGTGCTTGAGCTCACTAGCTTAGCAATTCTTCCTTTCCATCTCCTAGTAGCCTAGTAAACCCAATTGCAGATTGGATTGGCTCATTTTGGTGTATGCTTGGCTATGTGTGAGTCTGTTGTTCCCTGCTTCCTTGTAGAAATCATGCCCAGCTTGAGGGTGGAAATTGTATCAAGAGGTTGATAAGCACAACTGGCCTATGGTTGGGTTGAACGTTGCAGACGCATAGCTGGTTGCTCAGGGACTACTTTGTTTTAAGATAAGTACTCTCTTGTGTTTAAATTATATAATGTATTATTTAATGTCTGAAATGAGAAATTTGAATGGATGATTAGATATGTAGATGCTTTTAATTCCGTTGTGTTTAATTACAATATGCATATGTATATGTCTTCTATTATCAATGAGTTTTTACTTAATGGATATGGGGCTAGATGCTCGGATTTGGTGTCATGTTCTCTCCCTAGTTCGGTCTGATGGGAGGGTATGTGACATCATGTGTTTTCATTTTTCTTGATTCGTAACCAATTACTGCTCCATCTTGTGTAAGCATGCCTCCCAATCCATCCTTGCATGCATCCGTGCATACAAAAAGATCTCTATAAGGATCTGCCACTTTTAGGATAGGGGCGGAAGTGAGCAACTGTTTCAGCTTTACGAAACTTGCTTCACACTTGGCTATCCACAGAAATTCTACTTCCTTTCATTGAAGCGAAGTAATGGGATGGGCTACTTTGGAAAATCCTTCTATAAATTTCCGATAATACCCAACCAATCCCATGAAAGAGCAGACATCGTTCATGTTTTGGGGTGTAGGCCAGTTCATAATGGCCTCTATCTTGTCGGGATCCACCGCAATACCCTCTGCTGATATAATATGACCCAAATATTGAATTTGGTCCTTATAAAAATCACACTTGGATAACATGGCCAAGCAGATTTTCTCTTAAGACTTGCAACACTAGTATTAAGTGTTCCTCATGCTCATTTTTGTTCTTCGAATAGATGAGGATGTCATCAACAAACACCACAACAAATTTATCCAAGTACTTGCTGAAAACATTGTTCATTAGGCACATAAATGTGGCTGGTGCATTCGTCAAACCGAATGGAATCACCGCAAACTCGTAATGTGCATAAAGAGTTCGGAAAGTTGTTTTGTGCACATCTTCTTCCTTAATCCGAATTTGATGATAACTCGATCTTAAATCAATCTTAGAAAATACAGTGGCACCCCCAACCTGATCGAACATATCGTCTATCCTTGGTAAAGGATACCGCTTCTTGATGGTTACCTTGTTCAACTGTCTATAGTCTATGCACAATCTGAATGTGCCATCCTTCTTCTACACAAATATTACTGGTGCTCCCCATGCGGACACACCTAACAGGATATAACCCTTCTCCAATAGTTATTGCAATTGTGCTTTCAGCTCAATTAGTTTAGGTGTACTCATCAAATACGGTGCCTTAGAGTTTGGCACGATTCCCGGGGATAGGTCAATGGTAAAATCCAACTCTCTTCTAGGAGGTAGATCTAGAATTTCCTCGGGAAATACATCCTTAAACTCAACCTTCATAGGATGGTTTAAGAAATCTGCACTTTTAGTTTGCTGATTTTCTGTAATGTGGACAACATACAGTTTGCACCCTTTTTGTGCATTCCTTTTTAGTTGGAGAGCAGAAATTTCCCTTAATTTTACTGCTCTCACGATCCCTTGGATCTTTTTCTGCTGTCCCACATCGTTAGTAAATGCAACTGATTTCTAGTAGCAGTCTATAACAACCCTATGTTTTTCCAGCCTATCCATACCAATGAGTACATCATATGATCCTAATGGCAAAACATTTAAATCTACACCAGTACGAGATTTATTTAACTGCAAGGGACACTGATTTACCACCTCTTAAACCTTCTATTTCGTCCCTGTTTCCATTTGTACAAGCCAAGGCTGCATGTATTTTTTCTTGTTAAGTTTGTATGACACACAATTTTGGGTCTATGTAATGTCCCTTATTACGAATTTTATTACAATGACAATTTTTCACTTTTTTCCCTAGTTCAGCCTTTGACTAGTTTTGAGCTCTAGGTCTCCAAATTGCTCCAATTGCTCCAATTGCTCCCAAATATTCTGAGAAGGTATATGGATGATTTTAGAACATAAATATGTGTTTCAGAGATTCTTTTGGACCTTTAAAATACTTCTACAAATCCTCTTTCAATTTTTTTCCAATGTATGGAACTTTACTAGTAATTTCCCTTTGACTAGTATTGGTCTCTAGATCTCCAATTGGCTGTAAATGCCTTCAAATATTCAAGGAAAGTGTATGAATGATATTTGTACTTGATTATTATGTTAAAGGATTATTTATGAAAATCAAAAGACTTCTGCAAACTTGTTTAATATTCTGGACAAAGTATGGAATTTAGCTAGCAATTTGAGGTTCAAATCCCCCTAGGGTAACTTCTGGAAATGGCTCTCCAAATGCCTCCAAACTATTAGGAACCCATGTCAACCCTTCTCTTTACTTTGTTAGTATATTGTTGTTGGATGCATATGCTTTGTAAGTCGTCCTATAGTATTTGTTGATCCATAGTTAATATTACCCCATAGTATTGACCCATAGTATTGGACACATATGCTTTGTAAGTCGTCCCGTAGTATTATATGTCCCATGGTTTTGACCCATAGTATTGGGAATAGACTTAGTATATAAGTGTGTGTTGAGGCCAATGAAGGCACCGTGAAGTTAATTGTATTGAGCTTGCTCAAAGGAGGTTTCCCCCTCAAAGTGGCCCATGATCAATATAAAAGTGATTTTGAGTTCTGTTATTTCTGATATCTTGTGTATTTGCATTAATTAATTATTGCAGGTTCTTCACACAAACCCACTCGAAATTTTGAAAAGAGGTAGGGGATGTATAAGTAACATTATTTCAGTCTCATGTGCACCATTAATCAGTGATTAAGTTTGTTCTAACCTTCTCCCAAATAGTAGCAAAAAATCACTGATTCGACGCTTGGGGAAATGGCACCAAATCTTCTCCAAATGTAAATAAACTGAGTAAAATGACTTCAAATGCTTAAATACTGAACATGAAACTTGTATAATCCATCAATAACATTCCATTCATCAATAAAGCATCAGTATTCTACTTATCCATTCGAATTCATCAACATTACATTGGTTCACAACAAGGTAGTGGGGAAATGGCACTGTTCTTTCATTAAAAATGAGATTTATAAATTTCTACTTGGAATTTCGACCTGAAATTTTTTGGAGATGAAGAAAAGAGTATTTAATTCATATTGCAAAATAAATGGGTCATTAGAAGCTCCCCCAAAGAGTACAATAGCTCACCAAAAATGCCCTCCCTCAAGGATCAAGAATATGCCATGGAAACTGGAAATGGTTGAAGGAGTGAGCTGTAATAGAAGAAACCATGAGATTCCCTGTAGCTTACACCTGAAAATAAAGACTCCATTAAAGCTCCAAATGAAAGGTGTTACATCGTAATCTTCCACCATGTGAGTATCAGCACTCTTTGGCCCTTGGGATCCATTTCACTGACTCAAAGACACTTTATGTCCTTCAAAACACCGTTTTTTCCTTATTTTTATTCATGTACGCTTGTTGAATCATTATAGTGGGCGTACCTGTGAGCTGCATTGTAATGTCCCCTCCTATCATACCAGCATGATAGAGAGGATTGTGATGCTAAAATTGGGCATCTAGCCCCATATCCATTAAGTAAAAACTCATTGATAAAAAGACATATACATGTGCATGTTATCGAAACATAGCGGAATTTAAAACCCATGTTTAATATCTAACATACATTCAACATTTCTGTGACAGCTATTAAATAAAGACATTGCAAAATTTATAACAGAGAATACTTATCTTAACAAAGTAGTCCCAAGCAACCAGCTATGCATCTGCAATGTTCCACCCAACCATAGGCCAATTGTGCTTATCAACCTCTTAATACAACTGCCACCCCTGAGCTGGGCATGATTAGTACAAGGAACCAGGAAACAACAGACTCACACATAGCTAAGCATACACCAAGATGAGCCAAGCCAATCTACAATTGGGTTTATCAGGCTGCTAGGAAATGGAAAGGAAGAATTGCTAAGCTAGTGAGCTCAACCACCGAGCTATGGATACCTCTACAAGATCTATTTAGCTTGGCACCCACAATGCCTACACACCCCACTCAAGGAAGTATTCCCTTCACCAATTCACAGTCCCTCGGGCCATACCTTCCAATTCTAGAGTGTCCCGGGTGTACATAGAAGAGTAGCCAGCCCTCTTGATCTTCTTGAGAGGTTACTCTCCCCACTAGGTTTATCAAGCCAATTATGTCCACTACCACTCCAAAAACTTTTCTCATAGGTTCAAACCAAAGCAGGGATGCACATAACAGCAAAACCACAATTACTGGGCATGAGGAAAGACATTTCTTCAGTGGGATGCCCAAAGAGGAGGTTTCTACCAATTCAGAATAACGTGGGAAAGCCCAAAAATGAAATGGCAATTGGGGAACAACCCTGGAGAGCAGAAATCGTTTTCAGAAAAATGTCCATGGGAATTTTGGGGCAAAAACGACCTCCATCACAGTCCCAAATCGTGGCCCTTCTCTCCCAGCTATTGTATATGCAAAAACGAGCTCCCAGGCATGGAAAATGCGGGAAAAATAGTTAAAAACGTGATGGGGAAATATCCAGTAGTTCAGACTGCGTGGGAGAGGAAAGACTGTGGGTTCAGAATGGCTTTGGGCACCATTTCATGGGTGTTTTCTTGCCCAAGGAGACAAAATACGATTTTCCAGGTTGATGGCTTGCCCATACACGAAATTGGCTGCCATACCTCTTCATTCCCAAGGCATTAACTACCTCAACCAATTTCTGGAAGAGTTAAATGATTGGGTCCATAACCCAAAATGGGTAGTTGATGGTTTATGGGTTTTCTCATGACACATGGATTAACACCATTGGCTCAAGGGTTTGAATAATTTCCCTCCCTATTCCTTGTAGAATCATGCCCCCATCTCTTTGTTGCATAGCATAGCTAATTGTGGGTTTTTCATTAAAAATTCGTATTTACATGATGTCTTAATTTACATTGTGCCTATCTAGCACAAGAACCGTAGGCATCTATTTTTAATTGCCGATACATAAAACGCTAAATCAATGGTGGGGCCTTAGCCTTGAGCTCCTCACCATGATTAAATGTCAATATTTACATCATTTACGATTTAATGCAAAGGGGGTCAAAATGGGGACATTACATGCATCACTATAGCCCACGGGTAGCATGTAAAATGGTGAAAAACACTAGTAAATTACTTTTTACTCCCGAAAAGTGGTCTCAGGGTGACCTTTGGCCCTCCATTTTCCTAGTAACGCATCGATGTGTCCTTTCACTTACCTTTGGAAGGTTATATATTGAGCATTTATGGCATATGGAAGGGAGGAGAAAGAGAAAGCAAGATAACTCTAGTGGATTTTTGCCTCATCTTGAGTCTACACTCATTGATCCTAGTTGTTGTGAACCTCTTATGTTCACCTTGCAAACTCCTTCCATAGTTTGAGTTTTCCTTTCATGGAGGATTGAAGTGGTGGAGGCACAAGTGGATTGACCTAGATCGCGGTTCAGATTGGTTGCTGGCAAGAGGTCGTATCACATTGTACTTGTTATTTGATAATAGAAATACTCATATTCTTGTCCATTAATGTTGTGAATGTCATTTATATCACATTGGGTTGCATTTGATTATGACATTATGGGTCGTTGCTATTGATCATGTTAATATCTTTCATATATTATATGCACTTGTTGTATATTGGCTGTCAAGACTAATTTGTAGGTTCAAGTACATGAATTGACAGTGTGTGCGGATTGAAAGCTTCAACGAGGATCTACATGAAACGTTGGATCAAGGTTGGTTACATTCTCCATTTTCTTAGCATTGTCAATTATATAGAATTGCATTGGGAATTGAGTCATTTTTTGGTAGTCAGCTGTCTGTTGTGGTCTACCCCAAGCCATAGGAAGTTTTCTCCGATAACAGAAATGGCGACTCCGCTGGGGAGAACATCCATTTTTGGGGATTTTTAGGCATTAGTCCTTATTTTGAGTTGCTGTTTGTCGAGTCTCTGTGTCATTATCTGGCCGTTAGGATACCCTATGGAAAACAAGTTTTTTTCTGGGTTATTGGGCTCTTTTGTTGTTCATTTGTTGTTTCCTACCCGCGGGTGAGCCTAGTTCTGCCCGCGTCTACCCGCTTATGTCTGCACTATAGCTTGCGGGCACCCGCAGCTTTTACTCAGACAGTAGCGTATAACTCTAGATTTGATTGGTTTATGACCTTTGGTTGTTTCTTGATTGATGGTGAGTGTTCCTGAGTCTTCTTTGGCCTTGTTCTTGACTATTCCATGCCTTGTTGGTGACCAAAACTCCTCTTTTCTCTTTGATTTGAGTTTATTAGTTTATCACTCTTTTTGATTTTATAGCTCATTTCATTGGCTGATTCTCACTATTTGGGGTGCGTTGGGTTGTCTTACTGATCTGCTCTGCATTCCTGTATCCAAATATGTAGATTTCGCTTGCATTTTTCATTTTAATATATTGAAAAATACAAAAATATTGCTTTTGCATTTTCCTTTTCATTTATAAAAGAAAATACAAAAACATTTTACTTTCCACATTGCATTTTGCATACGATTGCTTGTGCTTTCATTTAGGACTTGCTTGTGCATTGGAAAAATTAAAAGGATTGCATTTTTATTTCGAAATTGTTGGATTTGCTTTTCATGTTAGTGGCATTGTTTTCATTGAGTAGATGAGTCTAGATGTTTGAGTGGTTGTGCATATCATTGAGCCATATACATCACTAGTTTCACGACCCTACCCTTTGAGTAATCACAGCCACCTAAAATTAATGCTTAATCTTAAAATTGATTAGTAACGATTTTCATTTTATGGGCACCAACTAGCTTAGGTTTAGAGTCTTGGAATAGATCATTGTGAGTTAACAATCCAGGACTATTAGACCAACATTATGTGTCTGACCAGGGAGTGGTAAATTCCATCGTATACATCAGTGTTCTCAGGAAGCTCTACTTAGACCAGAGTTAAGCACGAGGTCACGGGAGGTTGGTTGCGGAGATAGCCCTCCAATACTGGCTGAACATGGGAGATATTTCCAGGATTTGTTCGGATAGGGGACTCTTGGGTGATTTGACCCTCTTGAGTTTTGGGCTTAGTTACCCTTCCCATATGACGGATCCCACCTGCAACTGTCCCCCTGAGCATTTGTTATATTGTGGTGACCTTAGTTTCCTTACCTAGGTGCCACACAGGGCGCTTGCAGTGGTTATATTGTTTGTGTCCCGAGTTAGATAGGGGTTAGACATCACAGTTGTGATTGTGCAGGGATTTGACCCTGTGCACGCAATGAAGTCTGGGAATCCTTATAACTGATTCTATTACCTTTGGCTATAGTTTGGGAGTCTCAAGCCTCTCCTAGGAGAGACATACTGGTTGTAGTGTCGGGAGATCCTTGAGCCAGTTCCGTTTGTGTGCATTTGGATGTAGGTTCTTTTTAGGTGTGTGCTCTTGATTTTCTGTTTTTTATCGATAGTTCGGCCGATAGGACACATTTTGATTGTATAGTCTCTTTGGATATATCATGGCGAGAAGCCTGGCTACCCACCGCTCTCATTAGTTGGTTGGTTTACCGGATGCCGAGATCCCATGTCCTGTTGATCGGAGACATTGGAGGGTCCCCTCCGATCGTAGTAATTCCGTTGAAGATCTTCATAATTATATCATGACTACATATTTTGGCACAACAGAAACCCCTACGGTTCCCCCGAATGGAGGTGATCCCCCTACTCCTCGAGAGGTGTGGGGAGGTGCTCTGCTTGAGACCCATCCTAGCTTGTTTGGTCCGGATCCACCCGAGACCGAACCTAACTTTTATGATCCAATTCCAGCCGAGGGTAACCCATTAAATTATTCATATGGGATGCCAGAGTCACATATTGACCATGATACTACGACCAAACCTAAGTTTCATGATCTCATTACACCCGAGGATAACTCGTTTCATCCCGCACATCCACGTCATCATTTATATAGGAGGTCAAAGTCACATATTGACCATGATACTACAGCTTATGTTAATCCATTCTCTTATGGTATGCCTAGTTACGACACAATGTTGAGATATTGTAACTTCAAAGAATATTATATTTGTACTTTATTATTCTGGAGATGTTTCATTCCTCCGTGAAGATCTTATTGTATATCCGGAGATGTTTATTCCTCCGTCGGAATGTGGTAACTTGGGTTATTAGACTTCCCTAGTGGGGGTCGGCCCTATATGTGTTATGTGGGTCAAAGGGTTATTAGACCACCCTAGAGGGGTAGGCCCAGTCAGTCGTAGTGGGGTATTTAACCCATTGGTTAAATACGAGCCTACATGTCTTGTGTAAAAGAAAAGTTGGAGTAGTGTATAAATAGAGGAGGTGTATTCCTCATTTAACACACACACTCACTCACTTGAGAATGGCGCACTTGTGGAGGAGAGGTATTCTATGGAGAAGAAGGAGCTTATTCTTAGGGTTTGCACCTTTGTATATTGCTGGTCATCTATATTGAGGAAGCTTTACTGGGTTTTCTACCCCATGAGGGTTTCCCAGGATAAATCTGTGTCTCTTGTGTTTATGCTATGCTTGTTGTTTCTTTAGTGATCCTATATATTCTATTATTGTGAAATGGAATGTAATGCTACTATTTTTTGTCTTAGCATATTAAATATTAACATGGTATCAGAGCTAACCTGAAGGAAGGCAATGTATGGCACTTACGACACTTGCTTCTCTTGCGACAATTTGAAGGTTAGGGTTTTATATAGAAAAAAACAGTCATCGTGGAACTTTTGCTATAAATCCATTTATGTGACGTTTCAGGATCTGAAAAGTTTACAGGTCGTAGATAACATCCCCAGGTACCTAGTGTCCAAAGGGCACCCTCAAATTCGTTGTACTTTGTGAGTTATGAATAGTACAAGTTAGGGTTTCTGCCTCTTCCAGATCTCAGTCAAAATCAGGTGACCTAGGAAAAAAGGTCATAACTTGGGCTAGGAAGCTCCAAATGAAATTTTGTAAAAGGAAACAGGTAGTACACAGACTGTACTATCTCAGGAATCTTTTGTAGAGGCCGAAACTGAACCAGTGACATGTGGCATGCCATACAAGTTTGATCTCCTGTTTTATCCCATAAACAGGTCACGTTGCGACACTTGGAATAAATCTCTTTCAGAGAGTCCAAGAAAAAGTTTTTAGAGGCCGAAGTTCAAACGGTGACATGTGGTACACCATACAAGTTCGCTATCGTGTTTTATCCCATAAATAGGTCACGTTGCAACACTTGGCATAACTCTCTCTCAGAGAGTCCAATTGAGGTCAAACCTGTCTGGATGGAAAGATAACAGGTCAGGATATCTCAGAAAACTTTTTCAGACCCCGTGGATCAAAAAATTCAGAGTTACAATAGAAACAATCAGGTACATATTTCTGTCAAAACAGAATTATTTTTTGAGCACATTCATTCATGGCTTCTGGAATTTAGGGTTTCGGAGAAAGTTGGAATTTTTGGAATCGAAGTCCACAGCTGAATGCTACTCAGGAAAATCAAAATTTAGAGACCAAGATCAAATTTTTTGGTTGGGTAGAAGACCGTGCTTGATCAAACCCTAGTTCGGGATTTTTTATCAGAAAGATGGAAAATTAGGGCTTCAGCAAAAGTTGGAATTTTTGAAGTCTGTAACCACGGCTGGAAGATCCTCAGAAAAATAAGAGTTTAGAGCCTTGGATTGAAAATTTTGATTGGAAAGAAGGGTGGGCTTCATCAAACCCTAGTTTGGGTTCCTGCCCAGAAGATCCAGAAGTTTCGAAGGCAATTTTGAGGGGTCAAATTTTGGAGATTTCAAAATTGAAGTATGCTAGTTTGATCAGCTCAGCAAGACACATCCTTCCATCCATTCAGAAGTGTGAAAGTCAAAGATTGAATTTTTAGGGTTTCTCTAGCAAACCCTAATCAAGCTCCAGATCAAGTTTCAGGGGGAGTTGAGGCTAAGGCCTTACATAAGAAGACTACAAGAAGTCTTGAAAGGTATGACTTAAGTAGGTTCAGGTATGTCTTGAAATCTGATTCTTAATTAAGTTCATAATGTGTTTGTCTTCATGTTATTTATTAGTACAATCTTGATTAATGTTAGAATTGTCTTATCACCCTAGTAACAGTATGAATGCATGCGAATGATCGAATACATTCATTGATTAGGGCTATATGATTGTACTTATGCATTATGGTGTTGTGTGAGGTTGATGTTGTCTGCTAACAAGATACATGTACATCACAAAAGACAAATCAAGTTCCATGACCATGACAACATGAAGACAAAGACTCATCCACTTACGAGGTATGTATGACTTTGTTACATTATGTTTAACCTATGAGACATGCAGGTTCTAGCTCAGGATCTCTAAATCATTGAAGAGATTGTTTAGGTATGTTGTACATAACTAAGCAGGTATACTAATCCAGGTATGTTTTCCTATGTCATGTTAGAATCTTATCTTGTGTTAGGATCCCTTATATAAGTATACTTGGTATGATTGGTTATGCTTATTCATAAAGTTAGTAATCAAGGGTTTATGCATATTATGTCTCTTATCTTGGTTGATGATTTAACTAACTAGATCAAACAAGAATATACATGAGTAAAAGAAGACTTCCTTGAAACCCTGAATACTAATGATCATGACTATATATATTCAAGATTATTTAGAATTAGAATGTTTTGATAATATTGAGAATATACTAATGAATGTATGTTTGTGTATGAGATCATGAGGATGACACTAGTGCACACTTGAGCATGCACAGTGGTACAGAATGAATAGAAATTCAGAAGACATACAGAAGATCAAGCAGGAGGCAACCACACAAACATAAAAGATAAGTATTTGAGTTGTCATTAGAAATAGTAAATGATATTGCTTGTATGCATATTTGTATTCCTAGAATATATCATGCTGAGTGTAAACATTCATAAAGCATTGAACAGTATACTACTAATATGCATATGATTGGTAAGTTGGACAAACATTCCGTTGTTGCTTGTCTAGAATGAAACCTCTTTGCTGACATGCTGAAAGATGTGCACACTCTCGATAGTATGTTCTGGTAGAGATGGAAGGCATCTAGATAGCCACTGTATGCATACAGGATATGGGAAAGTGTTGTGCCAAAGTATTGGTCAAAATAGTTGCATAACTATGTAAATGATATCTATATGTATAATAGGTTATCATATCAATATGATTTGATGATTATGAAGTATTACTAATCATGTACTTAATTTTGATTTGTAGGAAAGATCATGATGAATGATGAACACTGAACAAGCGATGGATGTTCAACAAAATATTTACAAATCAAACACACTATAGAAGGCTTGTGGCTAGAAGATTCTATTAGAAAGAGGAAGAGAATCATGATGAGATGTTTGCTCCAAGTGGCTAGATAAGACCATTCCCTTAATGGTGTAATTAAAGAAGAAGTGTGAATCAGGTTTTGTATGGGTTCCTAGGATCGATAATCAATTGATGAGCTTAATGATCACCATGGGTGATGTGGATCTCAACCTTTTCTACAAGGTTGAATATGGTTTCTATACACAGATGACATGGATGCAAGAAGGAACTCACCACAGAGTTCCAATGATATTGAGGCTTATATCAGTAGACCCATCTAATGATAAATGGCACAGATAGATATGCAGAAGATCATTCAATACAGAAATGAAAATGAAAGATCTCAGATTGGTGCATTACTTCCTAGGTCTGGAAGTATGGCAAGGCTCAGAAGGAATCTTTCTCAACCAAGTAAAGTATGCTGAGAAATATTAAAAGGACTTGATGTGTTGGTATGGCCATTCTTGAAGTTGTTAGCAGATGACTCATCAGAGTTAGTGGATAGAACTCTGTATAGACAAAATATTGAGTCATTAATGTGTCTAACGAATACTAGGTCAGATATATGCTTTGCTATGAACACCTTGAGTCAGTATCTAGTGGAAACTAGATGTGTTCACCTGATAAGCTGCAAATCATGTGATACGGTACCTAAAGGATTCAATAGACTTTGATCTAATTTATCTTGGAGACCATGACTTCAGATGGCTACACAGATGTTGATTGGGCAGGAAGTGTATCAGACAGGAAGAGCACATCGAGAGGATGTTATTGTCTGGGATCAACCATGATCTCGTGGTTGAGCAGGAAACAATCTAGTGTGGCTCTTAGCACAAACAGAATATATGGCAGCTTGCTCTGCTAATTCTGAAGCGATATGGCTTCAGAATTGACTTAGAGATGGACCCAACTATGATCCCATGTGACAAACAGAGTTGTACCAAAATGGCAGAGAATCCAGTGTTCCATGATAAGTCAAAGCACATAGAGATCTGGCATTCCTATATATAAGATATGGTTAATGTTCGAATTCGTAACAATTTACCAATGCACTAACCAAACCTCTACCGATCCGATGTACTAACCAAACCTCTACCTCAAGTAAAGTTTTCCAAGACAAACTTAATATAGTTAAGAAGGACCCTCCTCGAAAGGGGGAGTGATGTGATCACTTATGATGAGATTTCCCGCATCGACAATGAGGTCAATGATGTGATGGTCCTTAGATAGGGTCTAAGGTGACAAGGGGATTGCATCATCCTTGAACACATGTTCTAAAGAGAGTCGTAGACGTATGTCTTCGAGAATGAAGTCCTTGGTGGACATGATAGGATTGCATCATCCTCAAGAGAGCCGTAGACATATGTCTTCGAGAATGAAGTCCTTGGTGGACATGATAGGATTGCATCATCCTCAAGAGAGCCATAGACATATGTCTTCGAGAATGAAGTCCTTGGTGGAAATGATAGGATTGCATCATCCTCAAGAGAGCCGTAGACGTATGTCTTCGAGAATGAATTCCTTGGTGGACATGATAGGATTGCATCATCCTCAAGAGAGCCGTAGATGTATGTCTCCGAGAATGAAGTCCTTGGTGGACATTTGGGGATTGGATCATCCCTGGACTTCAGTCCTAAAGTGAGCCGTAGACAGATGTCTCCGAGAAAGAAGAAGGATTGCATCATCCTTGAACACATGTTCTAAAGTGAGCCGTAGACAGGTGTCTCCGAGAAAGAAGAGGGATTGCATCATCCTTGAACACATGTTCTAAAGGGAGCAGTAGACATGATGTCTCCGATAATAAAGTCCTGAATGAACAGGTAGGGGATTGTATCTTCCCCGGACTAAGGTCCCAGAATTGAGCCGTAGACATGATATCTCCGATAATAAAGTCCTGAATGAACAGGTAGGGGATTGTATCTTCCCCAGACTGAGGTCCTAGAATTGAGCCGTAGACATGATGTCTTCGATAATAAAGTCCTGAATGAACAGGTAGGGGATTGTATCTTCCCTGGACTAAGGTCCCAGAATTGAGCTGTAGACATGATGTCTCCGATAATAAAGTCCCGAATGAATAGGTAGGGGATTGTATCTTCCCCGGACTGAGGTCCCAGAATTGAGCTGTAGACTGGGTCTCTGATAATAAAGTCCTGAATGAATAGGTAGGGGATTGTATCTTCCCCAGACTGAGGTCCCAGAATTGAGCCGTAGACATGATGTCTCCGATAATAAAGTCCTGAATGAACAGGTACGGGATTGTATCTTCCCCGGACTGAGGTCCCATAATTGAGCCGTAGACTGGGTCTCCGATAATGAAGTCCTGAATGAATAGGTAGGGGATTGTATCTTCCCCGGACTGCAGTCCCAGAATTGAGCCGTAGACTGGGTATCCGATAATGAAGTCCTGAATGAATAAGTAGGGGATTGTATCTTCCCCGGACTTTTGTCCCAGAATTGATCCGTAGACTGATGTCTCCGAGAATTGAAGATAGGACTGCATCATCCCTGGACCTTGGTTCAAAATGTACGTGATGGGATTGCATCGTCCCTAGACATGAGACTTGTCTTAAAGTGATAAGGATTGATCATCCTGGAACTTGATTTGGATTGTATTGTCAAGCACTCTATTTGCAGATAATTAAATATCAAACACACAGAGCGTATGAAATTTATTGTCAACCCGAGAAAGTCTTTTTATTTCAAAGGACAAGTGCACAATATATGCTTAAACACAAAACCATTAGAAGTGAATACTTTTATCTTCTATCATCCATGTTCATCCCAAGAATCTATGCAATCCCAATTGCCTTCTAACTGCTATACTACAATTCTTTTCTATTATGCATCAAGAAGAAATGGTATCAGATCTAATCAACGATTGCAAGAAGGAAATCTCATTCGCATTCTAAAATAATCACTTGTCTAATCTAATCAAGCTGGGAATCATAAAGCATGACCTGAACATTACTCTAGAACTTTAATGAAAGAGATTGAAGCAACTGTTCTAAGAAACTGAATTGCAAAATATAAATCAATCAACACATAACAGGAAAGCTAAATTGTAAGAGCTCCTGGGATTACGTCTCAGCTGTAGGATGAACACGGCAGTGTGAACAGAAATTGAAATGTGTAAAACAAACCTGACTCAGTCGACTGTTATTCGATACCATTCACCAATCTCACGGAAATATAATCGTTTACTGAGAAATCCACACAATAAATATTGCTGCTGCGTACAAAAGAAAGAACAAAGCATCACACAACAAGAAAGATGAAATCCTAAATTAACGCAGCAATCTCTGTGGAAGACGGGCCCAGTCTTCACACAGAGACGCTGGTTGAACAACACTCTCTTTAATTCAGAAGTAACTCCTTATATTAACAGAAGAATGAGTACACAGTTTTGGCTCGGCTGCTAATACAAGATAAATTAATTGTTTGCTGTCCAACCCCTCGGTCGAGGCAATTCCCCATATATATACATACAATTTGCAACATCTAAACCTATAATTGGGCAGCCATGAAGATCTCTGATCTTCAGGCGCCCTGAATGATCTAGCTGTTACAATGCGTGGCAGAACTGAAATATCCAAATATAAGAGAGTTATTAATTGCCCCAAGAGTGGCGGTCCTTCCAGCTCACAGCTGGACTCGAGCAGTGACATACTTAAGATAGCCATTTCTGTTACAGCTGACCCATCACGACTGTGCCTTGATTGACGATTCGAGCCCCAAGGAACCTTCTACAAGCAATGAACGTCCCTTCCTTCATGACTTGTTCAGCTCCGATCTTCCTGCAGTCTATTTGTCTTACTACCTTCATAAATCACATCATGTTAGCACAAATTAAGAGATGCACAGCTTTAATCATCACAATCATAAGTATTAATACAATAAAACAATAATCGGCCATACCTTGGTAATTTGGGGAATAAGATAAGGACAATAAGTCGAATTGCCAAGGTAATTGGTGTAAGACAAGGGAAGGGAAGATGATAAATGATGGTCAAAAAGGGCTAATTCTGGGCTCAACATCTCCCCCCAACTACCCTGTTGCATGTCCTCATGCAACAACCTGCATCTGAACCTTGAACTGAGCTCTGTCTAGGAGAGAGGAGGGAATGTAAGTAAATCAGGCATCTCATTTATCTTTTTGAAAGGCTTCTGTGAGCAATCCGGCATCTTCCAACTTCACTGTTTCCCTTCCACTGCTACTTGCTGATATCTGGGAATGCACTTGGTGTGGTGGGAATCTTTCTGCAGTTCTCTTATGCTATGCCTGGGGGAGTTGAAAAGAAATCCTCAATCTGAATCCAACTCAATGACATCTCTAGGAGGTGGAGGCACTGGTTCTTGTGGGACAGTGTCTTCCTGCGCATCTAATGTTAACAGGAAAGTTGCTGGTTCTTTTGTAACAGCAACATCCTTTAACCCATCTTCAGCAGCTATCTTTATTGCTTTTGGAGACACTGGTTCTTGTGTAATAGTGTCTTCTTTGTCATTCTGCTGCTGAGACTGAATATCCTTTTCAATTTGCAGCTCCTCCTCCAAGATTTCAGTGTCACCTGAGCATGGTGTCTGTACCTGTTCATTGTCACTCCACTGTGTGTCAGGAATGATATCCACTCCCAGGTTATCTCCCAGCTGCAATTCAGGAGTTTTTGTTGCAGCCTCCAAGGATGTTGGTTCTTGTGTAACAACATCCTGGCTTACCTCTTCATCCTTCTTCTGCTGCAGCTCCTCTTCTATGAGTTCTGTATCATGGGAGCTCTCTGGGGTTACAACCCAGAGTTCATCATTGAATGCCAAAGTATCCTCTGTCCCAGCTTCTTCTCCTGTCTGCTCAGCCGGTTGGACAGTCCTATTCAGGGTTGCTGGTTCTTGTGTTGCAGCATCCTGTTCCAACTTGTCACTGTCCTGCCTTTCCATTTCTTCTTCTAAAATTATTGTGTCCTGGGAACGTTCTGGGGTTACAGCACAAAATTCTTCACTATCCTCCAGAGTATCCTTCGGCTCCATGATCTCTGTATCATGGGAACATTCTGGGGTCTCACTATATTCTTTTATAAGCTCCAGAGCATTCTTCATTTCCCGTTTTTCTCCCATCTGTCCTATAATTTCTATGTCGTGGGAGCATTTTGGGGCTACCATACATTCCTTATAAATCTCCAGGGCGTCCTCCACTCCAAGTTCTTCTCCCATCTGTTCTATAATTTCTGCATCATGGGAAGTGGCAGCTGCAGCAAGGATGTTTAAAGGTGCTGGTTCTTGTGTGACAGCACCTTCTTTTTCCACTGCTTTCCCTTCTGTGGCTACAGGCTGTTTTGCTGAATAGGTGCTAAGTAAAATTTTATGGCCTGCTTCCTCAAAGATTTCCCCACAGGTGGGGCAGAGTATTCGCTCATCCTTTTCCCCTGCTCCAGCAGAAGCTGATTCCTCCACTTGGTCTGCAGCCTCTATTAATGTATACATTTTTCTTCCACCCTGCTTTCTGCAGGTTTCCTTCCAAGTTTCCAGCTCCCTTCTAAGTGCTTGGAGGTCCTCTTTCAGCATTGCATTCTCATACAAGAGTCCCTCAATTTCAGGTTCTTCCTCTACTGGCCTTTGTGGAGCATCCCTCGGTTTTGGTGTAAGGATTGGGGGTTCAACCTGTGTTTCTAAGGTTTCCCATTTTGTTCTAGCTGCCTCTGCTGCTGTGATTGATCGAGTTCGTTTCCTTCTGATTGGTGCCACTAAATCGAACTCATTGATGGCCCTCTTCCTTTTCTGTGGCGTTTTCTTTTGTGACTTTCCTTTTTGTGGTGTTTCTTCTTGTGGAGCTGGAATATAGGGGGCAAAACTGAAGTTAAAGGAATATTTCCCTGCCCCCCATGCTGTTCTTCTTCAATCACAGCTCCTCCTCCTACCCACTCAGGTGAAGACTCGATTGTGACCAGCTCAATATCTTCTTCCATTGCTCTAGCTCCGTCATCTTCAGGTTCCATTGTCGCAGCATTTGATGCTGCTCCAATTTCACCTTCTGCTGCCGGAGCTGCCCTGTTATCTAGGTTTTCCACGAGGGTTTCATCTACATTGTCGCCCGATGGCTCTGTTTGTGCTTCCCCTCGCTCTCTTTCAAATGCAGTGTCATCCCCCACTGGTTCTGCTTGTGCTGGGGATTCATACACCTCAAATGGCTCTGCCTGTGCCCCTGGTTGTTCTTCCTCCGTGGTTTTATTCACCCCGGATGGTCCTGCCTGTGCCCCCTGTTGTTCTTCTTCTGTTTCATCCCTCTCGGATGGTCCTGCTTGTGCCCCCTGTTGTTATTCTTCCGTTTCATCCCTCCCCCCAACTTCACTGGAGGAACTCCGGTCCTCCTGTTGTGGCGGAACCGGTAATTGCTGCAATGGGATGACCCTCAAGGGAACATGTTGCTGTGGTCGGGTTATAAATTGTTCCCATGTTATATTATGTTGGGCGAGGGTTCTCACAATAATTAACTTAATGAGGCCATGGTGGGTGAGAGAGGACAATGGATGCTTTGCAGACTGAACAAATGTGGCCATATGACGCAAGTCGTGCAATAAATAAAATGGAATATTCAACAAAATGCCATGGCGGAGATGAGAAAGCAAAGGAAGTTCAGAGTTGTACACAGTTTGGTATCTACCTTCGCAGGTAATGTATTTCTTGAGGAAGACAGCAACCTGGTCCCATGGCTGCGGCAGTGACTTCAGTGCAATCCCTCTCCTGGATGCTTCAACTTGCTCCCCTGGAAGTAAAAATTCTTCTCGTGCAACCGTTGCAGGGACTCGACGGTTAAACCAAGGTTTTCCCACCATCGGGATAGCTGTAACCTCAGATATAATGAGCTCAGAAACATCTATACACGGCCCCCACACCGTGGAATGTGTTTTAGTAAGATTCAAGGCAAATTGCAGGGCTGCGTCCCGATCGAATCCATCCAAACGCTCAAAGAACTCGACCCAGCCAGCAGCTTGAAAAATGGCCAGAACTGGCAGATTCCGTCTGAGTTCCCGGGTATTGAAAGGTTCATGGCGAACTGGAATGCCCATGGTCCTGGCTGCAAGATGAAACTGCTGTTCGACAGAGTACAGGATCCCAGAATGGAAGTTGCAGCACAGAGAATGCACGAATTGTTGAGCGGAGACGTTGAGTGAATGAGCTAATTCGGAAAGTTAAGCACAGAGAAGAGTTTAAAATTTTCATGCCGAATTGGGGAAGGTGGCAGTTATTAGTATTACGTCGTACGAGGGAAAGGTTTAATCAGGTATAAATGGTGGTACGAGTAAAGGTACGGCCAATCTCGTTTAAATGATATCAATACTTAATCACGTGATAAATGAAAGCCATACCTCATAAAACTGTGCGTCGGAAGGCTGCGGAAACTGGTGGAGCTTGCAGTTGGTGACGTCACGGAGCCGAACACGTGCACAGTCAGCCGTGGGATCATGATGACTTGGATAAGGCACTAATTTCTTTCGCCGGTAAAACACAAGCCATCGCGTCCTGGGGATTGGAATGATGAGTTCGCCGGCATGACTGGGATGAATCAGCATCATGATTAGCAAGTTGAAACAATTCTTCCGTTAACATAGGAGTTACCACTGCAAGTTGCCAAAAAATGATAGCGCGGCCGATGAAAAAGCTTATTGCAGCTGGCGGGAAAGAAGTTGCAGCCACCGAAAAAGAATTCACGGTAGCCGGAAAAAAAAATTTACGATATCAGGGAAAATTACAGCTATCACGGAAAAGTTTTACGGCGGCGGGAAAAAACTTACAGCGGGCGAGAAAAGATTTTACGACTATGGGAAATATGTTACAGCCGTTGGACAGAAATGGCAGCTGCAGGGAAATGATGTGGCAGTGAGTGGTCAATGAGGTGGCAGCCGCTAGAAAATGAGGTGGCAACCGTTGGAAAATGAGGTGGCGGCTGCGGGAAAAAGATGTTGCAGCTTCCGATGTTGCAGCCGCCGAAGTTGCAGCTGCTGAAAAAGATTGACGGCTGACGGAAAAAGGACATTACGGATACCAGGAAATAAAATGGCCGTGAAGTGGCAGCCGCTGGGAAATAGGGTGGCAGCTACGGAAAAAGATGTTACAGCTTCCGATGTTGCAGCCGCCGAAGTCGCAGCCGCCGAAGTTGCAGCTGCCGAAAAAGATTGACGGCTGACGGAAAAAGGACATTACGGCTACCGGGAAATGAAATGGCAGTTGCTGGGAAATGAAGTGGCAGCCGTGGTGGAAATGGAATGGCAGATGCGGAAAATGAGATGGTAGCCGTGGGAAATGAGGTGGCAATAGCTGGTGAATGAGGTGGCAACCATGGGGAAGATGAGGTGGCAGCCGCGGAAACTGGAGTTGCAGCCGCCGATGTTGCAGCCACCTATGTTGCAGCCGCCGATGTTGCAGCCGCTAATGTTGCAGCTGCCAAAATTGCAGCTGTCGGGAAAGATTGACGGCTGACGGAAAAAGGGCATTATGGCTACCGGGAAATGAAGAATATGGTTGCCGGAAAAGGATATACAGCTGCCGGAAAGTATGTTGCAGCTGTCGAAATTTATTTATTTTTTATTTATTTTTTATTTTTAAACATAAGGACAGCACAGGGAGATTTTCATTACGGGCCCAAACTGATCGTTCTCCTGGCGCTTCCCTGAATTTTTTTTTTTAAAAGACGACAGCAAGAAAAGAGATCAAATGCAAAGAGAAAGAAAACAACAAATATACGCTACAGCAAGAAATTATTTATGTACAGCAAATATAATTTTCAGTTTAAGATTTGGCAAAGGTAGAGAAATGTTCTTGCTTTGGTGCCAATTGATAGTTTGGATCAGGAGCAATCTGTGAAATGAATGCATCTTTCGAAATGGGCTTCCGATACAGTCGCAGTCTGTGGCCATTAGCAAGTAATGGTATACGGTTTTCATCAATGGTGACCAGGCGAACAGTGCCGTTGTCAAATACCCTGTCAACCAAATATGGACCCAGCCATCTTGTGCGTAATTTCCCTTTAAAATCCTTCTTGAATCTGGAGTCGTATAATAGTGGCCAGTCTCCTTCACGGAATTTTTTTTTTTGATGAATCGGTCATGCCAATTAGATCTCTATTGCTGAAGCAGCACAGTCTGGTCTACTGCAGCTAATCGTTTCTCATCCAACTCATTTAATTGATTCAATCTTCTTTTCTGGGCTTCTGTTACATCCAGGTTCATTTCAATGGCTGTTTTCAGGGTCTTGATCTCAAATTCAATTGGAAAAATGGCACTCTTTCCATATACCAAATCATAAGGAGAAAATCCCGTGGTGTTACGCCAAGTCGTGCGATATGCCCACAGTGCTTCTGGAAGCCTGTCAACCCAATCCCTTCGATGGCTTTTAACTGTTTTAGTAAGGATTGCTTCGATAACTTTATTAGTGCTTTCCACCTGACCATTGGCCTGGGGATGATAAGGTGAAGCTATCTTGTGCTGCACATGATACTTCCGGAGCAAGGATTCAAATTGGTGTGAAATAAATTGTGGTCCCCCATCAGTAACTACTTCCTTTGGTACCCCAAAACGGGTAAAAACTTCACTGTACAGGAAATCAATCACCGCCTGGTCATTTGCCTTAGCCAAAGCTACAGCTTCTACCCACTTGGTCATGTAATCTGTACACACCAAAATGTAAACCTTCTGTTTGGAAGGAGGGTTGATAGGACCAACAAAGTCCAATGCCCATCTATCAAACGGTTCTAGTACCACTTGGGGCCGTAAAGGCATCTGATCTGTCTTATTAGGTTGGCCCATCCTTTGGCAGCTGTCACAGGACTGAACATATCTTTTAGCATCTCTGAACAGTGTCGGCCAATAATAGCCCATCCGCAACGCCTTATGCCCTTTTCTTTTGTCTGCAAAGTTTCCTCTGCAAGGTTCATCGTGACAGTCCTTCAGTATATGAAAGATCTCATCTTCCCTTACACATCTTCTAATCTCCAGATCAGGTCCTGTGTAAAAGAGATGGCCTTTAAGCCAACAATACCTGGCACTTTGCTGAATAATTTTTCTTTTTTCTCGTTTAGACATACGTGGCGGAAGCTTCCCTGCAACCAAATAATTAGCAACGTCTGCATACCAGGGTGAATGAGCTGAGAGTGCGAATAAATGTTCATCTGGGAAAGCATCCTCAACAGGTGAACTGTCATCACTGTTAGTAAATCGTGATAAAAAATCAGCAACAACATTTTCTTTTCCAGGTTTATCTATAATAGTAATATCAAATTCCTGTAATAATAAAAGCCACCTGGTTACTCTGGCATTAGTGACAGGTTTATTCATTAAATACTTAATGGCAGAGTGGTCAGTATGCACAAATGTAGGATACCCAGTAATGTAATGCTGAAACTTATTGATAGAATAAACAATAGCAAGGAATTCTTTTTCAGTAACAGTATAGTTTAGTTCAGCAGGGGCCAAGTTTTTACTAATATAATAAATAGCATAAGGTACTTGACCATCCTGCTGTCCTAGTACTGCTCCAATGGCAGTATCAGAAGCATCTGAAGAAATGTGGAAAGGTATGGTCCAGTTAGGTCCCCTTAAAATAGGGGCTGTGGACAGTTTCTCTTTAAGCTTATCAAATGCTGTCTGGCATGCTGCACTCCACACAAACTGTGCGTCCTTCATTAACAATGAAAACAAAGGAGAAGCAAGTTTGGAGAAGTTTTCTATGAATCTCCTGTAATACCCAGCATGTCCCAGAAAACTTCACCTCTTTCTGAGTTGAAGGGGTTGGTATATTTTTTATCACCTTAATTTTTGAAGGATCCACTTGAATACCATCAGTATAGATGAAATGTCCTAATACCACCCCCTCACTCATCATCATATGGCATTTTTCAGTGCTTAGTGAGAGGCGAGCCTGTTCACACCGAATTAAAACTTTCTTTAAATTTTCCAGTGCTTCCTCAAAATCCCTGCCATAAGGAGTAAAATCATCCATAAAAACTTCCATGCTATCATTTACCAATTCAGAAAATATGCCAATCACAGCTCTTTGGAACGTTGCAGGTGCATTGCACAATCCAAAGGGAAGCACCCTGTAGGTGAACGTTCCCCAAGGGCAAGTGAAGGTGGTCTTATCCTGATCCTCTGGAGCAATCTGAATTTGATTGTACCCACTGAACCCATCCAGGAAGGAGAAGAACTTCTTCCCTGATAGGGTATCAAGTACCTGGTCAATAAAGGGCAGAGGAAAGTGATCCTTTTGTGTAGCTTTGTTCAGCTCCCTATAATCGACACAGACTCTCCATTTACCATTTTTCTTGGGCACAATGACAAGTGGGGAAACCCACTCACTATCTGAGATAGGATAGATAAATCCTGCTTCCAAGAGTTTCTGGATTTCCTCCTTCACTATATCCCTCAAATTGGGGTTCATGCGTCGTTGGGGTTGACATACAGGCCGGGAGTCGTTTTTGATATAAATATGATGAGTGCACAGACTGGAAGGAATACCCTTCATGTCTGTATACTCCCAGGCGAATGCCCCCTTACGTTCCTTCAAGAGATTTGTTAGGCGCATCTGTTCTTCTGAGGAGAGACCAGGGTTGATGTTCAAAGTTTTTCCAGGCTCTACCTCAATAGGAATGCTTCTCGAGTTTTTCAAGACTGGGATTATGTTTGTGTCATTGACTAGTGCTTCCTCCGTAAGCTGTTCTTGTTCTTCCTTCCCAAGGGTACTGTTTAGGAGTTGATAAACTTCCTTATCTACTGAAGCAGGTTCGCTAATGAAATTATTAATGGCATCGTCTTCTGTTTCGTTTTTGAATGTTAGTGCCTTCCCTATTGTTAGTAATGGCTGAACATCTTCCTCCTCTTCCTGTTCTATCCAAAGGGAATTTTTAGTTTCTAGACTCGGCCGTGCTGGAGGGTACAGGGTGAGGTTTTTGGTTTCCATACCATCAGATATAGTCATAGATCCTGATCGACAGCTGATGCAAGCATCAGCTGTAGCCAACCAGGGCCTCCCCAAGATCAATGGGTGTCCCCCCAGCTGTGATTTTGGTTGTGATACCAGAAAGTCGGCAGGGTATTCCCATGAGTCTACTGAAATAACAAGATCGTCCAAAATCCCTTCGGGTCTGATGGTGGATCTGTCTGCCAATTCTAAAATAGTAGGGGTCGGTCTAATATTGGTGAATCCGAGCTTCTTTACAGTCTCCATTGTTATAACATTGATCGCAGCTCCTAAATCTACTAGTACGTTGGGTATCTGCGTTTTTCCTATGTGTACAGTGACAGTAGGATTGCCGGGATCCTCATATTTGGTTATAGGGGTTTTTCCAGTCATTAAAGCGGATAAATTCCCTATAACATGAACAGTAGGAGGATCTCTGGGTTTCCTTCCCGGTCTTTTAGTGCACAGGTCCCGAACAGTTCTAGCATAAATAGGTACATCTTGAAGAGCTTGTAAAAGGGGAATCTTAACATAAAGGTTCTTCAATTCTCCTAAGAGATTGAACTGAGGTTGCCCCCCTCTTTGTGGCAGCATCAATCTCTCAGGGTATGGTGGTTGCCTTACCAGCTGGGTAGGCTGCGTGTTATCCACTTCATCGTTTAATGTTTCAGCCGTCCCATCTGAGGGATGCTCATCACCTTCAGTGTTAGGAACCAGATCAAATGGATGCTGGGAACTCTCTTCTTTGTCATGCTCAGATGGTGGAATATTTTCTGAAGTTACACGTTCTACTATCTTTCCAGACTGTAAGCGAATATCATTACAAGGTACAGGGGAGAGAGAGTAGGCCGGCATATTGAGAGCTTCCAATTGCTGGACTGTTTTATTGTTTGGGTTAGGGTTAGGTTGGGTAGGCAGCTGAGGCCGTATCGGTAAGTTAGGAACAGGATTATTTTGCAGCTGCAGCTGCGACTGCTGAGGTGGGTATTGAGGATATTGATGAAATTGAGGATATGGAGGATACGATAACTGTTGAGGTGGAGGTGGTTGAGGAAACTGGTTCCCAGGATGGAAGTTCCTCCATCCAGGAGACCATGAAGTAGGTTGATGAGGTGGCTGTGTCCAAGGACTCCATGAATTATAACCTTGCATCGCAGGTTGAGGGGAATTCCATTGAGCATAATTCGAAGGGAATTGTGTATTCACATTTTGCATATTAGTATTCCAATTATTCAAATTATTCAAAAATGGAAATGAATCAGGAGACATACCTTGATTCCGGGGCTGCCAGGGTTTCTTCTGTGTAATGAAGTATGCTGAATCGACCTCTGGAGTTGATGCCTGCAGAACAGCCTTCACTTGGGGCAATGTGGGGCATTCTTTCATATCATGGTTCAGCTCGCACAGCTGACACACTTGTACTTTGTCAAGAGGGCATTCTTTCAGTGGATGAGTCTTTCTACATCGGGGACAAAACACACCTAGTGTGAGATCCTCCACTGCCTGTCTTTGCTTGGCCTTCAAGACATCAATCTCTGAAGAGATAGAGCTCATCATTTCTGTTTTAAAGTTTTCAAGAAGATTGCCTATCTCTGCACGTGTATCTCCCCCATTGGATGACTTCTGAGTTCTGTCGAAGACATCACGCTCCAGCTTATCTCGTTTATGCTGCTTGTTATGCCTAGAAGATCCCCTGGAGTATCTCTTACATAATTCCACAATTGTCTCAAAATATTGTTTAGAGATATCTCCCTTTCCTAATAAATTTAGCATGTCTAAACAATCATCCCTGATCCCTCGGAGCAGGATTATCTTAAGCACATCTAGTCCCATGTTCGTCTGCCCAGCTCTCTGCACATTGTACAGCAACCTCTCCACAAAATCCTCCAAACTTTCATCCTCCTTCTGTACCATCTTGAATAACTCCTCCCTTTTGTCCCTGGTGTTACAATATTCTTGATATTTTTCCAGGAACACTTGTTTCATCTTATTCCAATTAGCAACAGTTCCTCCCCCAAGGCTCATGAACCATCGTAATGCATTGTCCTTCAGGGTGGCAGGAAAAAGCTTCAACTTTTGAGCATCTGTGACATAATCATAGCTGCGACAGAGGATATCGAATTCAAAAAGGAATTCGTCTGGATCCTCTGCCGCCCTGCCATGGAAGCGAGGTAACACCGACGGTGAGATATTTTTCATAGGAGCTGTCCCCTCTAGCTGCTGTATTGGGAATTGTAATGTAGCCATAGTTTTTGGCGGGGAATCATCTTCATGATGGTATTGTACCACTGCTTCTTCCTCTTCGTTCTCATGTCTGTTATTCATTTTTTCTTCTGTATCTTCTCCTTCGTTTGTTCCTTTGTTCCTTACCTCAGTTGTAACAGCTGCGTATTCTTCAGTTGTAACAGCTGCGTATTCTTCAATTGCAACAGCTGCATATTCTTCGGTTGCAACAGCTGCGTATTCTTCGGTTGTAACAGCTGCGTATTCTTCAATTGCAACAACTGAATCAGCTGTTCCTTCTTTAGCAGGAGTATATGCAGGAATCACAGCTGCTCCTGTATCTTCCACTGCAGATCCTGATGCTAACGCTCCAGGATTAGCAGGGCCTCTTTTGATAGGAGTCTCCCGTTGACGAGATCTGACAGTTGAATCAGTTTTGTCAACAAGGTCGTCGATAAATGTTCTTCTACCCAGCGGTGGACCTCGACCACGACCCGAACCACCTGCACTGTTAGTAATTTGTGGGGTTTTGGGGGTTGGGAGGTGATCGCGTTTTACCCTCCTCGTATTCATGCGAAGCAGATCATTTCAAAAACAACCAAAAGACTGACTAAAAGCAATTATCAGATACAACTAATGACTAGTGTTTAATTTTCATCCTTCCCCGGCAACGGCGCCAAAATGTCAAGCACTCTATTTGCAGATAATTAAATATCAAACACACAGAGTGTATGAAATTTATTGTCAACCCGAGAAAGTCTTTTTATTTCAAAGGACAAGTGCACAATATATGCTTAAACACAAAACCATTAGAAGTGAATACTTTTATCTTCTATCATCCATGTTCATCCCAAGAATCTATGCAATCCCAATTGCCTTCTAACTGCTATACTACAATTCTTTTCTATTATGCATCAAGAAGAAATGGTATCAGATCTAATCAACGATTGCAAGAAGGAAATCTCATTCGCATTCTAAAATAATCACTTGTCTAATCTAATCAAGCTGGGAATCATAAAGCATGACCTGAACATTACTCTAGAACTTTAATGAAAGAGATTGAAGCAACTGTTCTAAGAAACTGAATTGCAAAATATAAATCAATCAACACATAACAGGAAAGCTAAATTGTAAGAGCTCCTGGGATTACGTCTCAGCTGTAGGATGAACACGGCAGTGTGAACAGAAATTGAAATGTGTAAAAAAAACCTGACTCAGTCGACTGTTATTCGATACCATTCACCAATCTCACGGAAATATAATCGTTTACTGAGAAATCCACACAATAAATATTGCTGCTGCGTACAAAAGAAAGAACAAAGCATCACACAACAAGAAAGATGAAATCCTAAATTAACGCAGCAATCTCTGTGGAAGACGGGCCCAGTCTTCACACAGAGACGCTGGTTGAACAACACTCTCTTTAACTCAGAAGTAACTCCTTATATTAACAGAAGAATGAGTACACAGTTTTGGCTCGGCTGCTAATACAAGATAAATTAATTGTTTGCTGTCCAACCCCTCGGTCGAGGCAATTGCCCATATATATACATACAATTTGCAACATCTAAACCTATAATTGGGCAGCCATGAAGATCTCTGATCTTCAGGCGCCCTGAATGATCTAGCTGTTACAATGCGTGGCAGAACTGAAATATCCAAATATAAGAGAGTTATTAATTGCCCCAAGAGTGGCGGTCCTTCCAGCTCACAACTAGACTCGAGCAGTGACATACTTAAGATAGCCATTTCTGTTACAGCTGACCCATCACGACTGTGCCTTGATTGACGATTCGAGCCCCAAGGAACCTTCTACAAGCAATGAACGTCCCTTCCTTCATGACTTGTTCAGCTCCGATCTTCCTGCAGTCTATTTGTCTTACTACCTTCATAAATCGCATCATGTTAGCACAAATTAAGAGATGCACAGCTTTAGTCATCACAATCATAAGTATTAATACAATAAAACAATAATCGGCCATACCTTGGTAATTTGGGGAATAAGATAAGGACAATAAGTCGAATTGCCAAGGTAATTGGTGTAAGACAAGGGAAGGGAAGATGATAAATGATGGTCAAAAAGGGCTAATTATGGGCTCAACATGTATCATCCATGGACCTATGTCCTAAAGAGAGCGAGATTGATCATCCTGTAATATGATCGTGTGTGTTGCAGGGTATGCTGCTATGTTTTGATGATAGATGTATTAGTGAGAATACATGCTATTGATGATAGATGTATTAGTGAGAATACATGCTATTGATAATAGATGTATTAGTGAGAATACATGCTTTTGATGATAGATGTATTAAGTGAGAATACATGTTATTGATGATAGATGTATTAGTGAGAATACATGCTTTTGATGATAGATGTATTAAGTGAGAATACATGCTTTTGATGATAGATGTATTTAGTGAGAATACATGCTTTTGATGATAGATGTATTAAGTGAGAATACATGCTTTTGATGATAGATGTATTAGTGAGAATACACATTTTTGATGATATATGTATTAGTAAGAATACATGTTTTGATGATAGATGTATTGATGTGGATACTAATACAGATGATTCAGATGTTGTAGATCGAGATGATCCAGATGTTGTAGATCCAGATACTGTAGATCGAGATGATCCAGATGCTGTAGATCGTGATGATCCAGATGCTGTAGATCGAGATGATCTAGATGCTGTAGATCGAGATGATCCAGATACTGTAGATTGTGATGATCCAGATGTTGTAGATCGAGATGATCTAGATATTGTAGATCGAGATTATCTAGATGCTGTAGATCAAGATGATCCAGATGTTGTAGCTCGTGATGAACCAGATGCTGTAGATCGAGATGATGTGATGATGTTGATCGTGTTGATCTAGACGACGATGTTGATCGTGTGATGATGATGCTGATGATCGTGTGATGACGATGCTGACGATTGTGAGGATTCAGATATTGATGTTGCTGTAGCTGTTTGAGTGCTGCAGAAGATAAAGACCCAGTACTGAAGATGTTGATGTTCCAGTATTGAAGATGTTCTAGTAACTAGTTGAGTTATTGATGATGTTGAGAAAGCTTCCAATGATTTATAGATGTATCATGTATGATGTTGATGACTCCTTGCTCGTGCAGATGCTGTTATAATATCGTTCTCGTTAAGGGGGAGTGTTGAGATTTTGTAACTTCAAAGAATATTATATTTGTACTTTATTATTCTGGAGATGTTTCATTCCTCCGTGAAGATCTTATTGTATATTCGGAGATGTTTATTCCTCCGTCGGAATGTGGTAACTTGGGTTATTAGACTTCCCTAGTGGGGGTCGGCCCTATATGTGTTATGTGGGTCAAAGGGTTATTAGACCACCCTAGAGGGGTCGGCCCAGTCAGTCGTAGTGGGGTATTTAACCCATTGGTTAAATACGAGCCTACATGTCTTGTGTAAAAGAAAAGTCGGAGTAGTGTATAAATAGAGGAGGTGTATTCCTCATTTAACACACACACTCACTCACTTGAGAATGGCGCACTTGTGGAGGAGAGGTCTGCTATGGAGAAGAAGGAGCTTATGCTCAGGGTTTGCATCTTTGTATATTGCTGGTCATCTATATTGAGGAAGCTTTACTGGGTTTTCTACCCCATGAGGGTTTCCCAGGATAAATTTGTGTCTCTTGTGTTTATGCTATGCTTGTTGTTTCTTCAGTGATCCTATATATGCTATTATTGTGAAATGGAATGTAATGTTGTTATTTTCTATCTTAGCATATTAAATATTAACACACAATTCATCTCTCCACTAGATTTGGTAGTCAGGCTAGCACTAGCCATGGTGTTAGCAACACTGCACCCACTGGGGGCAACCCCCTCATTGGGGGCACTATTCCAGCTACTCACACACATAATATGGGGACTGGTCATATTCCTCCTAACAACGCTAATGTTGGAAGAGGACCACCTCCTAGGGCTACCAATCCTAATAGGAATACTATTCCTGCTATGACTCATCCACCGCCTAATACATGTGCCCATCCATGACAACCAAGGACCACTTTTGCGAATGTTCATAATCCTCCAAATACTGGGGATGGAAACATACCGTATACCTTTTCAACAATTCCTGCTACTAGCAATGCCCATGTCGGGGTCGGAAATATACCTCTTACTCACGGTCACCACACGATTGCTCATACTACTAATAGGGCTCACGTAGGGGGCGAGAACATACCTCATAGCTATGGTCCTTACAACACGGTTCCCGTTACGAATAAAACACATACTTCTCATCATTATGGGCGTAATCCTTACTACAATACAGTCGGAGCTGGCCATTAGTACCGTCCACCTCAATATATGCCACCTCAGTACACTCCACCTCAATTTGGTGCTCAGAATACTTTCATACCTTCTTACCCTTATGGGGGGAATTATCAACCTTATGGCCATGGTCAAACTTATGGCCATGGTAAAACTTATGGTCCATCTGGGCCGTATCATCAACCTTTTAATGGTCATAATCAAGCTTATGGTCCATCGTATCCTTCAGGTCCATACACGCAACCTTTTATGGGAGCTCATAATCAAGCTTTCCAGCCGCAGCTTCCGTTCCTCACTTGACTAAACCTTCGAGATCTTTTGAAGCTCACGAATGATCTCGTGTGTCATGATCCTAGTTGGCCTCCGGTCCCCACTAAGCTCCCTTTGGACATTCCAAATTTTGAAGGGAAGAGTGGTGTGGAACCGAGGGACCACATCATGATGTTTCACCTTTGGTGTTCATCCAACTCGTTGAATCATGATTCCATTAATTTATGACTATTTCAGTGCACCCTCACGAGGGTAGCCACGAAGTGGTATGTTGAGTTGCCTGGAGGCACCTATAGGGGATTCAATGAGATCGCTTTGCTTTTCTTGGATCATTTTCAGCTGCCAGTTCATTACGACACTGGTACTGAACTTCTATCCACCTTCCACCAGAATAAGGCCATGCATATTTCTGACCACGTTCAAGAGTGGCGTCAATGGAAGAGATTAGTGAAAGCCAACATTCCTCCAGAGTTTCTGTTGGAATGGTTTCTCAAGTCCTTAATTCCATATATTGCTAAGGATGTTTCGATGTCTGACATTATGACTGAGGAACAAGCCATCTTAAAAGTCCAGCAATTAGATTTGTTATACTCTCAGTCTGGCATTTTCTACGACATTATACCTGACACACCGAGAACACGACATGAGCCCAAGTTAGTTCTTGGACCACATGCCGATGGCATCGTGGGTTCCGCAAGTACTCGACCTGTAGACTTGGTTACAAATCAAATGCAAAATTTGTCACTTACCCAATCTACTCTCGGACAGGTTCACACCTTGTCCACTTCCATCCCATCGTCTGATGTACATTCTGTGGAATCGACGAACCCATCGGGTAACCAACAACTTGGTGGTAAGAAGAAGGGGAGAAACAATAGATGTAAAGTGAAATTTCCATGCAAACTTTATGGGGAAGATCACCTTACTCACTTGTGTCCCCGTATTGAGGAGGCATCGAAGCATCTTACATAGACCCCAGCTGTGTTGAATGATCCCCTTCCACATCATCAGAATATGGCTTCACATACTCTCACCACTGGTTATGGACCTAATGAGACTTCAACATCTTCTTCCAATACTAGTGGCTATGGATGCATGAATATGGTCCAATCAACGGTTAGTGTTGCTACTCGTCAACGTGATTATGGTGCACCACAACCGAATTTGGGGAATGAGCATCCCCCTCCCCCTGATACATCCTTGCATATCAAGAATCCCTCTACTATGCCGCGGATATCGAAAGGTGTGCTTAAGCGCTCTATGCATAATCCTAATGCCCAAGCTTCCCAGAACTACTCCATTGTAGAATATTTGGGCCAAACTCCATGTGCCATGTCAGCTCTCGAGGTTTTACAGGCTTGCCCGTCCCAATGGCATGCCCTTTTATCTGCTTTAGGAGTTCAGGATGGGGGAAGTCCTAATGTTATTCAGTTTGACACAACTGATGTCCAACCTCGCTTACCTTACCACGTGGCTTTTCAAATCTAGATGGAATGTTTGCAGAACTTTGTCAGAAGAACGGTTGTTGATGAAGGTGCCTTGGCATCAGTAATGTCAATATCTTGTTGGAAAGCTCTTGGATCTCCTCCCCTAGCTAAATCTATGACCATGCTCACTACATTTGATGGTCGTTCATTTAAGCCACGTGGGATCATCCCTTCCCTTGTGTTGGCTCGGTTTTGCAACCAAGCTTAGTGCTATGGGAACCTACTAACTAGTAGTAGCAGTTTCAATAGAAATAAAAACAATAAACTAAATAAACAATACTTTTCATGGATCTAAACAAGAATCTAAGCAAATAATGTAAACATTTCAAAATCAAGAACAAGAAACATAATAAATAATTTTTTGTATTGAAAAGTGGGGGGCAAGCAAGTGCTTGCGATATTACCTTCAATGGTGAAGGTTGATGTTGAGCAACTCCCAAGATGAGTAGCTCCAAACTCCAATAGGTCTCTTTCTCCAAGGTTGCTTCAATGGCTAAAAGTGCTCAGGGGAGATTTCAGCAGCATAAGGATGAGATAATGGAAGGATGTGAAATGAGGAGCCCCTACCACCTTTTTATAGGTTTTGGTGGTGGGAAATACCATTTGTGGTTTTGTGGAAACCAAATGGTATTGACCAACATGGTTTAGGTACTTTTCCCTCCTTTTTCCTTTTTTGAATAAAAATAATATTTTAATTCCCTTTTTAATTTTTGGGAATTTGGACCCTTTTTGAGGGTTTTTTATGATTTTCTTGGAAAAATAATCTTTTTTAATGGAAAAAGGGGTGTACTAAGGTCTTTTGGTGACCTTTTGTTGGTTTCAGAGGTTGAGATGGTGGAAAAGTGGACAAATGGGTCATGTGAATAGGAAAATGAGCTAGTGAGCACTTTTTGGGTGTTAACAGATTGCCCCCTGATGTGTGAGGGCAGGAGCTCATCGTATGGCCGATAGACATCATAGTTCATTTGTCTTTTTCTGGGGTTTTAGGGGAGAGAAGAGGCCGGTTGGAGACTGGAGCCACGGCCCTTGGAAGCTGCAAAAACAAAAAATATTACATGGCCTCAATATGAATGAGGTATAATCTCTGATAAAGGACGAGGCGGGCATTCCCATGCTCGTATCAAGACATAGACAAAACAATTAGTCCCAAGAAGGGGGATCTAATACGTAAAGAAATATATAGGTACATCATAATGGTCCAGAGGGGACATTATTGTGGGATATACTCATGATCATGGCTGATCTTAATAACTGATACACTGGAATAACTGTTGAACGGCTGAAACTGAAGGTGTCCAACATCTGTATGGACTCAATGACTGTGAGCCATCTGAGATATTGTCGCCATACGCAACCCGGATATCTATAGAAAAAATGTAACTGGTTGTATCCATAGGTAGACTCTCAAATGTGGAGGAGTCAGGTGGTATCCGGGGTCTTCGACTAATAACTGAAAGGACCAATACCCTGTGCGAGTCTCAACGATGCGATCAAGGTGTTGAAGTCGAGCATGTGAGAAACAACCATTCGGAGAGGCACTGAGGGTTCCTCTCGAAATGATTCGTAGGCACTCATCATAAATGGTAATGAGTCCAAGACACAGGGACCTCTAGGTCTATCCTCTGGAATCAATGTAGTTGTCATCGACAGAGGGAGACCAGCAACTAACAAGGCAATGATGTTTCCTTGATAGGAGCAGGAGGTGTATAACTAAAGTGATGTAGTACTGATGGTAGGACTGACATACTTGTGGGGAAGGAAAATAAATGGGTCAAAAAATGGGTAGACTCAAACTTCCTTTGTTCAGAGCATGATGACATGGTTGACCTGGCAGCGTAGGGAACTGACTTGTAGGTGTGGGGATCATTGCTTTGACTGAATGGTATATATTGACTCTGGGGGGGAGGACGAGCTGATAGGTGCTGTCGAGGGATTATCAGGGTGACATGCTGCAGAATACTCTGAACAAAGGCGACCAAAATGGGGAAGCTGCCATATGAGTAGATGTGATCTGTCGTGGCGCCAAGAGGCACCATTAATTCCTTCTTCGTAGTTTTAATGAGCTCCAAGAAGGGATAAAAGTGTGCTCTAAAATGGTACGGTCCTGTGGATTTTGCGAGCCCAGGACGGCTCATGCTCATGGTTGCTTTCATGTTTAGAGAGTCTGAAAACGGTAAGTGGACTCTGTTGGTGTTTCTTTTTCGTAAGTTTAGTCTCCAAGGCCTGAAAAAGGATAAAATGATGCGGATGGAGAACTCTTCTAGCCGATGTGACTAGAGTATACCTTTTTCGTAATTAGTCTACGAGGTCCGGAAAAGGGGTAAACTTATACCAGGTAGACGCCCTTTCAGATACGTTTAGCGAGCATGAAAGGAAGCAAGATTGCTCGACGATCTTTTCATTGATTTAGGAGTCAGAAAAGAGCTTAACAGAAACTCCCTAAGTGTCTTTTTCGTAAAAAGGGGTTGCTCGGCCCGAAAAAGGGATAAAATTATACCGAACAAAAATGGATTGATGAGGGCGAGAAAAGGTCTCAAGCATCGTCATCTGTGCGGAAAACTGAATCCGGTGACATAAGGATTGTCGAAAACGGAGAACGGCCGATGTGGCACGCAAACCGAGGTGACGAGGGGGCGTGGAAAAAATGCCCAAAAAAACTAAAGGTGAGAGCGAGAAATGGTCTCAAGCATCATCACGAGCGCGGAAAACTGAATCCGGCGATATAAGACACATCGAAAACGGAGAACGGCCGATGTGGCACGCAAACCGAGGCGACGAGGGGGCGTGGAAAAAATGCCCGAAAAATCTAAAGGTGAGAGCGAGAAATGATCTCAAGCATCATCACGGGCACGGAAATATGAATCCGGCAGTGCAAATGGTGCGAAAAACGGAGGTCATAAGGACTCCGGAATGGTTAAAGGAAAGAACTAGGTTAAAAAATGGCTACAAATAAAGGTGATCCCACCAAGCGAAGGATGCAGTGGTGGGGAGAAATGATGACCCGTGGGGGAAAAATACTAGGTGTATCAAATCAACTGAAATATACAAGTGACACATGACCTCAAAAATGGTTGAGATCACGAATATGAAAAAGTGAGCAGGGTTAATGACCTGCCCCCATGCTATGTGCATGGGGTTTGTGATTGTGGATCACATATGTGTTGGTTTGAACGATGGGCTCATTGAGGTGTTGAGATAGAGATGATGGGGAAGGTTCAAAATGATTGATCATGCCCCCTATCCCGGGGTCGAGGTAATCTATTATGCCCCCTAACTCAGAGGTGTCAATGTGGTGCAGATGTTGTCTCATAGAGAGATCAATAGGGCATTGAGCAACTGCTGGCGGGGTGTTATACCATGAGGCTGTGGGTCGTGGTGGCATACTGAAGTGATGATATGATGATGGGGGATTCCCTTTGTGGCGTGGATGCCCCCAGTATCTCCGACGAGGATCACGGTGATGATGAGTAGGCAAGGTTTTGGGCATGCCCCCATGTTGTGGACATGTGGTTTCCTGGTTGATTTGAAAGGGTTCAACCTGTGTGTCAAAGGGATCAATGGAAGGGGCCGACCGGACAGAGGGGTATCCAGTGGAGATCATATAAATGGCGGGGTCAAGGCCAGGCATTTCGGTATCTGACCAAGTAAAGACATCAGTGAATTCTTGGAACAGTTGTTGGTATTCTCCGATTTCATGCTCACTGTGGGAGGTTCCTAATGTGATGGTATGAAGGGCACCAAGTGGGTCAGAGATGTCAATGTGGATGACGGGAGAAATATCGGCCATGGGATCCGTTAACCAGTCGATTTTAGTAGGAAGGAAATCCTTGGACTCAACCGCGGATTGGGTAGCGGTGGTGGATGAAGTCTCTTCCAGGAGGAAGTATGGACGATGGTGCATGTCTTCCCCGGGATAATCAAAGGTAGTAGGAGTCTCGAGAACCTCTTCATCATTGCGGGACCTTTGAGTGGTCAAATCGAGTGATGAGGTAGTGGTAGTCGAAGAGATCATATAGATGGTGTTAATCTCTCCGGATGAGGATGATGCGGGAGGGTAGATCTCCTCGATAGTAGAGGGTTGCGTCTCTAGGTCCAAATTGTTCATCTCGTAGAGAGCTGCTCTGTAGTCTGGGATGTCAGGATAGTTATGCGAGTAGTGGCCATAAATACCGCATATCGCACATGGGTGGTTGGTACGCAGTGATTTATCACGAGGCATAGGGTTTGGATCTAGTTTGACCACCGGGATGTTGGGGTCGTCGTCCAACATTTGCATGTGTTCCTGCAATGCAGGTAACTGTGGGCACTGATGGGTTGGATGGCCTAACTCATCACACAGCGAGCATTTTGGAGGAGCACGAAATATGGGGGGAGGTTTAACTGCCTTGGGTGGGGGAACCGCAGTGTATGGTTGTGGGCCTCTGCCCCCAGTGGGCCTGACGAATGGAGGGGGATTCGTCGACGACGAAGGAGTCGTGATACCGGGAGGTGGTTGGGTAGAAGTAACAATGGGTTGCACCGGTTGTAGGATGACATTTGGTGTCGGTGGAGGAACGGGAGGGGGAATATACCACACGGGTAATCCCAATGTTAGCCCGGGTAGGCTAAGGGTAGCCATAACCGGGGCGCTTACTACACCCGAAGGAGGAAATAGGAAGGGGATGGTGTGGATGGGTGTAACACCAATGTGACTGGGGATCAATGGTGGTGGACCACCGGACGTTTGCGTATTCTGCGAAAGAGTACAGAGGTTTGCGACTTGGGTCTCCGGTGACGGTTGTGGAATGGCTTGGAATGTAGAGGTCATTGGTGTATTCGAATAAAGTCCGGGTGCCAGAGAAGACACAAAGGAGGTAACTGCACTAGAAGCGGGTTGTTCAATCATGGGAAGAACATTCTCGGGTGCTGCAGGGGCGTTGGGATCATAGTAGGTGAGTTGGTCAATTTTGACCACGCGTCCCTCGTGGGGGAACATCATGGTGCGGAAAACGGAGGAGGCGACCGCTTTCATGGCGTACATGTAACTGCGGCCAAGTAAAAGGTTATAATCGAGCTGGGCGTTAATGACCTCTATGTCGATGAGCACAGTTTTCCCACCTAATTGGACGGGTACCTTGGGTAATAAACCTTGAGGTTGAGCTGACCGGCCGTCGTAGGCCCGCAAGGCAGTGGTGGATTGCTGGAGAGCAGGGGATCCCAACTTCTGCCAAACAAAAGTGGACATGACGCATGTGGAGGCACCCTCTTCGATGATACATCGATGGATGACAAGATTCCGAATAGAAACGGAAACTTGGACTGCTATGGTAGAAGGCAGCCGTGGTTCAGATTGGTCTAAATCAAAGGTCATCAAGTTCGAATCAATTGGGTCAATCGCCCCAATGGCGGAAAGTAAAGTCTTGCGCTGAGTAGGACAGGTTTTTAAGACTTCTAACGCAGACATGGCTGCGGGAGATTGAGCTAAGTCATCTACAATGTTGTAATTGGACACAGCCCGTGCATTGGGGTTGTTGTTGATTCGGCGTAGGGGAAAGCGAGGTGCTTTAGAAGCGCCGTCGAGTGGAACCTGAGGTATACGCAATGTCTGATCAGTGGGATGAGCATTAGTATCCTTTTCAGCGGGGGGGGCTTCAGCAGTCGGTCCGTATTGGTTTCGACGGGTTTGGATATTGACGTCGGCAGTGGACATCATCAATAAGTGGTGGGTGCCTGAATCAAACATGGGTTGGTCAGGAGCTGCGTAGGTAATTTGTTGTGGTTGCACGTTGCCCTGTGGGGGGGATAACGGCTGAGTGTTCACCACTCCTTGTGTTGGAAAGGGATTTTGTAGTACCAAAGGTTGTTGTGGAGGTGGTGGGGGGTTGGGTGGTGGCTGAGGAGCCGCCTGCCCTTGACGATGGGCGTCATTTGTCCATAGTTGTCGAGCTCGCTCGAGATGTGGGCAAGCGTGGGTATAGTGGCCATAGACACCGCAAATGGAACAAGGATGGTTTGTTCGTAAGTTAGCATTTTTGGGTTGCTTAGGTGGCCGATCAGGATTCTGATGAGCGGGCGCCGCGTTATTTTCTTGCGGAGGATGGGTAGGTTGTGGAGCTTGGTTACGGTTTTGATTGTTTCCACGGTTTTGATTGTTTCCACGGTTGCGTCCTCTTCCGCGGTTTGGTTGCCCACCCTGGTTGCGTTGGTTATTTTGGTATTGGGGCTGATGTTGTTGTGCGTACACATGCCCTTGAGCATTGGGGGGATTCTGAGGAGCCGCAGGTGCGGGAGCAGGTTGCTGTGGATAGTACGCAGGTGGAGCTGGAGGTGGTCCAGTTGCCTGCTGGGGTTGTTGGTACCCCTGAGCTGGTGGAGGTGTGAGGTTAGCCGGTGCAACCGGTTGTGGGTAATGCATGGGCTGTTGTTGGAACTGCATGGGGTTTTGTACCGTAGGTTGAGCATAGTATGTAGGGGGTACATATGCTGATGGCGCTTGGCCATAACAATGTTGTGGACAAGAGGGTCTATGAACGTGATGGGTCTGGTTTGTTGGAGCATAAGAAGTTGTCGCCCCGGAGCTAGATGTAGCCCTAGAAAGGTCTGGGGCGGGCATGGTGCTCACCATACTGAAAGGTTTTTCTTGCGGTGTAATTTGGCCAATAATGCCATCAGCGGCATGTGATGCCCCCGGTGTGTCACCGCGTGCAGAGTCACCTCGTGGGGCGTCAGGTATGATCGTGTATAGGTAACCTGACTGGGCATAGATAAGATCAAACTGTTGGGCCTTAAGGATGGCCTCCTCCTCCGACTGGGGTCTTTCAGATGCTACATCCTTCGCAATGAGAGGAAGGAGGGATTTAAGGAACCAGTCTAAAAAGATTCGGTCGTCTAATTTGATCTTGCATAGGCTTCGGCGCCGACGCCAATCATGAATATGGTCAGTGATATGCGTGGTCGTGTTCTGTCTGCAAGACAGTAGGATCTCGACGCCCGCATCGTAGCGGACAGGTAGCTGGAAGAATTGTAGAAAGGTCGAGGCAAGGGAGGTAAATGTGGAATGCGTCCCATGGGGTTGCTCGATATACCATTTGGCTGCGGAGCCAGTGAAGGTGCGTTGTAAAAGCCGTAGGCGGATTGAGTCATCCACTATGGAGTTGGAGGAACACCATAGATGGAATGACATGATGTGATTTTGGGGGTCTTCTCCGTCTTTACCCTCAAACTTAGGGATGTCAGAGGGAAGCTTAGTGGGCATATGGGGCCAAGCAGGATCATGCCTGATGGGGTCGTTTGTGAGCCTAGCTAAATCTGGCAGGTTGAGACTTGCCATGTATGGTAGACTAGCGGATGTGGTGACCGGAACCGGGACCTGCCTAGCCATTGTGGTATGGTGTAGGGGTCCAGTAGCGCCTATAGGTATGCTAGGTATGGAGGTTATGTGCCCTCCAAAAGGTGTGGCCTGATATGGGTTAGCGCTCCCAAGTGCAACTTGGGTTACACTTGGGTTAGGAATCGCACTAGGGATTCCTGGTATAGCACTGCCAAGTGCAACATGAGTTACACTTGGGTTAGGAATCGCACTAGGGATTCCTGGGATAGGGTTTGTGGAAACCGAAGGGGGTATGACCCCCATGTTGGGCATGCCCATGACAGGTGGTGGTCCTGTGCTAGGCATTCCTGAATGTGGAGTGTTACCCATATTGGGCATACCCAAGGGGGTGGCTGTTGCCGTTGATGGTACTACCGCAGAAGGGTCTGCGGATGTCTGACCTATGGTTAATGTATATAGTGGATCAACTGGTGTTCCAGACATAATTGTGGTTGGTGGTAACTCGGTGGGGTTTTCGGATTCTACCTCCAAATCAAAGGTGAAGTGGGGTATGTCAGAATCGGATGACCGTCTAATTGATTGACGATGTGTCGAATCAAGGGATAATGCTCTGCTTCCGTGACGTGGAGAGCCAAGTGGACTAAACTCTGGGAGTTCGCCCCGTAGACGACGAGAATGTCTAGAATTCTCAATGGTGAGAATATGTTTTTTATGTAAAAAATTGTTTTAAGTATCAGGTGGTGATATATATGTAAAAGACTCAAAACCCTAATGCAACCAAGGGTGCAAGAAGGGGAGTGAAAAAATAAGGCTCACAGGCCAAAAAATCAATCCTCAAAAAATGCACTTATCCTAGCAGCTGTGCTACAATAAGTGGAGGAATGCAACAACCGGTCAGAATACCAACATGCAAGCGGCTCCTAGAAAAAATAGGTGTAACTAGACTCAAAAGGTGGTAAAGATCATGCAAACACCTAATCTAAAAGTATTGTGACTCAAACAGACGATATCCTCTGCAAGGTGATGAAATCCAAGTCAGACAATATGAATGTAGAGACAACGGCTAGATATCCCCCTACCGGGAGGGACACCGGGTAATCAATCCTAAAAGACAGGCTACTAGGATACTCCGTTCATGACGCGTCGAGAAAAGGTAAATCTGCCGTTTGGTCCTTTGATCGCAATATCCCAATACAGGGATATCCCGAGAACTGTGAATGGTAGCCCTTCGGTTACTGAATGGGTTTCGGTATTCCACTCAGGCTTCCGGAACCATCCTCGCGACTTCAACCCTCCTAGGGGAGAGGCCTTCCCACAAACCGGTTGTGACCGCGCCAAAAAGTACTAAGAGATTTTAGCTCCCTAATTGGACAACTTCTATGTCTCAGATGTATGAACTGAGGGGTGTTATTGGAACACCTATCCCCCCAATACTACCTAGCTACAAGAATTCTTTTCGTGTTCCCCAAGTGGGGTTAAGAGTGTGTTCAAATTAGGGTACGTTTTAAGTCTTAGTTCAATTAAGTGATCGTGTGAGTGCACGTGAGGTGTTGTAAACTGAACTTGAAAAAATTAAATGCTTTAAGGGAAATTTTCAAAAAATAAAGGACTTTTCGAAAATACAAAGCAAATATTTAAGACTTTTTTCACTAAAAGGAATTAATATGCTTTTCAAAAAATAACTCAAAAAATAAAGGATTTCTTGGATTTATGAAAGCAAATAATAAACTCCTTTTTAAAAGAAATAAATGGATTGCTTCGTTTCAAGAAAAAATTGCTAAGGGCAAGATTCTAAAGAAGTAAACAAGAAAAAAAAAATTTGAATCTAGATAAAGAATGCAAAATGAGTCTTTCTTTCACTTTCTTGAAAAATTTTAAAAAGATTTCTAGGTATGCACTTTTAAATAGTAAAAAAAATTTTCCAAATCTGTAAAATATGCAGATTTTAATACTGTAAAAAATGTGCTATGGGTAGAAAGTACAGTAAAAAATATTTTTCAAAATCGGGATGGCCGAATGAAAAATTCAGCCGCGCGGGTTTTGGACGAACAGCCGCGATGGGCCGCGCGGGTTTTGGCCGAACAGTCGCGATGGACCGCGCGGGTTTTGGACGCACAGTCGCGATGGACCGTGCGGGTTTTGGGCGCACAGTCGCGATGGACCGCGCGGGTTTTGGGCGCACAGTCGCGATGGACAGCGCGGAAAAAGGCCGCGAAGCCGCGGTGTGCAGCGCGGAAAAACACAGAAAAGTCGCGATGGACCACGCGACTGTCTGGAAAAAGGCCGCGATGGACCGCGCGGAAAAACGCAGAAAAGTCGCGATGGACCGCGCGACTGTCTGGCAAAAAACCGCGAGGCGGAAGCCGTGCACGGAAACCGAGAAACGAACCCGAAAATTGAAAATTTAGGGCTGTTTATGGGGCCAAATCTCAGACCAGCAATGGATCTGCTGTCTAAGATGGTAGATCTATGGATCTAAAGGTTAAAAATTCATAAAAACTAAGATTTAATGGCAAAGCTAGAGATCTAAAGTTTAAACCAAAGCGGAGTCGCCAAAAACTGTTGGCTCGGTTTTGCAACCAAGCTTAGTGCTATGGGCACCTACTAACTAGTAGTAGCAGTTTCAATAGAAATAAAAACAATAAACTAAATAAACAATACTTTTCATGGATCTAAACAAGAATCTAAGCAAATAATGTAAACATTTCAAAATCAAGAACAAGAAACATAATAAATAATTTTTTGTATTGAAAAGTGGGGGGCAAGCAAGTGCTTGCGATATTACCTTCAATGGTGAAGGTTGATGTTGAGCAACTCCCAAGATGAGTAGCTCCAAACTCCAATAGGTCTCTTTCTCCAAGGTTGCTTCAATGGCTAAAAGTGCTCAGGGGAGATTTCAGCAGCATAAGGATGAGATAATGGAAGGATGTGAAATGAGGAGCCCCTACCACCTTTTTATAGGTTTTGGTGGTGGGAAATACCATTTGTGGTTTTGTGGAAACCAAATGGTATTGACCAACATGGTTTAGGTACTTTTCCCTCCTTTTTCCTTTTTTGAATAAAAATAATATTTTAATTCCCTTTTTAATTTTTGGGAATTTGGACCCTTTTTGAGGGTTTTTTATGATTTTCTTGGAAAAATAATCTTTTTTAATGGAAAAAGGGGTGTACTAAGGTCTTTTGGTGACCTTTTGTTGGTTTCAGAGGTTGAGATGGTGGAAAAGTGGACAAATGGGTCATGTGAATAGGAAAACGAGCTAGTGAGCACTTTTTGGGTGTTAACACCTTGTTGTTTGCTTGGGTGGGAAACCTATGCCTATTGAAGTCGAGGTGGTTGATGCGCCCATCGACTACAACCTTTTATTGGGTAGGAATTGGATGTATGCTATGAAAGCTGTCATGTCTACTGTATTTAGAGTTATTTGCTTTCCTCATGAAGGTAATATTGTGACCATCGATCAGCTAGATTATGTTAGTCCTTCTACCACAGCATCCACAGGATCAGTGGTCTCGCAAGTTACTGATTCTCAGCTGGAAACTGGGAACATGGGTGTTGGATTGTACCCTTCTATGTTGGGATCCTTTGATTTCCCTGCACCCATTAATTTTATTGGAACCATCTCCGACGATGCATCTCCTACGCTACATAATTTACCATTCCGGACATCATATTTCGACGATCCGTGGAACTTACCATCTGCGAGTCCCTCGTCCGGAGACGTTGCACATATCGGGATGACTATGCCATTATCTACTGCTGAGATTGCTTATCATGATATTCAACAAGCCACGGTAGATCTGGATCTCTCCTCTTCTCGGACAGAAGAAGAAGATCCCATTATGCTACTGGTTTGGGTAGGAAACTTGTCTTGTTCGCATGATTGTTTTAATAGTACTTTACCTTCGGATGAAACCATTATTGAGGCTATGTGTGGTAGTGAGAGCCCTTGGGAGGATATGCACCATTGCTCTGGTTTTCTTCCCAACCTCAATCTCGTTGAGCAAGAAGAGTTTAGGATGACTCTAGCCAAGATTGTTGGTCACCCTATTGCTCTTTTGGGCACACATGAGATTTACACGAAGGGGAATATGGCTAATATCTCCCCTACTACGGTGATCAACATCTCTCGAACTCCTGGAAAGATTGAAAATGTTCATATCGGTGATGATTGCTCTCCTGAAGAAGTTCGCATCTACACCAAGATTTTTAAGGAACTCTGGGAAGCTTTCACCTGGTCATACGAGGAGATGCCAGGAATAGACCCTGGCATTGTTGAACATGAGATTCGAATGTATCCAAATGCTAAACAAGTTCGACAATGCTTACACACTGTGAATCCTAGAAAGGCCGTCATGATCAAGGCAGAGGTGGAGAAACTGCTTAAGGCCGGTTTCATCTACATAGTTCCCCTTACCGAATGGGTGTCCAATCCAGTTCTTGTGGATAAGAAGTAGGGAACTATCCGCGTGTGTACTGATTTTCATGATCTGAACTGTGCATGTCCGAAAGACAATTTCCCCACTCCATTCATTGATCAAATATTGGATGCTTGTGCGGGAAGTGAAATTTTTTCGTTCATGGACGGATTTTCTGGGTACAACCAGATTCAAATCAAACCCAAGGACCAACATAAGACTACTTTCATTTATCCTTGGGGTATGTTTGCATACCGAAAAATGCCCTTCGGCCTTAAAAACGTTGGAGCCACATTTCAGTGCACAATGACCTATGCCTTTCATGACCTTAAACATATTATGGAGGTTTTCTTGGATGATCTGGTTGGCCATTCTCGCAAGAGAGCGGACCACCCCAAGCACCTTCATTTGATTCTCGAATGATGCATACACCACAAAATTTGATTGAATCCAAATAAATGCATCTTTTTGGTGAGGACAGGTTGTCTTCTAGGGTTTATAGTTTCAAAAGGGTATTAGAGTCGATCCTCTCAATGTTGAGGCAATACTTCGGTTTCCTCCTCCACGCAATTTGTTACAACTTCAGAGCCTCCAAGGGAGAGCCACTTTTCTACGTCGTTTTATAGTGAATTATGCTAATCTTACCAAAGGTTTCGCGCATTTGTTGAAGAAATACACACCGTTTGTCTGGGATGAGCAAGCCCACCAATCTTTTGACGCCCTTAAGAAAGCTTTGGTATCCTCCCCCGTGCTTAGTCCACCCGACTTCACATGTGATTTTATGCTTTATGTGACTGCATCTCAGGAGATGATTGGCATGGTATTGGTTCAGACGGATGATGTGCTCATAGAGCATGTAATTTACTACCTTAGTCGAAACTTAGTAGATGCTGAACTAAGATACACTCATGTGAAGAAGTTGGCGCTGGTGAATGTTCATGCAGTCTAGTGGTTACAACACTATATCATGCTTAGGAAGACCATCGTCGTTGCACATATCAATCCATTTCAGTTCATATTATCACAATATCTTATCGGGGGGAAGTACAATAAGTGGATTGTCATTCTTCAGGAATTTGAACTTGAGTTAGCTTTGGCGAAGTCTGTCAAGTCCTTGGTTTTCGCTGAGCTTCTGTCAGACCTTCCATGGCTTGATGTGATGAACCTGCAATAATTAATTAATGCAAATACATGAGATATCAGAAATAATAGAACTCAGAATAACTTTTATATTGATCACGGGCCACTTCGAGGGGGTAACCTCCTTTGAGAAAGCTCAATACAATTAACTTCACGGTGCCTTCATAGGCATCAAAACACACTTATATACTAATTCTAGGCACCAATACCATGGGTCAATACTATGTGTCAATACAAACCATGGGCTAAGTCTAGGTGCCAATACTATGAGTCAAAACCACTGGACATATAATACTATGGGACGATTTACCAAGCATATGCTTCCAATACTATGGGTCAACACTATGGGCTAATATAAACTATGGATCAACAAATACTACGGGATGACTTACAAAGCATATGCGTCCAACAGCAATATACTAATAAAGTAAAGACATGGGTTCCTAACATGCCCTCTCCCTTAGAAAAAGCTTTGTCCTCAAAGCTTTAGATGTGGAAATTGATGCAGAATCTGAAGGAGTGGGTCCCCTGTAGCATCCTTGAGTTGCATTCCGAGCCACTGACACCTTTGGAGTTTCAGGGAGGATTGCATGGAAGGCTGTAGATGAAGAAGAACCATATCAGCGATGTGAAAAGTGCACTTAGAATGATGTTGATCAGCTTGTTGTTTCAATCGAATTCTTGCCATGTGAAAATTGTCCTGCAGAATGAGAAGAAGCTGATCACGGTTTCGAAGAATTGAGTCAATTGCCTGAACTGGGGAGCTGCTGAAGGTGTATTGAAGAAGAACTGGTGGTGCATGTACAGAGACTGCTTCATATGGTGTCATTTGAGATGTGGTACTATACCACTGGATCGCTTCTAGGAAATCCATAGAAATAGTTGTCCAAATCTTTGGAGGGATGGGTAAGGGTTCGAGCAGTCCCGAAAGGAGGGTCGTTTCACCCTTGTTGACCTGGAAAGTATCACAGTCAACCACTATCCACTGAATTGTCCTTTTGAGTACCTACCAAAAGAAGTTACCTTGTTCCTGGTCATACGTTTTGAGGAACCCAGAGTGCTCTATTGATGAAGAAGCATGGAGTTCATAGAAGAGATAGCCCCGTTGAACAAATTGCAACCAATTTGGAACAAGCAGAGAAATTGCTGTAAGAGAAACTAGGTCATCAAATGTGCAAGGAGGAGCATCTTCCACCATATTGTCCTTACCCTTCTGGTAAGTGGTCGCATAGTCATAACCCATGAGTTGGATAACCCATTTCAGGTGTGTTGGGGAGGAGACCCATTGTTCCAGGAAAGTTTCCAGACTCTGGAGACCAGTCTTGATGTAGAAATAATTCCCCAATAGGGATGGCTGCCACTTCTGGACTGTATGCAAAATAGTCATCATTTCCTGCTGAGAGGTAGATGCGGCTAAATTCTTACTGGAAAGGTCTCTTGAAGGCAACAAGCTCATTGGTTCAGCAAAGACACCTGCATATCTATCCAAGGAAGTAGTGGAGACTATTGATGGGTGCATCTGAATGGAATGGAGTTGAGCGATGACACCATGTGAATTCTTCTTAAGTATTTTTTCCCGGCGATGTGAACTGATGATGCAGAGAGACCCTGGTTGTAAGCCCATAAATTTGTGTTGTGCCCCATTGACTGAAAACTGCATCCAAAGTTCAGCAAAATCCCATAAGATGGGGCCAAGTGTGCGTAACCATTGAACGCCCAAAACCACATCACATCCACCTAAGGACAAGGAAAACATTTGAGAGCGCATGTTATAATCTTCCATAGAGATACACACATTGTGACACTTCCCCTTGCAAGGTAAGGTGCCCCCATTGGCAACCATGACTTCAAAGTTGAAGCAAGGATGGACAAAACAATCAGCCTGTTTGGCAATCCGAGGATCAATAAAGTTATGAGTGCTACCCGAATCAATGAGTATGGTAAGAGGGAGCTTCTTGAAGTAGCCCCTGACTCGCATTGTTTGTGGGGTGGTGACGCCAGTTACAGCATGGAGAGAGATCTCGGGTGGGTCGTCCTGAGATGGGGTGTCAATGGGCGGGTGTTGAATGTTGACCTGATCATCTACTATATCTGGAGCTTCTTCATCAAGTTCTGAGGCAGGCAGAGAATCCACATCCAAGAGATAGAGCTTTTGTGGAACACATCTATGTCCTTGAGTGAATTTCTCATCACAATTATAACAAATCCCTTTTTCTCGACGTGCCTGCATCTCTGTTTCAGACAATTGCTTGATAGGAGTTGATTGAGGAGCAAGCGTGATGGGAGGTCATTGGGAACCCATATTTATGAAGGGAACAAAGGTGGGTTTGGAGCGTTGTTGAGCTGCGATCTTGTCCTCGGCCAGCTTAGCCAACCCTAGGACTTCCATCATTGTGTTGGGACAAAACATTTTGACCTCTGAGCGGATTTCATCCTTGAGACCACTGATAAAACAACTCCTGTAGAATTCATCAGACCAACCTTCTATGTGATTGGCTAGTTTCTCAAATTCCATCTGATACTCTCTCACTGTGCCAGTTTGGTGAAGTTTAGTGAGTGCTCCTGTGAAATCGTCAAAAGCACTAGGACCAAATCGTGGCAAAAAGAGTTGGCAAAAATCTGTCCAGTTTGGCTTGGGATGAGCTTTGATGTACCAACGGTACCATTGAAGGGATTCCTGTTCCAAATGAAAGGATGCAAGTGGAACTTTCTGAACATCAAAAGTATTATGCAGACTGAAATATTGTTCTGCTCGGTATATCCATCCAGTCAAATTAGTACCATTGAAGCGAGGAAAATCAAGCTTCGGTCCATGAAAACTGCTGGAAGAAGAGAACCCGATGGTTGCAAAAGATTCTGGCTGTCGGTTATTGTTCATGGCTGAATGCTGAAGATGGAGGCTAATAAATTTTTCATCCAGATCTGAGAGTTTGGTTTGGATGGCTGTAAGTGCTTCCTCCATGGTGTTTGCTCCTGTGCGAGTGACAACCATAACCAAGAGTTTTTTTTTTTACTTGACTGGGTAGGAAAACAAAAACAGAAACTGCTTCAGTAAAGGAAAATCTGGACTTGGAAAAAAATCTGAAGGGTAATTGGGGTTTCACTAGGTTTTGGACACTGTCGAATAGATAGGGAAGCAAAAATAAGGATTTTAGAAGCAGGGTGAAAGAACGGAAAAATTTGGTAGAGGGGGACAAAGAAGTAGAATTCAAAAAGGAACTCTATGGTAAAATTTGAAGGTGATTTGGTGAAATCTGAGGAAGTTATGGCAAACCCTAAAAACAGACAAATGTGGGATTTCAGGCTTTGGGACGGGGAATTGGCGATAGGGTCCTCAGGTATGAAATATACAGAATGGGATGATAGGGTTTCCCCGAAAATTTCAAGGGAAACAGAGTGAAACCAAGAGAGATATGGAGAAAAAACTAAATTTTTTTTCCAGTTTGGAGCGACTACGGCTCGGAAGGGATATGAAACAGATAAATCTGCAACGGCCCAAAAGTGAGTGGAAATAGAGGGATCTGAAACGGTGCCGAATGGATTGAAAATGGTTGGATCTGGAACAGCTTTCAGAATGGATCTGAACGGTTGGATCTGAAACGGTGCAGCAGTGATCGACAACAATTTAGCTGAAAATAGATATGGACCCCAGGTATGTGCGGCTTCCTAACAGTTCATGGGTTTCACTCGGCCACCAATGCTATCTGACGGCTTGCATATTGGGGCAGTACCCCTCACTCCATGTCTCAGGTAAAACTGATAACCGCTTCGCCACAAACGACAGCTCTTGGTTTACCTCACGGGTGGGAACTAGTCAATCAGGTAGGGGTCACTGCCATTTTCGCTGGCAGGTCCTCCCAATGGGCCAGCTACTTTGGGGTTCCTGTGGGACTCCTCGCAATGAGTTTTAGGGCTTATGACCAAGTACTTCCCATAGTTAAGCGGATAGGGATTATTCCCAAATCCGAACCTGCAACAGATGTGAAAAAGAAATTTGGCAGAAATTTCACCCAGGGAGCCCAAGAAAGTGCTCTGATACCAGATGTGATGAACCTGCAATAATTAATTAATGTAAATACATGAGATATCAGAAATAATAGAACTCAAAATCACTTTTATATTGATCACGAGCCACTTCGAGGGGGAAACCTCCTTTGAGCAAGCTCAATACAATTAACTTCACAGTGCCTTCATAGGCCTCAACACACACTTATATACTAAGTCTAGGCGCCAATACCATGGGTCAATACTATGTGTCAATTCAAACCATGGGCTAAGCCTAGGTGCCAATACTATGAGTCAAAACCATGGGACATATAATACTATGGGACGACTTACAAAGCATATGCTTCCAATACTATGTGCTAATATAAACTATGGATCAACAAATACTACGGGACGACTTACAAAACATATGCGTCCAACAACAATATACTAACAAAGTAAAGAAATGGGTTCCTAACACTTGATGAGGATATTGTCCACGAAGATTCCTTTGTGGATGAGCATTTATTTCTTATCTCGTTTGAGGACCCTTGGTATGGGGATATCATTGTATATCTCCAAACTTTGAAGTTTCCTTCGCACTATTCGCGAGATGAACAACAGCGTGTGAAACACCACACTAAAGATTTATCCGGGCTTGCTACAATCCAACACATTATGCGAGCAGGTTATTTCCAGCCTTCCATCTTTAAAGGTTGTATGAACGTTGTGAAGAGATGTCACCCTTTCTAGGTGTTTTCTCGGAATGTACGCTCGCATCCAGCGCCCCTTCATCCGGTCATCACCGTCGGTCCCTTCACTAAGTGGGGGGTGGATTTCATGGATTGTAAACCATCTTCGGCTAGGGGGCATCACCATATTATAGTGGCCATGGACTAATTTTCCAAATGGGCTGAGGCCATGCCTACCGTTAAAGCCGATGGTGCTACAGCAGCCCATTTTGTATTCAATTAGATTATCACTCAGTTCAGTATTCCGAAAGAGATTGTCATTGACCATGGCAGTCACTTTCAGAACAAGATGATGGAGGATTTGTCTCTCAAGCTTGGGTTTCATCAAGAACATTCATATTCTTACTATCCCCAAGAGAATGGTCAATTCGAAGCAGTTAATAAGTCTTTAAATACCATTCTCTAGCGTACCATCCAATAGAGCTAGAACAACTGGCATATTATGTTATATCCTGCTCTGTGGGCTTATCGAACTACAGTCAAGACTGCCACCAGGTTCTCGCCATTTCAGCTGGTACATGGTGTGGAGTCCATTTTACGGATCGAATGCGAAGTCCCTTTGATTAAAATAGCCATATAACTCCTCCCTGATACGACGGGTATTGAGCAACGTTTGATCCACCTTGATCAGCTTGACGAGCAGTGTCGAGATGCCGCTGTGGCTATAGAGGCCAATAAACATCGTGTCAAGGTTCAATATGATAGGTCTATCCATCCTCGGCAATATGTTGAAGGAAACTTGGTTCTTCTATATGACCAAGCTAAAGAACCCCTCGGGGCAGGCAAGTTCAATCCCATGTGGCATGGTCCTTACATCGTGAGTCATGTTCTGGAAAAAGGAGCCTATGAATTAGAAGATTATGAGGGGAATGTCTTGAAGGAGCCTACGAATGGGATCTATCTCAAGTGGTATTATGCTTGAACTTCTAGTTTGAGCTGATGCCTTTGTATACTATTGTATAGTTACTTCTGTACATAGTTTAGGGTGCATTTGGTTTTTAGGTCTGTTGATTCGCTTCTGTTTGATTGACAGATGTCAATAGAATCTTCCACGTTCTTAGGATTCACAGATGGTGCTAGCCATCACACGCAGCAACTTGCGTCTGCTGCCTGGGTCATTTATTCACCTGACCATCTAGTTGTGTCTTCGGGATGTGCTTGTCTTGGTCCTACATCCAACAATGCAGCTGAGTACAGTGCAATGGTTGAGCTACTTCGGGATGCTATCTCACATGGCATCCAGTTTCTAGAAGTCTGCTTTGATTCACAACTGGTTGTGTCACAGTTGAACGATCGGTACCATGTGAGGGATCCTACCTTACTACAGAAATTCTTAAGGGCAAGACTCTTGGAACGACATTTTGTTTCCATCAAATATGTTCATGTTCCTAGAAGTTTTAATCATGTATCTGATGCATATGCCAATTACATCCCAGATTGGCATTTGTCACATTCATAACATTCACATGGAAGCACACAAATAGAAGATACATTCATACATTTGTACATACACACATAGTAGAACCGAAGAACCATAGTTTATATATAAATATTGTATCCAAAAATGGTAGTGTCATGATACAAAATTGGAGCCCGTAGCCCTCAAAATATACATATCAATACAAAAAATAGGAATTCGAGATATCTAAGCCCTATGAGGAGGCCTAGCTGCCACCTCCACAGGATGTGTCTCATAATAGTAGCGCACTGCAGTCACTACATGCTATAATAACCACACCCAGGGACTTGGAACTCCCACTACATGGCACTGCATCTCCTCCGGAAACTGCGCTATATCTGCCTGAGGTATCCTGTTGACCATGTGGGACACATTGCTCCGCAGAGTCTGTAGAGTGTGCTCGGCTGCAGTGCTTACCACCTCATCACCCCTACCCCGTCGACGATGTCTCGAGAAGCCCTAGGGTCTCACCGGACCCTTGTCTGCGTGCAAATAGTAGAATATTAATACATGATACCACCACCAAAAGGATTTTTTGCATTCATATTTATAATAAAAAAATACATAAAAATTTGATATACTAAAAACACAAAAGAGTAACTCACCAATGTCTCCAATTTGGTGAATAGTAAAAATGAATTGTAAATTGTAAATTTTTATTACTATTTATAATTTATGAAACCCATTTCTCTATAGTTTTTGTCGTTTTAAGCTGATTTGGACTAATATAATGTCATGGAGTAGCGTTTTTTGATCAGATTTCTTTGGCGAGAGTTGTTTCCGACCATTTCGCATGCATAACAGGTATATTTCACACTTGGCATATAGGTTAGATTTCATTTTCACATGCATCATGCATTTGACCTTTTGACCATTCATTTACCCTAGTTGCAACCCCGCTTCTTAATCGACACGGAGCCTTCACACTATTATAGAAGTGTCGTTATTTAGCGGTAGGGCCTTTCCGAACATGGGTGCCCTAGTTAGACCCCCTTTTTGCCTTTCGGCGCCCATGCCGTTGTTTCTCTCTAGGATTCAGAGTCCTTTGTAGTTACGCCATGACGTTGTAATAAAGACTCATACTCTACTTTGTCTTATGTTGGCCATCTCCCATAAGGACTTCCCCCCTAAAGTATTCCAAGTTGTGATTGCGTTACATCATCCTGCATGCCGCTTGAGCCTTGTGCTGGCTCTTGCTTACTCAATTGTCAGCCTGGTGCCTGAGCACTTGCCCTGTCAAGTCCTGCAGAGCTTACATTTGTCCTTCACAATTTGATGACCCTTTGACCCCGAGGGAACACCCCCTCGAGTGTCCACATCATGCACGCACTTCCTTGCATTGATCATAGGTATGTTTCATTGCTTGGGACTAGTTTGCTCGCTTTGACACTCGTTCCCTCGATTGTTGTACCATAAGCAATTTTATTATTTTTCAAGCTTCCCAAATATGAAAAAGACAAAAAAAAAAATTCCAAAAAGCCGGATGGGATTATGCTTACTACTTCTTGTTGGAAGCTGTTGTGTCACCTTTGAACAGAGCACTCATTCCACTTCGTACATTATGAGTCGGGACTATAGTTGGACCTTAGGAGCTGTGCTCATTTTTCAGTTCTACTCCATCGATTGGTTAAGCTTCCAGTCACTATGGAGCCCTTTGTCGATGCCTCCCACGTTGCACAGTATTATAACGAGTCTATGTTGCCTCATTCTATCCATCTGCTCATTTGCTTGTTCAAAGGAAGTCCTGAAACTAGTGTTGGCCACTCCTCAGATCTCTTGACTCTTGCATGTCGGCCATCCCTATTGATTTAGTCCGTTCTACTGGAATTCTTCCAAATATTTCAGCATAGCTAGTACCTCGTGTTGGTTGATGGGGGATGCCTTAATGCCCTCCCTCTAGCGAGTCTTGTTTCATTGACTTCAACCCATTTATTCTAGAACTTGAGGCTTAGAGTCCATTTGAGTACCTTGCAGCTTGGAGTCATTAGTGGTAGGTTCTCTCACCATCGACAGTTTTGGGAATACATCAATGTCCCCTGATCGATGGATTCGTCTTAGTGTTCAACTTCACCACATCTATTCACACTCCGACGATTGTACTCTGTGCCTTGATGCCCATTTTCATTATCGGTGGGTTATCTCGCGTCTGTTAACAGTTTACATTATTGAATGGTAATCAGACGATGTCACATCAAGTTCGACCTCAACACCCTTTATTCAATTGATGGGACTTGCACCGTAGACGATTTATGTAGAAGACCCCAGGAGATAGTGGCATTCAGTATGCTACTTGTGATCGTGACTTTACATCTGAGATATCACCTCTCAGACTTCAACAGTTTGCACCAGTTGTTCCTTTTCAGCAGGAACCATATCTTACTGTAGAGGGATCATGGCTATGATCACTTATGATATGTATTCACTATGTACTGCTTATTCATGGCCATTGTATTAGATTGTTGTATCACACCGATATGTATCCAAAGATATTATTGTATTATGACGAGTGACCTACTCTTTCCATTTGTGTCCCCATCACTCCACTTCTAAGATTTATAATGTATTTCGGACATCGTAGCACCATTCTCTAACCTCACACATTAGGGGGCATCTGTTACAACGTAATCTCCCACCATGTGAGTATCAGCACTCTTTGGCCCTTGGGATCTATTTCACTGACTAAGAGACACTTTATGTCCTTTAGAACACCGTTTTTTCCTTATTTTTATTCATGTACGCTTGCTGAATCATTATAGTGGGCGTACCCGCGAGCTGCATCACTATAGCCCGTGGGTAGCATGTAAAATGGTGAAAATCACTAGTAAATTACTTTTTACTCCTGAAATGCGGTCTCAGGGTGACCTTTGGCCCTTCATTTTCCCAGTAACACCTCGATGTGTCCTTTCACTTACCTTTGGAAGGTTATATATTGATCATTTATGGCATATGGAAGGGAGGAGAAAGAGAAATCAAGATAACTATAGTGGATTTTTGCCTCATCTTGATTCTACACTCATTGATCCTAGTTGTTGTGAACCTCTTATGTTCACCTTCCAAACTCCTTCCATAGTTTGAGTTTGCCTTTCATGGAGGATTGAAGTGGTGGAGGCATAAGTGGATTGACCTAGATCATGGTTAAGATTGGTTTCCAACAAGAGGTCGTATCACATTGTACTTCTTGTTATTTGATAATAGAAATACTCATATTCTTGTCCATTAATGTTGTGAATGTCATTTATATCACATTGGGTTGCATTTGCTTATGACATTATGGGCCATTGCTATTGATGATGTTAATATATTTCATATATTATATGTACTTGTTTTATATTGGCTGTCAAGACTAATTTGTAGGTTCAAGTACATGAATTGAAAGTGTGTGTGGATTGAAAGCTTCAACGGGGATGTACATGAAACGTTGGATCAAGGTTGGTTACATTCTCCATTTTCTTAGCATTGTCAATTATATAGCATTGTATTGGAAATTGAGTCATTTTCTGGTAGTCAGCTGTCTATTGTGGTCTACCCCAAGCCATAGGAAGTTTTCTCTGATAACAAAAGGTCTTAATGGCCTTTCCAATTACCAAATTGGATGGGAATCTTTCACCCTCGAAATTGGCTAAGGCAAGAAACTAGTGATCCACTAGCTCTCCCTCTTCACAAATGCAATTTAAAATTCTACAAATGATAAGAAGCTCCCATTATTATTTGTTCATGACTTTTATAAACTTCTAATGTTCTCCATGAGTCGAATTCCTTCCAAGAGATTCATGCCAACTCAAGTTGGGAAGAGATTCCAAAGAATGCCACTTGTACAACAATTCCTAGTTTTCCACTTCCACCAAATCACATGTGGAAGCATCTTAGCTGCCCTAACTCCATTGAGCACCCTCTTGGAGGCTATTGTTATCCTTGACATTTCATATATTTCATATGTCATCTTTCAGGTCTGATTTGTATCATAAGTGTCATAGCATATTCATCATTGTTGTCATAGAGCTAGGGAATCTAGCCCAAGTGTCCCACTAGCTCCAAATTGTCTCTTCCTCTTCCATGGGAGTTACTCTTCCTCTATATTTTGACCTTGGATGAGTCATGCCATGAATAATACCTTTTGAACTCCCCCAAGTATGTTACCATTCACCTTGAATTCAAATTGGTGAGAGAATGATGCCAAGTGTAGTGGGGAAATCTAGCCATATGTGGGTCCCACTTCCTCCATGTGTCTTCATGATCAAATTCCACTTTGATTTTCACTTGTATATATTTATTTAGCTCATTTATTAAATGTTTATGCCATTCTAATGTTCAAACATCATTTATTATCCCCCTTATTCCAAATCCCAAAGCTTCCACCCAAAACCTAGGAAACTAGTAATTTTCCTCCTTGGCAATTATTTGACACTTAACATCAATTTGACAAACTCTAATGAATATGGCCAATGTGATTAGGCCATTGTGACCCAATGCCAAATTTGGCACATGGAAATCTATGTAACTCTTACATGCTCCAAAATCAATTAAGATAGACATGGGTGTCCCGAAAAGCATACCTTCAACCTTGATTACTGAAGCTTGATGTTCATCCCGACGATTGTTCAATGCCGCATAGATTCTCATACTTCTTTGTACGTCTTGGACCGTAGAATCCTCTTGCAGATTATGCACAGGTTTTCTTATGTCCTTTTTATGAGGACAATCATACCATCGATGATTCTCTCTGCAGCCCCAACACTTGATAGGTGGTTTTGATGGTGTTCATTCCGGTTTCCTGGTGTCTTCACTATTGAAATTTTTAGTAGGCAAAACAAATTTAGAGTATGGCTTGCTGCCCTCAAATTTGTTGTTGGAATGTGTCCTCGAACCTTAGTTTCTGAAATGGTTGGGTTTGTGACCCTTCTGCCTTATTTCAGGTTTGTGTTACTTCTTTTCATTCCACTTCTTGGACACTTCAACTCGGTTCTGCCCCTGTTCATAACACAGTCTAGCCTTCCTGAACACATCTCCCAAGGTCTTGGTAAACAAATGGTAAACAATTCAGGAACACTGAATTCTGACTTTTGTTCATGAATGTATGGAACTTACTTCAGCAGTTTTAGGAATTTATCTTCCATGTTTTGTTGTCCTAGCTTAAGGTCATAGAAATCTTTTACCTTTTTGTTGAATTACCATTCAGATAGGTACTTCTGTTTGAAGAACATTGCAAAAGTCTTCCAGTTTACTTTCTTCTCCTTGATAGAGCAGCTAAGCTTGAGATCTTCCCACCAAGCTGATGCCTTACCTTGCAGATTGAAAACAACAATTCTAGCCTTAATGAGGCTAGAATAATCGAACATGCATAGCTACTTCTCCATGTCTCGCAGCCACAGTTCTGCTTCTTCTCCAGTTTTAATTTCTCTGTTAAAAGTAGGAGGCCTGATCTTTCGTAGTTCTGAATGTAAGTGATGTACTTTTCCCATTTTATTTTTATTTTTAGGAACATACTCTTCAGAATCCTCACCATGTGACTCTTCGTCACTGATGTCCATATTAAAGCTAGCAGAATTTCTTAGAGCTGTAGATTTGAACTTGGAATTTCTCTTAGTGATTGTTTTTTCTGCATGTTGTTCCTCTGGTGTTGGGGGGTGTCTATTCTCCTTTTCCGTCAGTTTTTGCAGCAGGATAGCATTAATTTTTTGTTGCTCTTCAAAATTATTAATGTTGTATTCTTTGATGCTCATTAATTTTGATTTTAGCATTTTCATTGTTTCCAACATTTCGCTGGATGGTGTAGCTCTTGGAGAATTTGGATTTCTCCCATGCCTGCTAGCCATATCTGCATGCCGACTAGATGTTTGTATAGCCAGCCCGCCTTCTTATTTTGCAGAGTTAAATTCTGCCATTTAAAGTTTTAGCTTCTCTGTTGTCTATGTGTGGCCAACCAGCTATTTGTTAGACTTTAAAAACAATAGGTGATTAAAATAAAAAAATTATAGGTAGTATGCTATGGGAAAAATAATTAAGCATTTATTATAACCAAGTAAAAGAATTTAAAATCATAGCATAGACGTAATGATCTTAAGGTCCTCGTGTAGTGACCGTGCTTTGATACCAATTTGTCATGTATCCTCTTACCATTTTTTTTTTTGCACAGGCCCACGGACCTTCAATACTATTTACAGTTACACCACTAGGTAATAATTATACTAAGAAAAACATAACAGAAGCATAACAATTTACATAAGCTGTCACACATTAATCGTCGTGGTTCTTTACCGAAGATCTATAGTCCTTCAAACTATACACACCCTTATGTCTTTAATGTCATGACATAGACATACTAGAACAAACGAGTGTGACATTGAGGTATTTTGTGCTGACATGATGACACCTGCTACCTCTCGGTACAAATGGTGTAACAATCCATGACATGCCTAAGTAGGGTGCATATAACACTTAGTCTATGGCCTAGTGTTAGCATTAAAACGTGACACCCTAGACTTGGTATCATTCCAACTCACTCAGCCAATACCACAATCTGTAAGAATTTAATGTTTCAATAATTAATACATCAATTTATATCAACGCTATACATTAATGTCATAATTCCATAAGCAAGGTCTAAGTTACCAAAGTCATTTCTTAAAACATTTAACAACTATATAATAAAGTGACCATAGCTATTAATACATGTATATATATATATATATATATATAATTACCTATATATATATATTAATACTTTGCACCACCTATAAACAAGCATAAATATTATTACAAACCTACTATGATTAACAAATGCACTACCATGCAATTCGGGTTATAAACATAACAATATTTGTTAATTTCTAGCATAAATTCACAAGCAAGATCACTGAAAGAAACACAAGCACAAGATAGACATAGATATACCTTGGGAAACCCTCATGGGGTAGAAAACCTAGCAAAGCTTTCCTCAATATAGATAATCAACCCAATACAAGATAGTAGTCCTCAACAAGAGCTCCTCCTCCTCCTATGCAGACCTCTCTCTCTCTTGTGCGCCACTCACAAGTGTGTGAATGAATGAGATAAGTGAGGAACAAACTCATCTACTTATACTAGTTTTCCAACTGACTTTTTACCCTATGAGGCCAAGTTGCCTAAGTGAGTCTAATAACCTCATATAAATTAACTTTGGGTCGATCCCCACATGGGAGATCTAATAACCCTAGTTACCACAATCCAACAGAGGAATAAACATCTTCGGATATATAATAGGGTCCTGTTGATGCCCCGAAGATTGCAACATCAAGCAGAAAGGGATTCTCCCCAGTAAACTATCCCAACTAGATTGTCAACTATTTGGTATGGGGAATCCGTCCGGTTAGTCGTTCCGGCAACTGTTAGATTTGGATATTTGCTTCAATTACACTGGTTATGGCCCGATCCACCATTTTTTTATTTATTTTATGTTTAAAATGATATGCAAGTGCCTAAGCTAACTTAATCTAAATGCAGAACTTGAAACAAATCTGTGTCTAAAATTGAAATAAACCTAATCTATCCCTACAAGGAGCAAAACTATAAGTATGAGTAATATGCTGAAAGAGGCATCTGAAGATCAACAGACATCCATTAAATCATAAAGATACATTCATAGTAAGAAAGAAAGAATATAAAAGATAGCTTTTAATATGTGTGAAAGCAGTCTATTACTCATATGAGAGAAACATAATTGCACTGAGCATAGTAAAATCATTCATTGCATAGAAATAATTTGAACAACAGACAAATATTTCACTATAGTAGGTATAAATGTCACTAGAATAATCCAACAGACATCATACACACATTCCCATGCAAGATGCGCCCTCTTCAGGCTCTTATTAGGAAAATCTAACTTTCTTAGAGCAAGTGCAAAGTAGTTCGTACAGACTCGTCAAATTCTATTCCGCTGCAACAAGTCCTTTACACTATTCCCTAAGCCTTTATTTATATCTTTACAAAATGCCTCTTGGGATACCACCTGGCTTTTACACTTGTCCTTTAAAGGCTTTTCCTAGAATTAAACAATTAGTGGCCCATTTCCTATAACCAAAATTTTCTCAAAAATAGAAAAGGACAGCTATATAGTGATTCTACGCTTCAGACACAGGGAAAGCAAATCAAAATAAGAACAACACATTATGACTAGCGTGTTCACCCTTGGGGTGGCGCTTCTACTGGGAACGAGGTGCTTGTGCTGGTTGCTATTGTTGCTACTACTTTCTTTTCCTCTTCTGCAATGTAACTGAACCAGATACTAGTGTCTCTGACAACCACATTTGCTTGTGAAGGGAGCAAGATCTTCTGGGAAGTCACATTCTTACCAAGCTCTGCTTCAATACCATGAATTTCTGCAATTGCTGCTTGGTGGATCTCTTTAAGCAAATGACTGTATACTGATGACAGCCCAATATAGTGATGGAGATCATCAGTGGCCAGGACATCAATCTTCTTTACATATTCCATTTGAATGCCTGGTTCTTCCTTCAAGTCTGACAAACGCTGCTCTTTGCTTGGAAACTCATCGAGAGACTAAGGAAAAATCAGCTTACATTTTTCATGTACTCCATGGATCTTTTGATATAGGTTGTTGCCTTTCTCAGTTGTTCCCTGGATCTTAGCTATCAACTTGAGGCCACAATTCCTGCAAAACTCCATAAGGGCTACATCTTCTTTAAAATCATCTACAGATTTGAATGGGAGATGCTTAGGGAAATTAGCCTTTCCTTCTCTCCATTCCATCTGGCTCAGGATGTTTGCTTTAACTCGAGTGTACTTTCCTTTAAGCCTAATGGCTTCTGCATTGAATTCTTTCAACCTAACCATCATGGCCTTGATCCTGCACACTTACTCAGTAATCAGCTCCTACGTGGCATGAATTTGTCTCAAAATGTCACAGGACAGCTCATGAAAGAGAGACATATCTATCGCTCTGCTTTCTGCCTGCTCTAACTGTTCAACCATTTCCTGCTTATCTGCTTCTAGATGAAAAAATCTAGCTTTAGAATCATTCTTTTCCACTTCTAGAACCATCATATGGATTTCCAGGTGCTCCTTTTCTTCTTCTAGTCGGCGATACTTGTCTGAAAACTCCTTGTGATCAACAGACAGGCGATTATATTTATTCACTACAAGATCCATGTAATCCTGCTCATTAGCCATAGTATGTTGCAGCATGTGAGCTCTCCTCTTTGTTGACTCAAATTCTCTGACCATATCGACTACATTGTCCTTTGTTTCTTTTGCTGCTGAAACAACAGTGGATGCCATGGCTATGGAAGCCTTATTTTTATTTTGCATAACCGTGGTCTCCCGCTGGGTGACAATATCTTCTTGGAAGAGTCTCTTTATCCTCTCTTCTAACTTCAAGACCAGTGCCTTCCTCTTCTTATAATACACAAATTCATCCCATCGGGACACAATATAATCTTCTGATGGGGTGTAAGGGATGATCGACAGATCTTTTATATGTACTTCTGTCTCCATTGGTGGGGTCTGCAGTACTTGAGATGTCTCTGTTTCCATATCTTGGATGTCGGAGCCAACTGCCTGGGCATCTTCACTGGTCTTAAGCTCTTGTTCCTCCTTTTGTCCCTCTTCAACTTTACGCTTTCTTTCTTCTTCTTCAGCCTACTGCTGGATTTCAATGGCCTCCCTTTGCTCTCGCTCCTCTGCTTCCTTCTATTACCTTGCTTCCTCAACTTCTCTCTCCAATCTTGCTTCTTTAGCTACCTATTGCAGTCTTGCTTCTTCTTTCAATCTTTGCTCTTCTCGGGCCAAGGCTTCAGCTACTTCCCTTTCTTTTTGCAAACTGGTTTCTCGAGCTGTGGTAGAGCTAGAGCTAGCTCCACTGCTGTGACGACAAATCTGCAACTCTGTCATGTTGCTAATGCCCCTGAACACTTCTTCCTCTACATCATAGTAATGGGCATACTCAAAATGAGCATATAGCTCCTTGCAATGCTCGGCAACTTTGCTCTGCCTGTCATTTCTATGGAAGATTACTTCACCAAAGTGGAAAGCTTTCAACTCTTGAATGTACTCCTTGGCTGTTGCAACCCCTGAGAATTTATAGGCTCCTATGCAGAAATTCAAAGGAGGGAAGGAAGCCTTATGTTGCTTGTTAAGCACTACTCCTATTCCATCAAGGAAAACTTGCCTGATTGCTTCCTTGAGGACTACATAATCAGTAGCGTATTTTGGCAAAATGTATGGTGCTTTGGTACCTCCAAACATCCTGATGTAAGTGCCTTGTTCTGAGAAGTAAAAATTGCCACAGTTTTCCAGGACCTCCATGGCATTTTCTGACAGGCAATTGGGCTCTTCCTTGAACATCTGCTCATACAGAGGCATGATGAACTCTTCATAGATGAGCTTGTAGTTTGCTCTGTAATTTTGGGCCCACATTATTTTATAGGCGGTGTAGACCAGGGTGTTGGCCTGATCCCACATGCAACCTAGCCTTGGGAAAGAGAGCTTGGCCAAAATGCACTCAATAAGATATGACGACATGTAAAATTATGACTTCTTTAAGGCCAGACCTTCTCTAGCTACGGCCACTGTGGATGCCAAACTATCCGAAAGAATAGTAGCCCAATCAAACACATTTCCTTTGAATGCTATGAAGTGGATGATGGGAGCCCACTGTATCCTATATACAGTGCCATCGGGCATGCTGAAAATTCTGCATAACATCAGGGCAATTAATCTAAAAGGAGGTCTTAAACTCTGAATGTCATATTCATAATTATCTCTCTTCCATAGCTACTTTCCTGTGACCAACAGTCTTTTAGCCATCTCGAGATTATTCATCTATCCCAACCATTCGTCGCTTAGTGCTTGCTGGGGATGTGAGAATTTGTAGGCTGCTACAATATAAGTTGGACGGAATGAAGCGAAAGGCTCTCCCTTGCTGTCATGTAACACTCTTGTTTGTGGGTTGGCATGCTCCAATATCCATCCGATCACTTCAGAGCATGGGAACAATTCAGGGCGAGTAGAATCCCTAGCTATGCCGGAAGCTCTGATGTTGAGGTAGATTTTCTCTTCTTCTAATAACACGTCTGGGATATCCTGGTCCTTGATCATCTGGTAAACATTTCCCCACCGGACCTCGGGAGGAACGCTGGTGGTACACTTAGTGTCTTGGAAAAGAGTTTCAGTCCTTGGTTGCTCTGGCTCTGGTTCCATCACTTTAGCTTTCTTTCTACCACCTTTTGGCATCGTGGCTTATCCCTGTTAGCAGTGAAATGTGATTGAATATAAAATTGTAACACATTATGAGAGTGCAACATAGAGTAAGATAGTTTTAGCATGCTAATGATAAATATAGACAAAATTATGAGGTTGCATGCTGGAGAAGCAAACTAAACATAGATCATTCAAGAAAACAAAATATGGTCCTTAGACTTGATTATTCTAGGGAGACAATGCCTAGTTAGGAACTTTTGAAATGCTTTCAAAAAGGTAAGCATACGACGTGTAAATCCCACTTTCTTCGTAGTCTCTGGAGATAGGATGTCCTCCATCATGGTACTTCTAACGGCCAATGGTAGGCTGGGCCGGAGTGGAAAATCTAATGAGGAAAATAAAAACATGAAACCGTTTTCCACAATCGTTATCTGAGCCGAACAAGCGAGTGGTTGAGTATCTCAGCCGACTACTACTGACGCTGTCTTAGGTTTGATAATATTTGAGAAGTGGCATGTAGCCGACATAAAACTTGGGTTTGAGTAAATCTGGGTAGGAGTACGATCGAAATGCAGCTGGTGAGAAATAAAAAAACAATTTCGAATGACTCAGAGACAAAGGGCCAACTGGGAATGACTGATCATGGTTAGGACTTTTGAAATATCAGCAATGAGAAACCTATGGGGGGCACGACAGCCGTAAACTCTTTAAAAGGATACATGTTACCAATGCCTACCGACCACACTATGAAACAGGAAAACACCCAAGAAACACCTCAACGTATAGATAAGACAAAGATAACAGTTGAAAAGCCTACCTGGAGGTGAAATAGTGGTGGAGCGAGGTTGACACGGTGGTGAATGCGCTAAGCTGGAGCGAAACGACGCAATCTCCCAAATGATGTTCTTTGAATAAAAAAACAATAATGGGAACAATGAACCCCACCGCCCTTTATATAAAGTTTGATACGTGTGGGCATTAAACGGGTAGGTGATGACATTAAAATGGAGTTTAATGCTCGTATGGCGCGGTCTTTTCAAACCAACTCGGCATTTAAGCATGATCGTCAGTTGCGGTGAGGACTCATGAGTTTTGTCCACAGTTGCGGCCACAACTCATGAGCTCCTCTCGAAGGGTGGGAGACTTGGTGAGGAATTCGTTTACTGCAGGAGAGACGAGAAAGGTGCCCCATGGTGGGAAATTTTGGCGAGTTGCTCCAACGTTTCGAGAGGACTTTGTGAGTTCTTCCGAAAGTCACTCTCCTGAAAGTTTATCGCAATGGATTTTGCCGAGTTGTCCTGAAGTTGTGGAAAGACTCCATAAGTCCTTCCGGGATTGAAGAATGACTTTGTTAAGTATTTTCCGAAAAGTGAAAGGTCGAGTGACTTGGGGAAAAGAACAATTTACTGCGACAACACTTGACGAACGTTTTTGCAATTTCGCGAGAGAATCCCAAGTTCTTCCGCAGTTTCGGGAGAGAATCCCGAGTTCTTCCGCTGTTTCGGGAGAATATTTTGAGTTCTTCTGAAGCTTCAGAAACGCTAAGTGTTTTCGCTATTTCAAGGAGCAACTTTAAGGCTTTCCGCAGTTTCGGGAGAGAATTCCAAGTTCTTTCGCTGTTTTGGGAGAGAAATTTGAGTTCTGACTTAGGAGAAAAACCTCAATTTTTTAAAGCATATTTTTTAGTTGAAACAAAACTATGTCCAAAATTTTTTCAAAGGAGACTTAACTTTTTTAGGCAGTCTTTCTAGGAAAATGAAAGGAGGGGCCCCAATATCTAAAATTTTTTTTTGGGGGGGGGATGTTGCTGCAACAACAATTGGCGAGTCGTTGGTGAACACAGATCTCTGAAAAAATCCCTCTCATTGATCCGAAACCTTCTTAAAAGATGTCCATCTTATATGCAATATTCAGCTGAGCATTCGAATCTCGGCGAAGGAAGAAGTCATTTTATCTGTTGGCCATTGGGAAAAGGGGAGCTTTGATGAAGACATCTTTAAAAATTTCAAAGGGCCAACATATGGGGTTCATTTTAGAAGATTCATCTTTTAGATGGCTACTCCTATTGGACTCCACAGGATTTGCAACACCTTCTCATAGACACTATTGCTCTTGTTCCTCATTCCCATGCCACTTGCATCCTTTTGGATGTTCATACATTTGACAGCTTTGCTGTTTGGGCCTTCCAGAAATATTTTCTTTAAATATGATCTTTGATTTTGGCTCCTCAATCCATAATGCCCTTTTGTGTGAGTGAGAGATTTTATTAATTGATCAAGCCTCACGGACGGAGAGGAGCCTAGCTTGAGCTGAGTCTTTTGGACAACTTTCTTGCTTTGCTTTTGTCTCAGCCATGCTTTAATTGAGGCGAGAATCTCTGGAAAACAGACCCTTGATTATAAGCCATTTTGGCTGTTAGATTTGCAGCATGGAGTCACTTCAATACCCTATGTCCTAAGGATGTGCTACTCTCCATGGGTCCAACTTCAGTGACCTTCTTGAGATGCCTTTAAGTGTGAGAGTGGATGGAGCCCGAAGATAGTAATAAAGATAATCATAGATCTCTACTATTTAAATAAGGGTTAGCGTGAGTAACATAATAGGTTTCCTTCCTACCGGAGAACGTTCAGCAGCGGATGCCATGGCTATGGGAGCCTTATTTGTATTTTGCATAACCATGGTCTCCCGCTGGGTGACAATATCTTCTTGGAAGATTCTCTTTATCGTCTCTTACGACTTCAAGACCATCGCCTTCCTCTTCCTATAATACACAAATTCATCCCATCGGGACACAGTATGATCTTCTGATGGGGTGTAAGGGATGATCGGGAGATCTCTTATATGTACTTTTGTCTCCATGGGTGGGGTCTGCACTACTTGAGATGTGTTTGTTTCCATATCTTGGGTGCCGGAGCCACCTGCCTGGGGATCTTCATTGGTCTTAAGCTCTTGTTCCTCCTTTTGACCCTCTTCAACTTTATGCTTTCTTTCTTCTTCTTCATCCTGCTGTTGGATTTTAATGGCCTCCCTTTGCTCTCGCTCCTCTGCTTCCTTCTGTTGCCTTGCTTCCTCACCTTCTCTCTGCAATATTGCTTCTTTAGCTTCCTATTGCAGTCTTGCTTCTTCTTTCACTCTTTTCTCTTCTCGGGTCAAGGATTCAGCTACTTCCCTTTCTTTCTGCAAACTAGTTTCTCAAGTTGTGGCAAAGCTAGAGCTAGCTCCACTGCTGTGACGACAAATCTGCAACTCCATCATGTTGTTGATGCCCTTGAACACTTCTTCCTCTGCATCATAGTAATGGGCATACTCAAAATGAGCATATACCTCCTTGCAATGCTCAGCAACCTTGCTCCGCCTGTCATTTCTATGGAAGATTACTTCACCAAAGTGGAAAGCTTTCAACTCTTGAATGTACTCCTCGGCTGTTGCAACCCCTAAGAATTTATAGGCTCCTATGTAGAAAGTCAAAGGAGGGAAGGAAGCCTTATGTTGCTTGTTAAGCATGTTGATGTATATGTAACTTCAGAATGTATTTCATATATGTATGTTATATGTACTCCTATAGAGATGGTATTATTCCTCTATATGGAAGTGTCGTCATTTATATTGTAAATGTCATAACTTATACTTGATGGGTTATTATACCACCTTGTTGGGGTCGGCCCTGTATAAGTCATGTGGGTTGAAGGGTTATTAGACCACCCTATTGGGGATCGGCCATGTGGGTCGAAGGGTTATTAGACCAGCCTATTGGGGGTCAGCCCAGTCAGCATTATGTTATTTGGTTAAGTTCGATCCTACATGATTTATGTAAAAGGCAAGTCAAGTCAAGTATAAATAGAGTGCGGGAGGCACTCTATTTGATCACTCACTTCTCACTCCTGCACTCAAGGAGGAGTGGCACACTTATGGAGGAGGAGGATCTGCTGCTAGGATATGTCTATCTCTTGGGTTGTATCATTGCTCTATCTATCTCTGAGGAAGTTATTGGGGTTTTTCACCTTTATGGTTTTCCCCAAGTAAATCTTTGTGTCTCTTGTGTGCTTGCATTATTGTCTCCATGATTGATATGCTGTACATGTTTTTCTCTTAGTTAAGATCCTAGATCAGATTGAAGTAAATTCTGAAAATTTAACATGGTATCAGATCTAGCCTGAAAGAGGGCATGATATGGCATGTATGACACTTGTTGCACTTACGATTCTAGGGCTTGATATAGAAAAAAACCAGTCGTCGTAGCACTTTCGCTATAAATTCGTTTTGGAGAAGGTTTCGGATCTGAAACCTTTATAGGTCGAAGATAAAATCCCCATGTACCTTGTGTCTAGAGAACAACCTCTAATTCGTTGTACTTTGTGATTTATGATCTGTACAATATAGGGTTTCTGCCTCTTCCAGATCTGAGTCAAAATCAGGTGACCTTGGGAAAAATGTCATAACTTGGGCTAGGAAGTTCCAAATGAAATTTTGTAAAAAGTGACAGGTAGTACACAGACTTTACTATCTTAGAAAACGTTTTCAGAGGCCGAAGTTGAACCAGTGACACGTGGCATGCCATACACATTCGCTCTCCTGTATTATCTCATAAACAGGTCACGTTACGACACTTGGCATGGATCTCTCCCAGAGAATACAATTGAGGTCAGACCTATTAGGATGGAAAGATAACAAGTCAGGCTATCTTAGAAAAAAATTTGAGAGGCCGAAGTTGAAACAGTGACACGTGGCACGCCGTACAAGTTCTCTCTCCTGTATTATCCCATAAACAGGTCACGTTGCGACACTTGGCATAACTCTCTCTCAGAGAATCCAATTGAGGTTAGACCTGTCAAGATGGAAAGATAACAGGTCGGAATATCTCAGGAAATGTTTTCAGACCCTGTGGATTGAAAAGTTCAAAGGCACACCAGAAACAATCAGGTACATATTTCTGTCAAAATAGAATTATTTTTGAGTACCTTCATTCATGGCTTCCAGAATTTAGGGCTTCGGAGAAAGTTGGAATTTTTGTAATCAGAGACCATGGATGGATGCTACTCATCAAAATCAAAATTTAGAGACCAAGATCAGAATTTTTGGTTGGGCAGAAGGCCGAGCTTGATCAGACCGTAGTTTGGGACTTTGATCAGAAAAGTGGAAAATTAGGGCTCCTGTAAAAATGGAAATTTTTGAAATCTGTGACCACGGCTGGAAGCTCCTAAGAAAAATAGAAGCTTAGAGCTTTGGATCAAACCTTTTGATTGGGCAGAAGAGTGGGCTTCATCAAACCCCAGTTCAGGGTCATGTCTAGTGAATATGGAAGTTTCAAAGGAAAAATTGAGGAGTGAAACTTTGTAGTTTTCAAATTCTGAATATACCAGCTTGATCAGCTCATCAAGGTGCATATTTCTATCCCTTCGAAAGTTTGAAATTCAAAATTTGAATTTTTGGGGTTTCCCTGACAACCCCATATCTAGCTCCAGGTCTAGTTCTTGCAAATCAAGTGGATTGGGTTAATCCTAGAAGAAGATGGATTGATCATCTGCATAAGTGAAGAAGTTCCTGTTTCAAAGGGAGATGAGGCTAAGGCCTTACATAAGAATATTTCAAGCGATCTCGACATGTATGACTCATCGAGGTATGTTTCGATATTTGTTCATGATTCAGTTTATCGTATGTTTGTTTTCATGTTATTACAGTTAGTACAATCTTGATTTTAGATTTGTTGTATTACCTTAACAAAATTATGAATGCATGATAGAAGATATTCATTGGTTAGGGTGTTGACACTTATGATTGTACTAATGCATTATGGTGTTGTATGAGGTTTATGTTGTCTGCTAACATAAAAGGTACACTAAGAAAGACAAATCATGTTCTACTTCAAGAACATATGATCATGGTGACATGAAGACAAGGATTCATCCATTGTCATGGATCACATAGAAGATCTACTTTCGAGGTATGTATAACTTGTTTCTACAATGGTTAACTTATGAGACATGCAGGTTACTAGCACAAGTCACTGAAGAGAACCAGAAGACATTATGTGGGTATATTAGACATAACTAGCTAGCATGTTAATCCAGGTATGTTTTTCCTATATCAAGCTAGAATCCTACCTTGTGTTAGGATCTTATACTATTGTGTTGTTAATAATGATTATTCATGAAGTCATAGGACTAACTAGAAGAATCATGAAGGTATAGTTTTGAATAATCACGGGTTTTATGCATATTATATATCTTCTCTTGATTGATGATTTAACTAACCAGAAGAGTCCTATGATTAAATAAGAATATGCATGAATAAAAGAAGACTTCCTTGAAACCTTGAATACTAATGTTTATTATCTGTGTTTGAATTGATCTTGACTATACATGCTTGAGATTATTGTGTCTTGATAATATTAAGATTATACTAATGAATTATGTATGAGACCTAGAGGATAACACAATGATGATACTAACAAGCATGCATAGGGATCGAGAATGTATATAAGTTCAAGGATAGGTAATCCAGGAAGCAAAGATCAAGAGGGAGCACACTGCAGTAGTTTCTACAAGGATGCAAAGATTCAGAGGGAGTCCACCCAACAAACAAACAAAGATAAGTATTTGAATTGTCATTACTTGCATATTTTATTGTTTAAATATATTGTTCAATAATGTATATATTGATGTTCCTAGAATTAGGTTGTGTATTATGCATATTAGAATAGTTGCATTGATGAACAGTATACTACTAATATGCATGGGTAAGTAGCCTATGGCACTGTACAACATTCCACTGCTACTTATCTAGAATGAAACCTCTTTGCTGACATGTTGGGAGTTGTGCACACTCTTAACAATGTTATGGTAGAGATTGGAAGGCATCTAGAAAGTCATGGGATATGGATAAATGTTGTATTGAAGCATTGGCTAAGTTAATTGCATGACTGTATGACATATTTCTTTATGTGTAAGAATTTGTTCTGAAAACTATGAGATGTTTTCTAATCATGCAATTTAACTTGTTGTGTAGGAAAGATCATATGCCATCTCCTACAAAAGAAGAACTACAACATTTGTTCAACAAAGAAATTATCTATTGAAGATATTGAAGTTCCCAGGATATGGGAAGAATGCCATGATCCATCGATCATGAAGAATGATGTTTAGGTGTAGTCCCAAGAGCTGAAGGGAAGTCTGTTGTGACTTCCAAATGGAACTATCAGATCAAGCATGCTGCAGATGGCAGCATAGAGAAATATAAAAGTGTTGAGATAGAAGATACACCAGATGGATTTCAAGACAGCTTTCTTGAATGGTGTAGTTGAAGAAGAAGTGTATGTGGTGCAGCCACTTGGTTCTGAGACACATGACAGGGAGTCATATATGTGCAGAAGTTGGTATGGTAGGATAGACAACTTTCTATCCAGTTTGGGCTTTACCAAGAGTAAAGCGGATTCCAACCTTTACTAAAAGGTTGAGGAAGGCAATTCAGTGATACTACTTTTGTATGCGGATAACCTGTTTGTTACAGGTGAAGATAGATTGATTTTTGACACGCAGTGGAAGCTTACTACTGAGTTCGAGATGAAGAACTTGGGGATGATGCACTATTTGTTTTTGGCATGGAGGTGTGGCAGAGTGCAGATGGAATCTTCCTTGGACAAGGGAAGTATGCAGTAGAGATCCTAAAGAGGTTCGGGATGATGGATTGCAAGGCCATGGCCACACCTATGGCATCGAATTTGAAGTTTCTATGTGATGCTTCATCTGAGCCAGTTGATGTCTCTATGTATCGTCAGATGATTGGGTCCTTCATGTACTTGATGAACATGAGACCATACATTTTCTTTGCTGTGAACACATTGAGTCAGTTCCTGACAGATCTGAGGAGTGTTCACCTGGTTGCTGTAAAGCATGTTCTGAGGTAGCTGAAGGGTACAGTGGATTATGGGCTCAAGTATGAAGCGAATCAAAAGTTTAACCTGCAGGGTTATGTTGATTCAGATTGGGCTAGCAGTGTTGCAGATAGGAAGAGCACATCTAGGTGCTGCTTCAGTATGAGATCAGGTGTGATCTCTTGGTTTAGCAGGAAGCAATCCTGCGTAGCACTAAGTACAGTTGAGGCAGTATGGCTACGGAAGCTACTGTCTGAGTTATTTGATCTCCCATTGGAGGCTACTGGTATCTTTTGTGATAACCAGAGTTGTGTGAAGCTGTCCGATAACCCAGTGTTTCATGATAGGTCAAAACACATAGAGATCAAATATCACTATATCAGGGATATGGTGCAGAGAGGAGCTGTGAAGCTCCTGTATGTTGTGATGGACAAGCAGATTACAGATGTGCTGATGAAGCCACTAGCCAGGGTGAAGTTTGAGTACTTCAGAGAGAGGCTTGGAATTATTCAGATCGAGGACACTTCGAGGAAGAAGTGATGGACACATCTGCTGAAGCCATTCCAAGCATGTTGGAAGGAGGATCCTTCACATGGCTGTGGATGTAAGCGCTGGATGATGAGCATCAGGATGATGTTCTGGTTTCTGCTGGATATGATCAGTTGGATCATTTTTATGTATGTATGTATGCATCATGTTGGATGCTGGATATGATCAATTGGATCATTTATATGTATGTACACATCATGTTGGATGCTGGATATGATCGGTTGGATCATGTGTATGTATTTTTATATGCATCATGTTGGATGCTTGGACCATGTATCTGTATATGTATCAGGTGGATACATTGTATGATCAGGTGGATCATGTATGGTGATATGTATCATGTATTTGTATTTGTATCAGGTGGATACATTGTATGATCAGGTGGATCATGTATGATGATATGTATCAGGTAGATACTTGGTATGCATCAGGTAGATGCGTTGTATGATCAGGATGATCATGGATGATGAGCTTCAGGATGTTGCTCCAGATGACATGCAGTAGGATGTTGCAGTGATGATGATCAGGATGATCATGTGTACATCAGGATGATGTATGGTGAGTATCAGGTTGATACTCTGTGGCCGTGGATCAGGTTGTGCACATGAGCATATAATTCGTTGCCCTCGGAGATTTGAAGATAGTCTTTCGAGGTTTTGCCTATGGCATGTAATTCGGTGCCCTAGGATATCTGGCAAATGCTCTTTCGAGGTTTTGCTCTGGGAGGACATATAATTCATTGCCCTGGGAGATCTGCAGATAGTCTTACGAGGTTTTGCCTATGGCATGTAATTCGTTGCCCTGGGATATCTGGTAGATGCTCTTTTGAGGTTTTGTCCTATGGCATATAATTCGTGTCCCTGGGAGATCCGATAGGTTGGGCTATGTGCCTGTAATCAGTCCTGGGATGCTCTTGTGAGGTTTTTCCATGACCACATGTAATTCGTTCCCTGGGAGATCCTATAGGTAGAGTTGTGTGCTCGTAACAGCCTGGGATGCTCTTGCGAGGTTTTGTGGTGACCACATGTAACTCGTGCCCTGGGAGATCATATAGGTAGAGCTGTGTGCTCATAATAGCCTGGGATGCTCTTGCGAGGTTTTGTGGTGAGGTCACATATAATATGGCCCTGGGAGATCTACAGATTGTCTTTCAAGGTTTTACATATGGCATGTAATTCATTGCCCTAGGATATTTGGAAGATGCTCTTTCAAGGTTTTGTGACACATGTAATAAGTCCTGAGGATTCCACAGTATGGCCAATGATGATGAAGACCTGCAGGTGGTGGGCCTACATCCAGTATGAAAAAGGACTGGCTCTGTAGAACTTCCTATCACGAATAGATTCAGAGATTGATTGAGATAGCAGCAACAATGACGATGATGATGACTCGATGACGATTATCCAGTGACGATGATCCAGAGAAGATGACTTGTGCTAGAAGACCTGTGCTGAGAAATACCTTCCTACTTAAGATGGAGTGTTGATGTATATGTAACTTCAGAATGTATTTCATATATGTATGTTGTATGTACTCCTATAGAGATGGTATTATTCCTCTATACGGAAGTGTTGTCATTTATATTGTAAATTTCGTAACTTATACTTGATGGGTTATTAGACCACCTTGTTGGGGTCGGCCCTGTATAAGTCATGTGGGTCGAAGGGTTATTAGACCACCCTATTGGGGATCGTCCATGTGGGTCGAAGGGTTATCAGACCAGCCTATTGGGGGTCGGCCTAGTCAGCATTATGTTATGTGGTTAAGTTCGAGCCTACATGATTTATGTAAAAGGAAAGTCAAGTCAAGTATAAATAGAGTGCAGGAGGAACTCTATTTGATCACTCACTTCTCACTCATGGACTCAAGGAGGAGTGGTGCACTTATGGAGGAGGAGGATCTGTTGCTAGGATATGTCTATCTCTTGGGTTGTATCATTGCTCTATCTATATTTGAGGAAGTTATTGGGGTTTTTCACCTTTATGGTTTTCCCCAAGTAAATCTTTGTGTCTCTTGTGTGCTTGCATTATTGTCTCCATGATTGATATGCTATAGATATGTTGTACATGTTGTTCTCTCAGTTAAGATCCTAGATCAGATTTAAGTAAATTCTAAAAATTTAACAAAGCACTCCTCCTATTCCATCAAGGAAAACTTGCCTGACTGCTTCCTTGAGGACTACATAATCAGTAGCATATTTTGGCAAAATGTATGGTGCGTTGGTACCTCCAAACATCTTGATGTAAGTGCCCTGTTCTGAGAAGTAAAAATCGCCATAGTTTTCCAGGACCTCCATGGCATTTTCTGATAGGCAATTGGGCTCTTCCTTGAACATCTGCTCATACAGAGGCATGATGAACTCTTCACAGATGAGCTTGTAGTTTCCTCTGTAATTTTGGGCCCACATTATTTTATAGGCGGTGTAGACCGGGGTGTTGGCCTGATCCCACGTGCAACCTAGCCTTGGGAAAGAGAGCTTGGCCAAAATGCAGTTAATAAGATATGACGACATGTAAAATTTTGACTTCTTTAAGCCCAAACCTTCTCTAGCTACAGCCACTGTGGATGCCAAACTATCCGAAAGAATAGTAGCCCAATCAAACACAGTTCCTTTGAATGCTATGAAGTGGATGATGGGAGCCCACTGTATCCTATATACAGTGCCATTGGGCATGCCGAAAATTCTACATAACATCAGGGCAATTAATCTAAAAGGAGGTCTTAAACTCTGAATGTCGTATTCATCATTATCTCTCTTCCATAGTTGCTTTCCTGTGACCAACAATCTTTTAGCCATCTCGAGATTATTCATTTGTCCCAACCATTCGTCACTTAGTGCTTGCTGGGGATGTGAGAATTTGTAGGCTGCTGCAATATAAGCTAGATGGAATGAAGCGAAAGGCTCTCCCTTGCTGTCATGTAACACTCTTGTTTGTGGGTTGGCATGCTCCAATATCCATCCGATCACTTTAGAGCATGAGAACAATTCAGGGTGAGTAGAAGCCCTGGCTATGCCGGAAGCTCTGATGTTGAGGTATATTTTCTCTTCTTCTAATAACACGTCTGGGATATCCTGGTCCCTGATCATCCGGTAAACATATCCCCACCGGACCTCGAGAGGAAATCCGGTGGTACACTTAGTGTCTTGGAAAAGAGTTTCAGTCCATGGTTGCTATGGCTCTAGTTCCATCACTTTAGCTTTCTTTCTACCACCTTTTGGCATCGTGGCTTATCCCTGTCAGCAATCAAATGTGATTGAATATAAAATTGTAACACATTATGAGAGTGCGACATAGAGTAAGATAGTTTTAGCATGCTAATGATAAATATAGACAAAATTATGAGGTTGCATGCTGGAGAAGCAAACTAAACATAGATCATTTAAGAAAACAAACTATGGTCCTCAGACTTGATTATTCTAGGGAGACAATGCCTGTTAGGAACTTTTGAAATGCTTTCGAAAAGTTAAGCATACGATGTGTAAAGCCCACTTTCTTCCTAGTCTTTGGAGATAGGATGTCCTCCATCATGGTACTTCTAACGGCCAATGGTAGTCTGGGCCGGAGTGGAAAATCTAATGAGGAAAATCAAAACATGAAACCATTTTCCACAATCGTTATTTGAGCCGAACAAGCGAGTGGTTGAGTATCTCAACCGACTACTACTGACGCTGTCTTAGGTTTGATAATATTTGAGAAGTGGCATGTAGCCGACATAAAACTTGGGTTTGAGTAAATCTGGGTAGGAGTACGACCGAAATGCAGCCAGCGAGAAATAAAAAAACAAGTTCAAATGACTCAGAGAGAAAGGGCCAAATGGGAATGACTGATCATGGTTAGGACTTTTCAAATGTCAGCAATGAGAAACCTATGGGGGGCATGACAGCCGTAAACGATTTACAAGGATACATGCTACCAATTCCTACCAGCCACATTATGAAATGAGAAAACACCCAACAAACACCTCAACGTATAGATAAGAGAAAGATAATGGTTGAAAAGCCTACCTAGAGACAAAACAGTGGTGGAGCAAGGTTGACACGGTGGTGAATGCGCTGAGCTGGAGCGAAATGACGCAATCTCCCAAATGACGTTCTTTGAATAAAAAACCAACAATGGGAACAATGAATGCCACCGCCATTTATATAAAGTTTGATATGTGTGGGCATTAAACTGGTAGGTGACGACATTAAGATGGATATTAATGCTCGTATGGCGCGGTCTTTTCAAACCAACTCGGCATTTAAGCGTCACCGTCAGTTGCGGCGAGGACTCACGAGTTTTGTCCGCAGTTGTGGCCAGAACTCATGAGATCCTCTCGAAGGGTGGGAGACTTGGCGAGGCATTCGTTTATTGCAGGAGAGACGAGAAAGGTGCCCCGTGGCGGGAAAGTTTGGCGAGTTGCTCCAACGTTTTGAGAGGACTTTGTGAGTTCTTCCGAAAGTCACTCTCCCGAAAGTTTATCGCAATGGATTTTGCCAAGTTGTCCCAAACTTGTAGAAAGAAACGGTAAGTCCTTCTGGGATTGATGAATGAATTTGCTAAGTCTTTTTCGAAAAGTGAAAGGTCGAGTGACTTGGGGAAAAGAACAATTTATTGTGGCAACACTTGACGAACGTTTTTGCAATTTCGCGAGAGAATCCCAAGTTCTTCCGCAGTTTCGGGAGAGAATTCCGAGTTCTTCCATTGTTTTGGGAGAGTATTTTGAGTTCTTCTAAAGCTTCAGAAACGCTAAGTTTTTTCACTATTTCAGGGAGCAACTTTAAGTCTTTCCACAGTTTCGGGAGAGAATTCCAAGTTCTTTCGTTGTTTCAGGAGAGAAATTTGAGTTCTGACTTAGGAGAAAAATCTCAATTTTTTAAAGCAGATTCCTCAGTTGAAACAAAACTAAGTCCAAAATTTTTTCAAATGAGACTTAACCTTTTTAGGCAGTCTTTCTAGGAAAATGAAAGGAGGGGCCCCAATATCTACAATTTTTTTTTGGGGGGGAGATGTTGCTTCAACAACAATTGGCGAGTCACTGGAGAACACAGATCTCTGAAAAAATCCCTCTCGTTGATCCGAAACCTTCTTCAAAGATGTCCATCTTATATCCAATATTCAGCTGAGCATTCGAATCTCGGCGAAGGAAGAAGTCATTTTATCTATTGGCCATTGGGAAAAGGGGAGCTTTGATGAAGACATATTTAAAACTTTCAAAGGGCCAACATATGGGGTTCATTTTAGAAGATTCATCTTTTAGATGGCTACTGCTATTGGACTCCACAGGATTTGCAACACCTTCTCATAGACACTATTGCTCTTGTTCCTCATTCCCATGCTGCCTGCATCCTTTTGGATGTTCATACATTTGACAGCTTTGCTGTTTGGGCCTTCCAGAAATATTTTCTTTAAATATGATCTTTGATTTTGGCTCCTCAATCCATAATGCCCTTTTGTGTGAGTGAGAGATTTTATTAATTGATCAAGCCTCACGGACGAAGAGGAGCCTAGCTTGAGCTGAGTCTTTTGGACAACTTTCTTACTTTGCTTTTGTCTCAGCCATGCTTTAATTGAGGTGAGAATCTCTAGAAAACAGACCCTTGATTATAAGCCATTTTGGCTGTTAGATTTGTAGCGTGGAGTCACTTCAATACCCTATGCCCTCAAGATGTGCTACTCTCCATGGGTCCAACTTCAGTGACCTTCTTGAGATGCCTTTAAGTGTGAGAGTGGATGGAGCTCGAAGATAGTAATAAAGATAATCATAGATCTCTGCTATTTAAACAAGGGTTAGCATGACTAACAGAATAGGTTTCCTTCCTACCGGAGAACGTTCAGCAAGAGCAAAATACCTAGATAGACTTTCATTTGAGGGTATTTTCGGCTTCCTGAGTTGTGAGATTTCTTTGATAGATCTATCTTGATGAGAAACCCGACCGCAGATGTTTTCAGAAAACAAACTTTGTACAAACGGTTCAAATGCTGAGAAAAGAAACAACATAGCTGAAAATAATGAAAACATGAGGCTAAAGCAACATAAAAGAAAAGTTTTATTTATGTATAGAAAGTCTCAGTGAGACTATGGAAAGTATTGTTTCAAGGTGAGGCCATTGAGAGGAAGGGTTACTTCCTCTCCTTGGAGGTCTGTCAGCTTATAAGTGGATGGGCCGAGCTTTGCTGAAATTTGGCAAGGGCCTATCTATAAATGTTGGAATTTTGTATGCATCCCCTCGCCTTCATGATTATGATCCCATTTCAGGACTAAATCCCTAAATTCAAAACTTATTTTACTAGACTTCCTCTTATCGAACCATCTTTTGACTATGTCTTGGTGCTGATGGAATCGGTCTTTAGCTTTCTGTTATGCTTCTTCAAGATGAAGTAACGTATTGAACCTGGATTGTAAGAATTGGCTATCAGACCCTTGAGAGGCTTGGGACAACTGTAAGGATTGAAGCAATATGTTGGGAGGGAGGATGGCTTCCTTCCCATAGACAAGAGTGTAAGGGGAAACCCCTAATGCGTTCTTTGGAGTCACCTTATCTACCCATAAGGCATTTGGGAGAGCTATGTGCCAACTTCGCTGATTTTCTATCACAGTCTTTTTGAGAATTCGAATGAGGTTTTTGTTTGACGATTCATCTAATCCGTTTCCTTGAGGGTAATAACTGGCTGAATAATGTAGTTTAATTCCCCATTCATAAACAAATTCATTTATCTTAAAAGACGAGAAATAGGGAGCATTATCAAAAACAAGGGAAATTGGAACCCCAAACCTGGTTATGATGTTTTCCTTCAAGAAACGGATGACTGCATCTTCATTGATCTTGCGCAATGCGATAGCCTGCATCCATCTGGTGAAGTAGTTGGTAGCCATCAGAATGTATCGATGTTGTAAAGAAGAATTTGGGTTTATCTCTCCAATAACATCTATGCCCCATTGTTCAAAAGGTTCAGAGATAATAACCGGCTGCAAGGGTCCTATTGCCTTAGGTAATTTCCCAACACTTCTTTGGCATATATCACAGTTTCGTGCATATGCATGGGCATCTCGGAATAGAGTGGGCCAATAATATCCAGCTCTAAGTATCTTGTAAGCTATTGTCTCCCCTGAATAATGTCCACTAGCGGGACCATCGTGTAATTCTTTGACAACTTTACTTTCATCTTCCTTTTCTAGACATCTAAGAAAAATTCCATCGTAATTTTTTTCTGAAAAGTATCCGATTAATGATTTGATAAGTTGCTGACTTCAAATGGAGCACCCTTCTTTGCTTAGAGCTCCAGTGCTCAGGTAGGTATCCTTGCTGCAAATAATGCACCAGATCCTTATACCGTGATTGAGGAGCTGTGAAGGTAGGACATACTTCAGCTGAGTTTAGCTCAGCTTCCTTTTTCCAATGCTAATCTTCATGAGTCGTATTTTCTATAAGCAATTTGCACAGGCCTTGTCCTTTGATGATAGTGGCCGGTTTAAATTCTAAGTCATATTCTTGAAGAGCTGTGACCCAGTTTCCCTTCCTTTATCCTAATTCCTTTTGAATGAAGAGGGATCTAACAGCTGGGTGGGGAACTATAACCTTAGTTCTGTTCTTAAGAATATATGGTCTGAACTATTTGACTGCTTTGAAGACAGCATACGCATGCTTGTTGACAATGGGATAATTTAGTTCACCCCCTTGCAGAGCAGTGCTCATAAACGAGATTGGGTACTCGTCCCCTAGTTCCACCTTTTGCGTGAACATAGCCGTGAGAGAGTCATCTAAAGCAAAGGTATATAGGATAAAATCCTTGTCAAAATCTGGGCTTCTTAAAGAAGGAGCTTTAGCTATGGCTGCCTTAATGTCTCTGAATGCATCCCTTTCTAAATCTGTCCACTTGAACTATATGCTTTGTTTGACCATTTGTTGTAAAGGCTTATCAATTTGCACGAAATCTGGAAAAAACCTTCAGATGAAATTGATAGTTCCCATAAAGGATTGCATGGATTTCTTGTTATGAGGTATTGGAATTCTATTGATAGCTTGTACTCTTTCCTGATCTATTGATACTCCTCTTTTGGAAATGATATGGCCCAATAGCTTACCTTCGGGAACAGCAAACACACTCTTCTTGGGATTCAATGAGATACCATATTTCCGACAACGATAAAAAATATGCTTGAAATGAACAACATGGTCTTCCCTTTTCTTTGAAAAAACTGTCACATCATCTAGATAGAAAACAACACATTGACCACCCAATCCTCGGAAGGCGATATCCATTGCTTGCTGGAATGTAGCTCCTACGTTTATCAGGCCGAATGGCATCCTTCTATATGCAAAAGTTCCCCACTTAGTGTGGAAAGTAGTCTTAAGATGATCTTCTTCAGTTACTAATACTTGATTGTAGCCAGAGAAACCATCAAGAAGGGAAAATAGCTCAGATCTTGATACCATTTGAAGAATTTGTTCCATTGAAGGGACGGGATAGTTGTCTTTATCTGAAGCTTTGTTTAAATTTCTGAAGTCAACACATAGTCTTATCTCTCCCGACTTCTTTCTCATGGGAACTAAGTTAGCAACCCACTCAGAATTCCGGACCTTAAAGATTATTTTAGTGTCCAGTAGCTTCTTCAATTCCTTTTGAATCAGAGGTTCCAGAGTAGGATGCATCCTTCTTAATTGCTGCTGAAATGGCTTGACACCCGCTTTCATTGGTATGACATGCTAAATAATGCGGACGTCATATGTTTTCAGATCTTTGTAAGTCCATGCAAAAACATCCTTATATTTTCGAAATAGTTTGATGAACCTATCTCTTTCTCCTGGTGAACAACATTTTCCAAGGTTGACAAACTTTGGTTCAGCCTCGGTGCCCAAATTAACTAACTCATGCTACATTGATGAACTGTTGGTTTTGGTATTCACAGGCCTTTTGAACTTACTTTGAAGATCAAACAGCATTTCGAGTGACCTTACCCCTTTGGGGATGAAATTTCCTTTAGTTGCATCCTTCTTTTGTAAATCAGAATCATGTTCTTCTTCATCTATCAGAGCTCCTTGGAAAATGTCTTTGTTCATTAGAAAACTGATAATCTGTTCGTCATCATCGAAGACCCTGAAGTTTGTGATATTGTCAGGGACATAAGGCCTAAAAATTAATTCAATTGAGCACTTGTTATTAGTTGGCACCAATCTGGAAGCGGACGTTGCTAACAAATCAGCTGTAGAATTTTGCAACCTAGGAATAGAATTTATATTGAAAGCATCAAAATGCGTAATTAAATCCCATACCTTACAATAATAACCTTTCAAATGAGGTGAGAGATAGTGGATGGTATCTCTTACCTATCTCACAACTATTTCTGAGTCACCAAAAACCTTCAAGTATTTAACATTTAAATCGATGGCCTTCTTTAATCCGTGTACCAAAGCTTCATATTCAGCAGTGTTGTTAGTACAATCAAATTCTAACCTACAGGACCAAAAATACTTATTTCTTTTCGGGATCCACCAAAACACAACCGACTCCGGATCCTTCCAAAGTTTTAGAACCGTCAAAATATAATGTCCAAAACAAATCTTTTGATTCAGCTAAGTTAGTATCTTTATGATCTAAGTCAGTGACTAAACTAACTATATTACAGTCAATATCATCAGTCTGAGAAAAAGGAAGGAGATCGGACTGTTCATCTGATTCATGGATAATAGTTTTAGACTGGTAATTACCCGGATCAATTTCTAAGAAATAATTCCCCAAAACTGAGGATGAGAAGGTTACAGCCTCATTCTTTCCCTCTAGTTGAGTTACATTTTGTTTCATGTGCGGTTCTCTCAGGACCTTGATCTGATTCTGTCTATTTTGATAACGCAAACACAAATGAGACCAATCAGTTGCAAAGTAACCATTCAGCTTTGTGGACCAGTACCTACTTAGGATCAAACCATAGGCCTCAGGAATATCAACTACCATTATGTCAATAAACTGACAGACTCTAGAATTGGCTGACAATCTGATGAGGACATCTTTCATTTCCCCAATAACTTTTACTGCAGTCCTATCTAACTGAATGATTTGGGCTGGAGATGGAATAGGTTGCCCATTAATTTTTTTACAAATTGACAGTGGCATGACATTTGAAGATGCTCTGGAATCTACCAAACAATTGTGAATATTGTGGTTAAAAATTTCAAAAGTTAAAAGAAACGACAAAGTCTGAGATTTGGATTTCCCACCAATACTAGCTTCATTAATTTCAGGATCTCCTTGAATATCTGTTGATGGAGTGCTGGGATGGGATTGCAGAGCATGCAACAACTTGTCTCGTTGCTGAGGCAAACTGCACATATCGAATATTGATATATTTTCTTTTACTTTCTTTATATCTTCAATAATGTCATATCCTATATCAGATTCTTTTACAATTCTAGTTGGATGGTCTGTTTTATTCATCGTGACCTTCGGTTGTTGAACTGTGGTGTCAATGATTGGCTACTTGGCCGCTGTTGGGTTAGCTTTAGGTTGCGGTGGAATGATTTTTATATGTCTTCTAGGTAGTTCTTTTGAAATTTTAGGCTTGGGAATAGTCGAGCTTGGCACAGGATCTGTAATGGGACCTTTACCGCAAGTGTTGATATTTACCACAGAGACTGAGCTTTCCACGGGATCTTCTTCTACCAATTTAGTTAAAGGTACCCAATTCCATAACACCATAGTGGTGTCTGGAGGTGGTTCTTCTATCTCAGGGCTCGATTCCTCTGGAGGATCGTCTTGATCTGGAATCTGTGAATCCAACATTTGGTTCATGACTAAACTCATAGAGTTAATCCATTGTAGGCAGCTCTTTTTCGAGTGTGGTTCTTGATGAAAGGTGCAGAAGTTTTCCATCCCTTTTTCATTGAGATTTAAAAATAGGGGAAGTGTTCATAGGTGGATGAGGTTGATTGCTGTCTTCTCTCTTCTTGTAAAATGGTTTGAAAGGTTTCCTAGATGTACTAGCGGCTTTATCTTTCTTGAGATCTACAATTTTATTCGACAACTTTTTCATCATCTTAACTACGTTCTCCATGTCTGCTGAAGACTCTTCTTTATTTCTGGTGAGCAGCAAGGTTTTTTTACTAGTTGCTGGTTTTGTCTCTGCATCTAAGGCATGTTTAGCAATGCTATCTGCTTCTTCTTCCACCTTTCTATCTTCTTCAAAATTTTCTATCAGGGTGGTTCTCTTAGATCTTTTAACGAACATTGCTATGGGCCCTTCAAGAGTTGTTGTATAATATTCAACCAGATATTTCTTTGCTGGTTTATTTGCTTCACTGAAATTATTTAAGAGTGTTGTGAACCTTTGGTTGAAGTCTTGAACCTTTTCTTTCTTTTCCATTCTCATGGACAATAATTCTTTCATGAGTGTAGCTACAGTCTTTTGGTTTCCATATTTCTTTAAGAAACATTTTTCAAATTTATCCCAGCTTGAAATTGAGCTAGGTTGTAAGCTAAAATACTAGGAAGAGACTTTTGGCTCAAATGTGTATGGAAAAAGCCTACAAACTACATCTTCATGCTGTACATTTAAAAGATTCAGGGCTAAATAAAAACTCTTGAGATGATCTTCAGCAGAAATGGCTTTCCCTGGGTTGAATTTAGGTAAGAATTTCTCTGGATTTTTTGGCAGATTGTGGAATGGCCCAACTAGATTTAATGCTCCCCTCACTCTCCCAGCAGGTACAATCATGTCTCTATGTGGAGAATCAGGTGGAAAATTAAATGGAGTGTTCTTTGGAGTAACAAGTTCTCCAAGATTTTCTAGATCTGAAAGATTTTCTAGGTTTTCAAGATCGACTTTGTTGAGGGGTTCTAAAATTTCTTCCAAAGTTAAATTCACAAGTTCTTCAAAATTCTGCACAAGAATCAAATCATGGGTGTACTGTCGTTCTTTTCTAGGAGAACTTCTCCTAGGGAGGAAATTTACTGCGTTTAAACCACATAGTTGTCTAACATAAGATCATGTATGTCTCCTTAAATCTTCTATTTTTGCAAAAGGCACAACATACAATACTTCTTGAGGTTCAGAATCAGAGATGGGGTTTTCTTGATTTGCTACTACAAGATTTGGGCCGTCTGAAATTCCTGTTTTAAGCGGGTTTTCAGTAACATTTTTGACAGTGAGATATTTTCCTTTATCAGCCATGCACTTCAGGCCCTACTTCTAGCGCCAAAAACTATTGATGCCTCGAAGATCGCAGCATCAAGCAGAAAAGGATTCTCCCCGGTAAACTATCCCAACTAGATTGTCCACCGTTTGGTATGGGGAATCCGTCCGGTTAACGGTTCCAGCAACTATTAGATTTGGAGATTTGCTTCAATTACACCGGTTATGACCCGATCCACCATTCTTTTTTATTTTATTTTATGTTTAAAATGATATGCAAGTGCCTAAGCTAACTTAATCTAAATGCAGAACTTGAAACAAATCTGTGTCTAAAACTGAAATAAACCTAATATATCCCTGCAAGGAGCAAAACTATAAGTATGAGTAATATGTTGAAAGAGGCATCCGAAGATCAACAGACAACCATTAAATCATAAAGATACATCCACGACAAGAAAGAAAGAATATAAAAGATAGCTTTTAATACGTGTGAAAGCAGTCTATTACTCATATGAGAGAAACATAATTGCACTGAGCATAGTAAAATCATTCATTGCACAGAAATAATTCGAACAATAGAGAAATATTTCACTATAGTAGGCATAAATGTCACCAGAATAATCCAACAGACATCGTACACACATTCCCATGCAAGATGCGCCCTCTTCAGTCTCTTATTAGGAAAATCCAACTTTCTTGGAGCAAGTGCAAAGTAGTTCGTACAGACTCCTCAAATTCTATTCCCCTGCAAAAAGTCCTTTACACTATTCCCTAAGCCTCTATTTATATCTTTACAAAATGCCTCTTGGGCTACCACCTGGATTTTACACTTGTCCTTTAAAGGCTTTTCCCAGAATTAAACAATTAGTGGCCCATTTCCTATAACCGAAATTTTCTCAAAAATAGAAAAGGACAGCTGTCTAGTGATTCTATGCTTTAGACACAGGGAAAGCAAATCAAAATAATAACAACGCATTATGACTAGTGTGTTCACCCTTGGTGTGGCACTTCTGCTGGGAACGAGGTGCTTATGCTAGTTGCTACTGCTGCTGCTGCTTTCTTTTCCTCTTCTGCAACGTAACTGAACCAGATACCAGTGTCTCTGACAACCACATTTGTTGGTGAAGGGAGCAAGATCTTCTGGGAAGTCACATGCTTACCAAGCTCTGCTAAAATACCATGAATTTCTGCAATTGCTGCTTGGTGGATATCTTTAAGAAAATGACTGTATACTGATGACAACCCAATATAGTGATGGAGATCATCAGTGGCCAGGACATCAATCTTCTTTACATATTCCATTTGAATGCCTAGTTCTTCCTTCAAGTCTGACAAACGCTGCTCTTTGCTTGGAAACTCATCGAGAGACTGAGAAAAAATTAGGTTACATTTTTCATGTACTCCGTGGATCTTTTGATACAGGTTGTTTCCTTTCTTAGTTGTTCCTTGGATCTTAGCTATCAGCTTGAGGCCACAATTCCTGCAAAACTCCATAAGGGATACATCTTCTTTAAAATCATCTACAGATTTGAATGGGAGATGCTTAGGGAAATCAGCCTTTGCTTCTCTCCATTCCATCTGGCTCAGGATGTTTGCTTTAACCCAAGTGTACTTGCCTTTAAGCCTAATGGCTTATGCATTGACTTCTTTCAACCTAACCATCATGGCCTTGAGCCTGCACACTTACTCAGTAATCAGCTCCTACGTGGCGTGAATTTGTCTCAAAATGTCACAGGACAGCTCATGAAAGGGAGACACATCTATTGCTCTGCTTTCTGCTTGCTCTAACTGTTCAACCATTGCCTACTTATCTACTTCTAGATGAAAAAATCTAGCTTCAGAATCATTCTCTTCCACTTCTAGAACCATCATCTGGATTGCCAGGTGCTCCTTTTCTTCTTCTAGCTGGCGATACTTGTCTGACAACTCCTTGTGATCAATAGACATGCAATTATATTTATTCACTACAAGATACCTGTAAGCCTGCTCATTAGCCACAGTATGTTGTAGCATGTGAGCTCTCCTCTTTGTTGACTCAAATTCTCTGACCATATCGACTACATTGTCCTTTGTTGCTTTTGATGCTGAACCAGCAGCGGATGGCATGGCTATGGGAGCCTTATTTTTATTTTGCATAACCGTGGTCTCCCGCTGGGTGACAATATCTTCTTGGAAGAGTCTCTCTATCCTCTCTTCCGACTTCAATACCACCGCCATACTCTTCTTATAATACACAAATTCATCCCATCAGGACACAGTATGATCTTTTGATGAGGTGTAAGGGATAATCGGGAGATCTCTTATATGCACTTCTGTCTCCATGGGTGGGGTCTGCACTACTTGAGATGTGTTTGTTTCTATGTCTTGGGTGCTGGAGCCACCTACCTGGGCATCTTCATTGGTCTTAATCTCTTGTTCCTCCTTTTGTCCCTCTTCAGCTTTACGCTTTCTTTCTTCTTCTTTAGCCCGCTACTGGTTTTCAATGGCCTCCATTTGCTCTCGCTCCTCCGCTTCCTTCTACTTACTTGCTTCTTCAGCTTCTCTCTGCAATCTTTCTTCTTCAACTTCCTGTTGCAGTCTTGCTTCTTCTTCCAATCTTTGCTCTTCCCGGGCCAGGGCTTCAACTTCTTCCCTTTCTTTCTGCAGACTAGTTTCTCGGGCTGTGGCAGAGCTAGAGCTCACTCCACTGCTGTGACGATAAATCTGCAACTCTGTCATGTTGTTGATGCCCCTGAACACTTCTTCCTCTGCATCATAGTAATGGGCATACTCAAAATGAGCATATACCTCCTTGCAATGCTCAACAACCTTGCTCTGCCTGTCATTTCTATGGAATATTACTTCACCGAAGTGGAAAGCATTCAACTCTTGAATGTACTCCTTGGCTATTGCAACCCCTGAGAATTTATAGGCTCCTATGTAGAAAGGCAAAGGAGGGAAGGAAGCCTTATGCTGCTTGTTAAGCAGTCCTCCTATTCCATCAAGGAAAACTTGCCTGATTGCTTCCTTGAGGACTACATAATCAGTAGAGTATTTTGGAAAAATGTATGGTGCTTTGGTACCTCCAAACATCCTGATGTAAGTGCCCTGTTCTGAGAAGTAAAAACCACCATAGTTTTCCAGGACCTTCATGGCATTTTCTGACTGGAAATTGGACTCTTCCTTGAACATCTGCTCATATAGAGGCATGATGAACTCTTCACAGATGAGCTTGTAGTTTGCTCTGTAATTTTGGGCCCACATTATTTTATAGGCGGTGTAGACCGGGGTGTTGGCCTAATCCCATGTGGAACCTAGCCTGGGGAAGATCTTGGCCAAAATGTAGTCAATAAGATATGAAGACATGTAAAATTCTGACTTCTTTAAGGCCAGACCTTCTCTAGCTATGGCCACTGTGGATGCCAAACTATCTGAAAGAATAGTATCCCAATCAAACACAGTTCCTTTGAATGCTATGAAGTGGATGATGGGAGCCCACTGTATCCTATATACAGTGCCATCGAGCATGCCAAAAATTCTGCATAACATCAGGGCAATTAATCTAAAAGGAGGTCTTAAACTCTGAATGTCATATTCATCATTATCTCTCTTCCGCAGTTGCTTGCCTGTGACCAATAGTCTTTTAGCCATCTCAAGATTATTCATCTGTCCCAACCATTTGTCACTTAGTGCTTGCTGGGGACATGAGAATTTGTAGGCTGCTGCAATATAAGTTGGAAGGAATGAAGCGAAAGGCTCTCCCTTGCTGTCATGTAACACTCTTGTTTGTGGGTTGGCATGCTCCAATATCCATCTAATCACTTCAGAGCACGGGAACAATTCAGGGTGAGTAGAAGCCCTGGCTATGCCGGAAGCTCTGATGTTGAGGTAGATTTTCTCTTCTTCTAATAACACGCCTGGGATATCCTGGTCCCTGATCTTTCGGTAAACATCTCCCCACCGGACCTCGGGAGGAACACCGGTGGTACACTTAGTGTCTTGGAAAAGAGTTTCAGTCCTTGGTTGCACTGGCTGTGGTTCCATCACTTTATCTTTCTTTCTACAACCTTTTGGCATCGTGGCTTATCCCTGTCAGCAGTCAAATGTGAATGAATATAAAATTGTAACACATTATGAGAGTGCAACATAGAGCAAGACAGTTTTAACATGCTAATGATAAATATAGACAAAATTATGAGGTTGCATGTTGGAGAAGCAAACTAAACATAGATCATTCAAGAAAACAAAATATGATCCTCAGACTTGATTATTCTAGGGAGACCATTCCTGGTTAGGAAATTTTGAAATGCTTCCGAAAAGGTAAGCATACGACGTGTAAAGCCCACTTTCTTCCTAGTCTTTGGAGATAGGATGTCCTCCATCATGGTACTTCTAACGGCCAATGGTAGGCTGGGTTGGAGTGGAAAATATTATGAGGAAAATGAAAACATGAAACCATTTTCCACAATCGTTATCTGAACCGAACAAGCGAGTGGTTGAGTATCTCAGCCGACTACTACTGATGCTATCTTAGGTTTGATAATATTTGAGTAGCGACATGTAGCTGGCATAAAACTTGGGTTTCAGTAAATCTGGGTAGGAGTATGACTGAAATGCAGCCAGTGAGAAATAAAAAAATAGGTTCGAATGACTCAGAGGCAAAGGGCCAACTAGGAATGACTGATCATGGTTAGGAATTTTGAAATGTCAGCAATGAGAAACCTATGGGGGGCACGACGGCTGTAAACTCTTTAAAAGGATACATGCTACCAGTGCCTACCGGCCACATTATGAAATCGGAAAATACCCAAGAAACACCTCAACGTATAGATAAGACAAAGATAACGGTTGAAAAGCCTACCTCGAGACGAAACAGTGGTGGAACGAGGTTGAGATGGTGGTGAATGTGTGTAATGTCCCTTATTAGGAATTTTATTAAAATTGCAATTTTCCACTTTTTTCCTTGGTTCGACCTTGGACTAATTTCGATCTCTAGGTCCCAAATTTGCCCCAAATGATCCCAAATCTTCTGAGAATATATATGAATGATATTAGAACATAAATATGTGTTTCAGGGATGCCTTTGTATCTTTAAAACACTTCTGCAAATACTCTTTCAATTCTGGTCAATGTAGGTAACTTTACTAGTGATTTCCCTTTGACTAGTATTGGTCTCTAGGTCTCAAATTGACTCCAAATTCCTTCAAATATTCAAGGAAGGTGTATGAATGATATTAGGACTTGAATATGATGTTCAGGGATAACATATGGCCACCAAAAGACCTCTGAAAACTCTCTTAAGATTCTGGACCATGTATGCAATTTTACTAGTAATTTGGGGTTCAAATCCCCCTGAGGTAAGTACTGAAAATGGCTTCCCAAATGACTCCAAACCCACTCAAATTTATTAAAAGAGGTATGTAATGTGTTAATTATGTTATTAATATCTCATATGAACCATTAATGGTTTATTACAACTGTTCTCACCCTCTCCCATTCAACTGCAAAAATCACCAATTCGACCCTTGGGGAAATGGCACTATTTCTTCTCCTAATGCAATTAAACTGAGTAAAAATACTTCAAATGCTCAAGTACAGTACATGAAACTTTTAAAATACATCCATGGCAGTCCATTAATCACAAATTCATCATAGAACCATCCATTCATTCGAAATCATCATCAATACATTGGTTCACAACAAGGTAGTGGGGAAATGGCATTGTTCTTCCATTAAAAATGCGATTTATACATTTCTACTTGGAATTTCGACCTGAAAATTTCTGGAGATGAAGAACAGAGTATTTAATTCATATTACAAAAGAAATGGTGCATTAGAAGCTCCCCCAAAGAGTACAATATCTCACCAAAAACGCCCTCCCTCAAGGATCAAGAATATGCCATCAAAACTGGAAATGGTTGAAGGAGCGAGCTGCAATAGAAGAAACCATGAGCTTCCCTGTAGCTTACACCTACAAATAAAGAATCCATTAAAGCTCCAAATGAAAGGTCTGAATGGCCTTTCCAATTGCCAACTTGGATGGGAATCTTTCACCCTCGAAATTGGCTAAGGCAAGAAACTAGTCATCCACTAGCTCTCCCTCTTCACAAATGCAATTGCAAATTCTACAAATGATCAAAAGCCATTCTCATACTTCATTTCTACATTTTACAACCAACATTAGCCTTCTAAGGGTCGAAATCCTCTCAATAGATTCAATAGATTTTCATTTAGGAAATATTCCACATTTGCCACTTGTCTCCTAGTTCCAACCTTCCATCTTCTCCCAAATTCGATTTTGAGTCTCTTTGGCTTCTCCAACTCCCAAATTCGCCTTCTTTGAGCCTATTTTTGGGGTTGACATGTCATAGTGGTCAGATGTCAGAGGTCAGGTCTGCAATTTGTCATAGTTGTCATAGATGCTCCATCATTGGTGTCATAGGGGCTAGGGAATCTAGCCCAAGTGTCCACAAACTTCCACTTTGACTCTTTATCTTCCATGGAGGTTACCAATCCTTCCAAATTCGACCTAAGATGCTCAATGACATGTGTTATGACTTACCAACTCACCCAAGAGTGTTCACATTCCCATTAATTCGAATTTGCAAAAGAGAGATACCATGTATTATGAAAAATCAAGCTAGTGTGGGTCCCACATCCTCCATATGTCTCCAAAACCATTTGTCACTTAGGATTTCTCTTGAATTTATTTATTCACTCTATTTATTAAATACTTGAACCCTTCTAATGTCTAAACATCATTTATTATCCCCCTTATTCCAAATCCCAAAGCTTCCACCCCAAACCTAGGAAACTAGTAATTTTCCTCCTTGGCAATTATTTGACCCTTAACATCAATTTTACAAACTCTAATGAATATGGCTAATGTGATTAGGCCATTGTGACCCAATTCCAAATTTGGTACATGACAAATCCTCCCTTCCCAATATTGCTTGTCCTCAAGCAATTTCAAACATGGGTGTTGAAGAACCTGCTTTCTGTATAATTCTTTGAAGTTGCCATTGAATTTCCAAACCTTGAGTCTTTGAGTTTCCATGAATATTTTAGAGAGGAACCACCATGCTTGCTGCTGCACTACTCTTATTAAAATCACTTTATTAAGTGGGGAATCCATCTCCCATACTGCTTGCTTCCCCAAAAAAAATGAAACCAATGAGACAAAAATTATTCCAGGGTCCCATTGCTTGTATTGCACCCCAACAATTAAGAGTGCTCTCCAACCTACACCATTAGATAAGAGGATTCCTGGATCCCATTTTCTTGTATGCATTCTTCCAAACATCATGAGTACCAAATATATATCATCAAAGTACATAACAACATAATGAAAATGTACATCAAGGATATGCTTCATCAAAGAGTCATGAAAGTGCTTATACCTCCAAGCAAGTAGACCACCATTTTCCAAGTGCATACAAGCTTCAAGTGACCAATCAAATCTGCTCCAATGACATAGGTGAGGATCCCATGTCCTATAATGCTGCTCCAAAAGGATGTGATATGCATCAAAATATTCAGCCATGTATTCTTTCATCCAAGAAGTGAATGAAGAATCTCCACTAGAATCTGAACCAAATAATGAGCAGAAAAAACAAGGAGACTTCAAATGACTCAAAGAAGTCTCACCCATACATCCATGAATGTGAGAATCATAAAGATGTAACAAAGTATGTGGCTTCCAACAAAAATGTTCTCCCATCATAAATCTATTCATCCAAGTGTTGGATGAAGTTCCTCTAACATCAAATGAACCCAGTGTTGAGCAAGAAAAACCATGAGTATTCAAGTGACTGAAATCCATATCATAGGTGCATCCATGTAGATGTGAATCATCATAAAGTGACAAATTATGCTGCTGCAAATGTGAATAAGAATGTGCTCCAACCATTTCATCATAAAAGTTAAATCTAGGAGTTCCATACTCCTCATGTGGCACTATCAAAAAGAACCCTTTCACCCATACTTCATTGAGACTAATACTGCAAAACATGGAATTGTAGGATGTAGGAGAATGTACTAACTCACCCAAATGATCAAAAAGTTCAGGAGTTTCATCATGGGAAGGATCCATGTGGGTAGTATAATGCAGCTCCTTCAAAAGTGTGAACTCTTTGTCATAGTTTGGTTCCAATGTAGAGGAATCATGCTCTTCTTTAAAAATTGCATGACCTTCATCAAGAGGCCATTCAAATTCCTCTTCCACCACATCAAGTGTTTGGATCTCTTCAAGTTCATCTTCAAACACATCAAGAACATTCAAATTTTCACATTTCTCATGATCCACCATGTCATGAGAATCCTCCAAACAATCTACCATTTGACAATCTGAAACATAGGAGGAAAAACAAGTATCTTGCAACTTTTCAAGAAGTTGCTCATTTTGAATTGTGAGCTTATGAATATCCTCATTATTCTTCAAGTATGCATCATGTAACAATTCATTAAGCTCAAACAAATGGTTTCTATCAAAAAGCAAAGACATGAAATTACCTTTGATGTGGCACATTGCTCTTTGAATCTTCTCCATGTCTTCAAGGAAGGATGTTTCCTCCAATGAAGTAGCTCTCCAACAAGAATTTGACACCAATGCTTGAGTGTCATGGAGAATGATGAGGGACTCTTGGATCTTATTTTCATTCATATTTAAGGACCCTTCAAGAAAATGAGGCTCTTGCAAATGAACCTCCTCATCTTCTTCAATTTTGCTTGGACCAACTTCATGAAGCTCAAGTGGTGATGGGGAAGTTGATCTTGGTTCTTCTTCAACTGCTACAAGGTCTTCTTTATCATGCTTAATGAAACTTGTACTTGTAGAAACACTTTCAAAAGTGATCTCTATGTCACCAACATAGAGGTGTGATCACCCATCAGTAGGTACTCCTTCATAGTTTAAGCATCCATCAGTAGATGCTCTTTGGTTCATGTCTAAGCTAGAAGGTGTCTCGAAATGATCTTCCATATTTTCAATAGAATCTTCTTCATGCTCTTGTGATGTCTCTTCCTTTTGCTCCTTAAAGCAAGCTGATGCATTTTGCCCCTTGTTTTCCTTAGGATCAATATATTTGGAATCTCTTCTTGAATAAATCTCAAAAGCTCTCCTCAAGGAGGACATCATTTCATGCACACATATATGATACTCGCTCCAAGGGTTTTTACAAGAAGGGCATAAACCTTTCTTCACTAACTCCACATCTTCATTTTTGGGCCTATTTTCAAAAACATGTTCAGCATAGTACTCAAAAGACATGGCATTTTGTGTATTTTTTCTAAAAGCAAGATATTCTTGATATTTTTGATATTGTTGGGGCAAGGTTTTATATTTTGCTCTCCATCTTTTGAACTCACTCATAGAATTATCCTTGGTTGGTGTGACACACTCATATTCATCAGATTTAAAGTCATAAGAATAATCTTCATTTCTCTTGAAATTGTAAGAAGTGTTGCATGATGGCACCTCTTCCTCATACCATTCACATTCTGCTTCATATTGCTCATAAGCATCTGCATATTCCTCATAAGAATTGTACTCATAGGATTCATCATAATAGTAAGACATGGCTGCCAATTATTCTTGAATGTATGTACCTAATACACAGGTGCAAGGACCATGCTCTGATACCACTGTAATGTCCCTTATTAGGAATTTTATTAAAATTGCAATTTTCCACTTTTTTCCTTGGTTCGACCTTGGACTAATTTCGATCTCTAGGTCCCAAATTTGCCCCAAATGATCCCAAATCTTCTGAGAAGATATATGAATGATATTAGAACATAAATATGTGTTTTAGGGATGCCTTTGTATCTTTAAAAAACTTCTGCAAATACTCTTTCAATTCTGGTCAATGTAGGTAACTTTACTAGTGATTTCCCTTTGACTAGTATTGGTCTCTAGGTCTCAAATTGACTCCAAATTCCTTCAAATATTCAAGGAAGGTGTATGAATGATATTAGGACTTGAATATGATGTTCAGGGATAACATATGGCCACCAAAAGACCTCTGAAAACTCTCTTAATATTCTGGACCATGTATGCAATTTTACTAGTAATTTGGGGTTCAAATCCCCCTGAGGTAAGTACTGAAAATGGCTTCCCAAATGCCTCCAAACCCACTCAAATTTATGAACAGAGGTATGTAATGTGTTAATTATGTTATTAAGATATCATATGAACCATTAATGGTTTATTACAACTGTTCTCACCCTCTCCCATTCAACTGCAAAAATCACCAATTCGACCCTTGGGGAAATGGCACTATTTCTTCTCCCAATGCAATTAAACTGAGTAAAAATACTTCAAATGCTCAAGTACAGTACATGAAACTTTTAAAATACATCCATGGCAGTCCATTAATCACAAATTCATCATAGAATCATCCATTCATTCGAAATCATCATCAATACATTGGTTCACAACAAGGTAGTGGGGAAATGGCATTGTTCTTCCATTAAAAATGAGATTTATACATTTCTACTTGGAATTTCGACCTGAAACTTTCTGGAGATGAAGAACAGAGTATTTACTTCATATTACAAAATAAATGGGGCATTAGAAGCTCCCCCAAAGAGTACAATATCTCACCAAAAACGCCCTCCCTCAAGGATCAAGAATATGCCATCAAAACTGAAAATGGTTGAAGGAGCGAGCTGCAATAGAAGAAACCATGAGCTTCCCTGTAGCTTACACCTGCAAATAAAGACTCCATTAAAGCTCCAAATGAAAGGTCTGAATGGCCTTTCCAATTGCCAACTTGGATGGGAATCTTTCACCCTCGAAATTGGCTAAGGCAAGAAACTAGTCATCCACTAGCTCTCCCTCTTCACAAATGCAATTGCAAATTCTACAAATGATCAAAAGCCATTCTCATACTTCATTTCTACATTTTATAACCAACATTATCCTTCTAAGGGTCGAAATCCTCTCAATAGATTCAATAGATTTTCATTTAGGAAATATTCCACATTTGCCACTTGTCTCCTAGTTCCAACCTTCCATCTTCTCCCAAATTCGATTTTGAGTCTCTTTGGCTTCTCCAACACCCAAATTCGCCTTCTTTGAGCCTATTTTTGGGGCTGACATGTCATAGTGGTCAGATGTCAGAGGTCAGGTCTGCAATTTTTCATAGTTGTCATAGATGCTCCATCATTGGTGTCATAGGGGCTAGGGAATCTAGCCCAAGTGTCCACAAACTTCCACTTTGACTCTTTATCTTCCATGGAGGTTACCAATCCTTCCAAATTCGACCTAAGATGCTCAATGAAATGTGTTATGACTTACCAACTCACCCAAGAGTGTTCACATTCCCACTAATTCGAATTTGCAAAAGAGAGATACCATGTATTATGAAAAATCAAGCTAGTGTGGGTACCACATCCTCCATATGTCTCCAAAACCATTTGTCACTTAGGATTTCTCTTGAATTTATTTATTCACTCTATTTATTAAATACTTGAACCCTTCTAATGTCTAAACATCATTTATTATCCCCCTTATTCCAAATCCCAAAGCTTCCACCCCAAACCTAGGAAACTAGTAATTTTCCTCCTTGGCAATTATTTGACCCTTAACATCAATTTTACAAACTCTAATGAATATGGCTAATGTGATTAGGCCATTGTGACCCAATTCCAAATTTGGGACATGACAATGTGCTGAGTTGGAGCGAAACGACGCAATCTCCCAAACGACGTTCTTTGAAGAAAAAACCAACAATGGGAACAATGAACCCCAACGCCCTTTATATAAAGTTTGATACGTGTGGGCATTAAACGGGTAGGTGACAACATTAAAACAGAGTTTAATGCTCGTACAATGCGGTCTTTTCAAAGTAGCTCAGCATTTAAGCATGACCGTCAGTTGCGCCGAGGACTCACGAGTTTCGTCCGCAGTTGCAGCCAGAACTCATGAGTTCCTCTCGAAGGGCGGAAGACTTGGTGAGGCATTTGTTTACTGCGAGAGAGACGAGAAAGGTGCCCCATGGCGGGAAATTTTGGCGAGTTGCTCCGACGTTTCTAGAGGACTTTGTGAGTTCTTCTGAAACTCACTCTCCCGAAAGTTTAACGTGGCAGATTTTGCCGAGTTGTCCCGAAGTTGCGGAAAGACTCCGTAATTACTTCCGGGATTGACGAATGACTTTGGTAAGTCTTTTCAGAAAAGCGAATGGTCAAGTGACTTGGGGAAAAGAACAATTTACTGCGGCAAGACTTGATGAACGTTTCCACAATTTTGCGAGAGAATCCCAAGTTCTTCCCCAGTTTCGGGAGAGAATTCCAAGTTCTTCCACTGTTTCGGGAGAATATTTTGAGTTCTTCTGAATCTTCAGAAATGCTAAGTGTTTTCATTGTTTCGGGGAGCAACTTTAAGTCTTTCTGCAGTTTCAGGAGAGAATTCCAAGTTCTTCCACTGTTTCGGGAGAGAAATTTGAGTTCTGACTTAGGAGAAAAACCTCAATTTTTTAAAGCAGATTCCTCAGTTCAAACAAAACTATGTCCAAAAAGTTTTCAAAGTAGACTTAACTTTTTTAGGTAGTCTTTCTAGGAAAATGAAAGGAAGGGCCCCAATATCTACAAAAAAAATTTGGGGGGGGGATGTTGCTGCAACAATAGGTCCCGTTGGAGGAATGAAACATCTCCGAAATAATAAAGTACAAATATAATATTCTTAGAAGTTACAATATTCAACACTCCCCCTTAACGAGAAGGATATTATAACAGCATCTGCAGGAGCAAGGTGTCATCGACTTCATCATACATGATACATCTATAAATCATTGGAAGCTTTCTTTATACATCATCATCAGTAACTCAAGCAGTTACTGAAACATCTTCAAGATCTTCAATACTAGAACATCAACATCTTCAGTACTGAGTCTTCATCTTTTGTAACACTCGAATAGCTACAGCATCATCATCAACACATGATGATCAGCATCGTCATCTCACGATCATCAGCATCGTCATCTCACGATCATCAGCATCGTCATCACACAATCAACGGCATCGTCATCACATGATCATCAACATCTTCATCACACGATCATCAGCATCATCATCACATGATCATTAGCATCGTCATCACACGATCATCAGCATAATAGCAGCATACCCTGCAATACACATGATATATTTAAGACACCATAAAATGTCTAGGGATGATGCAGTCCACTCGTCAACTTAGACAAAGTCTAAGGACCTATTCTCAGAGACATATGTCTATGGATCAATTCAGGGACCGAAGTCTGGGGATGATACAATCCCCTCTCATCCACTAGGGACCATGGTGACATAAGTCTGTGGATCAATTCAGGGACCGAAGTCCATGGACAATACAATCCCCTCTCGTCCACTAGGAACCATGGAGACATAAGTTTGCGGATCAATTCAGGGACTGAAGTCTAAGGATGATACAATCCCCTCTCATCCACTAGGGACCATAGAGACATAAGTCTGCGGATCAATTCAGGGACTGAAGTCTGGGGACGATACAATCCGCTCATGTACATTTTGAACTAGTTGTTCCAGGATGATGCAATCCCCGTCACGTACATTTTGAACTAGTGGTTCCAGGATGATGCAATCCCCATCATGTACATTTTGAACTAGTGTTCAGGGACGATACAGTCCTATAAAATCAAATGGTACCATACACTGACCTCATCGTCATAATGGGTAGCCTCATCATTGATACAAGTATCCATATCAATACAGGTATCCACATCATCGATACAGTATCCACAACATCGATACAGTATCCACATTAGTACAAGTATCCTCATCAATATAAGTACACATATCATCAATACAAATATCCTCATCAATATAAGTATACATAACATCAATACAAGTATCCTCATCAATACAAGTATCCTAAGCATATCATCAATACAAGCATCCTCATCAATACAAGTATCCTAAGCATATCATCAATACAAGTGTCCTCATCAATACAAGTATCCTAAGCATACATATCATTCAATCAAAAACAGGCAATTTCATCATTGATACAGGTATCTATATCAATACTAGTATCCAAATATCATCATCGACCATATTACTCCCCCTTTCGAGGAAGGTTCTTCTGAACTACACCAAGCTTGTCTCGGAAATACTCAAACTTTACTCGAGGAGGTTTGGTTAGCATATCAGCAACTTGTTTGTCAGTGCTCACATATTCAGGCTTGATAGCTCCTTTCTGCACCATATCCCGTATATAGAAATATCGGATTTCTATGTGCTTTCACTTATCATGGAATACTGGATTTTCAGTCATCTTGATACAACTCGGGTTGTCACATAAAATCACAGTGGGTTCCATCTCTAAGTCAAACAGTCTCGATAATAACTTCCAAAGCCATACTGCTTCACAACTAGCAGAGAAAGCAACTATATACTCCGATTCAGCTGTGCTGAGAGCCACACTAGACTGTTTCTTGCTAAACCACGAGATCATGGCAGATCCCAAACAATAACATCCACTAGATGTATTCTTCATGTCTGATACACTTCCTTCCCAATCAGCATCAGTGTATCCATCCAATCTGAAATCATGATCTCCACTATAGTATAGACCAAAATCTATCGTACCCTTCAAGTACCTCATCACATGCTTTGCAACTATCATGTGAAATTTTCTAGGTTCCACCAGATACTTACTCAAGGTATTCATAGCAAAGCATACGTCAGGTCTAGTATTTTTCAAATACATCAATGATCCAATAATCTGTCTGTACAAAGTTACATCCACTAACTTTGATGAGTCATCAACCAATAACTTCAAATTGGAGTCCATGGGGATGGCCATAGCTTTGCACTCCAACATGTTGAATCTTTTCAAAATCTCCATAGCATACTTACCCTAATTTAAAAGGATTCCTTTCGGGTTTTGCCATACTTCCAGACCTAAGAAGTAGTGCATCAATCCGATATCTTTCATCTCAAATTCTGAAGAGAGATTCTTCTTGCACTCAATAATATGTTTCTCATTTCCAGTCAAAAATAGATCATCTACATATAACAATAATATAACAGGTTCATCATCCATAACTTTGAGATAAAGATTAGGATCAGCTTTACTCTTGGTAAAGCCCATGCTTGTCAAGAAACCGTCAATCCTTCCATACCAAGCTCTGGGAGCTTGCTTCAATCCATACAAATCCCTTTTCAGCTTACATACATGTGTTCTTCCATCTTCAACCTCAAATACTTGTGGTTGTTCTATGTACACTTCCTCTTCAATCACACCATTCAGGAAGGCTATCTTAACATCCATCTGGTGTAGTTTCCATTTTATCATTGATGCAAGTGCCATGATAGCTCTAATAGAAGTGTACCTAGCAACTAGTGCAAATGTTTCTTCATAGTCAATTCCCTCTTTCTGAGAAAATCCTCTGACCACAAACCTTTCCTTATACTTTTCAATACTACCATCCGCAGCATGTTTTATCTTGAATATCCATTTGGAGGATACCACACTTTTGTCTTTTGGTTTGGGAACTATATCCCAAACATCATTGTTCATTAATGATTGGTATTAATCTATCATTGCTTCTACCCACTCTTTCTTCTGAACTGCCTCTTCATAGCTAGTGGGTTCTTGATCCACAAGATCACACATCAAATCCATATAGTTGGATACTAGCTTTGGTTTCTTTCTTTCTCTAGTGGAGCCTTCAGGAGCTCCATATTTTTCAGCTCCTTGAATAATGTCTCTAGCCCATGCTATCCTTCTTTTTCTTGATAAGTTTGTAATGGGGGGTTCTTGTGGTTCTAGCATGTCATGGTCTTCTGGTGTAGCATCTTCAGGGATGGTTGCAGCCTCTGTGATTCTGGAAGGTGTATCTTCTTCATAGACTTCTTCATGTTGGCACTTCATATATTTCTTGAGGGTTGCTTCCTCATCAAATGTCACATCCCTACTTATTTCCATATGATGAAAAGCTGGGATGTAAATTCTGAATGCTTTGGATGCTTCACAATATCCAACAAATATTCCCTTCTTTTCAGAATGATCCAACTTAGTTCTCTTTTCTTTAGGTATGTGAATTTAGATAGGGCATCCAAATATCGTGAGGTGACTTACCTCAGGCTTCATTCCTGTGAATACTTCTTCTGAAGTCTTGAAATCCAGAGCACTGTGGGATAGTCTATTTTGCACATAGACTGCAGTCCTAGCTGCTTCAACCCATAGATACATAGGTAAGTCTTGATCATGTATCATTGTCTTCACATCTTCCATGATGGTTTTGTTCTTTCTTTCCGCAACCCCATGTTGTTGGGGATTATAGGGAGTGGTTAGCTCTCTCTTGATTCCAGCTTCCTTACAGAAATCTTCAAAGTCTTTTGAAGTGTATTCTCCACCATTATCTGTCCTGAGAGTTTTGATTTTCTTTTCTGAATGATTTTATATCAATGCCTTGAACTCCTTGAATTTTCCAAAAACTTCATTCTTTCCTTTCAGAAAGTATATCCAAGTCTTTCTTGAATAATCATCAATAAATGTGAGATAGTATTCATATACACTTAAGGATGTGGAAGGCATGTGACCACATAGATCTGAGTGAATTAATTCCAAGGTACTTTTGGTCTTTGTTTCACTCTTTGGAAATGGGTTCTTGATGTTCTTCCCTTTTGCACATCCTTTGCATGTGCCATCATGATCAATTTTCAAGTCTGGTAGTCCTATGACTACCTTACTCACATGAGGTAGTGCCTTGTAGTTGATATGAGCAAGCCTCCTATGCCACAGTTCATTAGGGCTAGTGGCTTCATGAACAAGGGCAGCTTCTGGATGTCCCTTGAGTTTGTATAGACCTCCTTCCTCTTCACCAATAAAAATTGCATCCTTAATTGATTTTCCTTTGGACTACATGAGTACTTTTCCATCTATGAATGCAACCCCATAGCCTTTCTTATCTAGTGCTGAGATAGAAAGTAGATTCTTCTTTAATCCTGGTACATATAAGATTTCTTTCATATTCAAAGGTGTTCTAGAATCAAGCTTGTAACTTGCTTCACCAATTCCCTTGATGGGATATTGATAATCATCTCCTAGAGATACCTTTTATGGAGAGGTCTTTTCTTCAAGTCTTTAGAGAGTTTTATTTTGACCTGTCATGTGCTTTGAAGCACCACTATCAATGAGCCATGTATCTTCTCCAGGTGTCATAGATCCAGAGAGTGCAGAAAATAGAACATATTCTTCTGCATCTTCTTTCTTCACTTTAGATCTTTTCTTTTGAGGCCTTTCCTCTTCTTCTTCTTCTTCTTCACTATAATCTTCTGCCATATGTGCATGATGTCTTTTATGATGGAATCCCTTCTTCTTTTCCTTTGAAGGACAGTTCCTAGCAATGTGTCCAATTTTATGACAATTGAAACATTGGAATGAGGAATACTTTCTTCTTGGAGTAGTTCCTCTTCTCTTTTGAAAACTTTGTGGAGGTTGAGACTCCTTGTGACTATCCTTCTTGAGGTAGGATTGATTCCTTCTTCTCTTGGTTTGGGTGGCCAAAGCTTGGTTATCTTCTTTGAGCAAGGCTTCTCTGTTAGCAAACCTGGCTTCTTCTTGAATGCAATCCTCCCAAACCACATCAAACTTCATACTTTATTTTCTGGCACACATAGTTTGTATGAATGACTCCCAAGGTCTAGTGAGACCATTTAGAGCAGTCATGACTAGTTCATCTTCATCAAGGGTATCTCCAATAGCATCTAGTTGTTCCTTGAACTGGGAGATCCTTGAGAAATAGTCTTGAATAGATTCTCCTTTATTCATCTTTGTGCTCTTCAATTGAGCTCTTAGATTCATCTTCCTATTGATGTTCTTTCCCTCATACATTCTGGAAACAGAATCATACATTTCCTCTGGAGTCTTCTTGGATGCCACTTGGGGAATCAAGTGGTCTTTAATAGAATGAGCAATGATTCTCTTTGCCCTAATCAAGTCTTTCATGTACTTCTCTTTAGCTTCATCTTCTGTAGGTTATGCAATCTCATCTTTGATATATTGGACAAGATCATTCTCTTCAAGAATGAGACCAATTCTATATTTCCATGCACTGAAATTCTCTATACCCTCTAGCTTGTCTTCAAGCTTAGTACTTGGGGCCATCTTGCCCAGGGGGTCACTAAAAAATGAAAATTCCAAAACTGAAAAAGTCACCTTACCAAGAGATTGGCTTGACTGAGGCGAGGTGATTGATGTACTTACTTTATGGAAACTTCAATTTTTCAGCCTCCAAACTTGACCAGCGAACTTCGAACCTGCTGTAGAATTCTGGTTCTGGTTTTCTGGTTTTATTGCACTTTTTTCAAACTAGGGTTTGACTTTCCTGAAGCTCTACCCAACCAAAAAGTTTGATCTAGGGCTCAAAAGTTTTATTTTGAGAAGGTCTATCCAGCCATGTAATCAGAATCCAAAAATACCAACTTTTGTAGAAACCCTAATTTTCACTAGAGAGAGAGAAAGAGAGATTTTCACCTTGTGAAAGATGTCCTATTTAGGCTAGCTCTGATACCATGTTAAGTTCTAGCATAAATTCACAAGCAAGATCATTGACAGAAACACAATCACAAGATAGACATAGATATACCCTGGGAAACGCTCATGGGGTAGAAAACCTAGCAAAGCTTTCTTCAATATAGATAATCAACCCAATACAAGATAGTAGTCCTCAACAAGAGCTCCTCCTCCTCCTATGCAGATCTCTCTCTCTCTTGTGCGCCACTCACAAGTGTGTGAATGAATGAGATAAGTGAGGAACAACCTCCTCTACTTATACTTGTTTTCAAACTAACATTTTACCTTATGAGGTTGACTTGTCTAAGTGAGTCTAATAACCTCATATAAATTAACTTCGGGCCGATCCCCACATGGGAGATCTAATAACCCTAGTTACCACAGTCTAACGGAGGAATAAACATCTCCGGATATATAATAGGGTCCCGTCGGAGGAATGAAACATCTCCAAAATAATAAAGTACAAATATAATATTCTTAGAAGTTATAATATTCAACAATATTCATATTAAAATTTGGTCAACAACAATCTTATGCATACAAGGGTTATCATTATATATAGTTCTATATATATTTGTATATATATTAAAGTGCTTCCCTCCAAGGCTTAAGTGCCACTCCAGCTATGCATATAGTATGGAATGTTTAAACATAAAGAAAATTTAAAATCCTTAGCGTTAAGTCTAAAGGCATAAACTTAACATATGTATCAACATTGATTTAAAATGATAAACGGTTGCTAATGGAAGCCGACCCTACCACTTCAACATGGCTCACACCAAACTAAAATGCTTAACGTTTTGGCTTATGACCAGTCAACACATAACCAAGTGGCAATAGTCATGCTACCATGAGGGTAACGTTCGGAGCCTACGAATGAATGTAGCTCGACTTGGCATTAAAACTTGGACAGACATAAGATTTGTTTCACTTTAAGCTGACTCAGTCCAACATGTGGCTTACGTGGTTTGTGGCTTACACCACACAGGATTAAAAAAACCAATGCAACAATTTAAACCCCCTCCTTGCTGCCTTGTTGGTAGGTGATAGTACTCACATGGATGAGAAATGGTACACACGATGCATTTAAAGCTTGGTTGACGTGGAGCACGCAGGGTCTCGTCCCATTTATGGACTCTGTCAGTTGACAGTTATGCTGAAACATACCCACCATCCAACTCTGCAATACATTAACTCTCACTATGTTCTGCATCGTTGATCATGATCTAGGACCATGCATGGGAGATTGTGATGCATTAAGAACCGTTGATCCGGGCGTTGGGTTTTCGTGCCCAGCCATCTCCATGCATGCACTAACTCGTCCCTCCATTGGAAACCAAGGTCTCCACCTCTCTCTCCAGTCTCCAGGGTTGAAAGAGTATTACTTGGCACTTGGGTTCATTATTGCTCGGCTGCGACGAGAGCTTCAACTTTGCGCAGGGTCTGGTGGAGATCCATAGCCAAGTCATGGAACTTTGCTTCCACAGATGCATGCTACACCAGGGATTACCATACTTGGCGTGAACCCAATATAAGGTAAGTGCTATGTCTTCCTGTTTGCACCAACGTTACGTTTTACAATGTCGTGCTTACTACAATTTACAATTATGTTAATGTTTTCCCATCAAAGGCCTAGGTTTGACCTTTGTGTTACTATGTTGACAGGTGCCGACAGAGTTGGGATACGCTGCGATTCATTACATAGTCAGGTAATATAACGACACACTTTTAGTTTTGTCGTGCATTAAGTTGCTTGCCTTGACAGTGGTTATATGGTTAAGCTATTAGTCCCACGGTTTAACCTGTTGCCACGTTTTGTTGTGCAGTAAAAAGATGGCATGTGGTGGAGTGAAGCACTCCTGCGAGCTTGTAGCTAAACTTAGGGTCATGGTGACTTTCTAGCTCACATAGGTAACTCACCAATCCCACTCCCTCAGGTTTGGTTCACCCTGTTGGTGGTGGTAGAGTTAATAAAACACGTGTTCATTACGGTTAGGGTTACTCCTGTCTTTGTTGATACATTTTTAAGGAGTTCGTCCCTCAGCTAAGAGGATAGAGGCATGAAGCCATCCTATGAGAGCGTCACTGCGACCTCTATTTTTCTCTACCGCTGCAGGGTTAATGGGGGCTTAGAGAAATGAAGTGGGACTTTCCACGGTCATGTGTAGTTGGACATTCTATCCAACGATGCTCTGCCCTTGGCAGAGGCATCTGCATTATATACACGAATTCGCACTAAATTAAAGTGGCCATGCCACAACACTTTTGATTCCAACTCTGTCTGTATAATATTTTAAAGATATGAACTCATGATGTAAACTCTTTTGCAAGCCCAGCTTGACTTTGTAAACCCTTGGCAATTCTAATCGGGTCTATGGATTAATTACTTGATATGCATTTTGGTAATTCATACTTGGATTGTATAGATGCCCTAGACACTTTGATATTTATATGCAATGTAATCATTTTGTTTCTCCATTTCTTGTGCGCATCCAATGAGGTTCGATGCATACGATATTAATGTTATAAATGCACACCAATTATTAGCTTATCAGCATATGCTTACATTCATTGTTTTAAATGCTCACTTGAAGGAATCAACCTCGTCGCATGCATCTTCCATGATTCATTTGCATTCGAAAATGGTATATTGTAATGTAGTTTTGATTCATGCATTAAAAATGTTTAGGGTTGAGGCGTTAAGCCTGCCCATTGTATGCACAAATAAATATGCAATGCGTCGAAACGTAGTCTCAATCTCCAGCAATGTTTTCCACACATACTGTGTTTATATGCTGCAAAGTTTGATTATTATGATGTGGCTTCGTTTGTGCCCAATATCGTTTTCATTTTAATGTATATAATAAACTATTTAACAATAGTTGAAAATTCCATATTATAAACAAATTCACAGGTGAATGTTCAATGTATAATATCATTATTAATAAATAAACATCCACGTTAAGGGTCAAACCCTTAGCCACTTGAATAATTTGCATTCAACCTTTCGGCACTTCAATACGGATTCAATCAATATGCATAAACATAGGTTTGGTGACCTAGGTTATGTCTGGGTCGCATAAGGCCATCGGCCATTACATTCACATTTATATTTATAATGCATATTATTATACTGTCTGCATAAGCATTAGCCATTAAATGCAGTATGACAGTTAGGCATATATTTACTCAGAAATATAGCAATGTATCATTTATTCAATACTCAACAATTTAAACTGAAATTTCATTTACATGCGTAAAGTCGATTATGGCCAGATCTGAATAAAATACAAACTCTGTCAATAACTATAGTAACTTAGAACTATAACAGGTTTGATTTCTAGCATTTTCCAGGTTTATCTTTTCTACCATAAACTTTAGCATAGAAAAATGATTGATAAACATGTGGGCTAGGCATGTAAACCTTCAGGTTTACCTGCCTACCCTATTTACAACATTAATGATGCAAAACATCAGATCTCATTTAAATACTGGAATATATTTAACATACAACAACCTGCAATATGAAAACATGTCTCAACAAACCCTAGGTTAACACGTAGTTCATATAATTATTATCTGAGAGGCTGCAAACATTTATAACTGTATAAAGGTCCTACTACTATAAATCTACTGCCATCAGAATGTAGATATTAATATAGCCAACCCATAACAGAAATATTCTAGATCTGTAAAATGATCATAACATAACTCATAACAGAGATCTAGTTATCTAGCTAAGGTTCATGCTTAGAAATAATATGGAACAATACATATATGGTTAGATATGATACATTTACATTCCAACAGTAAATTAGATATATTCAGAAACACATATATAAATACTATCCAAAACAAATACTCTACAAGTTAGTTTTTAAACACTTATCTTAATCTGCTGACCAGTGGAACCAAGCACAAGCCTCCTAGCCTTTGACCAACAAGTTCTCCTTGCTCTTGGTTCAACCCCGAGCTGAGTTCACAGTCCCCTAGGTAGAGTATTTATTTTAGTTACCCTTAACTTGTCATTTACCCAAGTTATTCAAGATATTTCAAAGGAAATAGGCAACCCAACACCCAACTCAATACTCTTGAGCTCCAGGATGCTCCAGGGGATTTTAAGCTATAGCCATGGAGAGAATCACTATCACAGTCTATTATGGTAAATGCAGTACTCCTGCAGCCTGTGGTAGTTCTCCTACCTGCACACAATTAAGTGGCCAAGCTCATACCAAACTGTATGATTCCTCCTAATATGAGTCAGTTTGGTCCTCCAAAATCTGCACTCAATCAATTGGCTTCAGGACCAGTTTGGTTATCCCAAATCTGTCCTCCCTCACCAACATTCATTGGCTTAGGTTCAGGTTTTCCCTTTCCCATTGCTCTTGTGTATTCAACTCTTGAGATTGTGAATGATGCATAATGAATTATGAGAGTTTCAATGAGTTTTCACCTTTTATTCTCTTAGGGTACTTTTGTTCATTATGTGAATTGTTGACGCTGTGTCTATCGACGGAGGTTCACTTCGCACTGTTGCCAACAAACTATCAACCCAAACACCTGCCCAAAAATGTGTAACCCTTCCCAGCAACACTTGCGGATCAAGTGCAGTCTCACACGTGATGGATAAGGGGGTTGCTGGAACCAAGTTTCTGCAGTGATTTAGAGGATATGCACACATTACCTTCGCACTAACCAGATATTATAATATTCATAACATACTATTAGCTCATCATTTGCATTCTAAGTCATTTGCAGATTTCAACAAACATTCAGAACATATTTGACATACTTATTCAGATTAACCTATATTCACATTAGTCAATATACTAAACATTCACATAACATATTACTCATTATTGCATCAATGCATAAGAATAAAGACATAGATTACATCATAACCAAACATCTCCATTCATTCATCAACCTTGCGGAATGAACTTCATAGAAACTATCAATACATCATGTTGTAGATACAAAACGAACTCAAAAGATAGGATCTTTCATAAAAAAATGGATGCCCTTAGGCTTACAATCTTGCTCTATTTATATGCTTCTACTTGGTTACAAAATGGTCCACATGACCAACTTAACTAATCTAATAATTCTTGTGCTTCCATGAACACTGCAAATGGTCCTTCTTTCGTGGGATGACCCTTTCGCACATGTCGGCTTCCACACTTCCTACGGACTTATCCCATGCCAACAGGCCCCCAACACAAACTTATGGTTTGTCCCGAGCCACCTCAATTGGACACTGCTGGTTGACACCCATCCTTTGCTATGTTCTGCTTCTGAAACTGTTCTTGCCATTTGGAGCTCGTTGTTGTGTACTTCTCAACTTCATCCGTCGATCACTGCTTCACTATAATGTACTTCTTGAACTCATCTTCCAGTCTCTGGAAGCCTTTATCATCTACCTCGTCAGCATCTGTTGGCTTACTCCATGCTTGTTCCAAACTGGGAAAAGTTCCATCGACATTGTCAAGGTTGGAAATAGGTCGACTGCTACAGCACATCTGTTTCACACCTTGGATTGACTCCTACTAGGGCCAGGGGGCCTCCGTCCCTGGTAGTATGGTGGTCCTAGGGACCAAAAATATTTGAATTTCCACCATGCTCTTAGACATCTCAGTTGAGACCTCTCCTCTGCTTCTCCCGAGTGTCCGCATTGCTACCTTCTGTAGTCGTTCATGCACACTCGTCATTCGAGCTTGCAGCGCATCTGGTGTGCTACCACACGAAATGAAACAGATCATTTCCACAGCCTCCTTGGGATTCCTAACTTATCTAATTACATGACCTACTCACAACATGTATTTCGCTCGTATGGTAAATACCTCATTGCTCTGCTAGCCTCTGGTTCCTATATTTATGCATTTCCTTCTTCCTGGATGCCTGCCTCGAAAATCATTCACAAAATCCGTTCCCCTGAAGCATTGATTCTATCATCATTTGTTTCCTACATGCTAAGACCGAACTTCCTACATGCATAATGGTGACCATACTTCTCCTAGCTGTCGCCTGTGGTGCCATTGGCCATGCTGCCACGGTGTGTTGCCATGTGCCAAATGTGTCGGACCCCGTCGCCAATCCGTGCCAACTAATCGATTATGCCTGCTGAAAGGACCTGTCGGCTGAAAATGTCCCATCTGCTGTTGATCCGTAATGATTGCTGACCCCGCAGTTGTCATAGCACAGACCCCCATTGTGATACAATCACCTATTTTTCCTACTAGTGTGCCATCCCACCATCGAGCATTTTGAACAATTTTTTTGTTTTTTGTTTTTTCTAGCATTTGCTCTGCATCGGATCATGGTGATAGGGCTTCAGCCTATTCCCATTGACTAATTTAGGTAACAATATTCCATCCAAACTATGTAACTGCACCATGCCTCCATCGATGACGAAAGTGATAACGTATGGTCCTAACTAGTGCATTTGCAATTTACCCAGGTGTTTCACAAACTTACTATCGTACAATAGAACTATACCCCCATTCTAAAAGTGCTTCTCCTTGACATGGCGGTCGTTCCATGCCTTCTGTCGGTCTTTTCCTACTTTTTGGTGGAACCCTACAATGAATCGATCTTTGTCAAGCTATATTAGTTGTGTTAACCGTTCCTCCATTGCACCATCATCACTCATCCCTGTCGCTGTTGCCACGCGCCAGCTTAGTACAATGTATTCTATTGGTATAACTGCTTCGTGGCTATAAGTGAGCTTAAATGGAGTCTGTCCAGTTAGTCACTTGCATGTAGTGTGATATGCCCAGAGGACCGCTAGGATTTTTAAGCCCTAGTCGTCATGGTTCACATTGCACACCTTGGTGAGTGCATGCTCCAATACCTTATTAAATGCCTTGACTATCCTATTTTCTTGAGGGTGATAAGGAGTACTCTTCTTGTGTTGAATCTCAAACTCTTCCATCAGTGCTGCAATCGTCTGGTTAACAAAGTGCGTCCCCTGATCACTTAACAACACCTTTGGGCACCCAAATCTGGTGACCACATTGTCGAATAGGAATCATGCTGTAGTTGCAGCAGAACAATCTCTGACTGGTGCAGCTTCTTCCCAATGCATCAAGTAATTTGTTGTCGTGATGATGTAACGTGACCCTGTTCTCTTCCCAGGTGGGTTGATGGGTCCCACGAAATCTACAGCCCATTTGTCGAAGGCCTGCAGCGTTACGTGTGGTACTAGTGATATTTCCTCTCGACGTGAGGGCTTCCCGGTTTGTTGGAATACGTCGTAGCTCTTGGCATAATCTGTAGTATCTCCATGTGTCACCTACCCAAATTTTGAGAGCATTTATTTTATTGCAAAATACTTTATGTTAGAATTTAATTACAAAGTTTTGTAATTATGACCAAATCTGGTCAAGGATGAATGTAATTAATAATTATTATTATTTAATAAATTAAAATAGGAGACAAACACCCAAGGGAACTATTAAAACAATGTTCACTGACCCACTAGGAGGAATGGAAATTGTTAGAAGGCATGGGACAGATGGCATCATTTGCACTCCACCATTAGTTGTTGGTTATGGGACAACTACCCCTAAATTTGTGGCATTATCCCCCAGGTGGGTGGAAGTGAGCAAGAAGCTCATTAATGACCAGTTAACCACTAAAAGGCCTAGGCATCCTACATAAGGCAATTTGAATTGAGCAGGCAGCTCTTCTACAATATTTTCTGCAGAAATATTCCTCAAGTGCATCAAGTGATCACTGAGAGATTCGAATAGGGAGGCTATGTGAGAGTGCAATTGTGAGTCTGCTAATTATACTGAGAAGGAAAACTAGAGGTGCTTGTGTAGGTTTCTTTGACTACTGAGTCTTGAGGATTGGACAATCTATATTCTATTGCAAGTTGATGTACTAAGGCTTCTACAAAATCTTCCTCCTGGTGATTCAGTGAACAGTCTCGGGGGTCCTAAGGCAAGTAACTTGGTTGTCTTCAGGAATTAGTTGGGTGGAACAGGTTCCTTGGGATGCTTGTTTCTACTACAGTTAACGAGGTTTTACTATTCTTACTTTGGTTTTACAGTTAAATGTTTCTGCATAATAAAATGATTAATTATAGTCATATAGTAGAAACTATTTTATTTTCTGATCTAATCATGATTCTGAATGAAAGAGTTTTATGAAATGAATGAATCGATAACCATCTCTATATTTTTCCACATGCTGTTATCTACATGGTACTCCAGTATCGAGAAGTGAATTAAGAAATATAAGTGATAGGTAGAATTCCCTTGATTGGAAAGATGAATGCAGTAGTGTTCTTGTTAAAATGATGCATATTTTTAAACACAGTAAACATAACAGTATAGTATAAACAACCGCAAAATACATATGATTTTTAGATAAAAGAAACACATATTTTGTTTCTGTATAGTTATTTATATATCCTTTTTAACTCTATCTAGTTCAGATAGTAAAACAAATGCATTTCAATATTATACATTTCATGTTTTTCAAGCAATTATATCTTCAACAATTATAGAAGTTGCAAGAATCAAACTTTGGATAGACTTGTTATAATTATACATATTTAATTTCTTCACTAACTATCACTTTTGATTTCATTTACTAAATAACTATACAGTAGTATCAAACCCTAATATTTCCAATCACTAACAAACATTTCGAGACTACTACAAGATAGTAAGCATCACTTAGCAGAAAGCACTTTCAGTATCAATACTTAACGATAGGTTACAACTCTAGTAAGAAAGCATAGATAGTATCGAAACATTCACATATATGAGTTAAGGACCAGTTCATGGTTTCGTATGCATCTGTACAAACAAAATTACCAACGAAGGCTACAAGTAGGGTTTCAATCGTGAATTAAAATAGAATACCATAAATTTTAAACAAGTCTTTTCATTTGAAGAGAGCCATTGTCTTTCGAAAAGGAGAACCCTTGGCTCTCATTTCACATTCGAGAAGTATAACATAGTTCACATTACAGACCTGTCAAGGTTCCAAACATTACACAGAAGTTTAACCCTTATCAAACAAAACGTTTAAATGAGGATAAGATCCACAAACTACAAAGGGTTTTAGCCTTGACCTTTAGTAGGAAAATACGAGTGCGAAGCCCTTATCAACGACACAGCCAGGAATCAAATAGATAGATAGCAACTTAAAGAAATGAAGGTTACCCTCTGTACAATTTGTGTCAAAATAAGACTTTAAAACTCAATACTCGGCCATCACCGAAACAAGGTCAAATAGTTCCAACTCTTGGCACATAGTAGTCACCATCAAAACCAAGCCCAAATGCACCTACGAGATTTGGAGAACCACCGGAGCTTACCAGGAAGTGGATGTATGCATTCCATTCCAAAACCTTTGCTAACAACCTCATACGAAACCGGTGCCTACCAAAAACACGGTCGAAAAGTTTAAAAACAAGAAAAACAAGTACAAAAGTATTTAACACAATAATACTTTCATTCATGAAGTACTTACCCTTAGAATTGAAGCTCTGAACTTTGGCACACCACACCAGCAACAACGACGAAGCCAGATGACCTTTGGTAGAGACTGTGAACTAAACACCAAGGACTAGATTACTTTTTGGAGAATCGAACTACAAATTCAACAACTAACCAAGGTAAAATCGAACACAACTTTCATGACTGTATTGTAGCACCTTGGCACAAGACTGTAAACTTGTAACTTTTAAAACTACCACCCACAGGTCACAGGATCGAAACCTCTGAGTTACACTCTCTCCAACCCTACATGTTAGCAGCCTATCGGCCTCATTACTCCAACTCCAACATAAAAATGAAGACCGAGAAACTCTCCATCACTACCAACAATGAGGTTTTAGGGTTCCTCTTTCAATGATCAAGATATGGTGAGATCAACGAGCAAGAAGATGCCAATAAGCTACGTTGATAGTCGGGAAACCTTCACATTTATGAGTCCTTCAAAGATCTACTTGACTCTTTTGCCTATCTTGGGCAGCTTTAATATTCCTTTGTACCTGTTTCACAATTAGTTCTAGTTCCTGCAACAATTCTGGTCCTAGAATAACTCTATTAACTAGATCATTCCAAGAAACAGGTGTATCACATTTCCTACCATAAACAATTTCAAACGAGCTTATTCTGGCTAATGCATGATAATGGTTATTGTATGCAAATTCTGCTAAATGCAAGTAGTCTTCCCACTTACTAGGCTGATCCTTAACATACATCCTCAGCAAGTCTTCCAATACCTGATTCATTCTTTTGGTTTGTCCATCTGTTTGTGGATGAAATGATGTACTGAAGTTTAAGGTTGTATTCAACCCTTTAAACAAAGACCTCCAAAAGTTTCCAGTAAACTTACAGTCATAGTCTGAAATTATCACTTTCGATATACCATGTAATCGAAAAATCTACTTCATGAAGATTTCTGCAATGTCTAGAGCTTTATGAGTAGTTTTTATAGGTATAAAGTGTGCTTCCTTGCTGAGTTTATCCACTACCACCATTATAGAGTCATTTTGTTTCTGATTTTTGGGTAGTCCAGTAATAAAGTCTATGCTTATCACTTCCCATTTCCAGCTGGGTATAGGCAATGGATGCAACAATCCAGCTAGATGTTGATGTTCAACCTTCACTTTTTGATAGTCCAAACACTTAGCTATGTACTCTGCTACTTCATCTTTCATTCTAGGCCAATAGTACTCTTCCGTAGCATAGTGATGGTTTTCTGATAACCTGGATGACCAGAGTAATGGCTTTTGTGCATCTCATTTAAAATCAGAAATTTTGCTTCTTGTATGTTGGGTACATACAATCTGTTTTTGTATAATAATAATCCATTTTCCTTTAAACTGTAATCTGCCATAGAATTTTTAGAATTGTTATTTGTTGTATTTTCTTGCAATTTTCTGTATTCTTCATCCATTTTACTCCTTTCAAGGATCTGATTTTCTAAATCTATTGAGTAAGTACTGATAGCTGAAGTAAAATTCAATTTTGCTTTATGACTTAGTGCATCGGTAACTTTATTCTTTTTCCCTTTAATATGCTGAATTTCGAAATCATATTCACTTAGAGAAGTTAACCATCTAGCTTGTCTAGCATTCAAATTTGTTTGATCTAATAAATATTTCAGACCCATGTTATCTGTCAACAAGGTAAATTTTCTGTCAGTAAGATGGTGACGCCACATTTTTAAAGCATGAATTACTACTAATAAATCTAAATCATAAGTAGAGTAGTTCTTCTCATGTATTTTCAGCTTTCTAGATTCGTATGCAACAGCATGCCTCTCTTTTGTTAGGACCCCATCGAGTCCTTCATTACATGTGTTGGTACATACTATAAAATCCTTATTAGGATCCGCAATCCTCAGAATAGGTGTTGTAGTCAATAATTCATTTAGCTTCCTAAAACTGTCTGAACATTTATGATCCCACACAAACTTTTTCCCTTTCTTCTGTAAAGAGGTTATGGGGTTGGCAATCTTTGAAAAACCTTCTATAAACTTCCTATAATACCCTGTAATTCCCATGAACGACTGTACATCTAACACATATTTACGAATCAGCCATTCATTAATGGATTTTATCTTATTGGGGTCAACTGATATTCCTTCTTTAGAAATGACGTGACCTAAATATTGAATCTTGTCCTTGTGAAAATCACACTTACTAAACTTAGCATATAGCTGATGATCTCTCATAACTTGTAATATAATTCGTAGATGCTCGTCATGTTCTTCTTTACTTTTAGAATATACCAGAATGTCATCTATGAACACGAGAACAAACTTATCCAAATATTTATGCAGAATATTGTTCATCAAACACATAAATACTGCCGGGGCATTAGTTAACCCAAATGGCATAACCACAAACTCATAATGCCCATATCTAGTTCTAAAGGCCGTCTTATAAATATCCTCATCCTTCACACGAACTTGATGATATCTTGACCGTAAATCAATCTTTGAAAATATCATTGCCCCACGCAGCTGATCGAATAGATCATCAATGCGGGGCAATGGATAACGATTCTTGATCGTCATCTTGTTCAACTGACGATAATCTATGCAGAGTTGAGTGCGATATTTCTTCTTAACAAATATAACAGGTGATCCCTAAGGAGACACACTGTGTCTCATATAGTTTTTATCAATCAGTTCCTTAAATTGTGATTTCAGCTCATTTAATTGCAGGATATTCATCCTATATGGAGCTTTAGAGTTCGGTACTGCTCCTGGTATTAACTCGATGGTAAATTCTAAATCTCTCTTTTTGGAGAATTGAACTATATCGTAGTACCTTGGCACAAGAGTGTAAACTTGTAACTTTTAAAACTACCACCCACAAGTCACAGGATCGAAACCTCCGAGTTACACTCTCTCCAACCCTACATGTTAGCATCCTATCGGCCTCATTAGTCCAACTCCAATGTAAAAATGAAGACCGAGAAACTCTCCATCACTACTATCAACGAGGTTTTAGGGTTCCTCTTTCAATGAGCAAGATCTGGTGAGATCAACGAGCAAGAAGATGCCAACAAGCTATGTTGATAGTCAGGAAACCTTCACATTTATATCTCATTAATTACAACAACCACGATGATTCCAACATCGCATACCAAGTGACAATACCGTATATAGCTCGGAGGAGAGTCAAGGTGGTAACCATGCACAACTAAGATTCATAGTTATTTTATCAACCAAGTTTCACATGGATGGAATTACCTGGTTTGACAGCAACACTTTCCACTATGAAGTTGGTCAGTACCATTAATGCATGGACAAGACACTATCAACACCAGCTTGGAAGGCATGTAAAGTATCGAACTTTAATCTCCTGCCACAATCAATTTCATTACAGAGTTAGTACCATAGTATATGTTTCGTTTAATTTCGAAATGGTTCCATACATTGTCACATTAGTTCATAAGCCATTGTATTTGCACGAAAGTATATTATTATAAAATGTTTACATTTCATTCTACGTTTCAGGTATGGTTACATAGGATAAATCATATTTGTGTAATATCTTATCCATTTAATTTATTAATCGTTTTGATTAATAAAGACCATAGATTTAGTTAGGATTTTGATGTGTAATGTTAGCATAGATACTATGAACATGTTATAGTTAGGATTTTTTTTATGGGTAATGTTAGCATACCTACTATGAATATGTTATGATTTACATATTAGCTATAGTTTGTAATCAATTGAAAAGGGTAGGATTATGAGAATAGTTCTCAAGTAATTATAATGCTAATTACTAGCATCAACACCTTGTACTCTTAACCTTGTTGTCGTAGAAAATTCTTACATGCTGTCTGTACATAGAAACATTTCAAAATGCCTTAGCTATTGTAGCTAAGTAAACTCCAGGGTACCTCATAGGACCCCTTTGACATCAAGAGGCAAATTGTCAGTATCTTGTCAGAAAAATTTGTTTGCATCATATTTCTATCTTTTCAATTATTTGAGCAAACTATTGTCATAAGCATGTTTAAAGAAGTGTGATGTGTCGCTATCATTTAAAATGTTTTTTGACTAAGTAATTAAGTTGTGTTAAGTATTAATGACTTCATTAATCCATGTCATCTTATTAAGCATTTATTATTTCCGTAATTGTAATTATTAATATTTAATACTGATTTTAAATTTTTTTAATTTTTATGAAATTTCAGGATGTTACACCATGGAAAGTTGGAAACCATAGCCCTACTCGAAGGATCTTCCTAGAATTTGCTCATCCACCATAATGTTCCCTAGCAATTCCATCACGATCTTCCAATAGAATCTGCTCCTGTTCATGTGGAAGGACATACCGCCGTAGAATCTCATTTGGGCCCATTTTGTATAATTCTCCTGATATTAATTGGAAGTCTGTAGCTTGGACGACTAGCTGCTTCTTCTAGATGGTAGTGAACTCGGCTGGCGCCTCCCCTGTTGCAAAGAATTAAATGATTTGTTCATAGTGGTTATCAACCATGCCACTCCTAAAAAAGTAAGCATCCGACAATCCTTCATCGATGCTCCTTGGTTCTTCCCTTGACTCTATTCATGACAGATGATTAGGTCTGGCGTTCAATCATTCCGGTTTTACAATAATCTCAAAATCAAACTCCTAAAACATCAATAACCAACTATAGATATTCCCCCCCAACATAGGCTTGTTCACCAAGTATTTCAACATGGAATGATCTGTGAACATCTTGAAGTGCCCCCCTAAGAGTTAATGTCGAAATTTATGCAAAGCATGGACCATCGCCAACCCTTCCCGCTTGGTGGTGGTATAGTTCTTCTCCACAGTAGACAATTTTCTACTGGAAAAGGCTATGGGGTGGTCAATGTTGTCAGTTCCTGGTTGGGCTAAGATAACACCAAGTGCGACTAATGACACATCAACATGTACATGAAATTATTTTGTCCAATCCAAGAATGCAAGGATTGGTGCTACAGCCGTCTTCTCTTTTAGTATGTCTAGGCTTTTCTGACATTCCTTGGTCCATTCAAACTTAGCATCCTTCTTTAGTAACTTCTCCATGGGTGCTGCGATGGTTTCATATGCACGAATAAATTTCCTGTAGTAACCTGTGTGTCCCAATGTCACTCGTAGATGCTTGGCCATCGTTGGTGGTGGGAGGTCGACAATGATGGAAATCTTCAACGGATCTACCAACATTCCTTCTCTGTAGACAATGTGTCCTAACAGGATGCCGAACAGATCACAGAAGATACACTTCTTGAGGTTCAGGGAAATTTGGTGTTTTCGACAACATTCTAGCATGAGTCTTAAGTTCACGACATGATCCTTGACTAACCTGTTTACTATCCAATCATCCATGTAGATGGCAAGAAACTTCTGTATATAATCTTTGAATGTTGCTACCACTATTATGGAAAAGATTGCGGGAGCATTCTTTAAGCTAAATGGCATCACCGTGTACTGAAAGCATCCCCACTCTGTGACGAATGTAGTCTTGTGTCAATCTTCTTTTGCAATCTTGATCTGGTGGTATCACAAAAAGCCGTCTATAAAGAAGTACATCTCCTGACCTCCTACTCCTTCGAGCACCTCATCCGTGAATGGGGTTGGGAATGGATCATGTAGGCAAGCATCATTCAGTTTCCTTAGGTCGACACAGATTTGTACTTCACCAATTTTCTTGTCCTGGACAAGCATTGGACTGATCCATTTAGATTCATCCACTGGTTCTATAATTCCTGCCTCTAGCATTCTTTCGATTTAAGCTTGCATGCATTCCTTGTATCTCAGGTTCAATCGATATGGCCGCTGCTTAACCGGCTTCGCGTCATGTTTCAGGGGGATCTTCATTTCCCCTAAATCTCTGGAAATTCCCTTCATCTCTGGGAATTTCGTTGGAAACCAATCCTCAAACTCATGTAGTAGGTCAGTCATCTTCGCAATGGTCGAGTCATCCCAGTAGTCACCAATGTTTGTGAACTTTGGGTTTTCCTCTGACCCAATGTTCACCTTCTTGATCTTTAATGGTTGCTGAAATTTGTCCAATGGTATATCTGGTGCCACAACACTGCGACTACCCTCTAATTCTAGTACATATGTAGCCATGGGTTCATCATCATCTTTGGGCTCTCTGGGATGTTGTAACACTCAATCAACATTTCTTGTGTCGCAGTCCATTGTAGTGCCATCGATTGTCCCGTCGGTACCACTTCAAATATCTTCCCATGGATCGCCTGTACCGCAATGTAGATTAAGGGATTTTCGTCTGATAATGAGAATGCTTGGCTTAATCCAATGGTAAGTTGTTCCCAAGATGTCGTCCCACATTGCGGTTCTGCTGCAACATACCATCTCTGCAGTACCTCATCCAATGTGTGTACGAATGCATGTACCCACTCCTATCATGCTTTTGATCCCCATTGATGTTGACAGGCATTCAGATGCACCTTTAGGTCGCCTCATCCATCATATCGCATATGTTCGTCCTCTCCAGCTTCACCGAACTGAACCTCTATGAGGCATCGACATAGTGGCCAAGATGTGATGTTTTACTTGTGCGCTTCCCACCATCACGCAGGATTAGCCTTCAGGGATTCCTCCAGGGCCAATAGACGTTGTGGTTTTGCTACTATTTCCTCAAATTCTGTGAGAAATGTGCCCAAGTTGGGAAATCCATCATAGGTAGGTAACACATACTCCTCCTTGGCTACCCTTCACAGGGACTGTGTTATCCGTGCACATCTTCAAAAGGACACCTCATGCAATCGGTTCTACCAATTCTCCAGGGCCTTATTTCAATCAGATGATGTTGAGCTGTCAATGTGCCATCCTAATTCTCCATCCATAGTAGGATTAACATATACCTCAGAAATTTTATACAAATTGTCCCACCCTTCTACAAACTTGTCTCTGGATGGCTCCGTATAGCGCAGCCCTTCCGCAGGATCCAATGGTACGATGAATCTCATTTCCTAATTCTCTAATGACGTTATCCTTTTCTTAAAGTTGATAATTGCTTGATTATCCATGGCCCAGTCTATCCCCAGCAGTATCGGATAGGGACTGGTGTTATCCACAATTTCAATGACATCGAAGTCAGCATACGTTCGGTGCCCTTCAATTTCAACTAGAAGTTGACATACCCAATCGAGCGGGGTGACCTTGCTTTGGTTCGCCATTCATAGTTGTACTTGTGACCAGGTCATCCATGGATTTACCATTATCTCCCACGTCTGTTTAGTCAGAATATTCACATCCGACCCCAAATCCAAAATTATAGGGTCGACATCAAATTCTTCGATCTGTGTCGACATCCACATCTCCCTGCATGTCTTCCTTTTATGTATGCGATTAACTCTCTATTCCAATTGTGCACCTCCTTGTCATTGTAGTAGACTAGCTATTTCTTCCAGTGCATCTGGGTCTTTTTCCAAATCCAGGCAACTTCCCAAGAAGGATTTTAGAGTGTTTTCCTTCCTTCGCGACTTTGTCAAGTTGAACGTGGCATGCCATAGATTTGTTCTTCAAGAGGTATCCACCTCCTATTCCTCATTGCATTTTGTGCCTTAAAAAATATGTCCCTATCCACTTCTACGTTGATGGCGACTGGCTTCATCTGTGTTTTTGTTGGTCTGACATTGGTGTGTGGCCTATCGCAACCTATCACCACCCCTCCTCGTGTCACTATCCCAACCATTGCGTGGTTACCTCTAGCTTCTGTTGAAATCATCTGTACAGCAGGTGGCACATTCGGATTATTTGGGTTTTGGTTCTGGGGTGGATGCTTAGTTTTGCAATTCATAATAAGTTGAGGGAAGTTTTCTATACTATGATCTACATCACTGCAGTATGTACACTATGGAACAAGGTTTGGACAATCTCTCTATTAGTACCCGTGCTGTCCGCAATTGTAACAGATGATTGGTCCTCTTCCTCATCTAGCAGCTCTAGCGCCTCGGCCTCAACGGAATCCTCCCTTGAAACCTCTGCATGGTGGTCCATATGGTTGATACTGCGATATCCCATACTGTGGTTGTTGATACTGTTGTTGCCCATACTTCAGCTGGCCATATGGCGGTGGTGGATACTACGGGTGCCCATACTACGGTTTCCTATATTACCCTTGGTCATATTCTTGCGGTTGGTTAAACTGTGGATGACTATACTACGGTTGCTACTACACCACCGACGACACTTCTCCCTTCATAAAATACGTGTAAGTTATCCATTCTTACAGTAGGTCATAGGCCCTGCAGTCCGTCTCATCATGGCCAACCGATCAACATAACTTGTAGTATAAGTTTGCTGGCTTTGATACCATCTTTTGCATATATACACATTCCTTCAGTTGATACCCTCTGGTCTGGCAGATGGGACACCATGGCATGCCTCCTTGGCGAAGGGGGTTTGGTGCCCCCGACTGTAAATACTCATGGAATTTTGGGCAATTGTCCTTATGGTGCCCCTCATCTCTGCATCTGGTGCACCATATGTCTCCACGGGTTTCCTTCCCCTTCCTAATATCATCCAATTGAAGTGTTAAGTTGGCCAACTATGCCTAAATTTTGTCCATTCCCATCCCTACTTCGCTGATTGGTGAAGCCTCCAGCTTCATCGCAATCTCTAATGCGTTTGCCTGTGTTGTGAATTTTTGTTGCATCAGTGGCCCTCGGATATGCAGTACAAGTCCTGTGATGAACCATTCTTTATGTTGCAGCTCATTTATCGGAAAGCTCACTTTCGCTATCAACGTCTTGTACTGCTGATCGAATTCCCACACTAACTCAATCAGGAATTGCTTAATCTCCTTAAGCTCAGTGACATACTACGACTCAGATTTTGGTTTTTTGAATTCATCAATCATCATTGTTCTAACCTGTGCCAATGTCTTGGCCGTTGTTCCCGCTGGAACCTTTACAAACTTCATGTACTAGTCTAACGCCTAGCCCCTAAGGGTCGTCGCTAGTTGTCCCATATTTATAGCATCTTCCTGAACCTGCTTCATAGTCCAGACTATCTCTCATATAAACCAATAATGTTTGGGATCCTCGGTCTCGTTCCCCTGAAAGGTGGGCATCTTTTCCTCGTCTACCATCCTAACATTGCTAGGGTTGTTGTTCACTGAAGCACTACTCTTACCACTGCACGTAGGGAAACTCTGAGAGTAGTTTGACAATAAGGTCTCTTCCTCCCTTATGGTCCTGTTTCAGAGTTCTTTGTTCCGGTCCTCTCAGGAGACTCTCTCTCAGTCCTCCTCTTCTTCTCAAGACGCCGAAATATTGCTCCACTCCTCAAGGTACCACACTCTTCGTCAGCTTCCCTTTGAAACTCATCATCACTCATGTCCATCTACCACATCTTTCTATCAGACTCACATTTACGTGATACCTTCGTCCTTCGCACACCAATTCTTCTACTCGTCAGAAGACATCCTTAATATTCCTTTTTCACAGATAAGCATCTTAATCCACAGTTTTAATGATGATAAGAATCTTCCTTTTGGCCCACTGAAGAAGTTTCTTTCGACGTCACTGTACGACTTGATAGTATCTACTACGAACTCAGTCACGTACCCTTTGAGGATACTATCTACCCAAAAATTAATAGCTTGCGATACCTTGTTATTGACTTGCCTTAGCTGTCACACCAACTCTGGGGTCCTACAATCAGGTTCATTCTTTTGACAGTGGTTCTTTCAGAATGTCAGCTGTGCTAACCACTCATGCAACAGCACTGGGAATTCACAGAAGAATATTTCATGGATGTTTGAGTAGGTGTATCTTTGTAGCCAATTGGTTGTTGTCTGTTTATGATCTTGTATCTTGCTTTCTGCTAATTCCTCTACCTTATTATCGAACCACTATTGGATCTATGGTTTTGTCATATGCCACAACATATCCTCTTCTTTTCTTCCTTAGGGTCCTGACAACAGAACCATTTGTTTACGCAATGTTTATCGATAGGGGTTCACTTCGCACTGTCGCCAACAAACTATCAACCCAAACTCCCTTATACACCAACTCGGAAAGGTGTAACCCTTCCCAGCAACACTTGTGGAGCAAGTGCAGTCTCACCCGAGATGGATAAGGGTGCTGCTGGAACCAAGTTTCCATAGTGATGTAGAGTATATGCACACATTACCTTCGCACTAACCAGATATTATAATATTCACAACATACTCTTTCATTAAAAAAATGGATGCCCTTAGGCTTACAATCTTGCTCTATTTATATGCTTCTACTTGGTTACAAAACAGTCCACATTACCGACTTAACTAATCTAATAATTTGTGTGCTTCCGCGAACACTGCAAATGGTCCTTCTTTCACGGGATGACCCATTCACACCTGTCGGCTTCTGCACTTCCTGCAGACTTATCCCATGCCAACATGAATTCTTTGAATCCATTAATCTCTCAATTCTTTTTTTTAGGGTTTTCCAATTGTCTCCAATAATAATTTCTTATTATTATTATTAAGTGGCATTTTCCCTACAACCTTAGGAGACTGTGACTCCCTCTTTTATTGTGCTGGTCCACATGGTCAATAGAAACCTCTTTAGTAGATTTCTAAACTTTCCTAAGTATAATTGAAATAATACTTATCAGAAATTATCATAGGGGTTCAAAGTACAAAATAGGGGTATTACATTATGGCTTGTGTTTGAGCGATGTAGACACTATACAATTTGATTAAATCCTCATAAATGTGTGTTTTGTGTCGAGTTTGGATGACTGTTGGGTTTCTTCGTGTCCAAAAAATGGATTATGGTCGATCCATTGAAAGTTGAGGCTATCATCAAATTTCCTCCTCCTTGCAACATTAGACAACTTCAGAGTCTACAGGGCATGCCCAACTTCCTCAGATGTTTTATCGTTGACTATGTGAAAGTAACCAAAGGGTTCATGTGTCTACTGAAACAACATATTCCAATTTTATGGGATGAGGCAGCTCAAAACTCATTCGAGGCTTTGAAAAAAACACTATTATCATCCCCCTTGTTGAGTTCACCAAATTGAACTCGAGACTTTATTCTATATCTGGCCACATCGAATTCCATAGTTGGCATAGTTCTAGCTCAAGAGGATGATCAACTCTAGGAGCATGTCATCTATTACCTCAGTCGCGCTTTGGTGATACCCGAACTTAAGTATTCACAATTTGAGAATTTGGTACTTACCACTGTATACAATGTTTAGAGACTCTGCCATTACATATTGTTGTGATCAACTATAGTCATTGTGGATGTCAATTCATTTCAGTATGTTTTAACCCGATAGATAATCAGGGGAAAATTTAATAAATAGATTGTTATCCTTCAAGAGTTTGATCTCATTTTTCAGTCTGCTAAATCTAAAAAGTATTTAGTGTTCACCGAGTTCATTTATTAGTTCCCTACTGGTGAGGATTTTAAGATGGAATATGATTCATTCCCTGATGAACACATCTTCTTCATTTCTACCTCTAATCTCTGGTATGGGGATATTTTGATTTATCTCAAGACTTTGAAGTTTCCACCATCTTTTTCAATAGAAGAGCGACGACGAATTTGAATCAATGATAAGAGTTACCTTATAATTTACGATACTTTGTATATATGAGGGGTTGATTCCATATTGCATAATTTCCTAACTCCTAAAGAGGCTGAGTACATTCTGAATGATTCCCACAGTGGAGCATGTGGAGTTCATCTATCTATGTTGGAAACAACTCAAAATAACTATGTGCTAGTTATTTTTGTCCCTCCATCTGCAAATATTGTGTGGAAGTTGTTAAGCGCTGTCATCCATTTCATCTCTTAACCAAAACTATGTGGGAAAATCCTACTCCCTTATTCCCCTTCATCACAATGAGCCCCTTCACTAAGTGGGAAGTTGATTATATGACATGCAACCCATTTTTTGTTGGGGGGCATGAGTACATTATTGTCGTTGTAGACTACTTTACTAAGTGGGCAGAGGAAATTCCTACTGTGAAGGTGGATGGTGAAATTGCATCCTATTTTGTATTCAATCATATCATCACCAAGTTCGATATTCCTAAAGAGATTGTTACATATCATGGTAGATGAATAACAAGATGACTGCTTTGAATACTATGTTTGGATTTAGACAAGAGCACTCATCTCCTTTATACCTGCAGGTGAATGGACAAGTGAGAGTAGTAAATAAAACTTTGAAAACAATTATTCAGCACACCATTAATGATAGAAAGTCAAACTGTCACATTATGTTGTATCTAGCTCTTTGGGATAATCGAACAACCATTAATACTGCTACCGATTTTTCACCTTTCCAACTTATTCATGGGTTGGAGGAAATCACACTTGTTGAGTGTGAAATACCATCATTAAAGTTGGCCATTCAATTGTTTCCTCAGACATATACTTTGGAAGGATGTCTGCTTCATCTTGAACATATTGATGAACAACGCCGAGATGAGCTCATTACGAATGAAGCACACAAAAAAAAGTCAAAAATCTGTAGGATAAGTCTGTCAAACCTAGGGTTTTCTCTGAAGGAGACCTTGTTTTGGTCTATGACCAGTACAAAGATCCTTTTGGGGAAAGCAAGTTCAAGTCTATGTGGCTTGGATCTTATGTAGTCTCCAAGGTTTTGAAGAAATGTTCCTATGAATTGGTTGATTATGATGGATGTAACCTGCTGGAGCCTAGAAATGGGCTCTATATGAAGAAGTATTATACATAACTCATATACTTTTTCTTGTAAATAGTTCTAGAGTAGTGTATATTCTGTATTTCCTTGTTTCTCACATACCTATGGTTGTGTTTTTTATGTCAATCGAGTGGTTTGTAGGATTCACTGATGGTGCTTGTCATCATACTCGCAATCTAGACTCACCTTCTTGGGTGATCTACTCTCCTACAGGTCATCTCGTCTCATTAGGAAGTGTTTTCCTATGCCCGAATACTAACAATATTGCTGAGTATAGTGCTATTATTGATTTTCTCTGAGATGCTTTACACCATGGCATTTCACATATGGAGGTTATCCTTGATTCTCAATTAATCGGGTCTCAACGCAATGGTGAGTATCAAGTTAGGGATCCATCATTATTATGTTAGTTTCATAGAGTTAGATTGCTTGAAATACAGTTTGATTTCATCATATATCAACAAATTTCAAGGAATCATAATGTTGTAACTAATGCATATGAAAACTATGTACTTGACTGGCGTTTATATCATACACAGTAAATCCATAACAACATACATAGAGAAACATGTAAATAAAATCAATAGATATATATATAGGTTCAAAAAATAATAAAAGAGTTTGAGTATCCATATTTGTCAAATATATATATATATATATATATCAATATACAAAATTGGGCATATAGCCTCAAAATGATGTAAATGTCCTGTTATCACATATATAGTAGCCGGGCTACCATACATTATTTTTCTGATTCCAGTACACTATTCAGCCAGTTCCCTTACATTTGAGATGCTGAGATGAGCATCTATATTGGATCACTATCAAATTGTGGACAGTAGTTGTATTCCCCATGCCATGGCTGAGTCTCAGGACACTCAAAGAGATGACCGATGTAGCCATTATACCATTGGTACAGAGCAGTCAGTAGTGCCCATAGTTACAGCAGCAGTTTCAGAGGACAGATGATGGTACATGTTGAGGAGCATTCAGGTGTATGACTCAGCAAGTATATCAGTGTGTTATGGTTATATTGTTTTTATACTTATTCTTATAGCATGTCTTAGCAATTAGTGTCATGATCTGGCGATCATATAGATATGTGGACCTGGTTGATCTTATTATATATATTATATTGTCCCTACTCAGACTAAGAAGTTCACTATTCATACTGATTGGTTTTACCCTCCTTAGGGAGAATAGAGGTGATCATTCCACCATGCCTTGGCTTGCTAGTGTCGGCTCCATTATTCATTGTCTACATCCATCCATTGCCTACCTTTTAGTTTATCACCCTAACTTACTACTTGACAAGTGACATGGAGGATCTTTTCCCCACTGTGGCCTCTGTATTGGATGAGCTTCCCTGTTTATTGTGTCTCAGCTCTGAGTTGGTGACAAAACTTGCCTATGGTGAGTTGGAGTTCCTTGTGAATTCCCCCTAGTCACTAAGGTTGTGTTGGCTAAACCTGAAACTTTTAGTGCTGCCATGAATACAAAGTCTGGAAAAAATGAAATGATATATCTTGTATGAAAAGCCCATTCATGCAATGTGTTTCTAAACACACATGAATGAAAGGCATGCCAAATGAAAATGGCCATGAAAATAAAATGTTATATCTTTTGGAAATGTAAATACCTAGGTAAACAAGCTGTCCATGACACACCTAGAAGTGCTCAGGTAAACAAGTGCCTTAAAAACACACCTACAGCAGAAAGCCTAAAATAAATAAAAATCTATGCAATGTGTTTATAAACACACATAGACCAAGGCTATGGAAACTTCAGGCCCAAAAAGCAATGGAACTTAAATGCTATATCAAAACAATTGCTAGCCTTATTTGTATTATGGATTGTGCACATCTGTTAAAGGTGAATAAACCCTCTTTGAACAACTCATCCATTTGTGAGACACCGCCATTCCCTGTGTTGTTGCTCATTCAGTATATACTATGGTGTGTATTCCCTTTTCCTTTGCCAAAGTGTCACAAAGTTAAGTCAGCCAAGTCATCCCTTAGCCTAGCCAATTATTTTAGCCTTCACCCTTCACTAGCAAATTGATCACAGCTATGAAGTGAGTATGATCTTGAAAGTCTAATTTGAGTAATAATAATAATTAATGACATTATATACTTGGATTTAGATCACTAGTAATGATTACTTTGTGTTATAATTGTTATTTGAATAAGTTGTAGAGCATGCATTAGCTTTTGACACTTTGCAGCAGCTTCCAGTGATGGTCTGAGTTATATTTGGTCATGTTGACCTGGTTAGACCTAGTTTGACCAAGGTCAACCATAGGACATGAGAGGGTTGGACCTTATGATGATATGGATAGATGATATATGGTCTACGTACACATACATGATGATTCTATGCAACAGCTACAGGGTTATGATGATGATTCATGGTTTACAGCAGTATTTGATCATTTATAGATTATTATTATTTGCCTTGTCCCGGTATATTTGATATATATATTGATCAGGCAGAGACTCATATGGTGTATGAGTACACATTTTGGGTGGATTTGGACCTTCTGAGTCCAATGAGATAGTTTGTTTTTAGTTCCAGGCACTTATAGTGATGATTGAGCCTCAGTAGGCTATCCCAGTGCAGTTTTGGTCTGTCGGAGGCCCTGTCAGAGCAGATGTGATTTTTATCTGGTTGACCTAGGGTGTTGTGCTTGGAGGGGGTGGTCCAGCCACTTGTTGTTACCATATTACCCCCCTCCAGGACACACTGGTGCTCTCACCTTGACAGCACAGGCACTCCAGGAGGCAGTTTGGGGCAGTTTCATGCTTCTCGAGGCATTTCAGGATTGGTAGAAATGGCTATTGAGGAAATCGATTTGGGCTACTGAGGCAATGTTATGGCATGGGATGATCATTGATGATGGATCGATGTCTTCCAGACCTCCTACAGCAGTTTCAGCTTCATCGGGGCCCGCATCCATCACTTATGGCACTTTCTGATGATTTTTGAGGTCTTTTGAGGCCTACGATTTGACCATAGTGGCACGATTTGGTATATTGATGACTATTTTATTATTATTGTGCTATGGGGATTGACCAAGGGTGGATAAAATTACCCCTTGGACCCACCATAAGCTTCTTATTATATTTTGTCATCATGATTTGGTGGGATTCCACTCTTCTAGGGCGATTTTGTCCACTCATATTATATTTTATTAGTGATACATGTATTTTATTGTTGAGCTCATCTCAACCATTGATTAGACATTTGTATCTTTTAATCTTAGCCACTTATTCAAAAAGTGGTTAGGATTTTTATGCCTCTCCTTCCTATTTAAAGGAGAGAGCTTCTCATTGTAAGGGGACTTGTGGCTCTGGATTAATGGAATAGAAAATTATTATTGCATCTATCTCTAGTGTTGTGGTGAATGTTTTTGGTGCTCGTTCATTGGCTCTTCCTTTGCACTGAGTTATTGGAGATCTTGTTTGCCATATCTTTTGTACCACGTTTTTGCATCTATAGGTGGAGGCCGATTTGCTTTGAGGAGGAAATATTGGTAGGGGAAGACTCTCCCTACTTCTTCTTTGGATCTCTTCATTGGTAACAGGGAGTATTACTGTCCCAAGACCTTCTATTCTATGTTATCATTGCATTTTACTTGTATTTCCTCCATACTTGACCTCTCTGATTGAAATTGATTTTCCTTGGATTGATAGGTAGAGGAGGGTGCACTTGTGGGCTAGGGCATCAACTTGGCAAGCAAAATTAACAATCTCTCATTTGACATCTGTGGGAATCTTCCTCAGCATCAAGGAATCTCATTCACATAACTTAGGAATGATCTCAAGGTAATTTCTTTTCATGATCTATCCACTTGTCTAAAACATTTAAAACCCTAATTAATCAAAACCCCCATTTTTACATTTTTTTCAGATCTACTAAGATCTAGTGGATTTTTGGGTAAGATATTTAAAACCCACCTCTATAGTATCCACGACATCTCGGATCTATAGTTTGGTGAGGATTGGCCTCCATTTGACCCTCGTCCCAAGGCATTTAACCTTCTCCAAGCAAGAGCGCACTTCCTAGTTTGGGTTGGTTGACCTAGATCTAGTATGTGGGTAGTTGAGATACCACTTGATTCATGATCTACACATCCAATAACCTACCCCCAGATTGTCACTTTTTTTATTTCTACCTTGTGGGACCTATTCCACATTTTAAGGGATTTAATCCCCATTTTGGACCACTTGGTATCTTCAAACTCAGATCTAGTAAGATCTAGCCATCAAATTGCCGTGAAATTGTAGATCCACGCTCCTACTTGATTAACCTACTCAGATCTAAAGTTTGGATGTCATCGGACTTGTCTTGACCCACTTAACCCACATTTTAGCCTCCTTGGGTAATGTCGCACCACCTTGGAGAAGGGAGTTGTCCCACTTCTAGGACATGGGTACTTGAGATTTCAGTGGATTTGGAATGGGAATAATTCAAAACCTAGGTCTAGTAGGTCACTTTGTCAAATATTGCCTTGGGGATAGCATTCCTTGTTTTAAGGGATTGTGGTCCACCTAGGTCAAACCTAGATCTAGACCTATTCATCCACCAAGACTTTAATTTCCCACTTGTCTCATGCAATAGGAGTCTTTAACCACAAGTTAACCTTACTTTGACTCCATTATCCCAATTCCCAAGGCACTGGTTTCTCTCCAAGTCAATTCGACTTTCCTAGATTGTTGGATTAACTTGTGGTTTGACCTTAGTGTGGTGAACTAAACCCTTTGATGTCATCATGTATCATGATCAAACTTGTCACTTGTACTAATTAGCCCCAATTAAACCCCTAAACTACCTTGCATTGGACACGGTTCCCAAGGTAGTGGATGTTGTCACATTGAACTAGTACATCAATCCTAGATCCTATTTCACAAATCATAAGTCACTCTCACATCAACAATGAACGAAAGCTATACTCATTGAACCCCTCACTTGTCTTGTGACTTCATCCTAAGGTCTAGGATAAACCATACACCTTACTTCACTTAGAATTAACTTGATTTGGTGTCTTGGTTTTGATCTCTCCTGTCGGGAGTAGATTGGGTCTCCCCCTTTGTTGTCTGGGCTCGATAACATAAAGTGAAGGTTGCCTCAATTGGCGTAACAACCATATATTGGAGTTCGATGTGATCGTGGTTGCACCTTTTGAGTTTCCCTTCCCTATTTCCATCCATGAGTGGATACATCCATAGGGGTAACTATAGTTTAGGTGACAACATTTTGGCGCCGTTGCCGGGGAAGGCATAGGCTTACCCTGGTTCGATCTATTATTTAAAAAAAAAAAAAATCTCTCCTCCCTTTCTCTTTGCCTAACAATTTGGTATTGAAGGCATAAGGCTTACCTCGGACAAGATAATAGTCTTTACTCATTCTCTCTTGCATATACAACGACACATATCTTGGTAGAAGAGTTTAAATCTACCTGGCGACTCCCAATCGTGACTCCACTGAGGAGCAAGCTCATTTACATCCTTATAACACGAGAAGTAAAGTAAACTTGGATCAAGTTGAAGGAACCCCAATTACATATCATAAAAGAGATCCTAAAACGCAATCATCTAACTTCTTTGGGAAATTGGTTAACGATTCTGCAAACAGAGCTTCAGGATCCCCTTTGATTAATTCGGTTCCTCTCTCATCCCCTAGTTCAAACTTAAACACAAACTTACGGTGTCCAATGGCTGAAACAAACTCTGGAAACCAGAATGTTCCTCCTCCACAAGCTCCTAGGATTTTTGGAAGAAAGGAAAAACCATCTCCTTTCGACTTTTCCCAAATCCAGGGTGCACCCCATGACATGCCTGAAAAGTATTTTGAAAAGGTTCCCAGATTTGATGGAGTATCTGCTATATCAATTGAAGACCACATTGATAAAGTATGGGAACACATGGAGGCATATGGAGCATCTGAGGAAGATGTGTTCATGAGGGTTCTCCTGGCATCTTTAGAAGGAGATGTTAGGAAGTCGTTTGACAGGTTTCCTGCCTCATCCATTGATGGGTATGATAACTTTGTCCACAAGCTAAATAGTGAGTGGTCTCGAAAGTTAGATGGGAAATTTCTCTTACATCAACTTTTTGACATTAAGAAAAGAGAGAATGAAACAGTCCATGAGTTTAACATAAGATTCGACAAGACTATAGTTGTTATCCCTGAAGAAATTAGACCAAAAGACCAAGCAGTTGTGATTCACTACTTGAATGATTTTGAGGGATGGGTTGGTTATCAGCTAAAGGATAAGAACCCAAATGACTTAAAGACCGCTCAATCAAATGCTAAGATGGCTGAACAAAATGTAGCATCCATGGGGAAACAAAAAAATTTCGATCAATTTACCCCATCCACTTCCAGATGTGACCCTAGACTTCGAAAACCAAAGGAACCTATGAGTATTCCAAAGGAATTGAAGGACACCTTAGAAGTCATGCAATAAATGATGAAGCAATTAACTGTCCTATCAAAGAATGTGGCAAGTTTGAATGACCCTGAGAGACATATAAATCCTTATGGCCCTAAACCTTACTGGAATAATAATAGGAGGCCTGATGGGGATAGGGATAGGCGACAACCTGAGTATCTAGAAAACTCTGAGAAGAAGGAAGTCAATTGGTGTGATGAAAAAGAAGAAGAACCCTCTAACACCGTTGACCATGATGACCAACCAGAAAACATCAACTTTATAAATGACTTATCTTATGATGAAGACTTTGGAATAATTCTTTTAGAAGAAGAGCCTTGGGAGCAAGAAGAAGACATAATAGAAGAACCCAATTCCTCATGTTGTGCCATAGAGCTCCCAAAACCTAAAGAACAACCAAGGTATCGGATTTTATAAACGAGGAAGCACCCCCCAACCTTCTTTCCTTGATAAACATAAAAATATTGATGAAGATAAAAAGGAAGAAGAGGATCTTGCTATGGATGATTATGATCTTAAGATTGATATGAAGAAAGAGTTAATCAAGATAATGTGTAATATCCCTGTCACTGAGTTAATGAAGGTGCCTTCTGTTAGATGCCAAGTAGAGGAATTTTTCGATGGTATTGGCCAAGAGAAAACTCCTGAACCGGTCCTAGAATCATGTCATATCCAAAAGCTTAGTGGAACACAACCTAGTGAAACAGAGAAGGATCCACCAATAAACATCCATTCAGCCATTTATGAAAGAAAGAGCGGTGGTCACTCTCCCTTTTACCTTACCTTGCACATTCAAAACATGCTCCTTCATAATTGTATGTTGGATTCTGGAGCAGCAATGAATGTTATGCCTTTACAAGTTATGAAGGAAATGGGACTTGAGGTGACTAGACCTTATGGAAATGTTTGTGGTATAGATTCCCAACGAGTGCCATCTTATGGTTTGATCAAAAACCTTAGAGCTGATCTTTTTGCATGTTCAGACATTTCTACCATGATGGATGTAGTTGTCATTGACTTACCCCTAGCATATGGAATCTTGTTATCTAGAAAATGGGCAACTGGTCTAGGTGGATACCTTATGATGGATTTATCATTCATTTGTGTTCCCAACCCTGATGGAGCTTTGATTCGGGTTAATAGAGAGCCTTGTTATAATGAGCATGTTGAATCATTCGATGAAGGGCTAAAAAACACATATGGGGATGAATTGTTAAATAATGCCAAAACTAACCTTGTTGAAGATGAGGATGAATTATATGAAGTTGATCAAAATATGTGTATGGTCGTGGAAGATTCTGATTCCTTTTGGGAAGATGAGCAAACAGCTGAAATTGCAAGAACAATCAACGTGGAATTACTTAGAAATGAATTTGCTGAGGAAATAGATGAATTGAGAGAAGACATGAAAATCAACCTCAAGGTCATGGAAAAAACAATGAAATCCTTCAAGAACCTTCTATTGAAAATCATGCACTTGAGGAAGTTAATGATGGCATAAGAGATATAGGAAGAGATGAACATTTGCCTAATGATCAAAGTTTGGAACCAAATATCCCAATAGAAATCCTTCATGGTGAAGAAAATATTGAGAATCCAGTACATGAAGATGAATTTGATGATATTAGGAGGGGAGAGAGAATTCCTTTCATGGTTAGGGAATGGTTTGCCTTGACTGATCACAATAGAGAAAGAGAAAGCCAAGGGCTTGCACCTATTTACCCATGGGAAAACAATCTTGCAACATCTATTAGGGTTGAAACTAACGAAGAGTATGAAGCATCCCATTATTCTGATATAGAAGATTCTCTATCTCATTTATCTCTAGAAGATGGTAGCCTAATTCAAGTTCATGATAACTCTCTAAGTTGGGAAGAGGATGCCTTAATCAATGATGCACTTGAAGGAGATTTTAATCTAAATAACCTTGCTATTTTGCAAATTCCTTCAGAACCTCAAAGCCACGTTTTATCTGCATATCCTCATGTCCCTAATTTTCTTCTACCATCTGAGTCATCTAGTCATCATACTCATGATCTTTCTCACATTCCTAGTTCATCTACATTTCATCCTGAGTCAGTTTCTACTAGATTGGAAAACATGGTCATTCTCATTCCTTCAGGGGAAGGTTCTAGTCATAACACTGTCATATCTCATGAGCCACTTCCCTTGGAAGAACATAGAGATTTCTGGACTGTAGGTGAAGTTGTTTAGAAAGTTGTATCTCCCCATGAGGAAGAGTCAAACGAAGTAGTCCAAGAAACAAGAAGAGGAGTTAGGGAGGTCCTTGTTGGTAGAATTGATATTTCCTTAGATGGTGGTCCACCCAGAGTTGATGTAGTTCCTTCTAGGAGGAGCTCAAGGATTGTCACACCTCAACCGCAAAACCCTACTGAAATCCAGCCCAGGCGTATTCGTAATATTGGAGTAATTCCTGAGTCTGTCAATAGAAATAGGTTTCATCCAGGAAGTCAAGTCATCATTCCCAACCATTTGTTGCATATAATATCGGGACAAGCTGATGACTTGTGGGTTGGACCTTTTGCAGTAGAGCAATGCATTGATGGCATGTGCTTTCTGACCACTGGTAGTGGACGACTCATTTTATATCCTATAAATGAGAGGGACTTAAGGGATCACATCCCTGATCCCACATAGTTGGGATCTCTCTGCTTGCATTGCCTGGTAGATTAGAGTAGGTAGGAAACCAAATAAGCCTACTTGGGCAGTAGTTAGTCTTTTCAGCCATTGAGTCTGGCACCTTTCTGTTTGTTTTTGTTTTTAAGCTCCTAGTTTAATTGAGTACCTGTCACTTTTCTTTTTCCTGCACAATAAATTTCAAATTTTGCAAATTAGTTTAGTAGTTTAATTTACTTTCTGCATTTATATTTCATGCATATATATTTCTGACATAGAATAGATTTTATTTCAGTTGGTTTTATATTTTTCCCACACATGCGGCATGAGGTATTTTTGATGTTTGTGAATGCAGAAATAGGTTGCAAAAATAAAAGCTGGAAGCAAAATGGTAGAGTGCTGGATTGTGGATTCGAGTAGCAGAGTTCGAGGACCAGAGATTCTGAGGATCTCAAGCACTCCATTCAGCAGAGCACTTGTCCCAGCCGGAGCCAGATGTTATCACATATATAGTAGCAGGGCTACCATACATTATTTTTCTGATTCCAGTACACTATTCAACTAGTTCCCTTACATTTGAGATGCTGAGATGAGCATCTATATTGGATCACTATCAGATTGTGGACAGCAGTTGTATTCCCCATGCCATGGCTGAGTCTCAGGACACTCAGAGAGATGACCGATCTAGCCATTATACCATTGGTACAGAGCAGTCGGTAGTGCCCAGAGTTACATCAGCAATTTCAGAGGACAGATGATGGTACAGGTTCAGGAGCATTCAGGTATATGAATCGGCAAGTATATCAGTGTGTTATGGTTATATTGCTTTTATAATTATTCTTATAGCATGTCTTAGCACTTAGTGTCATGATCTGGTGATCATATAGATATGTGGACCTGGTTGATCTTATTATATATATTATATTGTCCCTACTCAGACTAAGAAGTTCACTATTCATACTCATCGGTTTAGCCCTCCTTAGGGAGAATAGAGGTGATCATTCCACCATGCCTTGGCTTGCTAGTGTCGGCTCCATTATTCATTGTCTTCATCCATCCATTGCCTACCTTTTAGTTTATCACCCTGACTTACTACTTGACTAGTGACATGGAGGATCTTTTCCCCACTGTGGCCTCTGTATTGGATGAGCTTCCCTGTTTCTTGTGTCTTGTCTCTGAGTTGGTGACAAAAATTGCCTATGGTGAGTTGGATTTCCTTGTGAATTCCCCCTAGTCACTAAAGTTGTGTTGGCTAAACCTAAAACTTTTAGTGCTGCCATGAATACAAAGTCTGGAAAAAATGAAATGCTATATCTTGTATGAAAATCCCATTCATGCAATGTGTTTCTAAACACACATGAATGAAAGGCATGCCAAATGAAAATGGCCATGAAAATAAAATGTTATATCTCTTGGAAATGTAAATACCTAGGTAAACAAGCTGTCCATGACACACCTAGAAGTGCTCAGGTAAACAAGTGCCTTAAAAATACACCTACAGCAGAAAACCTAAAATAAATAAAAATCTATGCAATGTGTTTATAAACACACATAGACCAAGGCTATGAAAACTTCAGGCCCAAAAAGCAATGGAGCTTAAATGCTATATCAAAACAATTGCTGGCCTTATTTGTATTATGGATTGTGCACATCTATTAAAGGTGAATAAACCCTCTTTGAACAACTCATCCATTTGTGAGACACCGCCATTCCCTGTGTTGTTGCTCATTCAGTATATACTATGGTGTGTATTCCCTTTCCCTTTGCCAAAGTATCACAAAGTTAAGTCAGCCAAGTCATCCCTTAGCCTAGCCAGTTATTTTAGCCTTCACCCTTCACTAGCAAATTGATCACAACTATGAAGTGAGTATGATCTTGAAAGTCTAATCTGAGTAATAATAATAATTAATGACATTATATATTTGGATTTAGATCACCAGTAATGATTACCTTGTGTTGTAATTGTTATTTGAATAAGTGTTAGAGCATGCATTAACTTTTGACACTTTGCAGCAGCTTCCAGTGATGGTCTGAGTTATATTTGGTCGTGTTGACCTGGTTAGACCTAGTTTGACCAAGGTCAACCATAGGACATGAGATGGTTGGACCTTATGATGATATGGATAGATGATATATGGTCTATGTAAACATACATGATGATTCTATGCAGCAGCTACAGGTTTATGATGATGATTCATGGTTTACAGCAATATTTGATCATTTACAGATTATTATTATTTGCCTTGTCCCGGTATATTTGATATATATATTGATCAGGCAAAGACTCATATGGTGTATGAGTACACATTTTGGATGGATTTGGACCTTCTGAGTCCAATGAGATAGTTTGTTTTCTGTTTTGGGCACTGACAGTGATGATTGAGCCTTAGTAGGCTATCCCAGTGCAGTTTTGGTCTATTGGAGGCCCTGTCAGAGCAGATGTGATTTTTATCCGGTTGACCTAGGGCGCTGTGCTTGGAGGGGGTGGTCCAGCCACTTTTTTTTACCATATTAGCCCCCTCCTGGACACACTGGTGCCCTCACCTTGACAACGCAGGCACTCCAGGAGGCAGTTTGGGGCAGTTTCACACTTCCCGAGGCATTTCAGGATTGGTAGAAATGGCTATCAAGGAAATCGATTTGGGCTACTGAGGCAATGTTATGGCATGGGATGATTAGTGATGATGGATCGATGTCTTCCACACCTCCTCCAGCAGTTTCAGCTTCATCGGGGCCCGCATCCATCACTTATGGCACTTTCTGATGATTTTTTAGGTCTTTTGAGGCCTACGATTTGAGCATAGAGGCACGATTTGGTATATTGATGACTATTTTATTATTATTGTGCTATGGGGATTGACCAAGGGTGGATAAAATTACCGCTTGGACCCACCATAAGCTTCTTATTATATTTTTCATCATGATTTGGTGGGATTCCCCTCTTCTAGGGCGATTTTGTCCACTCATATTATATTTTATTAGTGATCCATGTATTTTATTGTTGAGCCCATCTCAACCATTGATTAGACATTTGTATCTTTTAATATTAGCCACTCATTCAAAAAGTGGTTAGGATTTTGATGCCTCTCCTTCCTATTTAAAGGAGAGAGCTTCTCATTGTAAGGGGACTTGTGGCTCTGGATTATTGGAATAGAAAATTATTATTGCATCTATCTCCAGTGTTGTGGTGAATGTTTTTGGTGTTCGTTCGTTGGTTGTTCCTTTGCACTGAGTTATTGGAGATCTTGTTTGCCATATCTTTTGTACCACGTTTTTGCATCTACAGGTGGAGGCCGATTTGCTTTGAGGAGGAAGTATTGGTAGGGGAAGACTCTCCCTACTTCTTCTTTGGATCTCTTCGTTGGTAACAGGGAGTATTACTGTCCCATTACTTTCTATTCTATGTTATCATTGCATTTTACTTGTATTTCCTCCATACTTGACCTCTGTGATTGAAATCGATTTTCCTTGGATTGACAGGTAGAGGAGGGCGCACTTGTGGGCTAGGGCATCAACTTGGCAAGCAAAATCAACAATCTTGCATTTGATCTCTACGGGAATATTCCTCAACATCAAGGCATCTCATTCACATCACTCAGGTATGATCTCAAGGTAATATCTCTCCATGATCTATCCACTTGTCTAAAACATTTAAAACCCTAATTAATCAAAACCCCCATTTTTACATTTTTTCAGATCTACTAAGATCTAGTGGCTTTTTGGGTAAGATATTTAAAACCCACCTCTATAGTATCCACGGCATCCCGGATCTATAGTTTGGTGAGGATCGGCCTCCATTTGACCCTCTTCCCAAGGCATTTAGCCTTCTTTAAGCAAGGGCGCTCTTCCTAGTTTGGGTTGGTTGACCTAGATCTAGTATGTGGGTAGTTGAGATTCCACTTCATTCATGATCTACACATCCAATAACCTACCCCTAGATTGTCACTTTTCTGATTTCTACCTTGTGGGCCCTATTCCGCATTTTAAGGGATTTAATCCCCATTTTTGACCACTTGGTATCTTCAAACTCAGATCTAGTAAGATCTAGCCATTGGATTGCCGTGAAATTGTAGATCCACACTCCTACTTGATTAACCTACCCGGATCTAAAGTTTGGATGCCATCAGACTTGTCTTGACCCAGTTAACCCACATTTTAGCCTCCTTGGGTAAAGTCGCACCACCTTGGAGAAGGGATTTGTCCCACTTCTAGGACGTGGGTTCTTGAGATTTCAGTGGATTTGGAATGGGAATAATTCAAAACCTAGGTCTAGTAGGTCACTTTGTCAAATCTTGCCTTGGGGATAGCATTCCTTGTTTTAAGGGATTGTGGTCCACCTAGGTCAAACCTAGATCTAGACCTATTCATCCACCAAGACTTTAATTGCCCACTTGTCTCATGCAATAGGAGTCCTTAACCACAAGTTAACCTTACTTTGACTCCATTATCCCAATTCCCAAGGCACTGGTTTCTCTCCAAGTCAATTCGACTTTCCTAGATTGTTGGATTAACTTGTGGTTTGACCTTAGTGTGGTGAACTAAACCCTTTGATGTCATCATGTATCATGATCAAGCTTGTCACTTGTACTAGTTAGCCCCAATTCAACCCCTAAACTACCTTGCGTTGGACATGGTTCCCAAGGCAGTGGATGTTGTCACATTGAACTAGTACATCAATCCTGGATCTTATTTCACAAATCATAAGTCACTCTCACATCAACAATGAACCAAAGCTATACTCATTGAACCCCTCACTTGTCTTGTGACTTCATCCTAAGGTCTAGGATAAACCATACACCTTACTTCACTTAGAATTAACTTGATTTGGTGTCTTGGTTTTGATCTCTCCTGTCTTGAGTAGATCGGGTCTCCCCCTTTGTTGTCTGGGCTAGATAACATAAAGTGAAGGTTGCCTCGACTGGTGTGACAACCATATAATGGAGTTCGAGGTGATCGTGGTTGCACCTTTTGAGTTTCCCTTCCTTATTGCCATCCATGAGTGGATACATCCATAGGGGTAACTACAGTTTAGGTGACAACATGTCCCTAAGGAGAGGCAGGAGGCTTGACCTCCTTAGTTATGACCTCTCTATAACGCATAACCAGTCTAGCTACTTTACGTAGTAACCTAATTCATGCAGGGGGCACACCCACTACATGTTCCTGCATATCCATATGCATGCGCTCTATCCAATATGTAGAAATGTCATGAGTAAACTGGTTCATCTTTCCCTCAATGGTTCTAAGCATGGCCTCTGCTCTGTCCAGCTCCACTGGTTGTATGAACACTCTAGGGTGTCCGGATGGCCTCACTAGTCCAACATCTGCATCAAGTAGGTTGTTAGTACTTAAAATCACCAAAATATACATGTACATATTTATAACAAAATTCATAAAAATTTAATAAGGTCAAAATGAAAATTGTTACCTATGTTTCCCCAAGCTGCTCCTTGAGGAAGCATGAGTTCCATATCACCTCGAAAATCCAACCCAGTGTAGGGAAAGTGCTCAAGTGTGGGAACCTGCAGGAACCACCACACTAAGAATTCATCATCATCGTAAGAAGTAGGGGTGTCTCCACTTCCCTGTCGTAAAAACACCTCACCTGAATGAGTCATCTTGGGCTCACTATGGTCAATAGGTGGAAGGGAAACCTTGGGGATTAAACCTAGAGTTCTGTTGAAGAAGAAGGTGCATAAGATAGTCCCATATTTGAAATTCTTCTTCTTTCCCGTCTTACACTTAGTGAGTTGGTGCTTGATGTTCAACAACATGCCAGTGCACAGGTCAAATATCACATTTCGCAAGCATTCTACACCAATTTCCATATAACTACGAGAAGCCAAGTGTTGAGTGGCACTCCCACCCACTCGGTTGATGGTACTGAAAATGACTTTCAATGGAAAGCTTTATATATGCCCAAATGGCACTTGAGTGCCACTTGTTTCTACTCCAACTGTGCAATAAGTGTTTATGTAGCCTTGCACTGATTGGGCTCCAACTCCACGAAAAGTTCCCTTGAGGTTAAAAACCTCTCCTCAATGGGACAATCCAGTGATAAAATAAATGTCATCTACTGTGAGCTCTAGTGTCTCACCTTGGAGGTTGAACACTCCCTGATCCGGATCCCATAAATGCACTAAGTTCCCAAGCAAACAGGGTTGATCCCTCATATTTGACGTGCGAAATAAGTTTAAAACACTGCACTAGAATAAGGCCTTAAGAGTCAATGGATCTCACATATCCTCTATATCCATTGCCTCATGCTCCCTTTCCCTCCATGTGAGCACCATATATGCAAGTTACCCAATGAAATGAGTGAGTATTGACTTTTTTATTTTAAACTGCGCCACCCGTGGATTTCTTTTAGTATAGTGGCAACCGAACTACGAGTGAAGAACTCTTCACTTGCGGGTTTTCATTCAACCCGCTAGTGTAACCTTGTTCACCCATGGGTGTGAAGAGATAAATTTAGAAGTTAATTAAAAACTCAAGAATTCACCAAAAACCATAAAAATTACATGAAAAATGCAGAGGAGAGAGTAAGGAACTACCTGCAACTGATGGAATTCAAAATCATCCACCAGATTGGTCATAGGAAATGATTGAACTTATAGGGCTCTTTTCTCTTTGGAATGGTAAAATGGTAAAATGACTTGGTTTTTACCTCTTTTCATTATTTTTGGTAATTATCTTTTATTTTTATTTTTATCCACTTTATATAGTTTAGTATACTTTTTATGTCATATTTTTCCATTATGACCACTAACGAAGGTGTTTCAACTAGGTCATTAAATGAAAAGGTGATTTCTATAAGGTTTTGTACACATTGGTACTTTTAAAAGGTTTGTTACTCATCGCATTATGGTTAGGTTATCATTGCACATTCCATTGCATACCTTACCATCTTTTTATGCCTTAGGACCCCCTTTTTTCACCATGTACTGCGACATTAACCTTCCATTTTCCCACTATCATCGTTGCTCTTCCATGTTTAGGACCTACCCTACATGGGCTACCCTAGATAGTACACCATGCCATATTTGATTCCCATGCTATCAATCTCCCTTTCGGGAGATTTCTTAGTATATTGTGATCCGCAAATCATCATTGTATAATTTATACTTATTTTCCTAGCCACCTTTTATAAAGCTTTTGTTCATATGGAGTTTTCTCTAAGCTCTTGTTAGATTGATTAAAATTGACAAGATAGCTGAGTACACTTGTCCACTTCAGAATCGTTAAAGGACTTGAAAGGGCATCCGCTTATGTTTAAGTTTAACCCTTTTCCAGACCTTTGTGGATTATTTTATGAAAATGGAATACTCTAGTTCACTGTGACTAGAAGAGTTCTCTCTTGTATCATTTTACACTTTTTTGGGAGAGGAGACTAACTCTACGAAAAAGTAGCCCTTGGATTCTCATTTACGATCTTTATACTCTCTAAATATTAAATACCTACGAGCATATACAAACTCAGGCCCGACATAAAATCCACAAGTAGGTTTATGGAGTTATTGTTTAAGTCTTTTAGACTCCTTAATATGAAAACACCGATGAGCATGAACAGATCCGAGCTCGATATTAAAATCCATGTGATCCATTCCAGTAGTTGGCATTATTGTCGAATGCTAACATTAACTGTGACAACTCATCGACGTCAATACAACTTCGACAAGTTTCGACTTTGACATGACTTCAACATGCTCAGTAACTTCGACAAGTTCAGCGACCTCAAACAGTTTCGTGACATCGACATGCAGGGTCGACCTGCGACTTGCGACTGTCGAGATATGTCATATTGTCTCTTTGTCTTCTAGTCGACTGTAATATCTAAAATTCCGAACCGTTATAACTTCTCTTGTAATTGAACGTAATGGGAAGGAACCCAAGTGTCTCAGCATTCTCTATATAAGCATGTAAAATATTGTAACATACATCTTATCTTTGACTCATTAAGTAATAAAGAAGATCAATTTGCATTCCCGCATATTTTTCTATGTGTAGTTGTGTTTATCTACGTACTGTATTCCTTCTCTGCTTATTTTATTTCTTATGCTTCTGCCATAGTAGACCCGACTCATTCAGTCAAACTATTTTCCCCCTCGCGCACCTGGGCGCATGCGAATAATTGGTATTAGAGCATACTCAATCAGAGCACATCAGCTTTGTTCACGCTTAAGTTTTGCGTATACACTTCCATCGAAGTTACCTGACTTATTCCTGTTAAAAAATGCTCGCAATCTTAGCAATCCAAGCAGACACTACCTCCAGAGATGGAAAAAGAAACAAACGATAGACATGCAACCAACAAGACAACACAACTTATTGATCAAGCATTAGCTCGATAATGGACTAAAATGTTCTCCCAGTTCAATGATATTCTCGTGCGATTTGCTTCGACATCTAGAGGATTTCTGACGAGATCTAAATCTGACAAAATCAACCCCTTCAAAGTGCAAATGAATTTCGACATACCGAATCTAGAAGGTAAGATTGAAGTGGAATCGCATCTTTTTGGTTTCGACATACCGATATTTGATATTTCAGAAACACTGAGACCCCATCAACACATGTGATAAATTTTTCAAATACATCCGAAAGGAATTTTACCCACCAAAATACCTTGAATAGCAGTATAAGAAGTGGCAGCAGCTAAGGCAATACAAAGACCAATCAATACAGAGTTACACTGATGAGTTCTATCAACTCATGGATAGACTTGGCAATCAAGAAGAAGAGAAATTACTTGTTCTAAAGTACGTCAGCAGATCATCCGAGTACATTCAGAAGGAGATGAAATTTATGACTGTCAATATGCTCGTAGATGCACTCCACTATGCCAGCAAAGTTGAAACTAAGCAGAAAGGAAAAGCACGCTTCACGACAAATCCTACGTCAGAATGACCACCCAACAAGAAGGCACCAACCGACTTCGACAACTCAAAATCTTCTCAGCCGACACCGCCAAATTTAGATCACGGACAAAAGCCTTTTCAGAAAAGTGAATGTAGCAAATAACCCCCTACCGGGAAATGGTGTGATTACCGCCACTCATCTTGGTATGATACGTTTGAATGCAAAGGTTGGAAGACATTTTTGGAAAAAGTGTTGACATCTGACACGTTCGACAAGATGGTGGAAGAATCTGACCCAGATGCAACAACCCTTTTGACATTGACATTGACCACTCAAGTAGCCTCAACTATTGTTGATGAGGAGGAACGAGAGCGCATGTTCCATACACGGATATGGGTTCAGATTAATCCATTACATCTAATTGTGGATAATGGTATCCAGAAGAACTTCATTTCTAAAGATCTTGTGAAGAAACTAGTTCTTGTCACCACTCTGCATCCTCAGCCTTACAAGATCAGTTGGATGAAGGATGGACAAGAACTATGGATCACCTGATAATGCAAACTCGCCTACTTCATAAAACCTTTTGAAGATGAGGTACTCTGCGATGTGGCACCACTCTCTATAACAGACGCCTTGTTTGGGAAACCTTACTTATGGGATTGCAATTGAAGTTACCAGTCACAACCTCAGAAGGTAATTGTCAAAATCCGAAATCGATGGTACAGAATATTAGAGATATGACCTACACCAACGGTCTCAATGATATCTATTAAGAAAACGAAGAAGCTCATCAAGCATGCTCAGAAGTTTGCATTGATTATGATCAAACCAAAACATTCTAGGAATACTACAACAACAAGTCGACTCACCGACCAGTGCAACTCCCGACATAAGTAGTTGATTGACAATTTTCTTGATGAGTATTGCAGTTTATTCCAAGAGTCGGACGGAGTACCTATACATTTCCAGGTAAAACACTCCATTGAACTTGCTCCTAGTTCTTCTTTTCCTAACACATATGTTTACAGAAGATCCATTTTCGAAAATGAAGAGATTCGTAGACAAATCCAAGATTTGATCGATAAAGGTCATAGCTAACCCAACTCCTTTCCTTGTGGAAGTTGAGTCATCCTCATTCCAAATAAAGATGGGACTTGTTGCATGTGCATCGACTATTGGGCCCTCAATAAAATTTCGGTAAAGAATTGCTACCCTCTATCGTGGATAGACGAGCTCATCGACTGTCTGAAAGGTGCCCAATTCTTTACTAGGCTAGACCTCAAGTTGGGATATCATCAGTTTCCAATCGAGCCCGCAAATGTATGGAAAACTACTTTCAAAACCGAGGAAGGATTATTTGAAGGGTCAGTCATGCCTTTCGGCCTAACCAATGCACCTGTGACCTTCATGCGATACATGGATAACACTCTTCGACCTTTCATCGGCAAATGTGTCATCTTCTACCTTGATGACATATTGATGTGAAGATGCTCACAGTAGATCCAAAGAGCTGATGTAAACCTCACAATGAAAGAATTTAGGAATAACATAAGAAGAATAGAGCAGCGGAACATAGATCCAATGGAGCTCAAATAGAGGCAGAGTAATCACACATGTTACATTATTCTGAATAGTAAAACAATAATTATACAATGCTCAGGATTCAAATACACTAGGTGTGATTCGAATTAGCTTGCATGGATAGATCCAAAATCAGTGGAGTGTCATCAAAGCATAACTAGGAGTCCACCTCATCATTAGTGAAGTCATCAATGAACAAGTAATGATCAACCAGGAGTCAAACTGTGTCTAACTGAGTGTGGTAGATGTAACTGGCACATGGAAGCACTAATTTAGTGAAGGAGGCTCAATGGAGGACGCAGATGGAGCTAACTGGAGTCGGAATAGGCTATCAATTCACACTGGAAGTCCATCAGAGTGATAAGGTCAGTTAAGAGTGAGTCAAGCCTAAAATCAAGGGGAGAACTCAGTTAACTAAAGATAACTGAACTGGTAGGTGAAGAAGTGCACCTATCTCATGCAGTAGGTGAAAGGCGGGCACACTAAGCTCTAGGAGGGCTAAAAATGATCAGTGAGAAGCTCCTGGGGGCTGGCCAACTGAGGGATAGGTGTGGGACTGATGACTGGGATGCATGCAATTGTATGCATGCATGTCGAATGCATGCTGCATGCAAAGATGCATGCAAGACTGAAAATGAAAATAATTGAAATGCTGGTAGGACTAGGATGGAGTATAGGAGTATCCTAACACCCCCCCTTAATCCATCCTAGGCCCTGGTAACTAGGACCAAAGGTCACCCATACAATCAAATAAATGACAGAAAAATAAAGAAATGTCCATAAACTGAGGAAATGGGGAAAACCTCATGGGAAAAATACCCCCCCTCAAAAGAACAGTAAATAACACAAAGAATCATCATACTAAGCAAAAAATAAAGAAGCTTTCATCAGTGAAAACTTTTGCAAAAAACTTGGCAAGCTAATCCCATGTAGGATGTGAAAATAGGTGCTAGATCTGGATCTAGTCTTTTGATGTGCCTTACACTGTGTAGAGGATGTATTGGACGAAGCAAGTCTCTCAGGAATTCTTTCTGCAACAGGAATGAATGGAACATGAGGAGTCTTCCCAAGGGATGGAATAGAGAACCCCATCATCATGTTGCATCTCTCATGGAGAGGTAGATGGAATCATGCAGGTTTGGCATGATGCTGAAGTCTGGAAGTTCTGTCAACAGATGAATCCTCAACTGTGTTCTCAGTAGTTGCAAGGACTGTGTGATCCCATATTGGCCTTGAATCTAGATTAAGAACATGTGCTGGTTTTGGATCTGAATCTTCTTGAACTTTGATCTCAACATCAAGATCTTGTTCTATGTCTTCATCAGAAGAAGATTCACTCGAATCTTCATCAGATCTGAGGAAGTAGGAAAAGAGAAGGGTAGAAAATGAGAGAACTCATATGCCTTGGAGGAATGATTTGCAAACCCTTTCGCTATAGTCTTCCCAATAAAGATCTTTGTAATCTCAACTATGTCGGGACCAAAAGTCACCTCCTTAGGTGATCCAGTGTGAGTCATCTGATATACAGATAACAATTTTGTTGTCAAGGAGGGAACAAATAGAACATTCTTGAACTTGCCATGATCCATATGTATTGTACCCAATCCTTTGGCAGAAATATCAGAGTTGTCTCCCATGTGAATAGTAGGCCCATCTTTGAGATCTAGAGAAGAAAATGATTCTTCAGAGGAAACCATGTGTTTGGAGGCTCCAGAATCTATGAGGAGGGCCTATGATTTTGAAAAACCATCCATCAATGCATGACAATCCTCGTGACCATCAAATCCACTTCCAGAATTAGACATCTTTGCATCTTTTGGAATAGCAATTTTGTTCTGCTCAAGAAGCTTGGTTAGTAGGTCTATTTTTTTGTGCATGCAAGCTTTCTCAGGATGGTTTCCTCTCTTGTATTAGGGACATGTAGATCTCTTATCTTTTTTCTTCTTTGATATGGAGGCTCCTTTTGATGGACTTGACTTATTATTCAGCTTGGATTTAGATGACTTCTTAACTTTGTCTTTTTGCCTCCCTTTTACATTCGTCCCACTTGCTTCTCCAGCTAGAAGAGCTAGATCTTTGGAGGCCTTGATGGCACCCATTTGAATCAATTTGTCCTCTTCTTGAATGAGAGCTTCAGTGAAGACTTCTAACATTGGAAACTTCCATCCAGGGATTGACATTCGTCCAGAAAGGAAGGTAGATACAAAGACGAAAAACTGAGATCCTAGTTTGCTCAGAATGGAGAGCACCAATTGTTCATCAATTTTAGTGATGCCACAACGCTTGCATTGGAAAACCAAGTTCTTAAATTTTGAGAAGAATTCTTGAATGCTCTCAAAATTGCTAGTTTGTAGGGAAACTAATTCATTTTCGAGAATGTGACCTGTTAGCCCATCTTGTTTGCCAAAAAGACTCTCCAATTTTGTCCATAATGTATTTGGAGACTTCAATCCTTCAACATGAAACAATAGATCTCTAGACATATGAGTTCACCTCATCATCAGTGAAGTCATCAATGCACAAGTAGTGATCAACCAAGAGTCAAACTGGGTCTAACTAAGTGTGGTAGATGTAACTGGCACATGGAAGCACTAATGTAGTGAAGGACGCTCAGTGGAGGACACAGATGGATCTAACTCGAGTTAGAATAGGCTATCTAGTCACACTGGAGGTCCATCAGAGTGATAAGGTCAGTTAAGAGTGAGTCAAGCCTAAAATCAAGGAGAGAACTCAGTTAACTGAAATAACTAGACTGGTAGGTGAAGAAGTGCACCTATCTCATGCAGTAGGTGAAAGGAGGGCGCACTAAGCTCTAGGAGGGCTAAAACTAATCAGTGAGAAGCTCCTGGGGGTTGGCCAACTAAGGGCTAGGTGTGGGACTGATGACTAGGATGCATGCAATTGCATGTATGCATGCAAAGATGCATGCAAGACTGAAAATGAAAATAACTGAAATGCTGGTAGGACTAGGATGGAGTATAGGAATATCCTAACAATTGATTTTCAGTCGATCATGGGAAGAACATGTCGGATAGCTTCGACAAGTCCTCGACACTCTCTAGCAACATCAACTTTAGTTGAACATGGACAAGTGAACCTTTGCGATGACCAACATCAAATATTTGGGGTATGTAATTGACTTTGTAGGCATTCACGTCGATCCATAGAAAGTACAAATCCTCAAAGATTGGGCCATTCCTCTTGAAAAGCATTCAAGAACTAAGAGGTTTTATTGGTTTGGAGAATTTTAATTGACCATTCATACTCGCCTTCAGTCACCTAGCCTGTCCCTTGCATAAGTTGATGAAGGGAAATGGGAAAAATGCATTCAAATGGACACCAACACAACACGCAGCTTTTGAACAGCTCAAACACAAGCTCTGCATTGCAGTAGTACGTGTGTTACCTGATTTGCACCATCCCTTTGATATTGAGATGTACGCATTGGACTATGCCTTGGGCGCAGTGATCACTCAGTCTTGTCATTGTTGGAATATTCACACCATAATTTTTGTAATTTGCATGCCTACATGCATTTGCATGCCACTGCATGCATCCAGTCATCATCATGATTGTCTCCCTAGCACCTAGAGCTTGGTTCTAGCTCTCTAGAGCATGTCTTTATCCCCCATTTGGCCTCCTACCTACCTAATGCATTGTCCTTGACTTTTCTGCATGGCAAGTGCGCCTTTCCCACCTACCACAACCAGTTTGGGCACCTTTGCTCACCTACCACTAGTTATCGCTAAGTTAGGGCGCCTTTTCTCACCTACCGGTAGTTATCACTCAGTTAGTGCATTGATTGAGTAGTTGTTCCACTAATTTCTCATGCTGATTGCTTGTAGATTCTAGTTAGCTAGTTCTGGAGTTCCACTTGACTATTTGATAGCCTCATGTGCCCCCCTTGGAGTCTCCATTCCCTGATTTATGCCTAGATGGTTCTGTTAGACTCAGTTGGACACACTTGACTGGATCTTACCATTTATGACTGATACTATCGATTAGATGATGTCTCCATTGTTATCCAAGATAAACTCTGAGCTCAAATTCAAATGCCCTACTTGGCTAATTCGAATCCTATATGAAGCTCCTTTACAGTTCATTGTACTACACACTTTTACATTCATTATTCATTGTATGATACTGATTCCTGTCTATTATTCTGTGTTTATGAGTGATCATTGAGTGTCTCATTCTCTTCTTATTTGCAACATTCTTGAGAGTTTGATTGTGAGTTTGTTACAGTTGCTATATCCCCTGGAGATTATCACATGGTATAAGAGTAGTCAGCAGCTATTGGAATTGCAACCATTGCAGCAGCAACAATTGCAGCATTTATTTGAGCAGCTATCTTTCACTTGAGCACTAGAAGCCTCTGAGTTTCCACAACAAATCCTAGTGCTATTACTTGAATTCATTGGAGAAATCCATTGAGGTCTATCTAGGTGTGAAGGACTTAGTCTATGTGCTGAGTGTTCAAAAGGTAGTGTTTAGTCAAAGTGTAGCATTCTCCATCAACAAAAACTCTTCTTGCTTTGTAGGTCTATTCACCCATTTAGAATCTTCTTCAACTATTCAAATTTCTCTGTTCAAATGGATCTAAAGCTCACATCTTCCAACTATGTTTAGTGGAAAACCAAGATGGCTCTCTTCATGAGATCCAAGAGATTTACCCAAATACTCAAGGGAAAGATGGTAGAACCTATCAGTGTAGTTGAAAAGTCCAAGTACTTGGATAGGCTTGATGAAGGAGTTGGTCTCCTCCTCTCAATTTTCTAAATATCTTCACTTCCATGTCATCGATCTTACATATCCTAAAGAGTTTTGGGACAAGCTCGAATCCCTTTTTGGACATGAAGATGATATGAAAGGACACAAATTGGAGAATGAACTCATATGTTTGATTCCTGATAGCTTCGAATCTATCAATGCCTTCCTCACCAAGTTCAAAAGCTTGATATCACAGTTGAAAATATATGAGATAGTGAAAGAAGACAAGCAACTTATACTTGCCATTCTCTCAAAGTTGGGGCCAAACTTCTCAGTTTTTTTCTCTACTTTCCAGTCAGCTAAGTTGTCTATTCCAAGATGGAAGTTTCCCTCACTTGATGACTTCATCCAATCTCTTACTCAAGAGGAAGAGAAATTGATCTCTATGGGAATGATCAAACCCAAATTGGATTCAGCTCTTATAGCTACAGAGAGAGCGAATGGTAAAGGCAAGCAAAATATTTCTAACAAGAGATCGAATGATACAAGGCCTACAGATAGTCCATACCAATTAGATGAGGTTTCAAACTCAAGGAAGACCAAGCATTCTCAGAAGGAAAAATCAAAATGCACTTATTGTCATAGATGGTTCCATCCTGAGAGTTCTTGCATGAGGAAGACCATAGATTTGATGGCTCAGTTACTTGAGAAGAACAATCTTCCTGTACTAGCATGTGCAAGGAAGAAAGATCTTGATACTGAATCTTCTAGATCCAAAGGAAAAGAAAGATGTCATGCTCTCATAGAAAGTGCATCAACTGATTCTTCTTTCATCATATATTTAGGAGCATCAAGCCACATGGCTTCCTCCAAAGATCTCTTCTCTAGTTTTGAAAGCTCTATTGGCCCTTCCATCAGTTTGGGAAATGATTCAAAAGTCTCCTCTCAGGGAATTGGAAGACTTGATCTTGACCATGGTTACTTTTCTGATGTGCTTTATGTTCCTTCTCTTACAACTAATGTCCTTTCAGTGTATCAAATGAATCATACTAGAGAGCCCAAAAGAGTGATCTTTACTCCATATGAAGTTGAGGTACAACACATGCTTTCAGGGGAAATCATTACAAAAGGAGTTGCAAATCATGAGATAAAACTCTATGAGTTTTCACACTTCTTGCCTCTCTCAAAGGAGTCTGCTCTTCACTCTCATACTCATGAAGAGAGTAGACTATCTAATCTCAACTACAAACTAGCTTAGAATGTGGTTGATGGTCTTCTAAGTGGAAAGTTTGCTCATGGAACCTTTAAAGGTTACCTAAAGGGAAAAGATACACCAAAATAGATTGAGAAAAAGAGGACTCTTGAAGAAGTGTAAATGCTAGATCAAGATCCACAAGAACCTGAAGATCTAGCACCTATTTGTCTAACTCCTATTTCAATACGGGCCTCCACTACTGCATCCTCCTTTGATCTTAGTGAAGATCCGTCATCATCGATTCCTAGTTCTTCTATTGATTACAGTCATAATGGTTCAAATGAGGACTACATGCATATTCTGGAGCAGTTTCATGACATCAACTCTTTTGGATATGTTCCTCCTTCGAGCAATGATCCAATTTTACTTGCTTCTTCTCATGAGATTTCAGATTCGGAGTTTGCATGTGATGATGATCCAATTCTACTTGCTTCTTCACATGATATTTTAGATTCATATTTTGGATGTGATGATGCATCTTCACATGATATTTCATATTCAGAATCTAAAGATGGAGATGATGACAAGAGAATGCTAGACCCAGATCCACAAGAACCTGAAGGTCTAGCAACTGTTGATGAAGATGAGAAAGTGGAAGATCCATATCCACAAGAACCTGAAGATCTCTCACCTGATATTCCTCCTCTTCCTCGATGGGAAACCACTACACTCCGATCTTTCGATGATTTGGTTGGTGATCCACATGATAATAGAAGAACCAGATCAGATTTTCAGAATCGAAGGTTTCATCCTTCTCACATTGTTGATCCATTTCAGATCGATCGATCCTTCTTCGAAAAGGAAGGATACTTACCTCCTTCAGGGGTGAGAGATGATATGCTTCATTAGCACCCTTCAGTCTATTTTGAGGGAGGGATTTCTTCCCACTGGGTTTTCCCTCTTTCCTCACATAGTGTATTTAGATTGATTGTACGGGGTGACCTTTGGTCTCAATCACCAGGGCCCTATTTTTTAGATTTAAGTTATTATATCATAGTATATCTTGCGGGGAGGGTGTTGAAATATTCACACCATAATTTTTGTATTTTGCATGCCTACATGCATTTGCATGCCACTGCGTGCATCAAGTCATCATCATGGTTGTCTCCCTAGCACCTAGAGCTTGCATCTAGCTCTCTAGAGCCTGTCTTTAGCCCCCATTTGACCTCCTACCTAACTAATGTGCCCTCCTTGACTTTTTTGCATGGCAAGTGCACCTTTCCCACCTACCATAGCCAGTTTGGGCACCTTTGCTCACCTACCACTAGTTATCACTTAGTTAGGGCACCTTTTCTCACCTACCGAGAGTTATCACTCAGTTAGTGCATTGATTGAGAAGTTGTTCCACTAATTTCTCATGCTGACTGCTTGTAGATTCTAGTTAGCTAGTTCTGGAGCTCCATTTGACTATTTCACAGCCTCATGCGCCCCCCATGGAGTCTCCATTCCCTGATTAATGCCTAGATGGTTCTGTTAGACTCAGTTGGACACACTTGATTGGCTCTTAACAGTTATGACTAATACTACTGACTGGATGATGTCTCCATTGTTATCCAAGCTAGAATATGAGCTCAAATCAGAATGCCCTACTTGGCTATTTCGAATCCTATATGAAGCTCCTTTACATTTCATTTTGCTACACACTTTTACATTCATTATTCATTGTATGATACTGATTCTTGTCTATTATTCTGTGTTTATGAGTGATCACTGAGTGTCTCCTTCTCTTCTTCTTTGCAACATTCTTGAGAGTTTGATTGTGAGTTTGTTATAGCTGCTAGATCCCCTGCAAATTATCAAAGTCACCCAACCGATTTTCATTTCGAAAGTATTAACAAAACAATTATAAGATATTCTACGTATGAAAAATAACTACATGCCATTGTGAAAGCTCTCAAGCAATGGAGGCATTACATCCTTGGCAAGGAAACGATCATCCTCACTGACCACAAGCCTCTAATTTCACTCCAACCCAGTCGAAACTACAAAAAACTCGACAAATCCAGTGGATTAATTACCTACAACAATTCTAGTTTGTGATTAAGTATCAGAAAGGTAAAGCTAATGTTGTTGCCGATTGTCTAAGTCGACCAACCATTACTCTCCTTTTCATAATGATGAGTATGTAGGGATATGACATGACCACTTGGCCTCAATTGTATCAGGACAACAACAAAGATTTATCATTCTACAGGCAACTATAGACCGACAAGTCGTCGACCTCCGAGTATTTTATGAAAGACACTTTGCTATACAAGCTTGGAAAACTTTGTGTATCGAATGGTGAGCATCAACAAGAAATCATTTGGGACATGCACTACAACAAGATTGCTGGACATTTTGGAGTAGAAAAGACACTTGCTATCCTATAGAAGTATTTCTTTTGGCCTACACTTCAAATTGACGTCAACAAGTACATTCGATCATGCGTGGTTTGTGCCATTGTTAAACTGCCTAATCGTGGTTTGACAGGGATTGTACACACCTTTTCTAGTTCCTAGTCGACCATGGAAATCTATTTGTATGGATTACTTGACGGGATATCCTAATACAAAACATCAGCATGACACATGTTAACACCAAAACTGACCCCCAAGGTTGAAAGAGGGTAATCTTGAGTAACCACTAACCAATCTTTGGTTTATGCTTCTGATCAAACATAAACAGAGAGGGCTCTCTCTATTAAACTTATAGAATACTGGAAATCTTCAAAGGTGTCAACAGTGAAAACATACATCCAATGTTCAACATTAAAAGATATTCAATTACAACAATACATAGAAACATCGGATTTCTACTTTGGAAACACAAAACGATTCAAGAAATATTTGGTTGAAAACACATGAATTTCATTTGGGCGATGGAGTCACATTTAACAAATGCTGTAAACATTATTCATAGCACATGCATTCACAAGGGCAAGGTAGCAAGCAGCTACTAGTCGAGAAGATTTAATTTGTGGAATAGAAGAAACAAGAAACAGTCCATCAATGTAAGGCGTCGCTCAAGGATGAATCCTACATCAACTTTAGTAGAATATATTTGGTAAAACACTTGGAATGAGCTAAGCATAGCATAATCTCTATGAATTCCACTTAACTATTACCCTGATCCAAGCATGAAGGAATTAATACAAACTGTAATAACAAAGAGAGAATCACATTTGCACATGGGAAAAGAAAGGTACAGACTACCAGACCGATTAAACAGGAATCCTTGTCAAAAAACGCAGGAGTCAAGCTCTGCAAATTCTATTAAACAGCTCAAAGAACAATGTCTTTACGAACTGAACATCAAAATACAAATAGCTTTTACATCAAGTTTTCAACCCTTGTGTCTTTGATTACAACTATATATATAGATGACCTTGAGCTCTAGACTCGGCTCTTCATTAACAAAAATAGATACAACCAAATTGACACCTATCTAACAGCCAAAACGAGATATTGTTCGTTGTTGCTATCTCTAAACAAATTATCCACAGACAGGCTTAACTGCCAAAATTACAACTACGAGGCCATTTCATTATATGGACGAATTACTACAAACAAAATACAAAAAAGTGTAGCTGCTGCTAGCTCAATTGCTTTCATAGCTCTTCAAATCTTAGAGGTGTCTACGCTGGCTTCCTTTTTTCCTTACTGTACTCTCCTCATGCTCCCAGTTTTAACTTCGCTTTTTGATACTTCTCGACCAGCTTCCAGTGTTCATGTGAAGGTAATTCCTAAGAGGCGAGTTCCTTTAGTAGTATTCTCAGCTTTGTGTGCTCAGTATATGAATAGCCAACATGGAGAGTTCTAGCATCTCTAAAAGTTGCATCCAGTTTGAAATCACCTTTTAATGTATCAACCAATGCGCTACCGGTTAAGGGAGTATTAGTGTTGGTGAGACCTTCTTAATTTATTCTGCGATCCCATAATTTTAACTGGTATTCATCCTTTGTGAGCATGGCTCCATCATCATCCCAGAAGGTATGTAGCCCATTTATGAACAGAGGATTGAAGACCTCTTTAAAGAGCCGCACCTGTGTTGATATGATATCGATCCCTGACTGAACCACTTGCACTTGTTGGTGTTTATTAATTACGTTCTTAGCCATTAAAATTATCAATACCCTGTCTTGTACATTCATAGCTTTAGTTTGTTCTTCTGAAAGACCACCTAGGAATTCGACTGCGTTTTGGGCATGCTCCAGAGGTTTTTTATTCAATCTTTCCCTCGCCATTGTTACACCTTGCTGGGCCAATTTCACTACCACCTCTTTATCCATTATAAAATTTAGATAGGGCCTTAGATCATCATCCTGCTTTATGATGTCATCTCATAGGACTCTCCTAGCCTCTTGCAACACCTGTTGCCCTGTCAGCTGTTCCTTCAGACCATTCAGTTCGGACTGTGCACCCTGGCACTTGGTTTCCCAAGCCTCCCTTTGTTTTTCTGCAATATCCTTCAAAGTTCTCAAGCTGGAAACCAGTTTCTCTAATCGTGTCATCTCAACCTCCTCAAGGGTGGCACTGGCTATCTGACTTACCAAGAAAAAGTCTCCAGCTACAACAGAGGTTGAGGCCTCTTGTCCCACTGCTCCTTCCCTTGTCTTCACCTTCCTCTCTAGTTCCACAAAATGGGTCTTCCATGAGTCTACACCAGTCTCCAAAAAGACTATATCAAACTTCATTTTCTTTTCTCTTTCTTCAAACTCCACCAGTTTGGCCTTATAGTATAACAACTCCGCTTTCAACTTTTCTTTCTCTTCTTCCAGTTCTGCTATCTCAGAACTAGTGGCCAACTAGGTGGTAGGGATTTTCAGTTGCTTCTTTAACGATAAGATCTCTTTCTCTTTTCCATTAAGTAGTTCTTGGAGGTTTTTCTTTCTATCCTCTTTAGTCTCAGTTTCCAGTAGTTGCATTTGATGCTTCTTTTCCCGTGCTTTCAGAGACTTATTCTCTGCTCTCTTGAGGCTTAACTGCTTCTGGATCTTAGCCTTATTCGTTTGCACTTTGGATAGCTCTATTAACATATTCAACAGTCTGTTGTAAATGACCTCCCCTGTTTCTTTGTGTAAATTGATAATATCAGGTATGGGGATGTCATCCAGATTAAGCTTTACTTCTGTGGCTTTATTCTTAGTAGCCATGGCCAAGCTTAATGTATTCTGGGCCAGGTTTCGGCTAGTAACTAAAGCCACGTCTTTCTTTCCCATTTTCCTCACCTCAGAGTATAATTTGGCTTCTTCTACTATATTGTCAGCATTTACATCATAATTTTCCAACAGCTGGGTCCTGGTGACAATTGCCCCTGTAGGCTGTTTGGGCGGATTTCCAAACATATGCTCTTTTACTTCATAATGAGGCATAGTAAACTTGACCTGCTTTTTCTTAGGTTTCTTCTCTTGTATCTTCACGATTCATTGATCTGATTCCTCCAGCTTCTACCTCTTTGTAGCTCTCTCGGAGTCACTATCTACATCCATTGGGCTAACAGCCCCCAAAGTACTAGCCTTCCCCTGATCATCACCCAAAGATGAGCTTACTGGCCCTGTAAGGGATTTACTAGGTACTACGTTGGGTACAGTCGTGTTTTCCAGAAATAGAAATCTTAGAGTTTGAGAGTCATCTGGATCATCAACATCCATTGATCATTGATCTACATATTCCCACCAATTGTCCTTCTCAGGCATTCCAGGCATTTCAAAATGATCATATCCTTTTCTGTCAGCTGCTCTCCTTCTTTCTAAGATTATATGATGTGTATCATAGTTTATAGCAGCTTGGGATGGGAGTCCTAGGTCTTTCATAATCCTTTCTACTACTAAAAGAGCAGTCTTGTGCTTGATCACAAAAGAACCCACGGTCCAGGGGAAAGTTATGTCAGATGACTTCTTGGTGTCTATGAAATGTTCGCGTTCAGCTGCAAGCTTCTACCTTATGAACTCCATATGGAACAATCTAGGTGTTAGAAATGTAGGGAGTACATATGGCGGATGTGAAAAACCATATACCCTGATTACAGTTCCATTTTTCAACAGAAACCAATCTCCCACCCCTTTCTCTATAGGGGGTTGTAGCAAGTCTTTCATCTCTAGGAGTACTTTGGGCAAATCTTTTTGAAAAAAGGCATGATAGACCTGTTCCATCAAGTTATTCATGAAAGGCATATAGTCTAAATACATTTCGTTGGTAATTTTCAGTCCAGATATCTATAGGTTGTCTTCCACTGCCTTTAGGAACATCTTCAGTAAATAAGACTGGAATCTAAAGGTCCTTGTTTTAGGGAATTCAACTAACTGGGAGTGGATATTCTCAGCTAGGGAATCATCGAACCTCAGACATGTCATTTGGACAAATGAAGCAGGGTCTATTTGTTCTACTGGGCAAGTGTTCAAGACAAACATCAAACTGATTGATGTTTCTGGGACATATTGGTCGTTGTCTAAACCTAAAAGCTAGGATATCATGGAGATTACCCATCTAGACTCTTCTCTAAACAGATTGACCTCATTGGGGAAAGATGAACCCTGGAAAAATGCATTTGGCACTAGGGCATCCTGGAAAAACTTTTGTTTGAGTTCATTCGAGGCTAGGCGAAAGTATTGAATCAGGTCTTATGTTCGGTACTCTAGGACCTTCTAACGAAATTCATCGGGGACAGTTAAGGCTTTTCTAACAGCAGGGGCTTTCACTAAGCAGAGAGATTTGGTGCCTGAGGAATTTAGGATTACTCTATGTTCTGAAGAATAATTCACGGCACACCACTCGATGAACTCCGGACAACTAGGGGTCTGGGTAGTCGTGAACAGATGAAAAAAGGATTGGTAAACCTTGTGGACATCTATCGGCCTGCCCCTTATAACCTCCAACCTTTCTTTGGCCATATCTATAAAGATGTTTTCCAATATGGTGTCATAGATGTCACCATCTTTGTCCTCACACTGGGGACTAGTGAATGGGGATTTAGCACCAGGGGAATTTCCTATTTCTGCCATTTAAACAACTTCACAGGAAAAAGAACAGGCAAACCAACCTAGTGGTCCAACAGCTGGACAATCCTTTTGAGCTTCTGGTTAGTTGGTCGGCTCTACGAGATTGGTTTCTTCCGTTTTCCAACATATCTGATAAAGGTGGAATTCAAATCTTTGTGCCTATTCAGCTTTTATATTGTGGCGTGCCCTATCGCCCTTCCAAGTGTGACAATGGTGAAGCCATATCCATCGTTGATCCGTTCTCTTTCAAACTCGACCACATGATGGGTTTTAGTTTCATGCACCGCGCCGATTTGAGATGCAGTTAAATCACCAGTGAGTAAAATCAATATGGTCGCCTAGGTCCGTTGATTTTCCCTTAGTGGATCTGCGCCATTGACAGTTGCATGATGCATAACCCAACTACGGTGATTTGGAGTAAAACATGTTTCGCGCTTGTTGGATCAGCGCGAAGACCATGTGTTGTAGATATTTTTACCCACCAATCTCCGCTGTCAATCTCGCTCATCACTTGCCTACTAATTAACATTGACTCATACGCTATATAGCTCACTTCTTTATTTGAGCAGGAGGTTCTAGATTGTCGATCTTCGGGGTGTTCTAATCTCAACCATCGCTTCATATTTCTCCTATTTCTAGTGTTTTAACACATGCATTGCTACCCTGATCTTTCATGAATCACCGACTCTTCCGTTCCTTGAAATGCAACCTACCATGCTGACCTCCGACTCCTCGGCTTCAGCGGATGGTAGTCCGAGAGCAGGCCATCCACTTGGGGGTTCTAATGTTGAAAATATTTCTATCCTCACAAAAAAACTGTCGTGGAACTTAGCACGATTTGAGTGCTAACAACTGGCTCCAACGGGGATGCTATCCTCCCAGCGAGGTAGCGAAGAACACTCGTAGACAAAGTGCCTAATCCATTGGGCATTTTTTTCCTCTGGGAGAGAAATTCTCTTAAAACTGAAATCACAAACTGTGCCTTATTGCACCCTTGACTAAATATACCTAAAACAATAGACACCATGGCTGCTTTCAGGGTCTTGGGGACCTTACTTTGGGCTTTGTATCTCCCTAGATCTGTCATCAAAACATTAAGAAAAATTAAAAATATAAGGAAAATATATACATACATACAGGTTATGGTACATGAGTTACTTGCCATTGCTCAGGACAGGTAATGCTTAAAAAATCTTCCATTAACTGGACCTCCTGGCCAGGCAGATCCATCCTGCTCCTCTAGTATGAAAGAATTTATCCCTCTAGGTGCAGCAATAATATATGGACCTACCCACATGTGGTCAAATTTTCCATGTCCGTCTTCTCTCGAGCAGTCCCATTTCAGAACTAGGTCGTTCACCTGAAATTGATCTTCCTTGGTCTTATTATCGAAGGCTTCCTTCATTTTCTCTTGATGTCCCTGCACTCTGTCATAGGATTTAGTTCTCAGCTCATTTAATTCAATTATATGATTCACTCTTCTTTGCATATGATTCGGTTCTTCTTCTAAATCCTGCAGCAACCTCATGACTAGTAATCCTAAATAAACTAGAAAAATCACTTCAGCTCCATATACCAACTAGAAAGGAGACATCCCAATGGCCCTTTTAGTGCTTATTCTATCAACCCATAGAGATACTTCAACTTAGTGTGCCACGCCCTTTTATTTTCCTCCAATAAATTCTTTATGATCTTTATCAAGCTTTTATTGGAGGATTCTGCTAGACCATTCCCCTGAGGGTAATAGGCTGTAGAGTTGTTCAAACTGATATGATATTTGTGGCAGAAATTAATCATCTTCTTAGAGCAAAAGGCAGGCACATTATCAGTCACAATGCTTTTGGGGCATCCAAACCTAGACAAGATGTTGTCCTCTAGGAAGTCTATAATAACATTTTCTGTCACATTCCTGGTGGGTATAGCTTCTATCCACTTGGTGAAGTAATCAGTGGTTGTCAATATCCACCTATGCTGCCCATAAGAGTTAGGGTTTATTTCACTAATGAAGTCAAGTCCCCATTGTTGAAAAGTAGCTTCTACTATGACAGGGTGAAGGGGTAGTGATACAACTTTCCTCTTTCCTTAAAAAATTTGACATTGGTGACAAGATATTGTCTCTTTATACACATCTATGAACATGGTAGGCCAATAGACACCAGCCCTCATGATCTTATTTACTGTGAACTTCCAAGAATGGTGCCCACCACAATCTCCCTTGTGAAATTCCCTCTTAGTATGTTTGCCTTCTTCTTCTAATAGGCAATTCAGCAGCACATCCCCGGGGTCCTTCCCGTACAGAAACTGATTCATGATGCAGTATTTAGCAGCCTTTATTTTTACGGCTTTGGCCCTGCTCCTACTTTACCCCGCTGGAGCTTGTATATTTTGCAATACAGAAACACTATCAAAGTACCAAGGGGACACAAAAAATTATGGCTTTACCTGTACTCCCACGTCCAGCTGACACAAAGAGTCTTGCAAAAAATTTGGTTGCAAAGAGTCATAGTTAGCTTGGGTCATCAATTTTGCTAACCCCTACCCCTTTATCAGTTTGGTAGGATTTATCTCCAGGTCGTATTCTAGCAATACAACGATCCATTTTTCTCTTCTTCCTTCTGGATCAGCTTGGGTGAGGATACCCTTTACGACACTATTTGGGACATGAGCAATGATATGTGAATGGAGAATATAGACCCTAAAATCTTTCAATGACTTGATTAAAGCATAAGCCTGCTTCTCCATGATATCGTATTTTAATTCTACGTCTCTTAATACTCTGCTAAAAAAGGCAGTTGGTTGTTCTGCATTCTGATCATTTTTTTGCAGCAACACTCCTCCTATTGTATGCTCAGAAGCATAAGAAAAAATAAAAAAATCTTTAGAAAAATCAGGGCTGGCTAACACAGGGGCTTTAGTGATAGCATCTTTGATGTTCTTGAAAGGCTCTCTTGTTTCTTCAGTCCACCTTATTTGGTTTTCCTTTTTCAGCATATTGGTAATACTCATCATAATCTCAGCAAAACTAGGTATGAACCTTCTCAGAAAACCCACTTGTCCAATGAAAGATTGCACTTCCTTTTTACTTCTGGGTTCTCGAACTTTCTGGATCGCACTAACCCTCTCAGGGTCAATCCTAATACCTTCTTTAGAAATAATATGTCCTAGGAGTTTAGCCTCTTCTAAAGCAAAGTGAGATTTCTTCGGGTTGAGGGAGATACCATATTTTATACATTTCTTAAAGACTTGTTCTAATTGCTTCAGGTGCTCGTCATAAAACTTTGAATATACTGTTATGTCATCCATGTACATTACTATGAATTTGTCTTTCTCTCAGCAAAGGCAATGTCCATCGCTCTCTGGAAAGTAGCTCCAGCGTTCATCAACCCAAAAGGCATCTTAGCATACTTGAAAGTGCCCCATGGAGTGGTAAAAGTGGTTTTTTCTTGATCTTCTGGGCTGACTTTGATCTGATTGTACCCAGAGAAACCATCCATTGTGGAAATCATTTATGCTCCTACTACTTTCTGCAAAATGTGTTCCATTTTTGGTAGGGGGTAATTATCTTTCAAGAAGGCTCTGTTCAAATTCCTGAAGTCTATACAAATCCTGATTTCTCCATTGTTTTTTCTTGTAGGAACTAAGTTTGCTACCCATTGGGTGAATCTCAGAGTGACAATGATCTTTGTGTTGAACAACCTTCTGATCTCCTTTCCTATCACAGGTCCCAATTTTGGATTCATCATTCTTAACTTCTGTTTAAAAGGCTTTTGCCCAGACCGGATTGGGATAGAATGCTGGATTATCAAGGTGTCATATTCTTTCAACTCTTCGTAGTTCCAAGCATAGGCGGCTGCATACTTTTTCATCAAATCGACATACTACACCTTCCTCTTAGCGTTCAATTTCTTAGACAACCTTACCATCCGGGGCTCTCCCTGAGTACCTAGATTCTGATCTTCTACAATGTCTTTGGGAGGTTCGAATTTTGGATTTTTTTGCCACATCATTTTGATCAAAGAGCTTTTCCAGAGGTATCAATCCTTTGGGAATATAGTTTCTTTTTAATTGGACAATATATTTGCCTCCCAACCTATCCTTCCAATCCATATTTCCCTCTTCCTCATCTCCTGATAGTGCATGGTCCATCAGACCTTCTACATTCTCATTTTCTATATCAATCTGGACGTTAACAAACTCATGAGACAGTTCTAAAAACCTTTTAATTTGTAGATCGTCATCAAACACCTACCAGTACTTAGAATTGTCTGGGATGGAGGGTCTGTTTATTACCTCAACTTCATATTTTTCTTGGGAAAAAATAAGCGTTTTGAAACCACCAACAGTAGTGGCCAAGGAGTCTGCTATTTGATTTTCAAATCTTGGGATTACCCATATCTTATGTTTAGTGAAGAAGTTGCCAAACATGTCCCAGACTTCATTTCTGTAAGATATCATCCTGGGATGTTTTTCCTAATAACTATCATTTACTTGATTTACCACCAATTCTGAGTCTCCAAAAACATGTATCCTCCTTGCCCCTAAATCCTTCAAAGCCTTTAGTCCTAAGAGCAGAGCTTCATATTCAGCCACATTATTAGTGCATTCAAAAGTAAGCTTGTATGGAAAAGCTCTAGATTCTTGGTCAGAAGGGATGATCCAAACCCCTGCACCAGCCCCATTCTTACTTAGTGACCCATCAAAATACATCTTCCATAGGCCTTCCTCATTTTTCAGCTTCTCCGATGCTTCATACCTTGCTGCGAACTCCTTGTCTTCCTTGAATTCATGGAAGAATGGGGGCACAGGATCAGTATGCAGGCAATCATTGAAAAGGATGGTGGATCCTATGTCCGTATCTACAGCGAATATAGGATGATTTTCAGGTTTGTCATCACTGCTAACCACATAAGCCATTCTCTTCTCCCTATACAGCTTCTGTTGCATCCAAAAAGGGGTATAGTGGCATATGACAAATCCATCTATATGGTCCCTTTCAACTTCTTTATCCAGGATCTAGATACCAACATTCCAAACTTAGTAGGAAAATCAGCTATTACTATGTCCATCATGATGCTCTTTGCTGGGATCTAGGCAAGGGTTACTACCACATCTTTAATTAGGCCCAAACATGGTACTTTTCTGGAATCAAAAGAATATAGGTCTTTATAGTGACGGGTGACTTCTAACCCCAACTGGTCCACCACTGATTTGGGCATCAAGTTGTGTGAAGCCCCGGAATCTATTAGGTCATTATGTAGTAACTTATCATGTATATTCATGGTCAAATAGAAGGGAGGAACTTTTGCATCGTTTGGCTCTTCTAGCTTGGAACCAAAGATTATAGTGGGGGCATCATCTGTCACTTCTAATATGTCTTGTGTACTTTCGGCCTGCCCCTTTACCAGGCTATTTATCTCTTCCCTATATTCATTGTTTCTTAGCAGTTCATTTAAGGGGATAGAGATCTTTACCTTAGACAGTTCAGCCTTCAAGCTGAATTTTGAAGCTAGTTTTCCCACTTATATGACTTCGAGCTGTCTACCTTCTTTGGAATGTTGTCCCTTATCTTCTGCAACTTTCTGTACCACTACCTAGGGCTGCTTCTCTTTTGCCTTATCTATATTCTATTGAAATTTAGGAGATGGAATCGGAGCAACCTTCCCTCCAGTTATCGGCACATCTCCCTTTCTCAACTTCATCTTCCTTTGAATATCATCCATAGCATTCATGTAACCCATTTGGTATTGTTCAGAATCAAACTCAGTAATCTTACCAGAATTCCCCATGAAAAAATCATGCTCCCTTTGGGTCAAATGTATTTCATGGTCCAGAGTATCAAAAAGGTGAATCTGATCTCCGATAGGCTCTTCAGCTCCTTCCTCATCCACTAAATTTTCAGGGAATGGAGGCCTCATCTGGTGGTCTTCTTGGTTTCTTGGATTTCTTGGAGGGGGTGGTCTTCTAAAGTTGGGATTCCTTATCTGATTTTCAGGCTGTTCTCTAGCAAGAATTTTATTTTCTACAGCTAACCGATCCATCGGCTTTTACATGGTTTTCATCATGGTGTAAAACCTGGCATCAGTAGAGGAGGAGGAGGCAAGAGATTGGTTTTCTTGCTTCTTTTTATCTACTTTCATTTTCCCCTTCATTTTTCCTTACGCCATCATGTTGGCCTCCACCTCCACGACGTCTTTCAGCATAGCAGGCAGGGTAGCATATTTCCTCTCTCTTAGCATGCATGAGAAGTCTCCATCAAAAGCATCTGCGTAGTGGAGCTTTGCGGCGCCAACTGAGGGCTTTAGATCATCCGGAATATAATTATAGGCCTTCATAAATCGGGTAGAAAACTCATGGACTGATTTGAACCCACCTTTCTTTAAATGATTATACTGGGATAAAATTGTGGCAGGACTTTCGATTGTTTCCCATCTTTCTAGAAACAATACTTTAAAAGCTGCAAAATATGCTATGGAAGCATTGGGTAGCAGCCTAAACCATTTCTTGGGTTCTCCATATAGGCTTTGGGAAAACAATCTCATTTTGGCATCATCATGGTCCACTTCCTCCAGGTCTACAAAATCTTCAAATATATCAACATGCTGTTTGGTTGACCAATCTCCCTCTCCATTATAAGAGACAATTCTTTGTGAGTAATTCTGAGGGAGGTCGTTCAAAACGGCAGGTAGGACCAAAGGCACATATCTGGCGGCCATGGGTCTAGGTGGATTCGGAGCTTGTGGAGGGATATTCTGAGCATGATTGCCGACAGGGACTGTAATGTGGGCTTGGGGGATCTGAGAAATGGCTTTACTGCTTTCAGCTTTGGAAAGACTTTTAAAATACAACCACACAGGGTCTAAAAGATATGATTCAAGATTATTCAAAGTTTCTTCTCCTAGGTTTAGGTATGACTCAGATTTTTTTCTTGACAAGGGTTTGCTTATATCGACCTCTAGCTCTAATTCTTGAAAAACCGATGCACTTTCTGAAAAAGAAATAGTCTTGATATTGGGACCACTAGCCCAATCTTTCACGGTTCTTCGTCTAAGTAAACTTTCTAGGTTATCTACTCCTCACAAGATTTCAGGTAGAGGATTACCTCTCGTATGGATCTTTCTTGAGGCTAGGGTTCCTTTGGAGATTCTTCAACAATATGTTTTGCGTATTGATCTATCTCCAGTGGAGTCTTCTTGAATTGCCTGGTCTCAGTAAGTGGAGTTTCCAGGGCAAAATTATTCAACCTTCTTAGAAAATGTAGAGATCTCTGTTTGCCCACAGGGATTTCTCTTATTCTTTGAAATTTCGGACTGTATGTCGTTCTCCCAGGGGCTGATAAAACAATCTTATCCCTGGAAATGGCACCAATTTGTTAACACCAAAACTGACCCCCAAGGCTGAAAGAGGGTAATCTCGGGTAACCACTAACCAATCTTTGGTTTACGCTTCTGATCAAACATAAACAGAGAGGGCTCTCTCTATAAAACTTATAGAATACTGAAAATCTTCAAAGGCGTCAACAGTGAAAACATACATCCAACATTCAATGTTAAAAGATATTTAATTACAACAATACATAGAAAGATAAGATTTCTGCTTTGGAAACAAGAAACGATTCAAGAAATATTTGGTTGAAAACACATGAATTTCATTTGGGCGATGGAGTCACATTTAACAAATGCTGTAAACATTATTCACAGAGATTTTTGCACACACATTCACAAGGGCAAGGTAGCAAGTAGCTAGTAGTCGAGAAGCTTTAATTTGTGGAACAGAAGAAACAAGAAACAGTCCATCAATGTAAGGCATCTATCAAGGATGAATCCTACATCAACTTTAGTAGAATATATTTGGTGAAACACTTGGAATGAGCTAAGCGGAGCATAATCTCTATGAATTCCACTTAACTATTACCCTGATCGAAGCATGGAGGAATTAATATAGACTAAAATAACAAAGAGAGAATCAAATTTGCACATGGGAAAAGAAAGGTACAGACTACCAGACTGATTACACAGGAATCCTTGTCAAAAAACGCAGGTGTCAAGCTCTGCAAATTCTATTAAACAACTCAAAGAAAAATGTCTTATGAATTGAACATCAAAATACAAATAGCTTTTACATTAAGTTTTCAATCCTTGTGTCTTTGATTACAACTATATATATAGATGGCCTTGAGCTCTAGACTCAGTTCTTCCTTAACAGAAATAGTTACAACCAGATTGACACCTATCTAACAGCCAAAACAAAATATTGTTCATTTTCGCTATCTCTAAACAAATTATCCATAGACAAGCTTAATTGCCAAAATTACAACTACGAGGCCGTTTCATTATATGGCCGAATTACTAGAAACAAAATACAAAAAAGTGTAGTTTCCTCCAGCTCAATTGCTTTCATAGCTCTTCAAATCTTAGAGGTGTCTATGTTGGCTGCCTTTTGTCCTTACTGCACTCTCCTCATGCTCCTAGTTTTAACTTCGCTTTTCCATACTTCTCGACTAGCTTCCAGTGTTTAGGTGAAGGTAAGTTCTGAGAGGCGAGTTCCTTTAGTAGTATTCTTAGCTCTGTGTGCTCAGTATATGAATAGCCAACATGGAGAGTTCTGGCGTCTCTAAAAGTTGCGGCCAGTTCGAAATCACCTTTTAATGTATCAACCAATGCACTACCGGTTAAGGGAGTATTAGTGTTGGTGAGACCTTCTTCATTTATTCTACGATCCCATAATTTTAACTTGTATTCATCCTTTGTGAGCATGGCTCCATTATCATCCCAGAAGGTAGGCATCCCATTTATGAATAGAGGATCGAAGACCTCTTTAAAGAGCCGCACCTGTGTTGATATGATATCGATCCCTAACTAAACCACTTGCACTTGTTGGTGTTTATTAATTACTTCTTATCCATTAAAATTATCGATACCCTTTCTTGGACATTCATATCTTTAATTTGTTCTTCTGAAAGACCACCTAGGAATTCGACTGTGTTTTGGGCATGTTCCAAAGGTTTTTTATTCAATCATTCCCTCGCCACTGTTACACCTTGCTGGGCCAATTTCACTACCACCCCTTTATCCATTATAAAATTCAGATAGGGCCTTAGATCATCAACCTGCTTTATGATGTCATCCCATAGGACTCTCCTAGCCTCCTGCAACACCTTCTGCCCTGTCAACTATTCCTTCATACCATCCAGTTCGGACTGTGCACCCTGGTACTTGGTTTCCCAAGCCTCCCTTTGTTTTTCCGCAGTATCCTTCAAAGTTCTCAAGTTGGAAACCAGTTTCTCTAATCGTGTCGTCTCAACCTCCTCTAGGGTGGCGCCAGCTATCTGACTTACCAAGGAAAAGTCTCCAGCTTACTGGCCCTGTAACGGCTTTACTAGGTACTATGCTAGGCACAGTCGTGTTTTCTTGAAACAGAAATCTTAGAGTTTGAGACTCATCTGGATCATCAACATCCATTGATCGTTGATCTACATATTCCCACCAATTGGCCTTCTCAGGCATTCCACGCATTTCAAAATGATCATATCCTTTTCTGTCAGCTGCTCTCCTTCTTTCTAATATTATATGATGTGGATCATAGTTTATAGCAGCTTGGGATGGGAGTCCTAGGTCTTTCATAATCCTTTCTACTACTAAGAGAGCAGTCTTGTGCTTGATCACAGAAGAACCCACAATCTAGGGAAAAGTTATGTCAGATGACTTCTTGATGTCTATGAAATGTTCGCGTTCAGCTGCAAGCTTCTACCTTATTAACTCCATAGGGAACAATCTAGGTGTTAGAAATGTAGGGAGTACATATGGCGGATGTGAAAAACCATATACCCTGATTACAGTTCCATGTTTCAGCAGAAACCAATCTCCCACCCCTTTCTCCATAGGGGGTTGTAGCAAGTCTCTCATCTATAATTGTACTCTGGGAAAATATTTTTGAAAAAAGGCATGATAGACCTATGCCATCAAGTTATTCATGAAAGGCATATAGTCTGAATACATTTCTTTGGTAATTTTTAGTCCAGGTATCTGTAGGTTGTCTTCCACTGCCATCAGGAACATCTTCAGTAAATAAGACTGGAATCTAAAGGTCCTCGTTTTAGGGAATTAAACTAACTAGGAGTGGATATTCTCTGCTAGGGCATCGTCGAACCTCAGACATGCCATTTGGTGTCACGTCCCCACCCATCACACCAGTGCAATGGAGAGGATCGTGAGGCTAAAACCGGGCATCTAGCCCCATAAAATTATAAGCAAGCACTCACATGATTTAAAATAGGTATGGGATGTATAATTAGGAGAGAAACACAACAGAAATAAACAATTTCACATCCATTATACATTCAGTATTTTCATGCCATTCATCAATCTAAACAATATCAAATTATCAAGTGAGAATGATTATCTTAAACCAAGTAATCCCTGAGCAACCAGCTATGCTTCTACAACGTTCCACCCAACCATAGGCCAGTGTGCTCTTCAATTTCTCAGCACCACTGCCACCCCCAAGCTGGGCATGATCTCCACAAGGAAATAGGGAACAACAGGGTCTCACACGGCCATAGATACCCCGGAATCAGCCATACCAACCAGCAGTTGGATTTCTGAGGCTGCTAGGAGATGGATGCATATAACAGCAAAAGTGTAAGCACTGGGCATGAGAAAAACGCTTCTATAGTGAAGTTCCCAACAATGGGTTCCTAACAGTTCTAGGAAAACGTGGGTAACCAAAACGAAAAGGAGAAAATGGGAAATCAACCCCGGGAGAGCAAAATCGTTTTCAGAAGAATGCTCATGGGCATTTCATGGGCAGAAACGGCCTCCCTAAACCCAAAAATCGTGGCTCTCTTTTCCCATCCAATGAGCTAACCAAAAATGAGGTTGCAGGCATGGAATAATGCAGGAAATGGTGAAAAACATGAAGGATAAAACCCCAACAGGCTCAGACTACGTGGGAGGAAGAATGGCATGGGTGAAGAATGGCTTTGGGCCAATTTCGTGGGGGTTTTCTTGCCCAACCAACCAAAGCTCGATTTCCCAGGTTGCTGTCTTGCCCATACACGAAAATTGACAGCCATACCTCTCCCATCCCAAGGCATTAATTGTCTCAACCAATTATTGGAAGAATTAAATGCTTGGGTGCATGAGACCAAATGGGTAGTTGAGAGTTCATGGGTTTCCTCAATGAAATGGCTTAACACCATGGCTCATGGGTTTGGTTATTTCCCTCCCTATTCCTTGTAAAGATCATGCCCCCATCTCTTTGTTGCATTGCGTAGCTGGTTGTGGGTTTTTCATTAAAATTGCATGTTTACAAGATGTCCGATTCTACATTGTGCACAACTAGCACAAGAACCATATGCATCTATTCTAATCGCCGATACATAGAACAATAATCAATGGTGGGGCCTTGGCCTTGAGCTCCTCACCATGACTAAATAACAATATTTACATCATTTACAACATTAATGCAATAGGGTCAAGATGGGGACGTTACATTTGGACAAATGAAGCAGGGTTTGTTTGTTCTACAGGGAAAGTATTCAAGATGAACATCAAACTGATTGATGTTTCTGGGACATATTGGTCACTGTATAAACCTAAAAACTGGGATATCATGGAGATTACCCATCTATACTCTTCTCTGAACAGATTGACCTCGTTGGGGAAAGCTGAACCTGGGAAAACTGCATTTGGCATGAGGGCATCCTAGTAAAAGTTTTGTTTGAGTTCGTTCAGGGCTAGGTGAAAGTATTGAATCAGGTCTTCCATTCGGTACTCTAGGGCCTTCTGACCAAATTCATCGAGGATAGTTAAGGCTCTTCTAACACCAGGGGATTTCAGTGAGCAGAGAGCTTTGGTGCCTGAGGCATTTAGGATTACTCTCTGTTCTGAAGAATAATTCATGGCACACCATTCGATGAACTCTGGACAACTAGGGGTTTGGGTAGTCATGAAAAGATGAAAAAAGGATTGGTAAACCTTGTGGATGTCTATCTACCTGCCCCTTATAACCTCCAACCTTTCTTTGGCCATATCTATAGAGATGTTTTCCAATATAGTGTCATAGATGTCACCATCTTTGTCCTCCCACTGGGGACCAGTGAATGGAGATTCAGCACCAGGGGAATTTCCTATTTTTTCCATTTAAATGACTTCACGGGAAAAAGAACAAACAAACCAACCTGGTGGTCCGACAGCTGGACAATCCTTCTGAGCTTCTGGTTAGCTGGTTGGCTTTGTGGGATCGGGTTCTTCCATTTTCCAATGTATCTGATAAAGGTGGAATTCAAATCTCTGTACTTATTTAGCTTTTATATTGTGGCATGCCCTATCACCCTTCCAAGTGTGACAATGGTGAAGCCATATCCACCGTTGATCTGTTCTCTTTCAAACTCGATCGCATGATGGGTTTTAGTTTCACCCACCGCGCCAATTTGAGATGCAGTTAAATCACCAGCAAGTAAAATCAGTGTGGTCACCTAGGTCCATTGATTTTCCCCCGGTGGATTTGCGCCGTTGACAGCTGCACGATGCATAACCCGATCGCGGCGATTTGAAACAAAACATGTTTCGTGCTTGCTCGATCAGCATGGAGACTATGTGCCATAGATCTTTTTACCCACCGATCTCCTTCATTGATCCCGCTCATCACTTTCCTGCCAATTAAATTGACTCATATGCTATATAACTCACTTCTTTATTTGCGCAGGAGGTTTTGGATCATCAATCTTCGGGGTGTTCTAATCTCAACCATCGCTTCATATTTCTCCTATTTCCGACGTGTTAACACATGCAGTACCACTCTAATCTTTCATGAATCGCCGGCTCTTCCGTTCCTTGAACTGTGTCCTACCATGCTGACCTCTGGCTCCTTGGCTTCAGGGTATGGTAGTCCGAGAGCAGGAAATCCAGTTGGGGGTTCTGATGTTCAAAACATTTCCATCCACACAAAAAAATTGTCATGGAACTTAGCACGATTTGAGTGCTAACAACGCGATCTTAGTAGTAGTCGAAATATTTTCCAAGATGGCCATTCTTATTCCATCCAAGAAGACGACGACAACGCAGCAGATCGCTCAGTTCTTCTTAACACATGTTTGGAAACACTTTGTTTTATCAACAACCATTACTTCTGACCAAGATTCCAGATTAGTCAACATCTTTTGGAAGAATCTCTAGAAACAACTGGACACACGACTCTCACTGACGACAGCTTTCCATCCTCAGACCGATGGACAGATGAAATTTGTGAATTGCTTGGTAGTACAACTGCTTCGCATGTACAACCACAAGCATCAATGAACATGAGATGAAATTATTCCATAAATAAAACAAAGCTACAATCATGCTCAACACAGCTCTATAAGCAAGCGTCCATTTGAGATATGTTACGGATTTCAACCCTCAACGCCTATCGACTTGATCAACTACTTGGCATAGTTGAACCCCGACACTAACTACATCCAGCGGGAAGTTGATAAAGCCTTGAATTTTCGAGATCAGATCTGCAACATCAAGAAGCAAGAACATGAAATGTTGCAATGATCAAATGCGAAAGCTAAGGCCTGATACGAAAAGCATCGTATTCATCATTCATTCCAAATAGGTGTTAGAAAAATAGGATCGCAGAGTAATAACAATAAATAGAAATGTAAATATAATCACACATACACATTACAAGAGAGACACAGATATATCATGGTTCACCCAAGATGGGCTACGTCCACACTGAAGTTTCCAGTCCTTATTATTATACCGTCCAGTAAAGTGAAGGGATACAATCTGTGGCATAGCTGCTGCACTTCCTCTTTATTGTCTCACAGTAACTCTTATGATCTCAAAGATATTTACAATGAATAAAACCTAATACATCCACCCTAGCCATATTACATTGTCTTTCTTTTAGGGATATACAATGCGAAGATACCATGGGATACCCAAAAAACATGGCCCTGTAAAGAGCTGGCGAAAATAGCTCCAAAAATTTTTCTTGGGGGCGTTGGCCCCCACTCCCTCTAGCCAGGGGGTGTCAAAACCCCCCCAAACCCCCTCGGATCGTGTCAAGATCATAACCAAACCTAGGGTTCAAACATGGTTGAATCATCATCTATGAGACTAGAAGATCAGGTTGCACAACCAACATTCTCCCACTTGGAGACTGATCACAGCAACTCCAGTCTCATAGGCTCTGGGATCATAACAAAACCTGGGGTTCAAACATGGCTGAATCATCATCTATGAGACTGGAAGATCAAGCTCCACAACCAACAATTGGGGATAAGGTTTGGTTACATATCAAGAAGGAGCGCTTCACCGGTACATACAAGAAACTCAAATCTCTGTGATATGGTCCGTACAATATTATTCGAAATATTGGAGAAAACACTTTTCAACTTCAAATTCCTACATGCCTAGGTCTGCATCTAGTATTCAATATGGATCTACTTCGACCATACCATGCACCACTGTTGGAACATAATGACTTACCGAAAACAGAACCCAAAGACATCCATCCAGATGTTCAGGAGCCTCTTCCTTGTGACACCATTGTGGGATGACGAGTACGCCATACAACGATGAACACAATTCCCTTGTTCCAGGTGGCTAAAGCCAAACATCTCCCATCACAAGGAAAGTGGTACTCTGCTACTGAACTAATCGACAAGTTTTCTCACCTGACCGAGAAAACAATGGGGACCATTTTTTCTTAAGGAAGGAGGTATGATCCATTCTATTAGTTGGAATTATTTCCGAATGCTAACATCAACTACGGCAAGTCATAGACGTCGATACAACTTCGACAATTTTTGACTTCAACATGTTCAGCAACTCCGACAAGTTCAGCGACCTCAAATAGTTTCACGATGTCGACATGCATCGTCGACCTGCAACTGTCGAGATATGACAGATTGTCTCTCTGTCTTCCAGTTGACTGTAACAGTTGAAATTCTAAACTGTTCTAACTTCTCTTGTAATTAAACATAAAGGGCAGGCACCAAAGCGTCTCACAATTCTCTATATAAGCATGTAAAATGTTGTAACATACATCTTATCTTTGACTCATCAAGTAATAAATAAGATTAGTTTGCATTCCTGCATATTTTTCTGTGTGTATTTGTGTTTATCTGCATAGTGTATTCCTACTTTGCTTATTCTATTTCTTATGCTTATGCCATAGCAGAGTTGACTCATTGAGTCGACCTATTGTCCCCCTCATGCACCTAGGTGCATGCGGATCACCATGGATCAATATCCTATCAAGTACTAGTCTATCTTTTCTTCAAACCCGTAAAACAATGAAGAAAGTCTTGAGTTTTCCTCCCATGGAATCATAAAATTACACATGGTTGGACCCCTGTCAAGCAATATTCCTTCTTTTCTTTGAGGTTGTTCAAAAATGAAGAAGGTACTAAGTTTACTCTCTTGGACTCATTAAAAATTTACAAGAAAGACATTATCGAGTTTTCTTGTATCTCTTTCATACTCGTTAAAAAATGAAAAGAAACCTAAAAAGAGAAATGGAAGGGAAAGGTCTCCGTCATTGTTCCATATTATTGAAGAAAGTCTAATAATTTCTTGAACACAACACTTGTCTTGAGTCAGTGGGTCTTATTTTTGGCTTTAGGATAAACCTGATTCCAAAGTTATTTTACTCCTTCGACTGGTTACTCTTCTAGTCATTTGGAGAGTTTGTTGTGTCTCCTACATAGAAGAATTATATCATGGTGCCTGTATGTTCCAATATTCCTAATTTATTCGAACATTGTGCTTTCTACTCCGTGTCGTCCATTCTACAGCTTGCCTTGAATCCTCACGTCGACCATCCCTTCTTGTATTCAGTCCTACTTCATATCAATTCAGTCTTCCATTTTACCTCATGTGAGCTGATGATGGAGGATTCATTAATTCCTTCCTTCTCACAGGTCTCTTCCCATCAAATCCAACTATTTTTTCTCTAGGAAGAAGACTGAGAGTTTCGGATCATACCTTGAGATTTGCAGTCAATAGTGGCAGATCCTCTCTCTGCTAAGTTATGAGAATACTTCAATGTATCTTACTTGATATATTCTTCAAGTGTTTGACTTTAAGACCCCTAATTCACACTTGTAAGAATGTACTAGATACCTTGGACCCGATTTTAATTATTGGTGGGTGTTCTCATGTTTGTTAACAGTTCACATCAATGACCAGTAATCAAACGGTTTCCTCCATGTTCGACCTTAACTCGTTTATTCACATGCATAGGATTTGTATCTTGATACGGTTTGGATGGAAAACCTTGGGCCTAGAATAGAATTATCATATTTTGTTATTTCCCAAGCGACACAAGACCGAGTCACACTCATTTTGGCTCCTTATGAGAGATAGATCCAACTTGTTCATTATGGCTATGTTCTCCTTTTGATATGTATCCATGCTTGTATGTCAGTGGCCATGCAATATACATTGGTTACATCTATGTATTGGAGATCATGTTCTATCCTCATGAACATGGCATTATGTCAAGATTATATTGTATGATGACTTTTGTTTTTCTTTAGGTACCTTTGGAACTTTGATTTTGTGACCCTTGCACTCCTCCACTTCACTATTTGTAATTCATTTTGGCCATGATTTACCCTTATGACCTGATACATTAGGCAACATCTATTATCAATCAAATCAGCTGTTCTCCATCCATGACGACACTGAATTGTCAGTCACACATAGGGACACCATGGATGGAAGAGCCTAGATTTGTTATAGATGCTTTTGGACTTAGTCATTTCCTGATTCTCCATATCACTTCATTTTTGTGATAAGATCTTAGGACATATTCACGACTTTCCTCTTGAAACATAGGAGGTTACCCACTAGTGATCCACTTACCACTCACGGGTTCGCCTAAAAGTTGCACTCGCTACATTTCTAAATCTTCCTAGCGGGTTACCCGCTTATTGCAAAGCTTATAACCACGGTTTCCTCAGAAAATCATGAAAAATAAGATGTAAAATCGAATTAGGGTTAATTGGAGGTGATTCTCTAACTTCCACACCAACCCTAACTTTTCTTCTCTTGAAACTATCCTCCTTGCTTTGCCGTAAATGTAAAGGGAGGGCCATGAGAGAGGGGGTTCACTCATCCTATAAGGAAATGGTGGAGAAATTTTTATTGAAGTAGAGGAGCAAGAGAGTCCATATCTTGGTTTCAGAGGTGATCTTGTAGAACAAGGTAAATGTACTTGTTGTTATCTTCTTGATCAATAAAGAAGCGTTTCCTTTCCCACATAACTAGTGTTTGGATATATGAATTGAATGTTTGCACACCTTTCGTGCTTTTATATGTTTGTAATTTCAGTCTTATTATTCACTGATGTATAGTCAAATGTTTTGAGGCAGGTTATCTTTTATTTTGCATGGTTTTTCAAATATAATTGTGGAGCAAGATTGGATTTGAAAGCTTGGATCAACATTCTAGAATATAAGGGACCAATTTGTTGGCTTTTAAACCCTAGTTCTTTTTATAAAGAATTCCTTTTCATGTACCTGATGTTTCCTTGTTCTTTGCTTGTTTTTATTAGTATGTTGGTGACCTATTTACTTCTCAGTCATTAGGAATAGTTTCCATACAGCAATGTGATTGATTGGAATGTGATTCATGTATCTTGTTGAAAATGTATTTCATACATCTATGTTGGAAAAGTATATACCTGATACTAATCATGTGATAGATTGGGATGTGATTTAGGTGGAACCGAAAGGGGATTTGTGTTGGAATATTCTCACCATCATTTTTATATTTTCATGCCTGCATGCAATTCTGCATGCATCCAATCATCTACATGCATACAATCATTAGTATGGCAGCCTCCCAGCACCTAGTCCTTATTTTGCATCCCCCAAGAGCTTATTTCTGCTAAGTTATATCCCTCTTAGCCACTGATGCACCCTTTTTTTCATCACTGGAGAACATGTGTTGCTTCTCCCACTTATTTAGGAGTTACTTCAGTTAGTTAGTTGGTTGATGACTCAGTTCCTTGATTCAGGGGATGATTGAATAGTTAACTGACTGAAGCACTTAGATAGGCACCTACTGAGACTAGTTTGAGCTCCACTTACAATTGATAGCTTCTCATGCACCCACAATGGAGTCTCCTTCCCTACATCAGTGCCCATGCACTCAGTTAGACTCAGTTAGACTCATTTGACTAGCTATTTGACATTTATGACCACTGCCACTTGTTTGGATGATGTCTCCTATGCTATCCAAGCCACACTTTGAGGTGAATTCGAATGACCTTTAGCTTATTCAAATTATCTTGAGAGTTATTGTATTGTATTCAGTTTTCATAGTGCTAGTTCACAGCTGATGCATGATTATACTGCTATTCTCCATTCTCTGTGTTCATGAGTGATTATTGACTACATTCTTCTCTTCTTCTTTGCACTTCTTGAGTGATTTTTGTGTGAGGTTTGTTTCAGTTGTGAGATATTCCTACAGATTTCCGCATGCTATCAAAGCTGACAATAGCTATTCAAATTGCAGTAGTTGTAGCAGTTCATTGAGCATTTGTCTTTCATTGAGCACCAGAAGCCTCTACATTTCCATAGCGAATCCTGGTGCTATTACCTTGAATTCATTGGAGCAATCTAGTGAGTTCTAGCAAGGTGTGAAGGACTCAGTCACATGTTCTCAGTGTCCTAAGGCAATGTTCATTCGAATTGTAGCAAATATCCATCAACAAAATTTCATTGTTTTGCAGGTTTATTCATCCATTCGAATTCCTCTTCAATTCGACCTCCAATGTCCATATGGATGTAAAACTCAATTCCTCCAACTATGTCGAATGGAAGGCCAAGATGGACATCTTCGTGAAGTCCAAGAGCCTCTCTAGAATATTGTATGGAATTGTGGTCAAATCTCTCAGTGCAGTAGAGAAATCCAAGTACTTAGATAGGATTGATGAAGGAGTCTGATTACTCCTTCTCTCAGTTTCTAAATAACTTCACTTCCATATCATTGATCTAACATCTCCAAAAGAGGTTTGGGACAAGCTTGAATCTCTCTTTGGACAGAAAGATGATTTGAAAGGTCATAAATTGGAAAATGAACTCATCTCATTGAGTCTTGAAAGCTTCGAATCCATTAATGCTTTCTTAACCAAGTTCAAAAGCTTGATTTCAGAGTTGAAGAGATATGAGATAGTGAAAGAAGACAAACAACTCATACTTGCCATTCTATCAAGATTGGGGCCAAATTTCTCAGTTTTTGTCTCTACATTTTAGTCAACCAACATGTCCATTCCAAAATGGACGTCTCCTACACTTGATGACTTCATCAAATCTCTCACACAAGAGGAGGAGAAGTCAATCTCCATGGGAATGGTAAAACCAAAGTTGGATTCGGCCCTTACAGCTGCTAAGGCTTAAAGAGCGAATGCAAAGGGAAAGCAAAATTTTTTGATAAGAGAGAGAATGATACAAAGGCAAAAGATGTTCGATATCAGTTAAATGGGGCTTCGAACTCAAAGAATACCAATCAATCTCAGAAGGAGAGATCCGAGTGCACATATTGTCATTGAGGATTTCATCCTAAGAGTTCTTGTATGAAGAAGACAATAGATTTGATAACTTAGTTACTTGAGAAGAACAATATCCCTATACCTGCATGTGCAAGGAAGAAAGATACTAAACCTTCTAGATCTAAGGATAAAGAGAGATGCCATGCCCTCATGGCAAGTGCATAAAAACAATCCTATTTCATCAGAGATTCAAGAGCATCAAGACACGTGTCTTCCTCCAAAGATCTCTTCTCCAACTTCGAATGCCCAGTAGGCCCTTCTATCATGTTGGGTAATGATTCTGAAGTCTCCTCTGAGGGGATTGGAAGGATCAATATTGACCATGGCTACTTCTAAAATGTGCTTTATGTTCCAACTCTCACAACAAATCTACTTTCAGTGTACCAAATGAATCATATTGGATATCCCAAGAGAGTGATCTTCTCTCCAAATGAAGTCAAAATATATCACATGGTATCAGAGCTGACATCAGCTATTCAATTTGCAGTCATTGCAGCAGTTACAACATTTCATTGAGCATTTTTCTTTCATTGAGCACCATAATCCTCTGAGTTTCCACAGGAAATCCTAGTGCTATTACCTTGAATTCACTGGAGCAATCCAGTGAGGTATAGCCAGGTGTGAAGGAATTAGTCATATGTGCTTAGTGTCCTAAGGTAGTGTTCGCTCGAATTGTAGAAAATATCCATCAACAAATTTCATTATTTTGCAGGAATCTCCCCTCTTCAGCGTCAAATTCTGCACTGGTGATTCTGCACTTTTGCACTTCTACACTAGTGATTCTGCACTTCTGCACTAGTGATTCTGCACTCATGATTCTGCACTTCTACACCAGAAACACATATGCAGCAGTAGATTCGAATTCTACACAACTTCCATGGATCTGGAATCAGTTCCTTCGCTCTCTTCATTCAACTATGATGAATGGAAACCGAATATGATAGCTTACTTGAAGAGATATGGTCTCTTCAATATCTGTATTAGTGTTAAGAGAGATTTTTGATTCCTATGAGGAGGAAGAAGATTGGCTAGATGATTGTGACAGAGCGTTAGCAGCAATATGTACTCCTATGTTTTCCAATATGGAATACCTCATTGATCCTAGAGAACATCAAAGGGATAACTGGACAAGATTGGACAGTTTATTTGGAAAGAAGGGAGAAGATGATTTCCATTTGGAGAACAAGCCCAACAGTACTACCTCAAGTGCTCTCTCTATTCATGATTTGGCCTCCATCATCTTCCATGATAAAGTTGTTCAAGATAAAGTTGAAATACAACAAATGGTTTTAGGATTTGATCCATCTTCTAATTCGAATTCTGAGCGCAAAGAAGATCGGATCTATAGCTCAGCGAGCGCTTGCATTTAGCAGAGGTAGTGAGAGGGTGAAGGTCGACACACAAAGAGATCACACCATTACTTATGTATTGTAATAGGATGAGGCAGACATAGTTATTTTTTTACATTCCTTGCATTTCGCATTGTAACCTTTGATTCGATTGAAGTAATATGAAGCCACTTCTGGCATCCTGTTTTACTTCAAGTCTATGTAAGCATCGTGTGTGTCATCTGTTACTGTTAAGTAATAAACCTTGTCAAGTGACCTTGCGTTAGCTGTTATTAGAGCCCAGAAGTGAGTCTGGTTGAGTTGAAGCATCCTGTGAGCAGGAGAGTGTGATTTTTTGTCACCGTTGAAAGTGAATCTAGTGTCGAGCGTGTTTACAGCTCGAACTACGATTGGGTAGAGTTGTGCACGACTTGTGAAAGTCCAGTTGCGATTGGACGAGTGGGATTTTTAGCTAAGGTTGAAAATGGCTCACAGACATGTTAATGTTCAAGGAGTGGGACAAAGAGCGCGTGGCGTAGCAATCACAGTTGATCGTGAGATGTTCAATGAATGCATGCGAACAATGTGAAGTTTGAATAGTGAAGTTGCAGATATCAAAGAAAGTCAAAGACGTGGATGCATTCCTGATGCGTTAGACCATAGCAACGAGGAAGTCAAAGAGGTGGGAGCACAAGAAGAGGTAGCTGAGGAACTAGAAGAAAAACTCATCAAGATTCTGACGGATATGAGAGGTTAGACAAAGATGGATGTACGTACCTACTTAGGAAGTTTGGATCCAGAAGACTTGTTCGACTAGTTTAGAGAGATGGAGAAATACTTCGACATAGAGAAGATAGAGGACTCCAGGCGGGTTAAGACTGCATGTTTGAGGTTGAAGGATCATGCCGCATTGTGGTGGGACAATGTGTAGGCTGACAGAGTCAAGAAAGGAAAGGAGAAAATCAAGTCTTGGGATAGAATGGTCGCCAAATTGAAAGGGAAGTTCAGGATGTGATCCATCTTCTGATTCGAATTCTGATCAAGAGATGTCAACTACTACTCTAGAAGTTGAAGAGACCTTTGAAATCTCTACTTCCCATGAGCTTGCTGATGTGCAAGATGATGATCTACTAAATTATTTGGAGGTGAAATCAGATTTTGGAGGTGATGAATTCTCCCTCCTTGATCAAATGGTTCCTTTGCACTCTTATTTGGTCATTGGAACATGTTTTCAAAGTTTCACCGAAGTTGGAAGACTCCATCATTCACTTGGGTTCATGACTCATGCAATTTTTTGTTATTTTGGATTTGATCTCACCCCTGCTAGTTTAAATGAGATCATAAGAAACCATCTTCCAATTCTTGGATCTGATTTGAAGTCCAAGATACCATCATCGTGTCATAGTTCCTTTGGTTATGATCTCACCTATGTTGGTTCAAAGGAGATATCAAAGAACTATCTACACATTCATGGCTTTTATTCTACCTCAGTTGGTTCTAATCACATGCTCCATAATGATCTTCATATTATGTTTGTGGAGCATGATCCACTTCTTCCCAAGACGAAGATACCACCATCATTGCTTGATGAGCTCCAAGAGAGAGAATCTTCATCGCATGACAGTTCAGATTGAGAGTATGAGAGTGATGATGATGAAGAGTGAATGCTAGATGCAAATCCATAAGAACATGAAGATCTATCAACTGATTTAGAAGATGAGCAATGGGCGATCCAGTTCCAGAAGAACCTGATGATATCTCACCTTATGATCCTCCTCTTCCGAGATGAGCAACCACTAGTCTTCGATCTCTTGGTGATCTTATTGGTGATCCAATTGATCAAGGGAGAACTGGATCAGGTTTTTAGAATGGAAGGTTTCATACTTCTCACATTACCGATCCATTTCAGATCGATCGATCCTTCTTCGAAAAATAAGGACACTTGTCTCCTTCTAGGGTGAGTGATGAGATGCTACATTAGCATCCTTAAGTCTATTTTAAGGGAGGTCTTTCTTCCCACTGGGTTTTCCCTCTTTCCTCTTTTATTATTTAGATTGTTGTACGAGGTGACCTTTGGTCTCAGTCACCAGGGCCCTACTTTTAAGCTTTCAGTTACTACCTCATAGTATAGCTTGTAGTGGGGTGTTGGAATATTCTCACCATCATCTTTCTATTTTGCATGCCTACATGCAATTCTTCATGCATCCAGTCATCAGTATGGCAGTCTCCTAGCACCTAGTTCTTATTTTGCAGCCCCCGGGAGCCTATTTCTTCTCTGTTCTAGCCCTCCTAGCCACTGATGCGCCCTTTTTTCATAACTGGAGAACATGTATGCCTTCTTCCACCTATTTAGGAGTTACTTTAGTTAGTTAGTTGGTTGATGACTCAGCTCGTTGATTCAGGGGATGATTGATCAGTTAACTGACTGAAGCACTTAGATAGGCACCTATTAAGACTAGTTTGAGCTCCACTGACCACTGATAGCTCCTCATGCACCCACATTGGATTCTCCTTCCCTACATAAGTGCCCATACACTTAGTTAGACTCAGTTCGACTCATTTGACTAACTATCTGACATTTGTTACGAATGCCACTAGTTTGGATGATATCTCCTATGCTATCTAAGCCACACTTTGAGGTGAATTCGAATGACCTTTAGCTTATTCAAATTCTCTTGACAGTTATTGTATTGTATTCAGTTTTCACAGTGTCGTCTCACAGCTGATGTAGGATTATACTGCTATTCGCCATTTTCTATGTTCATGAGGGATTATTGACTACATTCTTCTCTTCTTCTTTGCACTTCTTGAGTGAGTTTTGTGTGAGGTTTGTTTCAGATGTGAGATCTTCTTGCAGATTATCACAATTTGATGTTAGAGCATCGAGGCCTAGGAAGATCAGTCGAAGTTGATCGACATGAGTAGTCGACTAGGGGGAGTGCAGATGACCACTGGTGCAAAGGAAGATTGGCTGTTGAAGTCAATGAGTTGAGCAAGAGTATTCTATGTGTGACCAACATAAAGGTGTGAAAGGTCAAGAGTCAACAGATGATAGGGTTGTAGTGGAAGGCGTCGAAGGTCGATATGTTGTTGAATCATAACACCGACATGTTTGAGGTGAAAGCCAAGCGAGGAGGAAGGGGAAGACTGGTGAAGGCTTGAGTGCGAAAGTAAGTCGACGGTTATGTCGAATGCTGATAGAAGGAAGTATGCTCGAGGCGATGATAGGACTGACTACTGTAGTAGTGTCAAAAGGATGTGCAGATGTCAAACAAAGTACTTGGTATCCGTTCGGGGTTGCTAAGGAAGTTATGAGCAATTATTGCAGGTGGTTGGGATCATGACAAATGTCACCAAAGGTGAATGTTGTGCAGCACAATAGTGACGCTGACAACTGCAGGATCAAGGAAGATCGGCAGACACAGAAAGTGTGTCTCGTGAAGAGAAGCAGTGGGTTGAATACCGGTGCATAGGCACAATGAAGGGAGTTCGATCAGTAGAGGATCAGGAGTGGAGTTCGAAGTTGATCTGTAGATTGGAGAGAACCATCACACATCAGCCGAGCGCAAAGAAGATCGGATCTATAGCTCAGCGAACGCTTGCATTCAACAGAGGCCATGAGAAGGTGAAGGTCAACACATAGAGAGATCACACCATTAGTTATGTATTGTAATAGGATGAGGCAGACATAGTTAGTTTTTTACATTCCTTGCATTTCACATTGTAACCTTTGATTCGATTGAAGTAATAGAAGCCACTTCTGGCATACTATTTTACATCAAGTATGTTTAAGCATTGTGTGTGTCATGTGTTACTGTTAAGCAATAACCATTGTTGGGTGACCTTGCGTCAGCTTGTATTAGAGCCCGGAAGTGAGTCTGGTTGAGTTGAAGCATCCTTTGAGCAGGAGAGCATGATTTGTTGTCACCACTGGAAGTGAATCCAATGTCAAGCATGTTTACAGCTCTAGCTACGGTTGGGTAGAGTTGTGCATGACTTGTGAAAGTCCAGTTGTGATTGGACAAGTGGGAGTTTCAGCTAAGGTTGAAAATGGCTCACAAAGGTGTTAATATCCGAGGAGTGGGATGAAGAGCGCATGGTGCAACAATCACAGTTGATCGTGAGATGTTCAATGAATGCATGCAAACAATGCGAAGTTTGAATAGTGAAGTCACAGTGATCAAAGAAATTCAAAGACGTGGATGCATTCCTGATGCGTTAGACCATAGCAATGAGGAAGTCAAAGAGGTGGGAGCACAGGAAGAGGCAGCCGAGGAACCAGAAGAAAAACTCATCAAGCTTTTGATGGATATGAGAGGTTGGACAAATATGGATGTACATACCTACTCAGGAAGTTTGGATCCAGAAGTCTTGATCGACTAGTTCAAAGAGATGGAGAAATACTTTGACATAGAGATTATAGAGGACCCCAAGCAGGTTAAGACTGCATGTCTGAGGTTGAAGGGTCATGCCGCATTGTGGTGGGACAATGTTTAGGCTGATAGAGTCAAGAAAGGAAAGGAGAAAATCAAGTCTTGGGATAGAATGGTCACCAAATTGAAAGGGAAGCTCTTGACGGGTGACTATGTGATTTCCTTGTTCTAGAAGTTGCAAAATTTTTGACAAAAAGAGATGATTGTGAAGGAGTACACGAAAGATTTATACAGATTGTCGATAAGGTCAGGGAAAATTGACGAAGGAGAAGAAGCTATCGCTAGATACGTGAATGGCTTGAAGTATGCGATATAGGACGAGTTGAGCGTGTCAAGGTTCAGAGCAGTCAGTGATGCCTATCAACTAGCTCTGAAGGCAGAAGAGAAATTGTTGAGAAAATCCGCAGCGACTAGAGGAAATATGACTGGTCGGGTAGTGAAGACTTTTTCCATGAAATTTCAAGGTAGCAGATACAGGAGAGAAACCGTCAAAGACAATCAACGTGCAAAAGGGACATTGAAAAAAGAGAAGACGCAAGAAAACCGACGCCATGGTCAAGAGAACCACAGTCGAGGTGCGTATGGTCGAAGTGGTCCATATGATAGAAAAGGAGTTGACATACTAGCCATAGTCTATTATAAGTGTCAAGAAATCAGATACAAGGAATATGAATGCCCAAAAAACCTACATGCTGCAGAAGAGTGGAAACCTAGATGTCGAAGAGATGAGCAAGTCGACGAGAGGGTAGAGTCGACATCCGGCAACAGTGAAGATGGGAAAAGAAAGTGTCTGACCATGATAGCGAGGTAAATGTTGGTTGAGGACGATGGACGTGATGAGAAAGAGCCACCGCAGCGAAAGGCTATATTTCGAACTAGAGTGCAAATCGGGGACTGGTATTGCAAGATCATAGTTGATGGTGGCAGTACGGAGAATGTTGTGTCAACAGAGGTTATCGAAAAAGAAGTGTTGAAATTTCGAGAACACCCACACCCATACAATATCTCATGGTTGCCGAAAGGACATCATGTCAAGGTAACCAGACAGTGACTGATTAAATTCAATGTGGGGAAGCTTGAAGACAGTGTACTGTGCAACGTAATCCCAATTGACGCATGTCATATTTCTTAGGGATACCATGGAAGTATGATTGGAAGATGATCTATGATGTTCCATCCAACACAGTCACAGTGTGGAAAAACGGCACGCAGAGGACTTTGAAGCCAAAGCAGAAGCGAAGTACTTCATGAAGATTGAAGAGCGGTTATCACCAGATTTGAGTTAGAGAAGGAGATGAATGGAAGACAACATTCAAGATGAAGGAAGGGCTGTATGAGTGGTTAGTCATGCCATTTCGATTGACTAATGCACCCAGTACGTTCATGAGATTGATGAATGAGGTACTGAAACCATTCTTGGAAAATTTCATCGTAGTCTAGCTAGACGACATTCTGATTTTCAGTTGAACTAAGACAGAACACTTGGAGCACATTTGACAGGTATTGCGAAAGCTGCAGGAAGAAAAGCTGACGGTGAACCTGCAGAAACACTTCTTCATGAAGGAAGAACTAGTGTACTTTGGATTTTTAATCTCGGGTAAAGGGTTAGTGATGGACCAGAGAAGGTGAAGGCTATATTGGATTGGCTGAAATGGACTAGTACGATTGGAGTGCAAAGTTTCAATGGACTTGCCAGTTTCTACCGGAAGTTCTTCAGGGGATTCTGTCAGATTTGTGCAGCTTTGACATAGTGCATGAGAAAAGGGGAGTTTAAGTGGATGGAAGCTTCCCATAGAGCTTTCGACAAACTGAAGGAAAAGGTCACTTAGAGCCCAGTGTTAGTGCTCCCATATTTTGACAAAGTTTTCCAAGTCGATTCCAATGCGAGTGGAATGACAATTGGAGTAGTGTTGACCCAGGAGGGTCGACCAATTGCATTCTTCAGTGAGAAGTTGGATTATGTGAACCGGAAATACTTGGTCTATGACCATGAATTCTATGCTATTTTCCAAGCATTGAAGAAGTGGAGGCATTATCTATTTCCCAGGGAATTTGTGTCGTACACAGATCACCAAGCGCTAAGGTATTTGAATACTCATTCGAAATTGAATCAGCGGCACATCAAATGGGTCGAGTTCCTATAGGGATATACCTTCATGTTGTGACATAAGTTAGGCAATTCGAACAAGGTTCCTGACACGCTGAGTCGAAGGGTTGCATTCCTGAACACGAAGACAGTTCAGGAAACAGGAATATAGTTGGTGAAGACAGAGTTTGCGATCGATGAGTATTTTGCGAAGGCATGGGAGGCTTGTCGTGAACCTTGGAGTGTCAATAGAACTCCATACTTGGATTATTTTATCCAAGAGGGATACTTGTTAAAGGGACAACAATTGTGTATTCCCAGAGGATCTGTAAGGGATAAACTAATCCGAGAACTGCACAGCGAAAGATTAGCAGGTCATTTTGGCATCGATGAGACCAAGGCATTGGTCGAAGAGAAGTATTATTGGCCAGGAATAACGACAGATGTGTCGGTAAGTGGGTACAATAGTGTCACATTTTCCAATTGGAAAAAGGAATAAGTTAGAATACGGGGTTGTATACACCATTGCTTGTACCAAATACCCAATGGGAGCACCTGAGCATGGATTTTGTACTAGGATTTCCAAAGATGCAACAAGGAAGCGACTCAATATTTGTTGTAGTTAACAGATTTTCGCAGATGGCACACTTTATTCTGTGTCAGAGGACAAGTGATGCCACAAGCATTGTTGTATTATTCTTCAAGGAGATAGTCATATTGCATGGGTTGCGAAAGAGTATCGTGTCGGACAGAGATACAAAGTTTATGGGGAATTTTTGGAGAACCCTATGGAAAAAACTGGATGCGAAGCTACAGTTTAGCTCGGCATATCATCCACAGTTAGATGGAAAGACCAAGGTGGTGAACAGAAGTTTGGGAAACCTTCTTAGGTTGATGAAGGATAGACCCAAGCAATGGGAGAACATGTTGGCGTAAGCATATTTTGCACACAACAATTATGTGAATCGGTCAACAAGTTTGAGCCCATTCCAGATTGTTCAAGGATGAAACCCACATGGAGTGGTAGATTTGGTCGAGCTACCCACATAAATAAGGAAAAGCACGGATGAAAAATCATTCATAGAGCATATGAAGGAGGTGCATGAAGATGTACGAAAGTGCATTGAGAAGAGAAACGTGGCATACAAGTTGAGAGCTGATAGAAAGAAGAGGCTACATTCCTTCAGTGAGGGAGACTTCGTCTATGCACATTTGCGGAAGGAGAGATTTCCGATGGGGACATACAACAAGCTGAAGATGAAGAAGATTGGACCATGTAAAATTATGAAGAATATTTTGGACAACGCTTATGTGTTGGAGCTACTGAAGGACTTGAGAATTTCACCAACATTCAATGTCTTAGATCTATACAAGTTTGAAGAAGGTTCAAGTAGAGGAAGCGCAAAAGTGTCGAACCTCGACTAGACAGTGCAAATTCCAGATTGACACAAAGAGGAAATCACTGAAGTAATAGAAGAACGTGAAGTCGGGCATATGCATAGTTCACGGAAGAAAGAATAATTAGTGCAATGGAAGGATGATGAGTTGTAGGAGGCGACATGGATCTCCGAAGAAGAGTTCAGGAGACTGATGGAGCAGTCGATTTCTTTTTCACCTAGGGAGTCTGATGTAGGAGCATCGGCTGCCAAGGAAGATCAGTCAAAGTTGATCGACATGAGTAGTCAACCAGGGGGAGTGCCGACGACCACTAGTGCTAAGGAAGATTGGATTTCGAAGTCAATCAGTCAATCAAGAGTAGTCGATGTGCGATTGATAGAAAGGTGCAAAAGGTTGAGAGTCGAGAGACGACATGGTTGCAGCAGAAGGCATCGAAGGTCGACATGTTGTCAAATTGTGACCCTGACAAGTTTGAGGAAAAATCCATGCGAGGAGGAAGGGGTAGATTGGTGAAGCCTTAAGTGCAAAAGGAAGCCGACGGGTATGTTGAAGGCTGATAGAAGGAAGTATGGTTGAGGTGGTGATAGGACTGACTGCTGTAGCAGTGTCAAAAGTACGCATAGAAGTCAAGCAAGGTACTTGGTAGCCATTCGAGGTTGCTAAAGAAGTTATGAGTACTTATTGTAGGTGGTTGGGATCATGACAGATGTCACCATAGGAAGAGGTTGTGTAGTATGACAATGACACTGACAACTACAGGCCTACAGTATCAAGGAAGATCGACGGACAGAGGAAGTGTGTCTTGGGAAGAGTAGCAGTGGGTTGAATACCGGTGCACAGGCATAGAGAAGAGAGTTCGATCAACAGAGGATCGGGAGCAGAGTTCAGATTTCATCTATCGATTGGAGAGAACAGTCACACATCAACTGAGTAGAGAGAAGATCTGATCCATAGCTCAAAGAGCGCTTGCATTCAGCAGAGGCCGTGAGAGGGTGAAGGTCGACACATAGAGTGAGCACACCATTACTTCTGTATTGTAATAGGTTGAGGTTGACATAGTTAGTTGTTTACATTCCATGCATTTCACATTGAAACCTTTGATTCGATTGAAGTAATAGAAGCCACTTCTGGAATCCTGTTTTACATCAAGTCTATGTAAGCATCATGTGTGTTGTGTGTTATTGTTAAGCAAGAACCCTTGTCGAGTGACCTTGCGTCAGGATTTTTCAGTTCAACCAGTTTACATATTGGGAATAAAAGTCAAGCTGCTCTAGTTTCTGGTTGTTTACCTTTGTTTCCTCGTGGACAATTACTTGTCCCTAGTATAGCATGTAAATACATTGGGTGTTGGTGGTGATATTCAAAGGGTCATGGTGAGCGCAGGTAGTCACAAATCACCAGGTAGTGTAGACGAAAGGGGAAGTAGATGATGAGGAAATAAGTTACAAATACAATGGTTGATCACTTGGGAGCTAGAAGATATTAATAGGGAGGCATACATTATTCTATTTTTGAATTTTTTAAATGCATAAGTATTCATCGAGGACAATGCATTGTTTTAAGGGGGAGGGGCTGTAATGCCACTATGTTAAACCCTAGACATATGTGATATTGTCATTTGTTATTATTGTGGAACTAGGTGCCTGGAAATTGATATTTGGAGATTATTATATTATTTTATTATTAAATAAATAACTAGCTCAACATGGACAACTAACGAGAGTGGGGGATCATGGATTCCACATTTGAGGGGGTTGGGGACTAAGCGTTGTTGCTCTCCCTAACATTGCTATTTGATTCCTATTTTTTATTATGGAGACTCTATTACCCCTTAATTGATGCTAGTGGTACCCACTCTCTCATCTCTCTTACCTTATGCACCCTCTTTGACTATTTTTAGCCATGCTGCTTGATGTTTTGGTAACCCTAGATGAATTTTAGTCAACCGACCAGAGATTTGGAGTCACATTTCTAGTTAATTCGAGTTATTCTTAGATAATTAGAGTAATTTTGGGTTAATTAAAGTTATTCTCATTTAATTAGACTGATTTTGGGTTAATTCAAGTGATTCATAGTTAATTAGAGTAATTTTGGGTTAATTTGAGTTATTCTCAGTTAATTAGAGTAATTTTGGGTTAATTCAAGTTATTCTTGGTTAATTAGAGTAATTTGGGGTGAATTCTAGTTATTCTCAACTAATTAGAGTGATTTTGTGTTAATTTTAGTTATTCTCAGTTAATTACAATATATTTTGATCAATTCGACTTATCCTCAATTAGTTAGAGTAATTTTGGGTCAATTTGAGTTGTCATTAGTTAGTTACAGTAATTTATGGGTGAATTTGAGTACCACTTCTGAAACTTGAGTTGATCTCATGGTATCCATTGATTTGGAATCTTTTTCCAAATAATTTGAGTTAGTCTACGTGGATTTGAGTTACTCTCATGAGAACTCAAATGGTCATCTAGCAGACTAGAGAATCTCTTAGTGATTTGGAGTGACTTCTCACTAAACATGAGTTAGTCTCTTGGAGGAAATTGGAATTGGTTTAAAAGGATTCGAATTTGTCTCTAGTTATTATTATTGGCTTTTGGTAGTTTCTCTCTCATGCTTTTGAATTATTGTGGATGGATTCAAATTACTCTCTTGCACATAGCTCCTAAGTCCTTTTATATTGTAGGGTAATTGAATATTGATATATATCGGTGTGGAGACGTGATAGATTCCCTATTGAACATGAAAGTAGCTTGAGGACCATTATTTGTCTCTGATCATCACATGAATCCTAAAGGTGGATGGTGATGTCATGAGGGATTGGTTTGGTGAAGGGAATCCCATTGCACTGGGTAGTGTTGATGTAGAGAAAGTAAGTTGTGAGGAATGTGTCATGTTTCTCAGGTAGTGTCCTGATTTTTCTCTTGTTTAGATATCAAGAGTTCCTTAGATTGTGGATCCATGGCCTCATCTTGGGGGTGATTTTAATGCTGAGATATTGATGAGCGTGGCATGTCTAAGGCCGGGTGGAACATTGTCCTGCTGAAGCTAGTTTTTCCTCTTAGAGATAATTATTTTATTATTGTTATTGGAGAAACTTCCTATGGCTTTGGGGTAGACCACAACAGATAGATGACTACTAGAAATAAACTCTATTCTCAATATAATGCTATCAAATTGACAATGCTAAGATAACGGAGAACATAACAAACCTCGATCCAATGTTTGATGTAGATCCCCATTGAAGCTTTCAATCCACGCATGCTTTCAATCAATGCACTTGAACCTGCAAATTAGTCTCGACAACAAATATATGACAAACAGATATGATATATGAAAGACATTAACATTATCAATAACAATGGTCCATAATATTATAAGAAAATGCAACTCAATGTGATATAAACAATGTTAACAACATTAATGGACGAGAATATGAGTATTTCTATTGATAAACAAGAAGAAGTACAATGTGATACGACCTCTTGTTGGCAACCAATCTGAACCAAGAACTAGGTCAATCCACTTGCGCCTCCACCACTTCAATCCTCCATGAAAGGAAAACTAAAACTATGATAGGAGTTTGGAAGGTGAACATAAGAGGTTCACAACAACTAGGATCAATGAGTGTAGACTCAAGATGAGGCAAAAATCCACTAGAGTTATCTTGCTTTCTCCTTCTCCTTCCTTCCATATGCCATAAATGCTCAATATATAGCCTTCCAAAGGTATGTGAAAGGACACATCGGGGTGTCACTTGGGCAAATGGAGGGCCAAAGGTCACCCTAAGACCGCTTTTCAGGAGTAAAAGTAATTAATTGGTGATTTTTACCATTTAACTTGCTACCCATGGGCTCTATTGATTCAGCTCGTGTGTACGCCCACTGTCAAGGTTTAGCACGCGTATAGGAATACGAATATGGAATAATAAGGTTTCGAAGGACATGGATCCCAAAGACCAAATAGTGCTGATACTCACAGGGTGGAAGATTACGTTGTACCAATTATGCATTTAGTTACTATTTTATGGACGCATGTGTTCTCGTGGAGGATAATTTTATATCTTTTATGTTATGTTGCAAATTTGATTATTTTCTTATGTTAAATGGTTGATTTAGTAGTGTTAAAATGTTATCTCGTAGATCTGATTTGGTTTATGTGCTGTTGTAGCATGTGGATGTAATGTTTATTATGTTTTGTCAACTAGTAGATCCAGTTTTAAAGTTGATTTTATGGCTATAGATGGCATCTCTGGATCTGATATTATACATGTTGAATTGGTTGTGGTTTGGTGTCATGAAGCTGAGTGGTTTTAGTGTTGTGAAACTATTCTTGTTAGCATCTATAGATATGGTTTTAACTAATGATTATATGGTTGAATAATTACATGTGAAATTGTTAGATATGTTTGCATTCATGCTATACCTACCTTGAATCGCATGTGTATTGGGGAAAATATTTGCATTGGAAATGTTGCTTCTCTATTAAAAGGATGAAATATTTTATTATATTGGCTTATTGGCATGATGGCTTAGCCTTAGTGAACCTTATTCCACTGTGCATTACCTTGAATCAACCCTTCCCCTATTAGGATCCCGGTGCATACGAAATTGGTGGTGTGACTTGGGGTTTGGTAAACTACAGAGAAGAGTACCCATTGGGTATGAGTGGGGTGGATTCTGGTGGACCTATATTGATCAAGAAATCGACAAGGGAGCTTACATTGGATCTTCAGCATCTACTTTAACCTTTGATGACTTGTGAGACATGATAGGTCAGTACCTTAATAATTTTATTTTTTTATCTTCTATTTCATTTGATTGGTTAATGAATATTATACTATGGAATATTGTTAGATATATTGATAGATTAAAGATGTATGGTAAATCTATGTTTTCATTATTGAAAATAAAAAAATTATGATGCTAGAATTCAGATATATCTTTTATGAATGGATGCATGTTGTGCATAGGTAAATTTTTATTGGGTAGTTTAGCAAGGACGCCAGGAGGGTCCCTATACTTAATTCCATTAATTGATCATGAAACATTGCAAGCATATACATGTTCATGCATATCTCTATGCATTCCATAACAATAGTCTATCATCTTTATAACATATCATTCTAGTATCATGAATGCATTCATTCATATCTACATACATTTAAATAAAAATTTCATAATCATATCCATTTTTAACATTCAACATGAACGTTAAAAGAGAAGAATCTCTCTCTCTAAAAGGTGTTTCCTTTCCCATAATTACTTCAATTAGAGTTTTACTTGTCTCATCCTTTTATCATTCAATTCCAAAAAAAAAATAGTAATGATAATGAAAACTTTAACTATCAAATTACCATCTTTCATATAAATTATTGTTTGTAAAACGAGTCAAGGTAAAGGATAAAATAACTTCCATGATTACCACTTCATTAATTATGTCTCTTGCAAGTTTGGAATATTGATTTAGTTCTGCTTTACCTTAGTATTATCACATCTAAAGGCCCGATGTTATGGCTATACTCAGACGTCATTTTGTAACACACCTTTTACCTCTAGTGGATTATTTTGGAAAAATGGGGCAAAATGTTTCTCTTTTTGAAATCTAAACACGATAAAATACCATCCATGGCAATAACAAAGCCCCAAAGATTCATAGTTGTACATTGTTATTCACGTCCATAAAAAGTAGAATATTAATATTATTTCCAATAGTACTACTATTAATGTACAATTATCATTCAATTGACATGTCCATTAAAGTTATATACAATTCCATCAATGTTCCCTATGTTCAACTTCCTAATAAGAATCTACTCTCATAGATATTACTTGACGATTTACTTGCAATAAGTAAGAGGTTGAACTAACGCATAGCCAATCAAGCCCCTCCGCATAATAAATTTACAAATCGATTACTTGATTAATAAATATATAAAGATTGCAATCCCAACATCAAGATTTTGTTATTGTCTACAAGTATATATGCATGTTCAAACATTTTATGAGCTTAATGTGATAATCATGAAGGCTAGCATTATTCCACATTCACCATTCAAGTATAGTAGAAAACTATTACTCTTTGTCATGAATTTCCGAACTTCAATATATACATATGAAATAACATTTAGTAGCGACTACCTTATTAATGTATAAGCATGCATGTAATAAGATAACGGCATAACTCCCCACGTGCACTTCCACTTATCATTTACAGTTAAATTATCTCACATTTAGTTAACCAAAACATGATTGAGTGGTATTAATTAGACATGAATGAGAAATAACAACACATGATTAGAGATAATTTATTCATCTTTAATTAATTAAAATAATCGAATAATAGCAATGTAACATGTAATGTATACTTATCTTAAATAAGATATCCTGGGCAATTGAATGTGCAATTGCAATGTTCCTTCTCAACCATAGGTGCTCTATCTGACATATACTATTTTTGTCGAGCAACCACCCTCGAGTTGGGAAACGATTCCAATAGGGTGAGGAAACAACAAAAATCTTCACCAATATTTCTCAACATCACGTGGATGTTAATCCCACAACCACTATTGGAATGCCAATTTCATTGAATTTGGACATATTAGGAAACTTTTGGACTAAGAAAGTGTGAATTTAGACTTTGAAAGTGTCAATGTCAACCTTTCTAAAGTGCAAAATCAGATTCTGAAAGTGACAATATTGGATTTTGTTGGCGCGACCTCGGTCGACAGGGGTTCACCTCACTATCAACACATACCGCAGTCTCCTTGGGCATCGGCACGGGCAGGTTTGAGCCCGCCCAACAACACCCGCAAAGCGGATGAGGTCTCACCCGAGGTGTCCAGGAAGAGCAGACGGAACCTGTTTCCGCCGAGGGAGGAGGAGAGTTGTGGCTGTATGGACTATCTCTATTGTAGTACTTAAATAGAAACTTTAAACATTTGACATGGAGTTATAACATATTACTTAATCGCATCATTTATTATCACAGCAATAGTAAGCAGACAATGCACCAAGAAAATATAAAAACATTCATATATCACAACATTGCACAAAGATCATACCAAAACATCATCATTGTATTACTGCCACAGTCATATACTAGAAGTAAAACATAGGTCTTCAATCATAGATCTCCACCACAGGTATCACATTACATCTGCATACATCTCCCAATCTCAATATGTCTCTCTCTATCTATTTTCTCCCTATTCCTCTTTATCTTGATCTCTTTAACACTTACAACTCTCATCTATTTATAGGCTTCTGTCATTACAATGTTGTCCACTTACTAATGACTTCCTAACTGACACTATGGACAAATGACCCAATATCTAACTGACTTGATCCAAATGACCCAAAAACCCGCATACCGCGGTATAATTGACTCAACATTACATAACATGTGGTCTGAGTGACCGAAAACTTGCCAAACGCAGTATACTTTAACACAAAATTCTCCTTCCATGACCTCATCTGAAGTGTTGCAGCATCAGCAGTACTACAACATTTCCTCATCGAACCGCCTGCCAACAGGCCCCCAACACAATCTTGTGGTTCGCCCTCGAGCCACGTCAACTGCACATGGTACAATTCATCATTGTGTTGAGCAAAACGGTAGACCTTCGCAACAACTGGTGTCGTATTTTGATGCATCTCATTATGGTGTATCAGTCAGACTGTAACCTTGTCCACAAGCACTCTAGCATAGATGCCTCATGCTAATGCCAGGATCATCAAATGAATAAGCAAGCACTGGTCAAACTCATCCTCCACTCTCTGTGAATGGTACAGATAGGAAGGAAAAGAGGACGAATAGTACCAAGGTGCAAAATCAATACATGTCTCCAAGACATCTGTTTCACACCGGTGAATGGCACCTCCTCTGGGCGGGGAACTACTGCCCCTGCCAGCACAGTGGTCCAGAAGATCACATCCCTTTGAACAACGACTGCATACTTTGGTGTAGTGCTCTAGAAGACCACTGCCCTTCGAACAAATATTGCATACTTAACCATGCTAAACTGACCCTCGGCTTGGCCATATCATAGAGTAAGTGTCCCCTCTGTGTCAAGGTGCTCATGAACACCCGTCGTTCGGGCTCGCAGGGCCCTTGGGGTGCTACCACAAGAAATGAAGTGAAGCATTTCCATAGCCTCCTTGGAATCCCTAACAACTCAACTTCCAAAATGATCTAAAAGCATAACCACTCGATTCATAAAGGACTGCTTTGTAGCGAACTGTTATCTGCATCTGCTGCTTATAGTTGGATGCAGCCAGGATCACACTAGTGGTAATGATGTGTCACTACCGCACCTATGTGTGTGTGAACCCATCGACTGATGCATCAGGTGGTCATCATGTTTCCACCAGATATTCCACGTGCCAAACTGTGTGAGCAATCCGTTCACGAAGTGCCAACCATAACGGCCCATCATACTAGGTTCAAAACATTAATCCGCCAACGAATTAGATAACTGATCGTTCGGATCCATCATGAGTGCTCATCATTTGAACAAGTGTTGTTAAATAACTATTTGCATGTTTGGCATTTATTGCTGATTTGACTCAGTCACAAAACTGCCATGTGTCGCCAACCACTCCAAACTTGTGGCACAGTCCTCCTAGCTTGCACATTCCTTCTTCTGTTGGTGCACCATCTACCACCAAGAAACCTGCAACACACACTCTTTTGCTTTTTTTTTGTTTTCCTCGAGGCGACTCAAGCATCGCACTGTTCCAAGCCCGACCGATAGCACTTCAATCTATGACCATTCACTAGCTTGGGGAGCATCGCCCCATCCAACTGTTGCAACTGAACCTCTCCTCTGGAAGTAATATTACTGATGCAATATGGACTCAGCCAATGCATCTGCAATTTTCCTGGATGTTTCATAAACTTGCTGTCGTATAACAACACCAAGTCACCTTGTTGAAACTATCTATTCTTGATGTGGTGATCATGCCATGCCTTCTGGCAATCCTTCTCCACCCCTTGGTGAAAGCCAGTGATAAATTGATCTTCTTCTAGCTGCAACAATTGCGTTAGACGTTCATCTAAGGCTGCGACATTGTCCATACCCATAACAGCTGCAACCTGTAGACTCAGAACAATGTACTCCATTGGCATAATCGCTTCTTTCCCATATACCAGCCTAAAAGGTGTCTACCCAGTCAACCTTTTACATGTGGTGCGATAGGCTCACAACACTGCTGGGATTTTTAGATCCCAGTCGTCACGGTTCGCATTACACACCTTTGTCAATGCATGCTCCAATACCTTGTTGAAAGCTTCCACTGTACCATTTTCTTGCGGATGATAGGGTGTACTCTTCTTATGTTCTATCTGCAATTCCTCCATTAATGCGCTGATGGTGCAATTGAGAAAGTGGTTGCCTTGATCACTCAACAAAATCTTAGGGCAGCCAAAGCAAGTGATAATGTTATCAAACAAAAATCGAGCAACCGTCGCTGCGGAACAACCAACTACGGGTGCCGCCTCGACCTATCGGGTAAAATACTCTATCGCTATGATGATGTACCGCACACCCATACGTTTCCCTAGTGGATTGATTGGCCCAAAAAAATCCACAGCCCACTATTCGAACGGTTGCAATGTCACTTGAGGTAGCAGTGGCATCTCATCGTGTCAGGACGGTTTTCCAGTTTGCTAACAAACATTGTAAGACAGCGCATAGTCTGTTGCATCATTATGTAATGTGGGCCACCAAAGCCCTGCACGCAACACCTTCCTGGCAGTCACCCGACCGCCATAGTGTCCTCCCGCTACTCCACCATATGCCTCAGCCAATATCTGCACTTGCTCATGCAGCAAGACGCATTTGCGCAATATCTCACCAATGCCCAATTTATACAACTCTCCTACGATTAGTTGAAAGTCAACAGCCTTGAAAACCAACTGCTTCTTCTGAGTAGTGGTAAAGTCATTTGGAGCGTTGCCGGTCACAAGAAATTGAAGGATGTCATCAAAATATTCATCAGTAGCACCAACCTTAAATAGCTGGGCATCCGGCAACCTATCTTCGATATTAGTCGGTTCCTCCCCTGTGTCAATCCACGATAAATGATCTAGACCAGCATTCAACCACCCAAGTTTCAAAATGACTTCAAAATCAAACTCCTGAAACAAAAGTAGCCAACGGGATATCTTCCCCCCCAACACAGGCTTATTGACCAAGTATTTCAACGCAAAATGATTAGTGAACATTTTAAAGTGCCCACCCAACAAATAATGCCTGAACTTCTGCAGCGCGTAAACCATGGCCAGACCTTCCTGCTCCATGGTAGTGTAATTCCATTCTGTAGAGGACAGCTTCCGATTGGTGAAAGCAATGGGATGATCAAGGTTGCCTTCTCCAGGTTGAGCCAACACAACACCCAATGTAGTCGATGAGGCATCAACATGGACATGGAATTCTTTACTCCAGTCCGGAAAGACCAATATCGCTACAGACGCCATCTTCGCCTTGAGCGTTTCGAAGCTATCCTGACATTCCGAGCTCCACTGGAATGCCGCATCCTTCTTCAAATTTTTTTCCATAGGGGCAGTAATCACAGCATAACCCCTGATAAACTTGCGGTAATATCTCATACGGCCCAAAGTCGCTCGCAACTGCTTAATGGTGGTTGGTGGTTGCAACCCCAAAATGAGTGCAATTTTGGTTGGATCAACCAGCAATCCCTGTTTACACGCGATATGACCTAGCAATATCCCAAACGGTGCATAAGAGATACATTTGTTCAAGTTCAACGCTATCTGGTGTTATCTGCATTGCTTAAGAATTAACCGCAGATTGGCCAGATGATCACGAATCAACCCATAAACTGTCCAATCATCCATATATACCTGCAAATTTTTTTGAATAAAGTATTTGAATGCGGCAACAACGACCCAGGAAAATATCGTAGGTGCATTCTTAAGGCCAAATGGCATCACAGTGTACTGAAAACAATCATATTAAGTTAAAAAAGTTGTCTTATGTTGATCTTCCTCCTCAATGCGAATCTAATGGTAACCAGAGAACCCAACCGTGAATGAGTACATATCCTGGCCACCCACTCCCTCAAGTACTTCGTCGGTAAATTGAGTCGGAAAGGGGTCATGCAAGCAGGCATCATTCAACTTCTGTAAATCAACACAAATGCATATCTCACCAGTTTTCTTATCCTATACCACCATAGGACTAATCCATTCGGACTCTTCAATAGGTTAAATAATACCAATGTCCAACATGCGATCAAGTTCCACCTTGACCTTTTCCTTATGTCGCGGATTTAGCCGATAAGGTCACTGTCGGACCGGCTTACCATTTGGTTTTAAGGGAATCTTCATCTCTCCTAAATTGCCTAGGATTCCCTTCATTTCGGAAAACTTCATAGGAAACAAGTCTTGAAACTCATGAAGTAACTCAGTGAGCTTACTCATCATCTCATCATCCCAATAATCCCCAACATTAGCAAACTTGAGAGTAGCCTCTGTGCCGATATTCATTTTGCAAAGCTGTAATGGTTGACTGAACGGAGTACTTGGTGTGATAGGCGATACCACATTGCGACTTCCTTCAAATTTGGGAATGTTAAGATTCCGGGGATCATCACCATCCTCTGGCCCATCGGTGATGTTGAAGCATTCCATGAGAGACTGCATCTAACAATAAGAGTACGAATCCACAGGGTAGGCCACTAGAACAACCTGAAGTACCACATCGCGGATGAGTTGCAATGCATTGTTGACGTTAGGGTTGGCATCTGCAAAAGTGAACGTGTGAGTGAAACAGGCTGTCAACTCCCTGCATGTTGTAATTTCTCGGCGCAACTCAGCTGTAGTGTACCATGAGCGCAGCATCTCATCTAAAGTATGGATAAAAGCATGGACCCATTCATCTCGAGGTCACGCCATCCATAACCATTGGCATTCCATCACATGATCCCTGGGATTACTCCGGCCATCATATCTTCCAGTGTGATAAACCTCAGTATTTCCAAACCAAACCATCATCAACCTTCGACACTGTGACCAACCATGAATGGATTTCTTGTGTGTCGCCCACGAATGTACTGGAGCAGCCTTCAGTGCTTCCTCATATGCCAGCAATCGCTATGGTTCTGAGACGCAGTCTTCAAATTCTGCCAAAAAGTTGGTTAGGCCAGGAAACCCCTCATAGATAGGCAATGTGACCGTTTCTGTCGCAACATGACATAAAGACTGCGTAACTAGGCCACATTTTCGGAACGGTACTTGATGCAATTATTTCTACCAATTTTCTAAGGCATCATTAGAGTCGGAAGACGCAAAGCTTTCGCTATGCCACTCCAGCTCACCATTGGCAGTAGGATGAATATAGTCTTCATAAATATTGAATGCATGGTCCCATCCAGTGGGATCATCATCTTTTATAGGCTCAATGTATCGTCGTCCTTCAGTCAGATCCAACGAGGCTATGACTTTGAAATCGCAATTTTTGAAGGTCATCATATGTCACTTGAAGTTGATTACAGCTCCACTATTGTTAGCCCATCCAATCCCCAATAGCACAGGATAGGAGCTTCCTCCCTCAACTACTTCGATGACATCGAAGTCAGCATAAGTCTTCATAACCTCAATATCAACCATTAGCCATGGAACTTGCCCAATGGGTGTTCCTTTCACATGGTTAGCCAACCGGAGCTGCACAGGAGACCATCTCAATGGGGGACTCCCCATCTTCTGCCACGCCTGCTTGGTTAAGATGTTAACATCCGAACCAAGGTCAAGAATAACAGAGTCAACATCGTATTCACCAATTGGAATATTCATTCACATTTCTTTGCCAGTCTTCCGTCGCTGTAGGGAGTTTACTGCAGAGTCCTACCATCCTTTCATGAATTTTTGCAACCATCCCTCAATCTCAACTAGGGCAGCTGGATCTCGGGCCAATAACAGATAGCTCTCAAGAAACCTTTGCAATGTCCCCGGTGGTGGCAGCCGATCAGTGTCTGATGTAGTATCAAAGACAGGTGGCATATCGCAAACAACAGCCTTACCACGATCTGTCTCCAAGGTGCAATGTGCCTCCAAGAATGTCTCCCGCTCAGCATCAATGTCGAAAGATATCGTCTTCTGACCCACCAACCAAATTAGTGGTCGCAAACTATCTTCCCTAATCGTCTTGCCTCCGCAAGTGACAACAGCCACCGAAGCATCTTGTGGTTGCGTTTCTGTAGAAATGGTGGAAATATTTGCACCCTATGTCTAGTTCTGCTGCAGATTCCTCGGTTGATTGACATTTTGATTGGCGTTCGGCGATGGTCGTGGGGGCTAGTTCTGTACTGGTTGCTGTGGCTGGGACTGATTCTGTAGCTGTAGAGAATTCCCAACCTACCATCGTATAATCAATTGTGGGAAATTCTCAACTGTATGATCATTACCAAAACAGAACGTACACTGATTCTGTAGTAGCGGGGAGTTGCACTGATAATGCCCCCATACCGCATAGTGGTAACATTGAACAAGTCCACGACCACCTCGGCCTCCTCCTCCATGACCAAATCTGCCATAGCATCCACCCCGGTATCCTCCTCGATAGCTGCCCTGCTGCTGGTACTGAGGTTAGTTAAATTGTTGCTGCATTGGTGCTGGTTGCATCCCTTGCCCTTGTGGTGCATACTGCAGTTGCTGTACATACTGTGGTGGTGGGGGAGCCATCTGTATCGGAGTATATTGCAGCATGAACTACTGAGTTGTTATTGCTATGGTGCAAATTGCATCTGCGGTTGAGGTAGCGGATGAGCTACCTGCAGTTGCAGTTGCAATTATTGTATGACACGTTGATCATCCTTGACATAGAATGCATCATACATTCTCTCTTGTAGCAACCCATATGCACAACAATCCTTGTCATCATGGCCCACTGACTTGCAAAATGTGCAATAAATATTCCGCAGGGTTGTGACCATTTTCTGCATATACGGACAATTATGGTGACTATGCCCATAGACCTGGTAGACATGACACCATGGCATGCTGCCGCCATTCATCGTATTTGGCGCACTGGACACTAAGTAATTGCAGAAGTCTAGGAAATCATACTTTGTATGCCCTTCTCCTCGGCAGCGTGTACACCATACTTCATCACACTATCCCTTGCTCTTCTTCAAATCTTGCAGTTGTATAGTCAGGTTAGTAAGTTGTGTCTGTATCTGCGACATCCCAGCCACATTATCTCCAATCGGCGATGCCTCTAATCTCATCGCAATCTTTAGAGCTTCACTGGGCGTTGAGATATTTTTTTGCATTAATGGGAGCCGAATGTGTGGTAACAGTGCTGTGATGAACCACTCTTTATGTTGGAGAGTGCTCATATCAAAACTAACCTTTGCCATTAGCATCTTGAATCACTAGTCGAAGTCCCATACTGTCTCATTGGGATACTGCTTAATTTCCTTCAATTCAGTAATATATTGAGCTTTCGAATTAGGCCTTCTAAATTCAGCAATTAGCCCATCCCAAATCTCATCCAGTGACTTCTATGGAGTTCCTATAGGGACTAGAACAAACTTCATAAACCAATCCAATGCACAACCTCGCATGGTCATCGCTAACTGTCCTTTCTTAGCACCATCATTGGTGATCTGTTTTATGGTCCAAAATGCTTCGCACAAAAACCAATACTGTTTTGGGTTGTCTGCCGCACTTTCGTGGAACAACGGAAACTTAGCATCATCGCCCGCCATTCTGGGCTTCCTTCCTCCTATCGTTGTACTACTACTAATTAGATTCTGTGGAATTGACGAACTTGGCGGTGTCGAAGTAGTGTTTCTTGCTATTTGAGAGATAGTGAGCGGAGGTGTGGGTACACTGGTGCCGAGGTTTGGTCCTGCCTCTATCCTGGCCGTAGCCTGGTTGTCCTTGTTAGGACTATGAGGTCGCTTCGTCCCGTGTGGCCTTCCTTCATGGTCTTGCAGTTCGACCGTAGCAAGACCTTCTCCTATCCTCTGCCTCTTTTCCTGTCGTAACCTTCCTCCTCCCCTCGTAAGACCATTTTCTTCCTCAGATTCACTCACAGTCTCATCATGACCTGCACCCATCTACCCCTTTACCATTCCTTCTACCGCCCCCCGACAGTCACAATACCCACGGCCTCCACCCACTAGGTTGTCTACTGATCAAGATGCATCTTCAATATACCCTTTTCGCAAATAAGCATATTGATCGACAATTGAAGCATCAGCGAAACCTTCCTCTTGGTCCGCGGAAGAAATATCTTTCAGCTTCACTATAATATTTCTGTGTGTCAACCACAAATTCAGTGATATATCCCTCTAAGATACTATTGAGCCAAACTTCAACAGCCCGCAATGCCTTATTATCAACTTTCTGCAGCTCCTGAATCAATTTCGGAGTCCAAGCCGTCAGCTCACCACCCTGGAAATTCCTCTTTTCGAAGGTCAATTTCAACAACCACTCGTATAGGATAACTGGAAATTCACAGAAAAACCATTCATGCGGGCCGTCGTGAATGTATCTTCCTACCCACTAATCAACCGTCAGTCGAGTATTACAATTTTCTTCTTCAGCAAATTCCTGCAACTTCTGGTCAAACCAGCTCTGTATCTCCGGCTATGTCGGGTACCACAACATATCCTCCTTTCACTCTACACACGGTCCAGGCAACAAAACCATCTGTTGGCGCGACCTCAGTTGACAGGGGTTTTCCTCACTGTTGACACATACAATAGTCTCCCTGGGCACCGACCCAGGTAGGTTTGAGCCTACCTAGCAACACCCGTAGAGCAGATGAGGTCTCACCTGAGGCGTCTAGGAAGAGCAAATAGAACCATGTTTCCGCTAAGGGAGGAAGAGAGTTGTGGCTGTATGGACTAGCTCTATTGTAGTACTTAAATAGAAACTTTAAACATTCGACATGGAGTTATAACATATTACTTAATCGCAACATTTATCATCAAAGCAATAGTAAGCAGACATTGCATCAAGAAAATATAACAACATTCATATATTGCAACATTGCACAAAGATCGTACCAAAACATCATCATTATATTACTGCCATAGTCATATACCAGAAGGAAAACATAGGTCTTCAATCATAGATCTCCACCGTAGGTATCACATTACATACGCATACATCTCCCGATCTCAATATGTCTCTCTCTATTGATTTTCTCCCTATTCCTCTTTATCTTGATCTCTCTAACACTTACAACTCTCATTTATTTATAGGATTTTATCAATACAATGTTGTCCACTTACTAATGACTTCCTAACCAACACTATGGACAAATGACCCAATATCTAACTAACTCGGTCCAAATGACCCAAAAACCCACATACCACGGTATAATTGACTCAACATTACATAACATGTGGTCCGAGTGACCCAAAACCCACCAACCATGGTATACTTTAACACAAAATACTCCTTCCGCAACCTCATCTGATGTGTTGCAACGTCGGTAGTACTGCGACATTTCCTCATCGAACCACCTGCCAACAGCTTTGAAAAGTGAGTTTTTCTATTTGAATATTGTGTTTTTTGACTACTTATGAACCTTAAAATTGCAGTTTTTTGTTATGAAACTATGAATTTCAATTCAAAAAGTGTGAATTTCAAATCAACAAATGCAATTGGTGACCATGCCCATATGATGTTATTTACATCGATCTTCATATTTTCTTCTGCACCAAAAACCCATTATTACTTACTATTTAAGCAGTTTTTGTACAATACCTTCAGATCCTTCAATGCTCCTGTTGGATTCCACCATTGCACCTCTACTTTGTAAGACCCAACAATACTAGCATATGAATCCTGATAAATATTACCAATCGCCCTACCCAGCCAGATTGCGCAATCTAGCTATGGTGATTGCACAATGACCATTTGGCCCTTTACAACATCCACTCTTGGAATGAATTCATCTCTAGGCTTGTTGCATACTAGTCCAACATAGCAATCCTGCAAAGAAGGAACATTTTCCTTCAAATAGGAATCCATAATTTCATGTTTAGATCTTGTAAGTTCACTACTATGAATATCATGGCTTGTAAATGGCCAAAAGTTAGTTGTTGGCTGATCAAGACTCTCGAAGGGACTATCCAAATCTTTATATATAGCCTCCCAATAATTTAACTTTGGACGCCATAATTGTTCACATCCCTTCTCAATCCCTCGATTCCAGAATTAAATATATGTTTCTATTCCTTCTTTTTTTTGTCACTGTCTGAAGGTATTTTTGATTGCAGATTTAATAACCTAGGATACACCACCGGCAAGTCTATGCTACCATCTGGAAACAAATGCCATAGATGAATAGGAGACGACCAAGCTTCATCCCTAAGTGATGCCCTCCATTCCATTACTGGAATGTTATTTATGAGCTGAAATTTAAAAAATTGGTACTTTTTGATGCCGATGATCTTGGCATTTCCATCCAAAAGGTGGATTTTCACAAAACCCTTAAAATCATAAAATTCAGCAACTAGATAAGGGACATAGAAATTTTGATCTTCACATGTCCTATACATATCCATAATTTCTAAGAGTGGAAATATATCCTTGCACATTAGCTTTACTGATAACCTTCCATAAGTTCCATCTATGTCTTCATGGGCATGTCCCACCTGGAGGAATCTTGCTTCAATTATCTCGAACACTCTCCTTGTTGTTAAAAGAGATAAAAATGCAAATACAAAGTGGTTTTTGTTATCACATGAACAATTATCCATTAGCAACAACAATATGGGTGGTAGTTTTCTATTTGGCATGCATTGATTAGTACCATCAATACACAATATATCATGTTGCATTACATCTTGTTTGTATATGACACACTTTTCATATGACTCTGATTGCAATAGAGCATCATGCAATTGGTGCTTAGATGTTCATCGTTTGTAGAGAAAATCACCATATTTATCAACCACTGGTTCTTCAAGACTCTTCAAGCATTTAGTCAGGGATGTCACAGTGAAATTCGATCCCATATCTAAAAATGAGAGGATGATATGGGAAAAACCCCCAGTCTTGTGCCCATGATTCAACATTCCAGTCAATGATATATAGAAAGATTCATAACATTACTAAAATCTTTTTCCATCTTACCCATCCTTGGAATGGAAGTCTTCGAATTATCCATTTTGTCGTGAACAATACTCATAAAAGTATTTGGATTTTTTTGTGAAGCTAATCTATGAGAATAATATACTTGGAGACAACTTGCGATATATTTATTATGAGCTGCCTGATGTCCTTCCAACCTTTCCACCTCAACTGGATAAGTGGTCCCCTTAAGCTGATCATGTATTGTAATGCACTCATTACACCTTGCAAAGGAGTTTGATTTAGAAATGTTAACATCTCGAAAATATTCTATCATCACCTTGCTAAAGGAAGATTCTGATACTGGAGGCAAACCGATACTTTCGCTTTCTTCATTTTCCATTTTTTGTAGCAAACCATAGGACATATTAGATGGAAATAATTTCAAGGTTGTCCTTGTTCCATCTTCACTTATTAATTGTGTAATATTTGGAGATTTATCTCAATTCTCTTCCACAAATTTATTAATAATAGCTACCAGTGAAACAATGTTCTCCCTAGACTTTTCCAAGCCACTGTTACCATGAACAACTCTCACATCACCATTCAAGAACATGCTTTTATAATTGTAGAAAGTGATCATTTTTATCCCATGGCATATATACCATGCATTTTGATAGACGTTTGTTGTGTCTAATCTCATTGTAAACATGCTTCTTTTTCTGTCATCTCCTTCTTTGGCCACAGGAGCATTTGATCCCATAGAATTTATAACATACTGTCTTCTTCAATTTCCATTCATACTATGGAACTTATTCACACATTCAACTATGGATTGAAGTGAAATTTTTTATATACAAAGATTTGAGCAACAATGTTCAGTGACAATTTTTTAAAGGAATTCACCCTGATCTATTCCAAGCCTGTAAGGTACCGAGCTTGAATTTATTTCAAAAAATTTAGTTCTAGCTTGCCCCTTTATGGAATTGTATGACCTTGTTCCACTACCTTTAACATCTGTATATTCACAATGGGGATTACCTAGAAGGACCATCTATAAACGATATTCTTCAAAAATATTCCAAATGTTGATCATGTCTTCGTCTGTGTTCTTTTTTAGTAAAACATCCAAAGGAACATCATTGAGGTCAAGAAAATTGTTTGCAAGCCATCTTATAAGAGAGCATTCAAATACACCACAATCCTCGCAATTGGATAAGAGTTTATGAACTAAAATACCAAACTCACCAACATCTAGTGGTTTGAATTGTACAATGTCTCCCTAAAAAGTAGTTGACACTATTCCCCGAGTAACATAATGTGGCTTTAAAGAACATTGATGTATCAAATTAAATTTCTCTCCCATAAACTTGACATTGTGATTTTCTCTTAATACTTTCAAAGTAGTTTCAGATTGATTATTGTTGAAATTGCTTTCAACAGAAAGCAATGTTTCTATATTAAAATATATGACTATTAATTGGCCATACAACAAAACCTCCACTACTCAATCTTGGACAACATGCCATACAAGAAAACACCACTTCATCCACCAGAATACCAAAGGAGAAGTCACCCAAGAACATTCCCCCAACAAAATCATTCCCACTCACATTTATTACAAAACCTATGGAAATGCAATCCTTACATTCTGAACACTTATGTAACAACTTAAATATTCTCTTAGTAAAATAATATTTATTCTCAGTTCGTATGATATGTTCTACACTCAGTGAAGTAGAAGCTGGTATATCATTCACCTCATTCTCGTGAAGAGAAGATCCAATGTGGTTAACGACCTCAGATATAGGCCATTGAATATAACCATCAACTACCTCTGACAATGTATCTGTACCTTCTGATGGATAGGGAAATTAAAGACTTGCATCTAATGTCTTGGTAACATTTACAATGATACATCAATCATGAATGTTGATATCATGCAATATTTTTCTTTCTAAAAAAGTGATTCCTTTAGCAACTTTCAATTCATTCAAAAGGAGGGCCACACATTGTTGAGAACCAAAATCCATTTCAGAAGCGATTTCTGAAATATAAAATAACAAGACATATTGTTTAGAATAAAAATCCATTTCATAAGTGATTTATGAAATATAAAATAACAGGAGGACATTAAAAAAAATATTTTTTTAAAACAAAGAATATTTTTTCCACTCGTATATATTATCAAATAAATCAATAATAAGGGTCAGTTGACCCTTCATTTATGAGAGAAACGTAAAAATATTGTTAATCTACGAAGGCTAGGCCGACAATTCCTAACTTCCGACTTCTGCTGTAAATAGTAGGGACACAGACATCGGCTAAGTTATAACATATACAAATTGTTTGTCCTAACATTCGATTTCCGAAAAGAAGCATCAGTCGCCCCTTCGTCTAGTAGAGAATTTTGAACACCTATATCCAACAATTCACTTGTATCTAGAATGGTGAACATAAGAAGGATCAACTGACCCTTCTTGCAGTATAGAACTATTATGAACAAAATATTGGGCACAAGAAGGGTCGGCCGTCCCTTCATTTATGAGGGAATTGTAAAAATATGAAACTACAAAGGCTAGGTCGTCAATTCATATACATATCCAAAATGGTGAACACTTGAAGAATACTGAGCACAAGAAGGGTCGATCGATCCTTCATTTACAGGAGAATTGTAAAAATATTTAATCCATGAAGTCTAGGCCGACAATTCACGACTTCTGACTTCCGCTATAAATAGTATGGATCTAGACACCAGCTAAGTTATAACATATAAAAAATGTTTGTCCTGACTTCCATTTTCTGACAAGAAAGATATGCCGCCCCTTCGTTTAGTATATAATTGTGAGCACCTATATCCAACAATTCCCTATATCCAGAATGGTAAACGCAATAAGGATCGAATGAACCTTCTTGTAGCTTAGAACTATTATGAAAAGAATACTGAGAAAAAGTAGGGTCAAACGCCCCTTCATTTATGAGGGAATTGTAAAAATATTCAACCTATGAAGGTTAGGTCGTCAATTCATGTATATCCAAAATGGTGAAAACTGAAAGAATACTGAGGACAAGAAGGATTGACCAACCCTTCTTGCATTCTACAACTATTATGAAGAGAATATTGGGCAGAAGAAGGGTCAGCCACCCCTTTAGTAATGAGGGAATTTTAAAAATATTCAACCTACAAAGGCTAGGCCATCAATTCATGTATATCCAAAATGGTGAATAATGGAAGAATACTGAGCACAAGAAGGGTGGGTTGAACCTTCATTTATGAGATAGTTGTAAAAATATTTAATCTACAAAGGCTAGGCCGACAATTCTGGACTTCCAACTTCCGCTATAAATAGTAGGGACCTAGACATTAGCTAAGTTATAACATGTAAAAATTGTTTGTCCTGACTCCCGTTTTTCGAGAAGAAGCATCCGTAGCCCCTTCATTTAATAGATAATTATGAACACCTATATCCAGCAATTCACCTATATCCACAATGGCGAATAGAAGAAGGATCGACCGACACTTCTTGTACTCTAGAACTATTATGAATAGAATACTGGGTAGAAGTGTTAGGATATTTTTATACTCCATCCTAGTCCTACTAGCTTTCCAGTCATATTCCTATACTCCATCCTAGTCCTACTAGCTTTCCAGTCATTTTCATTTTCATTCTTGCATGCAAAATTAGGGTTTGCATGCAATTAGGGCTTACATGCATTCTAGGTCATCAGTCCCAGCACCTAGTCCTTAGCAAACTAGCCCCCTGAGCTTCTTTTAGATCATTTCTAGGCCTCCCAGTGACTAATGTGCCCTCCTTTGCTCCACTGCATGACAAGGGCGCCTTCTTCACCTACCAGTCCAGTTATATTTAGCTATATTGAGTTATCTTCAGCTATTTCCTTGATTTAAGGCTTAACTGACTCTTTACTGAGTTTATCACTTTGTTGGACCTCTAGTGAGACTAGATTGACCATTCTGACTCCAGTTAACTCCTATGGCACCCCCCATTGAGCCTCCTTCACTATATTAGTGCTTCCATGTGCCAGTTACACAAACCACATTCAGTTAGACTCAGTTTGACTCCCGTTTGATCATTACCTGTGCATTGATGACTTCACCGATGAGAAGGTGGACTCCTAGTTAGGCATTGATGACTCTCCACTGATTATGGATCTGTGCATGAAGGCCAATTTGAATTCCTCCTAGTGAATTCGAATCCTCATACTTAGCATTGTATATTTACCAGTTCATTATTTTGTTAATAGTAACATGTGTAATTATTCTACCTCAATCAGAGTTTCTTTGGATCTAAGTTCTATTGCTTGTCTCTTCTTCTATTATTCCTAAATTCTTTCATTGTGAGGTTTACATCATCCCTTTGGATCTTATGTGGGAAATTTCACATGGTATCAGAGCCTTGAGAGCATATTCTACCTCCATTCTTGAGAGTCTTTTGTAGGTATTTTGAAGTTCGAGTAGTTGCAGCAGCAGATTTAGCAGCTTTCTATTTGCACTTGTTCAAGTAGTCAAGATGAGCAATTCGAATGCTCCTTCTTCTATGATTCTCACTCCTTTCAATTATTTCGAATGGAAGAGGAAGATGATAATATTCTTGCAATCAAGAGGGTTTACTAGAATAGTTGAGGAAAAAGATGCCATACCACATCAAGCTAAAAAGAGAATCAAGCACCTAAACAAAATGGATGAAGCTTTTGGATGCATTTGCCTTCATATATCTGATAATCTATTGTTTCATACTGATGGATTGAAGTCTCCAAATGATTTATGGATAAAATTGAGGATTCTTTTTGGCAAACAAGATGAACTGAGAGGCTACATTCTTGAGAATGAATTGGTTTCCCTTCAACCTAGCAATTTCAAGAGCATCCAAGATTTCTTCTCCAAATTTCAGAATTTGGTTTTGCATTGCAAGCAATGTGGAATCACTAAAAGTGATGAGCAATTGATACTCTCTATATTGAGCAAACTTGGATCTCAATTTTCTGTCTTTGTATCTACCTTTCATTCTGTTCGAATTTCCATCCCTGGATGGAAGTTTCCCACCTTAAGTGACTTTATTGAATCTCTCACTCAAGAAGAGAACAAACTGTTTCAAATGGGTGCCATCAAAACCTCCAGAGATCTAGCTCTTTTAGTTGGTGAATCAAGTGGAGCGAAGACAAAAGGGGGACAAAAATGAAAAGGCAAGAAACCTTCAAGATCCAAGAATAACAAACAAAAGAGAGCAAATTGTATCTACTGCAAGAGAGGAAACCATCTTGAGCATGCCTGCATGCATAAGAAGATTGATCTTCTAACCAAGCTTCTTGAACAAAACCAAATTTTTGTTCCAAAAGAAGCAAAGATGTATGATTCTGGAAGTGGATCTAATGATTGTCATGCATTGATGGCTAGTTTTTCAAAGACAAAAGCTCTCCTCATAGATTCTGGAGCTTCCAACCACATGATGGCACACGAAGAATCCTTCTCCTCTTTGGATCTCCAAGATGGGCCTACCATTCACATGGGAGACAACTCTCAGATTTCTTCCAAAGGTTTGGGTACAGTTCATATGGAGAATGGTAAGTTCAAAAATGTCTTATTTGTTCCTTCTCTTACAGCTAATTTATTGTCAGTATATCAAATGACTCATACAGGATCTCCAAAACAAGTAATTTTTGGTCCAGCCACAGTAGATATTACAGAAATCTCCACTAGAAAGGTTATAGAGAATGGGATTTCTAATCATGCCTCAAAGGCATATGAGTTCTCACACTTCATGCCCTTCTCTCCAACTACTCCTTTAGATTCTGATGAAGATCATAGTGACTTCTCTTCCAGTGACTCCTATTCTAGTGAAGAAGAAGATCAAGATTTTGATGTTGAGATCATGGTTCAAGAAGATTCTGAACCAACACCTATTCTCAGTCCAGATTCAAGAGAAATATGTTCTCATATAGTCCTGGCTACTACTGAGAACACAGTTGCTTATTTATTTGCTTACAGAACTACTAGACTTCAGCAGCATTCTAACCTTGCATTATGCCATCCATCTCTCCATAAGAGATACAACATGATGATGGGATTCTCTCTTCCATCTTTTGGGAAGACTACTCATGTTCCATTCGCTTTAGATACAGAAAAAGTTCCTGAAAGACTTGCTTCATCCTCCACACAGTGGGAGACCTTCCTACATGGGATCAGCTTGCCAAGTATTTTACAAAAGTTTTCACTGATGAAAGCTTCTTTCTTTTCTGCATGATGGTTCTTTGAGTTATTTACTGTTCTTTTGAGGGGGGGTATTTTTCCCATGAGGTTTTCCCCATTTTCTCAGTTTATGGACAGTTATGTATTTTATTATCATTTCATTTATTGTATGGCTGACCTTTGGTCCTAGTTACCAGCCAAGGATGGATTAAGGGGGGGTGTTAGGATATTCCTATACTCCATCCTAGTCCTACTAGATTTCTAGTCATCTTCCTTTACTTCATCCTAGTCCAACTAGATTTCTAGTCATTTTCATTTTCAGTCTTGCATGCAAAATTAGGGTTTGCATGCATTTTGCATGCATTCTAGGTCATCGGTCCCAGCACCTAGTCCTCAGCAAACTAGCCCCTGGAGCTTCTTTTAGATCATTTCTAGGCCTTCCAGTGACTAATGCACCCTCCTTTGCTCCACTGCATGACAAGGGCACCTTCTTCACCTACCAGTCCAGTTATATTCAGCTATATTGAGTTATCTTCAGTTATTTCCTTGATTTAAGGCTTAACTGACTCTTTACTGAGTTTATCACTCTGTTGGACCTCCAATGAGACTAGATTGACCATTCTGACTCCAGTTAACTCCTATGGCACCTTCCACTGATCCTCCTTCACTATATTAGTGCTTCCATGTGCCAGTTACACCAACCACATTCAGTTTGACTCCCGGTTGATCATTACTGGTGCATTGATGACTTCACCGATGAGAAGGTGGACTCCTAGTTAGGCATTGATGACTCTCCACCGATTATGGATCTATGCATGAAGGCCAATTCGAATTTCTCATAGTGAATTCGAATCCTCATACTCAACATTGTATATTTACCAGTTCATTATTCTATTAATAGTAACATGTGTAATTATTCTACCTCAATCAGAGTTTCTTTGGATCTAAGTTCTATTGCTTGTCTCTTCTTCTATTATTCCTAAATTCTTTCATTGTGAGGTTTACATCATCTCTTTGTATCTTATGTGGGCAATTTCACAAGAATAAGGGTCGGTCACCCCTTCATTTATGACCGAATTGTAAAAATATTAACCCTACAAAGGCTAAGACGTCAATTCATGTATATCCAAAATGGTGAACACTAGAAGAATATTAAGCACAACAAGGGTCTGTCGACCCTTTATTTACAAGAGAAATGTAAAAATATTTGATCTGCGAAGGCTAGGTGGACAATTCCCAACTTCCAACTTCCGTTGTAAATAGTAGGGACCTAGACATCAACTAAGTTATAACATATAAAAAATGTTTGTCCCGACTTACGTTTTCCAACAAGAAGGATTGGTTGACCCTTCATTTAGTAGATGATTGTGAAAACCTTTATCCAACAATTCAGCTATATCCAGAATGAAGAACACAAGATGGATGAAAAGACCCTTCTTAGAGTCTCAAATTATTATGAAAATAATAATGGGAAGAAGAAGGGTCGGCTGCCCCTTCATTTATGAGGGAATTGTAAAAATACAATAACTTAGAGAAAGAGTGTTCTCTCTTTCTCTGAGAATATTTCCACTTGCTAGAAAAATGTGCAAATCAATTTTCCTATGAAATTTGTGTTTAGAGGTTCGATATCTACTTTCCCCACTCCTAAAAATCATCCCTGGAAGAAGGAGAAGATTCTCTTTCTCCTCAGCATCTACTTCCATCACCCTAAAATAGAAAACCCTGTGTGTCCTAAAAAATCATAGCTGTGTTGATAAATGGTGCCTTTTCGATTTCTTCAAATGCTCTAGGGGCATAAGATCATAGGGATGTCCCTTGTCTCCTCTATTGTTTCTTCCAATCATTGAAGGATTCAATAGATTGGCAATTAATGCTAAAGCAAAAGGTAAAATTATGGGTATTAAAATATCAGTTGATTTATTTATATCACATTTGTTGTTTGTAGATGATGTCTTACTAGCAGGGATAGAATCTATTGATGAATGGGCGAGATATAAGGATATTATTAAAAAAAATTGTGATGCTTCAGGTATGCTGGTGAGCTCCTATAAATCCAATGTCTTTCATTACAAATATGAGGATTCAAAGCTTGATGATATTATGGAGATGCTTCCTTATAAATGCACCTGTCTGGAGGATACATTTTAAAAGCTACCTCTCTTCTTCACCGGTGCAACAAGATCATGGCAGAAATTCAACTTTTCAATAACATATCCTTTGAGCATATCTACATGCAGCATAACTCATTGGCAAACAAACTATCAAAACAAGCTATGGAAGGCAAGGAAGGGGACATTGTGTGGGAATAATTTCATAGGAATCACATGTGTCATATGGGATTTGTGATATAAAACACTCTCGTTCCCAATTCTAAATCTTTAAGATTCTTTTGGAGCCATCTACCCTTGGGGGTTTCAACATCGATTTTCCTAATAGTTTTTCCTTTCATTCCCTAATTGTAAATCCAAGTTTATGAAGTAAATAGAAGGTGTGCAATCATATAATAGTTGTATTAGGGTGCCCTAATACACCTCAATCCACTCTGTACATAATTCTAAATCATTTGGGATCATTTGGGATAGTTTGGAGCTTCACTAGTCCAAGGTTCGAATATTGGCCAAATTGGGAAAAATTCCAAATTGGGGACATTATAGTGGTATCCAAGCATGGTCCTTGCACCTGTGCATTAATATCATACATTGAAGAATAATTTTCAGCCATGTATTACTATCATGATGAATCCTATGAGTACAATGATTATGAGCAATATGAAGAAGAATGTCAATGGTATGAGGAAGAGGCGCCATCATGCAACACTTCTTACAATTTCATTAGGAATGAGGGTTATTCTTATTACCTTGAATCTGATGAATATGAGTGTGTCAAACTAACAAAGGATAATTATATGAATAAATTCCAAATATTGAGAGAAACATGTAAAACCTTGCCCGAACAATATTAGGCATATCTTGATTTGTATAAGGGAGATACACTAAAGGCCATTCCTTTGAAGAATTTGTTGATTGGGTGTTTGAAAATAGGCCCAAAAATGAAGATGTGGAGTTAGTGAAGAAATTTTTATGCCCTTCTTGCAAAATACCTTTGAGATAAAATCACATATGTTTGAGTAAAAAGGAGGAGACGCATGAGCCACCTAGTTCTGAAATAGGTGAAGTAGAAGAAGAAGTACATGAAGAGGATCCAGAGTCACTCCCAAGTGACTCTGAAAAATATGAAGAGACATCACATGAGCATGAATAAGACTGACTATTGAAAATATTGAATATCATTTCGAGACACATTCTACCTTTTACATGAATCAAAGAGCATCTACTGATGGATGCTTGAACTATGAAGGAGTACCTACTGATGGGTGCTCACACCTCTATGTTGGTGACATAGAGATCACTTTTTAAAGTGTTGCTACAATCCAAACTTCCATTAAGCATGAAAGTGAAGACCTTGTAGAATTTGAAGAAGAAATAAGATCAACTTCCCCATCACCACTTGAGCTTCATGAAGTTGGTCCAACTAAGAAAGAAGAAGATTAGGAAGTTCATTTGCAAAAGCCTCATTTTCTTGACAGGTCATTAAATATGAATGAAAACAAAATCCAAGATACCATTATCATACTCCATGACACTCAAGCATTGGTGTCAAATTCTTGTTGGATAGTTTCTTCATTGAAGGATCCATCCTTCCTTGAAGACATGGAGAAGATTCATAGAGCAATGTGCAACATCGAAGATAATTTCATGTCCTTTCTATTTGATAGAAACAATTTGGTTGAGCTTAATGAATAGTTAAATGGAGCATACTTGAATAATAATGAGGATAGTCGTAAGCTCAAAATGAAAAATGAACAACTTCTTGATAGGTTGCAAGATACTCGTTCTTCCTCCTATGTTTCAGATTGTCAAATGATAGATTGTTTGGAGGATTCTCATGACATGATGGATCATGAGAAACATGGATAATTGAAAGTGCTTGATGTGTTTGAAGATGAGCTTGATGAGAACGATGCACTTTTTGTGGGGGAAGAGGAACTTGGGTTGCCTCTTGGAAATGGTTACACAATTTTTGAAGAAGTGTATGATTCCACTACCTTTGAACCAACCTATGATGAAAGTTTTTCCCTTTTGAGGGAGGTGCATGATACTAACCTTATAAATCCTACACGTGATGACACTTTTTCATATTATGATCATTTGGGTGATTTGGTTCATTCTCCTACATCCTACACTTCCATATTTTGTAGCATTCATCCTAATGAATTATGGGTGAAAATTTTATTTCTGATGGTGCCGCATGAGGAGTATGGAACTCTTATCTCTCCTTTTGATGATGAAATTATTACAGCACCTTATTATTTATATTTTTAGTAGCATCCTTTTTTACCTTATGATGATACGTATCTTCATGGATGCACTTATGATGTTCACTTGAGTCACTTGAAGACTCATGACTTTCCTTGCTCCTTGCTTAGTTCAATTGATGTTGGTGGAAATTCATCAAATACTTGGGTGAAGAGATATATGATTGGAGAAATTTTTTACTGGCAACAACATCCTTTGTTATTTCTTGATGATAAACATATCCATGGATGCATAAATGGTACTTATGTGAGCACCTTGAAGGCTCATTGTTTTGTTTGCTCCCTAATTGGTTCAGATTTGAGTGGAGGTTCTTCATTCACTTCTCAGATGAAAGAGCACATGGATGATTATTTTGATGCATCTTGCATTCTTTTGGAGCAGCATTATAGGGCATGGGATCCTCAACTATGTCATTTGCTTATATTTTATTGGTCACTTGATGCTTGTATGCACTTGGAAAATAGTGGTCTACTTACTTGGAGGTACAAGCACTTTCATGATTCTTTGATGAGGCTCCTCCTTGATGTACATTTTAATTATGTTGTTATGTACTTTGATCATCTATCCTTTGTACTTATGATGTTTGGAAGAATGCATACAAAAAAATGGGATCTAGGAATTCTCTTACCTGATGGTAGGGGTTGGAGATCACTCCTAATTGTTGGAGTGCAATACCAGCAATGGGACCCTGGGATAATTTTTAGTCTCATTGGTTTCAATTTTTGGGGGAAACAAGTAGTATGGGAGATTGAGTCCACACTTAATAAGGTGATTTTATTCAGACTAGTGCAGCAGCAAGCATGGTGTTTCCTTTCTAATATTTTCATGGCATCTTGAAGAGTCAAAGTTGGCCAACTCAGTGGAAACTTCAAAGAATTATACAGTGGTATCAGAAAAGGGTTTCCAAAAAATGAAATAGGTAAAAAGTGATCATGAAAAATTTATTTTGATGGATGGAATTAATGTTTTGGTTTTTAGTGGTGATGTTACATGGGATATCAATATGAAAAAATAAAACCCACATCTCCTTGCTTTTGGAAACAAGCAATTGTAGTACATGAGTGCCACTACTCAGAGTTTTGGAAAGAAAGTTTTGGAAGAAAATTTTTGGAAAGAAAGCATGTTCTTAGACATCCATGTTTGAAATCGCTTGAGTACAAGAAATATTGGGAGGGGAGGATTTGTCATGTCCCAAAATTTTGCATTGGGTCACAATGGCCTAAGCCACTTGTCCAAACTCATGATAGTTTGTCAAATTAGTGCTAAGGGTCAAATAATTTCCAAGAATGATTTCCATGTTAGTAATAATGTAAAATTAGATCCAAATGGACAAGGTGGGTCACATTAAGAGAAATTCACAATTCAAAGTTGTAATATACCCATCCAAATGAACTATCATGGAGGAAAATTACAAGTTCCCTAGGACGGGGGTGGAAGCATTAAAAGTTGGAATAAGGGATCTACAAGACCCAAATGACCTTAGAATTACAAATTCACATTAAATGGGTCAAACAAATAATAATAAAAAGAAAATAAGGTGGCATTGGATCATGAGGCCACATAAGAGGTTGTGGGACCCACATGTGGCAAGATTCCCCACTACACTTGGCATTATTATCTCCCACATTCAAGTTCAAGATGAAGCATAACATACTTGGAAGAGTTGAAGAGGTATTATTCATGGATTGAATCATTTAAGGTCGAATTGGAGTGGAAGAAAAACTCCGATGGAAGAGGAAGAGGCATCTTAGAAGAATTGTGACACTTGGAGCTAGATTCCCTAACTCATATTACAACAATGATGAAGATTCTATGACATTTATGACAAAGTTTAGACCTGATTGCTGAGATATGAAATATATGACATGTCAGGGATACAAATATCCTCCAAGATGGTGCATAAGGGTATTTAGGGAAGACAAGAGTCCCCCATTTGAATTGATGGAAGAGGAGAGCTAGGAAAAGTTGGACACATGGAATTCATGGGAATCTCTCCCTAAATTGAGTTGGTATGGGTCTCGGAGGCCTTGGGAGGCTAATAAAATACAATAGGAAAGAAAGAGATCAGCTTTTTACCATTTCTCATTTTTCAAATTGGAGAGCATGGCTTGTCCATGCTAGTGGAGTGTTTACTCTACTTGCCTTAGTACCAATTTCAAGGGTGAAAGATTCCCATCCTAATTGGAATTTGGAGAGGCCATACATAAATTTCATTTGGAGATACAATGGATTCATTTGTTGCAAGTACAAGCTATAGAGATTCGAGTGATCTCTTCTTCAACTTGCTCCCACTTCTCTTCCAATTTTCTCTCTATATTCTTCCTCTTGGAGGAAGGGCGCACATGGAGAGATGATGATCTCTTTGGGGGATTAAAGGAGGCCCCATTTATTTGTAATATTATTTACACACTATGTATTTGATTTTCAAATAGACCTCAGGTCAAAAATCCAAGTAAAACCATGTAAAAATTCCAAACTATGTATGAATGGTGCCATTTTCCCCATAGCTTTTACATAGTGCACTTGTGGTTGCATATAGTTAGTGAAGGACTGCTATTTATACATCATGGACATGTTATATACTATATAAATATGTAATAATCATATATTGAGAGCCACATCTTGAAACACTATGTATTTGAAGTGATATTTACATTCAAGGAATAGATTCGAGTCATTTTTCCATATATCTTGTTGAGGGAGCTTGAGGTTGTTTGGTATCGAATTGTATCAGTAAATATATGTGGTTTTATTGATTTTTTTAGAGACATTAGTATACTTAAGAAGTTTCATACACCTTATGCAAGTCCTTGTAACATTTCTCACAAATTTCATAGCAAGTTATAGAGTTTCTCTCTCATTTCCCCCTATGTTAAGACAATTTTACCAATCTCTGATTTATGGGAGTTGCAGCATCCTTTAGGATCTGAATAATGATGCATTTGGATTCCCATTGAGGTACTATAACTATTCCATGTATCTATTCTAAAAGTTGGGAGGTTTGTACTGCAGTTGGGAAGCCGTTAGTGACCTCTACCCTTGGGGGTTTGAACCTCAAAATTACTAGTAAATTCCCCATTTTCTCCTGATTACAAATGAATGTTGTAGAAGTATTTTGAGAGTGTAAAAGTACCTATCAGCCTCATTTTTATTTCCTAATATCTTTCAAACACTCTTAGTCCCAATTCAAAATCCTTAAGAGTCTTTTGGATCCATCTACGCTTGGGGATTTCAACATCGATTTTCCTAGTAATTTTTCCCTTCATTCCCTAATTGTAAATGCAATTTTATGAAGTACTTAGAAGGTTTTAAAGCATATAATAGATGTATTAGGGTGTAATAATACACCTCAATCCACTCTATACATAATTCTAAATCATTTGGGATCATTTGGGATAGTTTGGAGCTTCACTAGTGCAAGGTTCGAAAATTGGCCAAATTGGGAAAAATTCCAAATTGGGGACATTACACCATAAAGATCCTTCTAGCTCTTCATAGAAGGGTAATATTTTTTTATGAGATTTCATTCTTTTTATAAGACTTTTGATCAACACCATTGCAATAAAAAGTAAAATGATTCTACTTAAAAAAACAAAAACAAAGAATGTTTCTATTTAAAAAGTAAAATGTTTCTATTTAAAAAAACAAAAAGAAAGAATGTTTCTATTTTAAAAAAATAGAATAGTATTCGTATAATGCTACTATAACTTTTTTATATAGAATGGTATTCGTATAATGTTAGTATAACTCTTTAACTGCATGCCTATGCCTATCTTACTATTATTGAAGCATTAAAGTTACTTATTTACTGCCTTATTTCGTGCTAATTGCATGTCTTCCTTACGCCCATGCATGTATTCCTTACTCATGCTTTTAAAATAATCCCACACTTTGGAATTTATCATTTTTGTAATTTTGAATATTGTTGCAGGCTGGCCTAGAATATGTAAAGTGGAAGACGAATATATTTCTGAATGAAGACATTGTTTAAAAAAATCATTTCAATAAACAAAAAAACTAGTGGCACATTGAGTATAGTGAGGTTACTAATTTTTATTACAGATTTAAAACTTATAAATATTTATTTTTCCAAATTAGTAATGAAGACCATATTTAAAAGAGCCCTTTTCAATCAACAAGAAAACAAGTGGCAAATTGAGAATAGTGAGGTTACTATTTTATTATTATTTAATTGTACAATTACAATGGTTTAGCCTATATATAGTGAGTTTCTAGTGAATTGGTGAATTGAATGTGATGGGACAGATGGGGAACCGTAATTATCATAGTATGATGGGATGGTGGTCACAGATATCATCTGTACCGACTGTAGATTTTGCTGGAGTAATTGTACAATTATATAGAAGTTCGTGACATTATTTCTTGTCATGAACTGGAGTAATTGTACAATTATATAGAAGTTCGTGATATTATGTGTTGGGCCTAGCCCAAGTGGGGCATTTTGTGCAGGAAGGATTTTGAGAACTGTGGAACATGAGCGCAGTTCAGTAGGAACAATTTTGGGATAAGTTTTGGTATACTACGAAGTTGCGCGCAGTGCAGTGTCAAAAGAACTGCGAAGTTAGTGCTGCGAGGATAACAACACTGTGATGTGTTCAGTCAACAGAAGATCTAGCTAAGCAGAGTGTTGGATGGAAGACAACACATACTCGAGTTAGGTCATCGGAGATCTAGTTTTGGCAAAGATACTCGATAACTACCAAGCGGTGGGTAGGTGCAGATCGGGAGGAAGGTGACTGGTCGTACACACAGAGAACTACTACTTGAACCAATAATCTAAAGGCCGTGAAAGAAGGAATAGCTCAATGAGAGAAACCTATTGGCGTGCACTTGACAGTTTTGTAAACCTAAGGGTTTTTTCCTTCGAAAGGTAAAGACATGACCTATGGGTCTTGATCTAAAAAATATAAGGCATGATTTTGTATGGAAAGGGGTTACTCTTCATTTTTGTTGGTCATTATTGAATATTATCAGAGTCTGTAAGCTTGAAGCTATTGTAAATATCCTGCAGTTGAGTGCACAGAGACCTAATTTTGAGACAAAGAAGAGCGTCTACAGCTGAGTGCACAGATGAAGAACTGTTGTACCCTTCCCTAAAGACAATATAACAACAGTTCTTGTGGACGTAGCCTCCCTCCTGGGGGTGAACCACGTTAAATACCATGTTATGTGATTGCTTATGTGTGTTTGCCATTGTTTAATTTCTTAATATGAATGCTTGATGTTACAATTATCTTATATTTGTTGCTTTTATTTGTATTCGCTGCAGAAGAGATGGGAATCAGATGTCAAGTAATTCATACATGGATGAATGTTAATGCTCGACATCTATCGGTCTTTGAATGTATGGATCTGTTAAATAATAATAGAGTAAATTGTTAAAGTTAAAGTACAACATCAGGGCGTGTAGCATTGTATACTCCATTCCATTACATATGTTTGAAACAATCTAAGTGTTGACGAATGATTAAGACTATCAAGTAAGATTGGTTAGTTTGATCAAATCTTGAAGTGAACGCACGGTCTGGTTGACGCACTAATCCATTATAAGTGTTGCGAGGTAAGTAGTTGATAGCTTACCATCATATCGCCAAGTCTAAGAATCCATAAAGAGAGATATGCAAGGAAGCATGTATACCCTTTTGTGCTAACCTGTTGCTGTAAACCCATTAATACTACGCAATCGTAATCGACTCGAAGTAGAAGACTTCGCGTAGTCTTTTGTTCACAGCGTGGACGTTCTTACCGCGTTACGCATCAGTTAGTTTAGACACTTGCATCACCAGGTTGTGGAAACCTGATTCCGCAACCACCCCCTCAGCTTTGCCTCGGGTGAGACCGCATGGTACTCGCAGTCTATTGCCAAAAGGGCCGGTGAATAGGGGTTTTGCTGGTATCTTGCACCGCGAAGTACCTGGGTCTACATTGAAAAAACCTCTACATCCGTATTTACGCAAACATTATGTCCTGTCACGAACTTTTACTTCGCTAAGGACTTCAATTCGACCGGCATTTACTTCACGGATTAAAATTCACTTCGATGAGCATTTACTTGGACGACTCTTTACTTCGCGGAACACTTTACTTCGCGGACCTCTTTACTTTGTCGACACAAATTTTTTTACTTTGTGGACCTATTAACTTTGTCGACGCGAAATTTTTTACTTCGTGGACCTATTAACTTTGTCGAGATTCAACTTCGACAAGCCCACTGTTAAACAAGATTTATATTAAATTATTTCTTACTAAGACATAAAAATCAGTAGAATTTATTCTGGGTTAAAACAAGGCTAGTTCACCACATTACACAGAGATGTAATTCACTTCGATCTTTCACCTTTTACATATCTTTGGATCTTATTACATTTGACAACTATGAGCTTGAGCTCACAAACACATCGTGAACCTTTTCTTCTTCTTCTTTCTCTATTTCTCTCGCTTCTTCACACACTCTCTATTTTTTTGAACTATCTCCTCCTACATATACACAAACTTGATTTTTGCTTCACCTGGAAGCTATTGAGTCACATTAGATACAAATCCTAGTATTGGGGCTTCAAGAGTGCTCTAAATGGCCATATATCATGGTGTGGTGAGGATCTGTCAGGGAACTAATGTCGAAATGCTCATATATCACAAAGAGAAATGGGTAGCGACCATAAGACTCAAGTATTTATGATAAAACAACAAAGGAAATGGAACATAGGCAGTAAAGAAGAGTGCCATGAATTCCCTAATATTTTATTTCGTTGCGATATGTGGTATGGTTTAGCCTAGATATAGTCAGTGGCTAGTGTATTGGAGAAATGACTGGGATGGGACGGATGGCGAATAGTAATTATCGCAGTATGGTAGGATGGTGTTCATAGATATCATCTGTACTGACTGTAGATTTTGCTTGAGTAATTGTACAATTATATAGAAATTCGTGACATTATGTCTTGTCATGAACTTTTACTTCGCCAAGGACTTCACTTCAACAGGCATTTACTTCACAGAGTAAACTTCACTTCGACGACCATTTACTTCGACAAGTAAAATTCACTTTGAAGAGCATTTACCTCACAAAATATTTACTTTGTAGAACACTTTACTTCACGGACCTTAAAGCAACCATATCCGGTTGGCTCGTTAATACTCAAATCTGACTCTGAGATTGAATAATAAATAGGAGTAATATATTAGATGATAGGATAAAAGATGATATGTTACAATGATGGCCCTGCCTTAAATATGGCTCGAGCATTTGATGTTGAGGAGACGCCTCATTTCATAACCTAACTTTAACTAGCCTAATTATTAATTATTTAATTATTATCTTATTTTATGTTCGTAGCATTGCCACTCTCTTAGAAAGGCTTTGTCCTCAAAGCCTTATAATTTTGTCGCAATGTTCTTTGCGATGTCGCGGCTGACGAAACATGTCAATACGAACTGCTAAGTGTAGAGCATAACTTTCGATATGTGGACAACTCAATCCATCCTAGTTTGATTTGTCGATGATTGTTGGGATTCCAAAATGATATGTAGTTGGGAGTTTTGATCACTTTACTACCTTTATCTTTCGACATTTCCACCTTTTTAGGGTAATGATGTTTATGGTTGAGGTGTCGATAGGGAATTTCCACACTATCCATTTCTTTTACGAAATTTGTCTTTTGATCATTGCTCTGAGTTGCAAGTTGTATTTTCATCCCTTGAGGTTTTAAGGTTTTGTCTTGTATTGTTTCCAACTTGTTCTCTAACTGCATGTTATCATTTTGAAACTTATTAACCAGCTCTACTTCTGATTTCTTGGCATCTTCTAACTTCTTAAGTTGTTCTTTAAGATCCTTCTTATGACTTCTGATGCAACTATTTTCTTCCTGCTTGTCTAGAAGTTTTCCTTCAATGTCTTCCGTAGAATTTTTTGTCTTCCGACTATTTCTCAACTTCTTAATTTTTGTGACTAATATCTTGTTATGATTTCTTAGTTTGAAATTTTCTTCAACATTGTTGGATAATGCTTTATTATTCTTTGCGATCTCTGATTTGTGTGTTTTTTTAGAGTCGTCATTTTGTGTTTCAAGAACTTGTATCTGTTGTCGACACTGGTCGACCTTTGATTCTTGATCTCCTAAATTATGTCATATCTGCTTCAGTTCTTAATCCTTGTCATTAAGGATCTTGTTCAAGCGTATTATTTCTGCTTTGTAATTATTTATTTCCTTCTTTATATCTTGATTTCCTAACATATGATTGAATTCATTTTCAGTTTTTAATTCATCAATTTGCGCATACAATTTTTCTATACACCTTTCTTGCTCAGATATTTTTATTTCATTGGACCTTGCTTGTAATTCCATTCTTATTTCTAATTTGTTATTTATGTCATGCAATTCTTAATTGACATTTCGATAATGCTTTACATTGGCTTCTAATTCCTCTATTCGTAGTCACCAACCAGATTCCATGATCTCGACTTCTTCGGAGATAGATAATATTAGACTTTTTTGATGATAGAAGGTCTTTGATTTTGACTTCTCTGATGATAGATAGCCTCAATTCTTTTGACGAAGGAGTCTTCCTTTCACTTTGACTTTGACTTCTTAATTTTGTCTTCTCAGACGAGCGATGATCTTCTTTAACCTTTTCTTGATTTTGTCTTCCTTGATTCTTCTTTATCTCTTCTTTTTTCCAAAAATAATTATTATTTTAATAAAATAATATATATATATATATATATATATATATAATAATTATTAATTAATTAATAATATTATTACTAATATTTTTATAAACTATATGTGTAGTTTAATATATAGTTTTTTTTTTTATCTTCCAAAAGGTATAATAACCCTCAATGTGTTTCTTTTTGGAAAAAAATTCCTTTGACTTTGATTTTTGTTCTTCTTACCCTTTTTCTTAAATAATAATTGTAATTAATTACAATTATAAAATTATTATTAACAATAATAATAATAATATTTTTGGGGGAATAAGGGGAGAAGCTTAAGGGTTTTAAATAATAATAATATGTATTATTATAACTATAGCTATATAAAAACTAAACTTATCCTAATTAAGGTATGAGTTATTATAAATAATGGTTTCTTTATAAAAACCAAGGCTAGTTTTATAAAACCAAGGATGGTTTTATAAAAACCACGCAATGGTTTTATAAAACCAAGGCAATGTGTGGTTTTATTCTTTTCCTGTTTTTATGCGGTCTTCTTTCTTGTTCTCTCGCCTTTTTTTTTTTACTTCTCTTTTAATAATTTTTTTTTCTTCAATAAGGATGGCTAAAAACCTAATGTAAGGTTAAAAACCTAAATCTCAAAGAAACTTTGACAATTCGGTCACAAGATGGAATAAAAAACTAGCTCTGATACCAAATGAAGCAACCGTATCTAGTTGGCTCATTAATAGTCGAATTTGACTCTGATATTGAATAATAAATAGGAGTAATATATTAGATGATAGGATAAAAGATGATATGTTACAATGATGGCCCTGCCTTAAATATGGCTCGAGCATTTGATGTTGAGGAGACGCCTCATTTCATAACCTAACTTTAACTAACCTAATTATTAATTATTTAATTATTATCTTATTTTATGTTCGTAGCAGACCTCTTAACTTTGTCAACGTAGAAATTTTTACTTTGCGGAACTTTTTACTTAGTGAATTCGTGAATTGACTGGGAATGGACAACACATAATAAATTGTTCGTGAAAATACATAATGTCGAATGAAGAATGATGAGAGTATATTCTTCACACGACTGATACAAGCCATCATTTACCTTTATCGTCGTCAAGATCACTTCCATGCCAGCCTACAAACCATTTTCAAGGAATCGATTGCAGTGATACATGTAATATTACTCCAGCAAAATCTACAGTCGCTACAGATGATATCTATGACCACCATCCTGCCATACTATGATAATTATCATTCCCCATCCGTCCCATCCCATTCAATCCATCAACTCACTAGCCACTAAGTATATATAGGCTAACCATGCCCCATATCATAGTGAACTGAAATCTTCGGGAAGCCATGGAATTTTTCTATACTGCCTCTGTTCTTTGTCTTTTGTTGTTTTATCAGAAATTCTTGATTCTTATGGTCGCTCCCCAATTCTCCTCATGATATACGAGTATTTCGACATCAAATCCCTGGAAAATCCTCTGAAACCATGATATATGGGCATTTTGAGCACTCTCAAAGTCCCAATAAATGGATTTGTCATTATGTTCATTGGCACCAATCAGGTTTCCATCACCATTCTGTCAATAACCAATTGGTATGCAAGAGAACATAGGAAGATAATCATTCTTGGAAGCTTTCTTCTCTAAGACAACATGCACTGCTGCGGTCTTCAACGATAGGCTTGTAACAGTCGACGAATTTTTTTTTAGTACGAGACCATGCTGTTAGCATCTTCTCCCTACATGGACACGTTTCCAGACTTTCTGACCCATTTCCATCCAAGGGAGAATCCGGTACCAACTAAGAGTTAGCCAGTACACTTAGTTACAAGACAAACCATAGTGAAGTTCATCTGTTCATCCAACTCCAATTATTTTCTAATTTCTTCGGGATGAAGAAAGGTCTTTTTCGCGGGATATATATGGAGGAGACTAGGTCCTCCGTTCGATCGCTTCAGAGAATATGTCAAACTGTTGTGTAGATCACCACATGTCGAGTTAGTTAGTCACGTTAGTTAGTGAACCGATGGGTCATTATGTAACCGTCTGTAAACTATATATATAGGCTCAAGAGCCAAATATAGGCAACAGTGAGACATTGTATTGTATTGCACTTGTTCCTGAGTAACAGAAGACCTCTTGACTCTACTACCATTACTTATCTTGTGTTCCTATCTTTATGCTTTCTTATTTATTATATATCATGTATCGTTGGTATCTATATACTTGCTTGTTTATAGGATTTTTTATGCTTGAAGTATGAAACTTTCGGCTTTGCAATTATTTGATGGATAATTGCTATTATAGCAATATGTAATCAACGAAATCCCTTTGAGGGGCATTAAAATATTCAAATTTTATGCATTCTTTCTTTTCAAAAAGTTCTCAAAATTTTATGTGTTCTCTTTTCAAACATACAAATTATAGAATCAAATAACAGAGAAATAACAACATTACAATTAACAGAATATAAAATAATATTCCATTACATTTAGGAAACCAAATCACAAGCTAGGTTCGGAAAAATAAAAATATTTGTCCCAACTTCCATTTTCTGACAAGAAGGATCGGTCACCCCTTCATTTAGTAGATAATTGTAAACACCTATATATAGCTCAATTCCTTATATCCAGAATGGTGAACAAAAGAAGGATCGACCGACCCTTCTTGCAGTCTAGAACTATTATGAAAAGAATACTGGGTAGAAAAAGGGTCAGTCGCCCCTTCATTTATGAGGGAATTGTAAAAATATTCAACATATGAAGGCTAGGATGTAAATTCATGTATATCCAAAATGCTGAAAATTGGAAGAATACTGAGCACAAGAAGGATCGACCGACCCTTCTTGCAGTCTAGAACTATTATGAAAAGAATAATGGGAAGAAGAAGGGTCGACCACCCTTTCATTTATGAGGGATACTACAACAAATACTGGAATTAATGTCTCTTTTAGCTCCCTTTTTGGTGTCCACTGACACTTTTAGTGTATTTTTGTTCATTTTCTAGGGAAAGTTGGTGCTATTTCACGAGATGGCGCTTTTGTTGGCGTTTTTTGTGTCCTTTTTTGAAATTAGGTGCTAAACTAGACACTAATTGCATCCACTTTAGTGTCTACTTTAACGTCCACTTTAGCGCCCTCAATAGCGCCTAGTTTTGCTTCCTTTGGTGCCAGAAATAACATCCTCCATAGTGCCAAGCTTAGCGCCAAGTTTAGCTTCCTCTTTTGTGCCAATATTTAAACCAAGAATTGTGCCTAGTTTGGCTCCCTAAGCTACACCAGGATTCAAGCTAGGATTAGCACCATGTTTAGCACCTAATTTAGCTTCCTAATTTACATTGGGTTTAGCACCAAGTTTCACATCTACAATAACGTCTAATATAGAATCTAGTTTTTCTCCCAAAGTACCACCATGCTTTTGCTCCTAGTATTGCACCTATATTTTCTCCCAAAATAACACCGAGTTTTCCTCATAGAATTGAGCCTATTTCAACATATGAGTTACTTAATTAATGGGATAAAGGCTATTGGTTATTGGAGTTGAGAGTTATATTTGGGAAGGTTTTGTTAGACATTGATCTTGATGTCTATGATGATAATGACGATGATAAGTACAACAACGATGATGATGACGATTCAATGATAATGATGATGAGGATGATGCATGTTAGTGCATTATTTGACCTTGAGTGACCCTAATGGAACCTAAGTGGTCCTTTTGGAAACTAAGAGGCCATAATTAATCCTAAATGACCCTGATGGCATATGAGTGTCCCTATGACATTTGAGTGAATCTAACTGCATGATGTTGATGATGTTGTTGCATCCTGAAAATGATAAATATAACATTGATGATATGTAAGATGTTGACAAAACCCACTATGTGTGTTTTTTTGCAAGATTTTTTGGATGCACGCCACTAGGGTTCTTTTCTAGCCAGTGCCACCCTGCGTGCAGGTCTCTGCAACATGGGATCCTCTAGTATGTGAGGGTGCCTCGATGGACCCCCCTTTGGAGCCAACCTTGGAAGAGACCAGGAGCCATCTTGATGAATCTTTTTGTGCTCTGGATGCATCTACTTCGTCGTCGCCGCCGCCACCTGCTCCCTCCTCCAATGATGCCTTTGTAAAAAGAATGACTGCTCCTCAGATCCAGATCACGTCTGCAGCTTCACGACTGAAAGCCCTAGCTCTGAGCGAGAGAGGCTTGATAGGTCAGTTCGCTAGGATTTGGCCCTCACCCAAAACCATGGACGCTTGGAATAACAAAAATTAGATCCCATTGATTTTTGAGGGTCCGCAGCACTATTTTTTTGGTAAGGGCTTCTTCACCTTTATTTTTGAGCCCAAGATAGATAGAGATCTTATTTTTAGAAGTGGACCTTACTTCATAGGTACTCGTGGCCTCTATCTAAATCATTGGAGCCTATCCTTTGATCCGGAAAAAGATGTTCCCTCAACAGTGCCTATTTGGGTCCGTCCTCCCCATCTTCCACTTCATTGTTGGAATGATGAAACTCCGCAGGCTATAGGAAATGCCCTCGACATATTCATTAACAAAGCAGAGCCCAAAGGGCCTCTGTTCTCATGTGCCCGAATTTGTGTGGAAGTCAACTTAGAAAAAGGTCGGCCAGAGGTAGTAAATTTGCAAATGGAGTGTTGGGAACATATGCAGAAAGTCGACTACGAGCAACTACCCTTCAAATGCAAAAAATTCCATGAGTATGGCCACTTCGTTAAAAATTTCCCAAAGGCTGCAACTGATACCTAGGAACAAAATCACAAGGAAGGTTGGAAGCAAACAAAGAGGGGGAGGAAAAATGTTCAGCCAACTACCATAGCAACTGGGCCACATTTTGAGAAAAATAAAGAAAAGGGGCAGAATGAGAACGATGCAACAACCAGCAATCAATTTCAAACATTGGCCATGGAGGAAGGGGAAATTCCTTCACAAGTTAACGCAGAAATAGAACATGAGACAGTAGTAGAGTGCATCCCCATCTATTCCCCCACACCCTCCCCTCATAAAGATACGACATATGTGGTTATGGATGGATATCTGACCCCTGGAGGCACTTGGGCGAAGAGGGCTAAAAAAAGTAATGTTGTACCACAAATTATCTCCCCGGATCCCTCGATGTCTTAGGAGACTTTAGATTAGCAAGATGTTCTTCTAATCCCGAACACGAGGGGAAGAAAAATGTTGAGACACCTTCGAGAGTAGGAAGCTAAAAGACAATTAGAATTGGGGATAAAAAAGAGCATAGAAGAAACAAAGTTTCTACAATTTAATAAAAATCAGGGAGGATCAAAACTGGATGGCAGACCTTGAGCAGGGTCACAATCTAGCAAGAAGTGATGAAATTTGTCTCCTAGAATTGTAGGGGTCTGGGAGGTTCAAGAAAAGTTGAAGCATTGAGGGAGCTGAGCAAATCTGAAAAACCAGACTTATTACTATGTGGAGGCCTTAGCGTTCTCACGTCAGAACAGTCACACATCAACCGAGTTGAAAGAAGATCTGATCCATAGCTCAATGAGTGCTTGCATTCAGTAGAGGCCGTGAGAGGGTGAAGTTCGACACATAGAGTGAGCACACCATTACTTCTATATTGTAATAGGTTGAGGTTGACACAGTTAGTTGTTTACATTCCTTGCATTTCGCATTGTAACCTTTGATTCGATTGAATTAATAGAAGCCACTTTTGGAGTCCTGTTTTACATCAAGTCTATGTAAGCATCGTGTGTGTCATGTTATTGCTAAGCAAGAACCCTTGTCGAGTGACCTTGTGTCAGGATTTTTTGGTTCAACCAGTTTACATATTGGGAAGAAAAGTCAAGCTGCTCTAGTTTCTGGTTGTTTACCTTTGTTTCCTCATGGACCATTACTTGTCCCTCGTATAGCATGTAAATACATTGGGTGTGGGTGCTGATATTCAAAGGGTCATGGTGAGCGTAGGTAGTCACAAATCACCAGGCAGTGTAGACGAAAGGGGAAGTAGATGATGAGGAAATAAGTTACAAATACAATGGTTGATTACTTGGGAGCTAGAAGATATTAAGAGGGATGCATACCCTATTCTATTTTGGAATTTTGTAAATGCATAAGTATTCATCGAGGACAATTCATTGTTTTAAGGGGGAGGGGATGTAATGCCACTATGTTAAACCCTAGACATATGTGATATTGTCATTTGTTATTATTGTGGAACTAGATACCTGGACATTGATATTTGGACATTATTATATTATTTTATTATTAAAAAATAACTAGCTCAACATGGACAACTAACGAGAGTGGGGGATCATGGATTCCACATGTGAGGGGGTTGGGGACTAAGAGTTGTTGCTCTCCCTAACATTGCTATTTGATTCCTATTTCTTATTATGGATACTCTATTACCCCTTAATTGATGCTAGTGGGACCCACTCTCTCATCTCTCTTACCTTATGCACCCTCTTTGACTATTTTTAGCCATGCCGCTTGATGTTTTTGTAACCCCAGACGAATTTGAGTCAACCGACCAGAGATTTGGAGTCACCTTTCTAGTTAATTCGAGTTATTCTCATATAATTAGAGTAATTTTAGGTTAATTCAAGTTATTCTCATTTAATTAGACTGATTTTGGGTTAATTCAAGTTATTCATAGTTAATTAGAGTAATTTTGGGTTAGTTTGAGTTATTCTCAGTTAATGAGAGTAATTTTGGGTTAATTCAAGTTATTCTTGGTTAATTAGAGTAATTTTGGTTGAATTCTAGTTATTCTCAACTAATTAGAGTGATTTTGTGTTAATTTGAGTTATTCTTAGTTAATTACAATATTTTTTATCAATTCGAGTTATCCTTAGTTAGTTAGAGTAATTTTGGGTCAATTTGAGTTGTCATTAGTTAGTTACAGTAATTTATGGGTGAATTTTAGTACCACTTCTAAAACTTGAGTTGATCTTATGGTATCCATTGATTTGGAATCTTTTTCCAAATAATTTGAGTTAGTCTACATGGATTTGAGTTACTCTCATGAGAACTCAAATGGTCATCTAGTAGACTAGAGAAGCTCTCAGTGAATTGGAGTCACTTCTCACTAAACATAAGTTAGTCTCTTGGAGGAAATTGGAATTGGTTTAAAAGGATTCGAATTTGTCTCTAGTTATTATTATTGGCTTGTGGTAGTTTCTCTCTCATGATTTTGAATTATTGTGGATGGATTCAAATTACTCTCTTGCACATAGTTGCTAAGTCCTTTTATATTGTAGGGTAATTGAATATTGATATATATCGGTGTGGAGACATGATAGATTCCCTATTGAACACGAAAGTAACTTGAGGACCATTATTTGTCTCTGATCATCACATGAATCCTGAAGGTGGATGGTGATGTCTTGAGGGATTGGTTTGGTGAAGGGAATCCCATTGCACTGGGTAGTGTTGATGTAGAGAAAGTAAGTTGTGAGGAATGTGTTGTGTTTCTCAGGTAGTGTCCTGATTTTTCTCTTGTTTAGATATCAAGAGTTCCTTAGCTTGTGGATCCATGGCCTCATCTTGGGGGTGATTGTAATGCTGAGAGATTGATGAGCGTGGCATGTCTAAGGCCGGGTGGAACATTGTCCTGCTAAAGCTAGTTGCGCCTCTTAGAGATAATTATTTTATTATGCATTTAGTTACTATTTTATGGATGCATGTGTTCTCGTGGAGGATAATTTTATACTTTTTATGTTATGTTGCAAATTTGATTATTTTCTTATGTTAAATGGTTGATTTAGTAGTGTTAAAATGTTATCTCATAGATCCGATTTGGTTTATGCGTTGTTGTAGCATGTGGATGTAATTTTTATTATGTTTTGTCAAATAGTAGATCTAGGTTTCAACTTGATTTTATGGCTATAGATGGCATCTCTGGATCTGATATTATATGTGTTGAATTGGTTGTGGTTTGGTGTCATGAAGCTGACTGGTTTTAGTGTTGTGAAACTATTCTTGTTAGCATCTATAGATATGGTTTTAACTAATGATTATAACGTTGAAATAGATATGATGTTGATATTTAATTACATGTGAAATTGTTACTTAGATGTGTTTGCATTCATGCTATACCTACCTTGAATCGCATGTGTATTGGGGAAAATATTTGCATTGGAAATGTTGCTTCTCTGTTAAAAGGATGAAATATTTTATTATATTGGCTTATTGGCATGATGGCCTAGCCTTAGTGAACCTTATTCCACTGTGCATTACCTTGAATCAACCCTTCCCCTATTAGGATACCGGTGCATATGAACTTGGTGGTGTGACTAGGGGTCTGGTAAACTATAGAGAAGAGTGCCTGTTGGGTATGACTGGGGTGGGTTCTGGTGGACCTATATTGATCAAGAAATAGACAAGGGAGCTTACGTCGGATCTTCGACATCTACTTTAACCTTTGATGACTTGTAAGACATGATAGGTTAGTACCTTAATAATTTTATTTTTTTATCTTCTATTTCATTTGATTGGTTAATGAATATTATACTATGGAATATTGTTAGATATATTGATAGATTAAATATATATGGTAAATCTATGTTTTCGTTATTGAAAATAAAAAAATTATGTTGCTAGAATTCAGATATATCTCTTATGAATGGATGCATGTTGTGCATAGGTACATTTTTATTGGGTAGTTTAGCAAGGATGCCAAGAGGGTCCCTACACTTAATTCCATTAATTGATCATGAAACATTGCAAGCATATACATGCTCATGCATATCTTTATGCATTCCATGACAACAATCTATCATCTTTATAACATATCATTCTAGTATCATGAACGCATTCATTCATATCTACATACATTTACATAAAAAATTTCATAATCATATCCATGTTTAACATTCAACATGAACATTAAAAGAGAAGAATCTCTCTCTCTCTTGAATGATAAAAGGATGAGAAAAGTAAAACTCTAATTGATGTAATTATGGGAAAGGAAACACCTTTGATATATATATATATATATATATATATATATATATATATATATATCAAAGTTGTTTCCTTTCCGATAATTACTTCAATTAGAGTTTTACTTGTCTCATCCTTTTATCATTCAATTCCACAAAAAATATTGATGATAATGAAAACTTTAACTATCAAATTACCATCTTTCATATAAATTATTGTTTGTAAAATAAGTCAAGGTAAAGGATAAAATAACTTCCATGATTACCACTTCATTAATTATGTCTCTTGCAAGTTTGGAATATTGATTTAGTTCTGATTTACCTTAGTATTATCCCATCTAAAGGCCCGATGTTATGGCTATACTCGGACGCCATTTTGTAACACACCTTTTACCTTTAGTGGATTATTTTGGAAAACTGGGGCAAAATGTTTCTCTTTTTTAAATCTAAACAAGATAAAATACCATCCATGGCAATGACAAAGCCCCAAAGATTTTTAGTACTACTATTAATATTAATATTATTATTCACATCTATAAAAAGTAGAATATTAATATTATTTCCAATAGTACTACTATTAATGTACAATTATCATTCAATTGACATGTCCATTAAAGTTATATACAATTCCATCAATGTTCCCTATGTTCAACTTCTTAATAAGAATCTACTCGCATAGATATTACTTAACGAGTTACTTGCAATAAGTAAGAGGTTGAACTAACGCATAGCCAATCAAGCCCCTTTGCATAATAAATTTACAAATTGATTAGCTGATTAATAAATATATAAAGATTGCAATCGCAACATCAAGATTTTGTTATTGTCTACAAGTATATATGCATGTTGAAACATTTTATGAGCTTAATGTGATAATCATGATGGCTAGCATTATTCCACATTCACCATTCAAGTATAGTAGAAAACTATTACTCTTTGTCATGAATTTTCGAACTTCAATATATACATATGAAATAACTTTTAGTAGTGACTACCTTATTAATGTATAAGCATGCATGTAATAAGATAACGGCATAACTCCCCACGTGCACTTCCTCTTATCATTTACAATTAAATTATCACACATTTAGTTAACCAAAACATGATTGAGTGGTATTAATTAGACATGAATGAGAAATAACAACACATGATTAGAGAGAATTTATTCATCTTTAATTAATTAAAATAATCTTTTAATAATAGCCATGTAACATGTAATGTATACTTATCTTAAATAAGATATCCTGGGCAATTGAATGTGCAACTGTAATGTTCCTTCTTAACCATAGGTGCTCTATCCGACATATACTACTTTTGTCGAGCAAACACCCTTGAGTTGGGAAACGATTCCACTAGGGTGAGGAAACGACAAAAATCTTCACCAATATTTCTCAACATGATGTGAATGTTAATCCCACAACCACTATTGGAATGTCAATTTCATTGAATTTGGACATATTAGGAAAATTTTGGACAAAGAAAGTGTGAATTTAGACTTTGAAAGTGTTAATGTCAACCTTTCTAAAGTGCAAAATTAGATTCTGAAAGTGACAATATTGGGTTTTTTTGGCGCGACCTCGGTCGACAGGGGTTCGCCTCACTGTCAACTCATACCGTAGTCTCCCTGGGCACTGACCCAGGCAGGTTTGAGCCTGCCCAGCAACACCCATAGAGTGGATGAGGTCTCACCCGAGGCGTCCAAGAAGAGCAGACGGAACCATGTTTCCGCCGAGGGAGGAGGAGAGTTGTGGTTGTATGGACTAGCTCTATTGTACTACTTAAATAGAAACTTTAAACATTCGACCTGGAGTTATAACATATTACTTAATCGCATCATTTATTATCGCAGCAATAGTAAGCAGACATTGCATCAAGAAAATATAAAAACATTCATATATCGCAACATTGCACAAAGATCGTACCAAAACATCATCATTGTATTACTGCCACAGTCATATACCATAAGCAAAACATAGGTCTTCAATCATAGATATCCACCGCAGGTATCACATTACATACGCATACATCTCCCGATCTCAATATGTCTCTCTCTATTTATTTTCTCCCTATTCCTCTTTATCTTGATCTCTCTAACACTTACAACTCTCATCTATTTATAAGCTTCTGTCATTACAATGTTGTCCACTTACTAATGACTTCCTAACCAACACTATGGACAAATGACCCAATATCTAACTGACTCGGTCCAAATGACCCAAAAACCTGCATACCGCGGTATAATTGACTCAACATTACATAACATGTGGTCCGAGTGACCCAAAACCCGCAAAATACAGTATACTTTAACACAAAATACTCCTTCCGCAACCTCATCCGATGTGTCACATCATCAGTAGTACTGCAACATTTCCTCATTGAACCGCCTGCCAACAGGCCCCCAACACAATCTTGTGGCTCACCCTTGAGCCACGTCAACTGCACATGGTACAATTCGTCATTGTGTTGAGCAAAACGACAGACCTTCGCAACAACTAGTGTCATATTCTGATGCATCTCATTATGGTGTATCGGTCAGACTGTAACCTTATCCACAAGCACTCTAGCATGGACGTCTCATGCTAATGTCGAGATCATCAAACGAATAAGAAAGCACTAGTCAAACACATCCTCTAGTCTCTATGAATGGTACAGATAGGAAGGGAAAGAGGACGAATAGTACCAAGGTGCGAAATCAGTAGATGTCTCCAGGACATCTATTTCACACCGACGAACGACGCCTCCTCTGGGCAGGGAACTGCTGCCCTTGCCAACATAGTGGTCTAGAAGACCACATCCGTTTGAACAATGACTGCATACTCTAGTGCAGTGGTCCAGAAGAGCACGAACCTTCGAACAAATACTGCATACATAACCATGCTAGACTGACCCTTGGCTTGGCCATAGCGCAGAGTAAGTGTCCCCACTATATTAAGGCGCTCATGAACACCCGTTGTTCGGGCTCGCAGGGCCCTTGAGGTGCTACCACAGGAAATGAAGTGAAGCATTTCCACAGCCTCCTTGGAATCCCTAACAACTCAACTTGCAAAATGATCTAAAAGCATAACCACTAGATTCATAAAGGACTGCTTTGTAGCGAACTGTTATCTGCAAAAATCGAGCAGCCGTCACTGCGAAACAATCAACTACGGGTGTTGCCTCAGCCCATAGGGTCAAATACTCTGTCGCTGTGATGATGTACCATGCACCCATACATATTCCTAGTGGATTGATCGACCCAACAAAATCCATAGCCCACTTTTCGAATGGTTGCAATGTCATTTGAGGTAGCAGTGACATCTCATCATGTCTGGATGGTTTGCCAGTTCGCTAACAAACATCGTAAGACCGTGTATAGTCTGTCACATCATTATGTAATGTGGGCCACCAAATCCCTGCATGCAACACCTTCCTAGCAGTCTCTCGACCACCATAGTTTCCTCCCGCTACTCCACCATATGCCTTAGCCAATATTTGCACTTTCTCATGTGGCAAGACACATCTGCACAATATCTCATCAGTGCCCAATTTATACAAATCTCCTGCGATTAGCTGAAAATCAATAGCCTTGACAACCAACTGCTTCTTCTGAGTAGTGGTAAAGTCATCTGGCGTGGTGCCAGTCACAAGAAACTGAAGGATGTCATCAAAATATTCATCAGCAATGCCAACCTTAAATAGCTAGGCATCCGATAACCCGTCTTCAATATTAGTCGGTTCCTCCCCTGTGTCAATCTGCGATAAATGATCTGGACAAGCATTCAACCACCATGTTTCAAAATGACTTCAAAATCAAACTCTTGAAACAAATGTATCCAATGGCATATCTCCCCCCTCAACATAGTCTTATTGACGAAGTATTTCAACACAAAATGATTAGTGAACATTTTAAAGTGCCCACCCAACAAATAATGCCTAAACTTCTGCAGCACGTAAACCATGGCCAGACCTTCCTGCTCCATGGTAGTGTAATTCCATTCTGCAGAGGACAACTTCCGACTAGCAAAAGCAATGGGATGATCAAGTTCGCCTTCTCCAGGTTGAGCCAACACAACACCCAATGCAATCGATGAGGCATCAACATGGATATGGAATTCTTTACTCCAATCCAGAAAGACCAAGATCGGTGCTGATGCCATCTTCGCCTTGAGCATTTTGAAGCTATCCTGACATTCCGGGCTCCACTGGAATGCCGCATCCTTCTTCAACAACTTTTCCATAAGGGCCTTAATCGCAGCATAATGCTCGATAAACTTGCAGTAATATCCCATATGGCCCAAAGTCGCTCGCAACTACTTAATGGTGGTTGGCGGTTGCAACCCCAAAATGAGTGCAATTTTGGCTGGATCAACTAGCAATCCCTATTTACACATGATATGACCTAGCAATATCCCAAACGGTGCACAAAAGATACATTTCTTCAAGTTGAGCGATATCTGGTGCTGTCTGCATCGCTCAAGCATTAACCACAAATTGGCCAGATGATCACGAATCAACCCATAAACTGTCCAATCATCCATATATACCTACAAAAAATTCTGAATAAAATCTTTGAATGCAGCAACAATAACCCGGGAAAATATCGCAGGTGCATTCTTAAGGCCAAAGGGCATCACAGTGTACTGAAAACAACCATATTTAGTTACAAAAGTTGTCTTATGGCGATCTTCCTTCGCAATGCGAATCTGATGGTAACCAGAGAAACCATCCGTGAATGAGTACATCTCCTGGCCACCCACTTCCTCAAGTACTTTGTCGGTAAATTGGGTCGAAAAAAGGTCGTGCAAGCAGGCATCATTCAACTTCCACAAATCAACACAAATGCATATGTCACCAGTTTTATTATCCTATACCACCATAAAACTAATCCATTTGGACTCTTCAATAGGTTCAATAATACCAGCATCCAACATGCGATCAAGTTCCACCTTGACCTTTTCCTTATGTCGTGTATTTAGCCAATAAGGTCGCTGTCAGACCGACTTAGCATCTGGTTTTAAGGGAATCTTCATCTCTCCTAAATTGCCCAAGATTCCCTTCATTTCAGAAAAATTCGTAGGAAACAAGTCTTGAAACTCATGAAGTAACTCAATGAGCTTACTCATCATCTCATCATCCCAATAATCCCCAACATTAGCAAACTTGGGAGTAGCCTCTGTGTCGATATTCATCTTGTGAAGCTGCAATGGTTGACTGAACGGAGTACTTGGTGCGATAGGTGGTGCCACATCGTGACTTCCTTCAAATTTGGGAATGTTAACATTTTGGGGATCATCACCATCCTCTGGCCCACCGGTGATGTTGAAGCATTCCATGAGAGACTACATCTGACAATAAGAGTGTGGATCCACATGGTAGGCCACTGGAACAACTTGAAGTACCACATCGCGGATGAGCTGCATTGCATTGTTAACGTCAGGGGTGGCATCCGCAAAAGTGAACATGTGAGTGAAACAGACCATCAACACCCCCCATGTTGTAATTTATTGGCACAACTCAGCTGCAGTGTACCATGAGCACGGCATCTCATCTAAAGTATGGATAAAAGCATGGACCCATTCATCCCAAGGTCGCAAAATCCATAACCATTAGCATTCCATCACATGACACCTGGGATTACTCCGGCCATCATATATTCTAGTGTGATAAACCTCAGTATTTCCAAACCAAACCATCATCAACCTTCGACACTGTGACCAACCATCAATGGATTTCTTGTGTGTCACCCACCAACGTGCTAGAGCAGCCTTTAGTGCTTCCTTCAATGCTAGCAATCATTATGGTTATGAGACGTGGTCTTCAAATCCTGCCAAAACGTTGGTTAGGCCAGGAAACCCCTCATAGAAAGGCAATGTGACTGTTTCTGTCGCAAGACGACATAATGACTGTGTAACTAGGCCACATTTTCAGAATGGTACTTCATGCAATCGGTTCTGCCAATGGTCTAAGGCATCATCAGAGTCGGAATACGCAGACCTCTCGCTGTGCCACTCTAGCTCACCGTTGGCAGTAGGATGAATATAGTCTTCAAAAATATTGAATGCATGGTCCCATCTAGTGGGATCATCATCTTTTACAGGCTCAATGTATCATCGTCCTTCCGTCGGATCCAATGGGGCTATGACTCATAACTCACAATTTTTGAAGGTCATCATACGTCGCTTGAAGTTGATTACAGCTCCACTATCGTTAGCCCATCCAATCCCCAATAGTGCAGGATAGGAGCTTCCTCTCTCAACTACTTCGACGACATCAAAGTCAGCATAAGTCTTCATACCCTCAATATCAACCACTAGCCGCGGAACCCGCCGAATGGGTGTTACTTTTGCATGGTTAGCCAACCGAAGCTGCACAGGAGACCAACTCAATGGGGGACTCCCCATCTTCTGCCACGCCTGCTTGGTTAAGATGTTAACATCCGAACCAAGGTCAAGAATAACAGAGTCAACATCGTATTCACCAATCGAAATATTCATTCACATTTCTTTGCCAGTCTTCCATCGATGTAGGGAGTTTACTACAGACTCCTACTATCCTTTCGTGAATCACTGCAACCATCCCTCAATCTGAACCAGGGCAGCTGGGTCTCAGGCCAATAACAGACAGCTTTCAAGAAACTTTTTCAATCTCCCCGGTGGTGGCGGCCGATCAGCGTCTGATGTAGTATCAAAGACAGGTGGCATATCGTAAACAACAGCCTTACGACGATTTGTCTCCAAGGTGCAACGTGCCTCCAGGAATGTCTCTCGCTCATCATCAATGTCAAAAGGTATCGTCTTTTGACCCACCAACCAAATTAGTGGTCGTAAACTATATTCCCCAATCGTCTTGCCTCCGCAAGTGACAACAACCACCAAAGAATCTTGTGGTCGTGGTTTTGCAAAAATGGTGGCAATATTTGCACCCTGTGTCTGGTTCTGCTGTAGATTCCCCAGTTGATTGACATTTTGATTACCATTCGGTGGTGGTCGCGGGGTCTGGTTTTGTACTAGTCGCTATACTTGATTCTATACTGGTCGCTATGGCTGGGCTTGATTCTATAGCTGCGGAGCATTCCCATCCTGCCATTGTGCAATCAACTGTGGGCAATTCTCAACTGTATGATCATTACCAAAATAGAACGTACACTGATTCTGTAATAGTGGGCAGTCGCTTTGATAATGCCCCCATACCACATAGTGGTAACATTGAACAGGTCCACGACCACCTCGGCCTCCTCCTCCATGACCAAATCCACCACCATGTCCACCCTAGTATCCTCCTCGGTAGCCGCCTTGCTGCTGGTACTGAGGTTGGTTAAACTATTGCTGCATTGGTGCTGGTTGCATCCCTTTCCCTTGTGGTGCATACTATAGTTGTTGTACATACTTTGGTGGCGGGGAAGCCATCTGCATCGAAGTATATTGCAGCATGAACTGCTGCAGTTTCTGTTACTATGGTGCAAACTGCATCTATGGTTAAGGTAGCAGCTGAGCTACCTGAGGTTGCGGTTGTGATTGTTGTACAGCACGCTGATCATCCTTGACATAGAATGCATCATACATTCTCTCTTGTAGCAACCCATATGCACAGCAATCCTTGTCATCAGGACCCACCGACTTGCAAAATGTGCAATAAAGATTCCGTGGGGTTGCGACCATTTTCTACATATATGGACAATTGTCGTGACTATGCCCATACACCTGGCAGACACAACACCATGGCATGCTGCCTCCATTCAACGGATTTGGTGCACCAGACACTAAATAATTGTAGAAGTCTGGGTAATCATCCTTCGTATGCCCATCTCCTTGGCAGCACGTACACCATACTTCATTGCGCTGTCCTTTGGTCTTCTTCAAATCTTGCAGTTGTATAGTCAGGTTAGCAAGTTATGTCTATATCTGCAACATCCCGGCATCATTATCTCCAATCGGTGACGCCTCTAATCGCATCGCAATCTCTAGAGCTTCACTAGGCATCAAGATATTTTGTTGCATTAATGGGAACCGAATGTGTGGTAACAATGCCACGATGAACCACTCTTTATGCTGGACAATGCTCATATCAAAACTAACCTTTTCCATCAACATCTTGAATCGCTAATCGAAGTCTCATACTATCTCATTGGGATATTGCTTAATTTCCTTCAATTCAGTAATATATTGAGCTTCCGACTTAGGCCTTCTAAATTCAGCAATTAGCCCATCCCGAATCTCATCCAGTGACTTCTCTAGAGTTCTTGTAGGGACTAAAACAAAATTCATAAACCAATCCAATGCACGACCTCGCAGGGTCGTCGCTAACTGTTGTTTCTTAGCACCATCATCGGTGATCTATTTTATGGTCCAAACTGCTTCACAAAAAACCAATACTATTCTAGGTTGTCTGTCGCACTTCTGTGGAACAATGGCAACTTAACATCATCACCTACCATTCTGGGTTTCCTTCCTCCTGTCGCTATACTAGTACCAATTAGCTTCTATGGAATTGAGGAACTTGGCAGTGTCGAAGTAGTGTTTCTTGCTATTTGAGAGATAGTGAGCAGAGGTGTGGGTATGCTGGTGCCAAGGTTTAGTCCTTCCTCTATCCTGGGCATAGCCTGGTTATCGTTGTCAAGACTATGAGGTCACTTCGTCCAGTGTGGCCTTCCTTCATGATCTTGTAGTTCGACCGCATCAGGAACTTCTCCTGTCCTCTACCTCTTTTCCTGTCAGAACCTTGCTCCTCCCCTCATAAGATCACTTTCTTCCTCAGCTTCACTCACAGTCTCATCATGATTTGCACCCATCTACCCCTCTACCATTCCTTCTACCGCCCCCCGACAGTCACGATACCCATGGCCTCCACCCACCAGGTTGTCTACTGATCAAGATGCATCTTCAATATACCCTTTTCGCAAATAAGCATCTTGATCAATAGTTGAAGCGACAGCAGAAACCTTCCCCTTGGTCCGCGAAAGAAATATCTTTCAACTTCACTATAAGATTTCTACATGTCAACTGCAAATTCAGTGATATATCCCTCTAAGATACTATCGAGCCAAACTTTGACAACCCGCAATGCCTTATTATCAACTTCCTGCAGCTCCTGAATCAACTCCGAAGTCCAAGCTGTCGGCTCACCACCCTGGAAATTCCTCTTTTGAAAGGTCATTTTTGACAACCACTCGTATAGGGTAACTGGAAATTCACAGAAAAACCATTCGTGTGGACCATCGTGAATGTATCTGCCTACCCACTGATCGACCGTTAGTCGAGTATTACAACTTTCTTCTTCAGAAAATTCCTACAACTTCTGGTCAAACCAGCTCTGTATCTCCAGCTGTGTTGGGTACCACAACATATCCTCCTTTCACTCTGCACACGGTCCCGGTAATGGAACCATCTATTGGTACGACCTCGGTTGACAGGGGTTTGCCTCACTGTCGACAGACACCACAATCTCCTTGGGCACCGACCCGGGCAGGTTTGAGCCCACCCAGCAACACCCGTAGAGCAAATGAGGTCTCACCTGAGGCGTCCAGGAAGAGCAGATGAAACCATGTTTCGGTCGAGGGGGGAGGAGAGTTGTGGCTGTATGCACTAGCTCTATTGTATTACTTCAATAGAAACTTTAAACATTCGACCTAGAGTTATAACATATTACTTAATCGCATCATTTATCATCACAGCAATAGTAAGCAGACATTACATCAAGAAAATATAACAACATTCATATATTGCAACATTGCACAAAGATCGTACCAAAACATCATCATTGTAGTACTACCATAGTCATATACCAGAAGCAAAACATAGGTCTTCAATCATAGATCTCCACTGCAAGTATCACATTACATACGCATACATCTCCCAATCTCAATATGTCTCTCTCTATTGATTTTCTCCCTATTCCTCTTTATCTTGATCTCTCTAACACTTACAACTTTCATCTATTTATAGGCTTCTGTCATTACAATGTTGTCCACTTACTAACGACTTCCTAACTGACACTATGGACAAATGACCCAATATCTAGTTGACTCGGTCCAAATGACCCAAAAACCTGCATACCGCGGTATAATTGACTCAACATTGCATAACATGTAGTCCGAGTGACCCAAAACCTGCCAATCACGGTATACTTTAACACAAAATACTCCTTCTGCATCCTCATCCAATGTGTCACAGTGTCAGCAGGACTGCGACATTCCCTCATCGAACCGCCTGCCAACAGCTTTGAAAAGTGTGTTTTTCTATTCGAATAGTGTGTTTTTTGACTACTTATGAACCTTAAAATTGCAGTTTTTTGTTATGAAACTATGAATTTTAATTCAAAAAGTGTGAATTTCAAATCAACAAATGCAAATTTTGATTTGAAAAGTGTGAATTTCAAATAAAAAATGCAAATTTTGATTTGAAAAGTGTGAATTTCAAATCAAAAACTGCAAATTTTGATTTGAAAAGTGTGACTTTGAAATCGAAAAATGCAAATTTTGATTTGAAAAGTGTGAATTTCAAATAAAAAAATGCAAATTTTCATTTGAAAAGTCCAATTTTCATTTGGAAATGTGCAACCTTTTAAGGTGAAAAGTGCAATGTCTATAATATTCAGTCCTTGTTTGAATAGAAACTTTATCAGTTCTTGTTTCTTTTCTGATACAGTATCAAGAATATCTATATTTTTACATAAATAATTTTAATAGTTCGCAAATGAGGCAGAAAATCTCTACGTAATCTGTGTAGGCACAACTTACTTACATAGTAGTAACTTGTAAACGGTGTATTCTGCATCACAATAGTAATTTTCCCCAAATTCCTAGAGGCTCCTGGACGTTCCAGATGCCCGATGTTTGCTCGCCCAACCAGGTTGATATACATACTAGAAGGATTGTAACAAAATATAAATTTGCTGGGCTAAGATCACATCAAATGATATCCATAGGAACATCCATCCCACTCTGAACACTATGCCCCATATGTTCCCGTTGTGCCTTAACTGCTCCAAGGCCCTTCTCGTTTATTCTATTTTTTTCTCTTGTCCATCCTAGTCTTGGTGACCATGCCCATATGATGTTATTTACATCGATCATCATATTTTCTTCTGCACCAAATACCCATTATTACTTTCTATGTAAGCATTTTTTTGTACAATACCTTCAGATCCTTCGATGTTCCTGTTGGATTCCACCATTGCACCTCTACTTTGTAAGACCTAACAATACTAGCATATGAATCTTGATAAATATTACCAATCGCCCTACCCAACTAGATTGCACAATCTGGCTTTGGTGATTGCACAATGACCATTTAGCCCTTTACAACATCCACTCTTGGAATGAATTCATCTCTAGGCTTGTTGCATACTGGTCCAACATAGCAATCCTGCAAAGAAGGAACATTTTCCTTAAAATAGGAATCCATAATTTCATGTTCAGATCTTGTAGGTTCACTACTATGAATATCATGGCTTGTCAATGGCCAAAATTTAGTTGTTGGCTGATCAACACTCTCGAAGGGACTACCCAAATCTTTATATACAGCCTCCCAATAATTTAACTTTGGACGCTAGAATTGTTCACATCCCTTCTCAATCCCTCGATTCCAGAATGAAATATATGTTTCTATTCCTTTTTTTTTTCGTCATTGTCCGAAGGTATTTTTGATTGTAGATTTAATAACCTAGGATACACCACCGACAAGTCTACGCTACCATCTAGAAACAACTGCCATAGATGAATAGGAGATGACCAAGCTTCATCCCTAAGTGAGTCCCTCCATTGCATTACTGGAATGTTATTTATGAGCTGAAATTTAAAAAACTGGTACTTTTTGATACCGATGATCTTGGCATTTCCATCCAAAAGGTGGGTTTTCACAAAACCCTTAAAATCGTAAAATTCACCAATTAGATAAGGGACATCGAAATTTTGATCTTCACATGTCCTATACGTATCCATAATTTCTAAGAGTGGAAATATATCCTTGCACATTAGCTTTATTGATAACCTTCCATAAGTTCCATCTATGTCTTCATGGGCGTGTCCCACTTGGAGGAATCCAACTTCAATTATCTCGAACACTCTCCTTGCTGTTAAAAGAGATAAAAATACAACTACAAAGAGGTTTTTGTTATCACATGAATAATTATCCATTTGCAACAACAATATGGGTGGTAGTTTTCTATTTGGCATGCATTGATTAGTACCATCAACACACAATATATCATGTTGCATTACATCTTGTCTGTATATCACACACTTTTAATATGACTCTGATTGCAATAGAGCATCATGCAATTGGTGCTTAGATGTTTAGCCTTTGTAGAGAAAATCACCATATTTATCAACCAGTGGTTCTTCAAGACTCTTCAAGCATTTAGTCAGGGATGTCACAGTGAAATTCGATCCCATCTCTAAAAATGAGAGGATGATATGGGAAAAACCCCCAGTCTGGTGCCCATGATTCAACATTCCAGTCAATGATATGGGAATTTTCATAACATTATTGAAATCTTTTTCCATCTTACCCATCCTTGGAATGGAAGTCTTCGAATTATCCATTTTGTCATGAACAATACTCAGAAAAGTATTTGGATTTTTTTGTGAAGCTAATTTGTGAGAAGAATATACTTGGTGACAACTTGCGATATATTTATTATGAGCTGCATGATGTCCTTGAAACCTTTCCACCTCAGCTGGATCAGTGGTCCCCTTAAGCCGATCATGTATTGTAATGCACTCATTACACCTTGAAAAGGAGTTTGATTTAGAAATTTTAATATCTCGAAAATATTCTCTCATCACCTTGCTAAAGGAGGATTCTGATATTGGAGGCAAACCGATACTTTCGCTTTCTTCATTTTCCACTTTTTGCAGCAAACCATAGGAGATATTAGACGGATATAATTTCAAGGTTGGCCTTGTTCCATCTTCACTTATTAATCGTGTAATATGTGGATATTTATCTCAATTCTCTTCTACAAATTTATTAATAATAGCTACCAGTGAAATAGTGTTCTCCCTAGACTTTTCCAAGCCACTGTTACCATGAACAACTCTCACATCACCATTCAAAAACATGCTTTTATAATTGTAGAAACTGATATTTTTTATCCCATGGCATTTATACCATGCATTTTGACAGACATTTGTTGTGTCTAATCTCATTGTAAACATGCTTCTTTTTCTGTCATCTCCTTCTTTGGCCACAGGAGCATTTGATCCCATAGAATTTATAACATACTATCTTCTTCAATTTCCATTCATATTATGGAATTTATTCACACATTCAACTATCAATTGAAGTGAAATGTTTGATATACAAAGATTTGAGCAACAATGTTCAGTGACAATTTTTGTAAGGAATGCACCCTGATCAATTCCAAGCCTGTAAGGTACCGAGCTTGAATTTATTTCAAAAAATTTAGTTCTAGCTTGCCCCTTTATGGAAATGTATGACCTTGTTCCACTACCTTTAACATCTGTATATTCACAATGGGGATTATGTGGAAGGACCATCTATAAACAATATTGTTCAAAAATATTCCAAATGTTGATCATGTCTTCGTCTGTGTTCTTTTTTAGTAAAGCATCCAAAGGAACATCATTGAGGTCAAGAAAATTGTTTGCAGGCCATCTTATAAGAGAGCCTTCAAATACACCACAATCCTCGAAATTCCAGAAGAGTTTGTGAACTAAAGTACCAAACTCACCAACATCTAGTGGTTTGAATTGTACAATGTCTCCCTAAAAAACAGTTGACACTATTCCCCGAGCAACATAATGTGGATTTAAAGAACATTGATGTATCAAATTAAATTTCTCTCCCATAAACATGACATTGTGATTTTCTCTTAATACTTTCAAAGTAGTTTCAGATTGATTATTGTTGAAATTGCTTTCAACAAAAATCAATGTTTATGTATTAAAATATATGACTTTATTAATCGGCCATACAAAAAAACCTCCACTACTCAATCTTGGACCACATGCCATACAAGAAAACACCACTTCATCCACCAGAATACCAAGGAGAAGTCACCCAAGAACATTCCCCCAACAAAATCATTCCCACTCACATTTATTACAAAACCTATGGAAATGCAATCCTTACATTCTGAACACTTATGTAACAACTTAAATTTTCTCTTAATAAAAGAATATTTATTCTCAGTTGGTATGATATGTTCTACACTCAGTGAAGTAGAAGCTGGTATATCATTCACCTCATTCTCGTGAAGAGAAGATCCAATGTTGTTAACGACCTCAGATATAGGCCATTGAATATAACCACCAACTGCCTCTGACAGTGTATCTGCACCTTCTGATGGATAGGGCAATTGAAGACTTGCATTTAATGTCTTGGTAACATTTGCAATGATACATCCATCATGAATGTTGATATCATGCAATATTTTTCTTTCTGGAAAAGTGATTCCTTCAACAACTTTCAATTCATTCAAAAGGGGGTGCACACATTGTTGAGAACCAAAATCCATTTCAGAAGCGATTTCTGAAATATAAAATAACAAGACACATTGTTCAGAATCAAAATCCATTTCATAAGTGATTTATGAAATGTAAAATAACAGTAGCACATTAAAAACAATATTTTTTTAAACAAAGAATATTTTTTCCACTAGTATATATTGTCAAATAAATCAATAATAAGGGTCAGTTGACCCTTCATTTATGAGAGAAATGTAAAAATATTGTTAATCTATGAAGGCTAGGCCAACAATTCCTGACTTCCGACTTTCGCTGTAAATAGTAGGGACACAAACATCGGCTAAGTTATAACATATACAAATTGTTTGTCCTAACATTCGACTTTCGATAAGAAGCATCAGTCGCCCCTTCGTCTAGTAGAGAATTTTGAACACCTATATCCAACAATTCACTTGTATCCAGAATGGTGAACACAAGAAGGATCGACTGACCCTTCTTGCAGTATAGAACTATTATGAACATAATATTGGGCACAAGAAGGGTCGGTCGTCCCTTCATTTATGAGGGAATTGTAAAAATATTAAACTACGAAGGCTAGGTCGTCAATTCATATACATATCCAAAATGGTTGACACTTGAAGAATACTGAACACAAAAAGGGTCGATTGATCCTTCATTTACGAGAGAATTGTAAAAATATTTAATCCACAAAGTCTAGGCCGACAATTCCCGACTTTTGACTTCTTCTGTAAATAGAATGGATCTAGACACCAGCTAAGTTATAACATATAAAAAATGTTTGTCCCGACTTCCATTTTCTTACAAGAAAGATATGCCACCCCTTTGTTTAGTATATAATTGTGAGCACCTATATCTAGAATGGTGAACACAAGAAGGATCGAATGAACCTTCTTGTAGGTTAGAACTATTATGAAAAGAATACTGAGAAAAAGTAGGGTCGAACACCCCTTCATTTATGAGGGAATTGTAAAAATATTCAACCTATGAAGGCTGGATCGTCAATTCATGTATATCCAAAATGGTGAAAACTAGAAGAATATTGAGGACAAGAAGGATTGACCAACACTGCTTGCATTCTAGAACTATTATGAAAAGAATATTGGGTAGATGAAGGGTCGGCCACCCCTTTATTTATGAGGGAATTTTAAAAATATTCAACCTACAAAGGCTAGGCCGTCAATTCATTTATATCCAAAATGGTGAATAATGGAAGAATACTGAGCACAAGAAGGGTCGGTCGACCCTTCATTTATGAGATAATTGTAAAAATATTTAATCTACAAAGGATAGGCCAACAATTCCAGACTTCCAACTTCCGCTGTAAATAGTAGGGACACAGACATTAGCTAAGTTATAACATGTAAAAATTGTTTGTCCTGACTTCCATTTTCCGAGAAGAAGGATTGGTCGCACCTTCGTTTAGTAGATAATTATGAACACCTATATCTAGAAATTCACCTATATCCAGAATGGCGAACAGAATAAGGATCGACCGACACTTCTTGCACTCTAGAACTATTATGAATAGAATACTGGGTAGAAGAAGGGTCAGTCGCCCCTTTATTTATGACTGAATTGTAAAAATATTAACCCTACAAAGGCTAAGACGTCAATTCATGTATATCCAAAATGGTGAACACTAGAAGAATACTAAGCACAACAAGGGTCTGTCGACCCTTTATTTATGAGAGAAATGTAAAAATATTTGATCTGCGAAGACTAGGTGGACAATTCCCAACTTCCAACTTTCGCTATAAATAGTAGGGACCTAGACATCAACTAAGTTATAACATATAAAAAATGTTTGTCCCGACTTACGTTTTCCAACAAGAAGGATTGGTTGACCCTTCATTTAGTAGATGATTGTTAAAACCTTTATCCAACAATTCAGCTATATCCAGAATGCGGAACACAAGAAGGATGAAAAGACCCTTCTTAGAGTCTCAAATTATTATGAAAATAATAATGGGAAGAAGAAGGGTCGGCCGCCCCTTCATTTATGAGGGAATTGTAAAAATACAATAACTTGGAGAAAGAGCATTCGCTCTTTCTCTGAGAATATTTCCACTTGCCAGCAAAATGTGCAAATCAATTTTCCTATGAAATTTGTGTTTAGAGGTTCTATATGTACTTTCCCCACTCCTAAAAATCATCCCTGGAAGAAGGAGAAGATGCTCTTTCTCCTCAGCATCTACTTCCAACACCCTAAAATAGAAAATCATGTGTGTCCTCAAAAATCATAGCTGTGTTGATAAATGGTGCCCCTTCGATTTCTTCAAATGATCTAGGGGCATAAAATCACAGGGATGTCCCTTGTCTCCTCTATTGTTTCTTCTAATCATTGAAGGATTCAACAGATTGATAATTAATGGTAAAGCAAAAGGTAAAATTATGGGTATTAAAATATCAGTTGATTTATTTATATCACATCTATTGTTTGTAGATGATGTCTTACTAGCAGGGATAGACTCTATTGATGAATGGGCAAGATATAAGGATATTATTAAAAAAAATTGTGATGCTTCAAGTATGTTGGTGAGCTCCTATAAATCATCCGTCTTTCATTACAAATATGAGGATTCAAAGCTTGATGATATTATGGAGATGCTTCCTTATAAATGCATCTGTCTAGAGGATACATTTTAAAAGTTACCTCTCTTCTTCACCGGTGCAACAAGATCATGGCAGAAATTCAACTTTTCAATAACATATCCTTTGAGCATATCTACATGCAGCATAACTCATTGGAGAACAAACTATCAAAACAAGCTATGGAAGGCAAGGAAGGGGACATTGTGTGGGAATAATTTCAGGGGAATCACATGTGTGATATGGGATCTGTGATATAAAACACTCTCGTTCCCAATTCTAAATCTTTAAGATTCTTTTGGAGCCATCTACCCTTGGGGGTTTCAACATCGATTTTCCTAATAATTTTTCCTTTCATTACCTAATTGTAAATGCAAGTTTATGAAGTAAATAGAAGGTGTGCAATCATATAATAGTTGTATTAGGGTGTCCTAATACACCTCAATCCACTCTGTACATAATTCTAAATCATTTGGGATCATTTGGGATAGTTTGGAGCTTCACTAGTCCAAGGTTTGAAAATTGGCCAAATTGGGAAAAATTCCAAATTAGGGACATTATAGTGGTATGAGAGCATGGTCCTTGCACCTGTGCATTAATATCATACATTGAAGAATAATTTTCAGCCATGTATTAGTATTATGATGCATCCTATGAGTACAATGATTATGAGCAATATAAAGAAGAATGCTAATGGTATGAGGAAGAGGTGCCATCATGCAACACTTACAATTTCATAATGAATGAGGGATTATTACCTTGAATCTGATGAATATGAGTGTGTCAAAGTAACAAAGGATAATTCTATGAATGAATTCCAAATATTGAGAGAAACATGTAAAACCTTGCCCCAACAATATCAGCCATATCTTGATTTGTATAAGGGAGATACACAAAAGGCCATTCCTTTGAAGACTTTGTTGATTGGGTGTTTGAAAATAGGCCCAAAAATGAAGATGTAGAGTTAGTGAAGAAATGTCTATGCCCTTCTTGCAAAATACCTTGGAGATAAAATCACATATGTTTGAGTAAAAAGGAGGAGACGCATGAGCCACCTAGTTCTGAAATAGGTGAAGTAGAAGAAGAAGTACATGAAGAGGATCCAAAGTCACTCCCAAGTGACTCTGAAAAATATGAAGAGACATCACATGAGCATGAATAAGATTGACTATTGAAAATATTGAAGATCATTTTGAGACACATTCTACCTTGAACATGAACCAAAGAGAATCTACTGATGGATGCTTGAACTATGAAGGAGTACGTACTGATGGGTGCTCACACCTCTATGTTGGTGACGTAGAGATCACTTTTGAAAGTGTTGCTACAATCCAAACTTCCATTGAGCATGAAAATGAAGACCTTGTAGAATTTGAATAAGAAATAAGATCAACTTCCCCATCACCACTTGAGCTTCATGAAGTTGGTCCAACTAAGAAAGAAGAAGATAAGGAAGTTCATTTGCAAAAGCCTCATTTTCTTGACAGATCATTAAATATGAATGAAAATAAAATCCAAGATACCATTATCATAGTCCATGACACTCAAGCATTGGTGTCAAATTCTTGTTGGAGAGTTTCTTCATTGAAGGATCCATCCTTCCTTGAAGACATGGAGAAGATTCACAGAGCAATGTGCAACATCGAAGATAATTTCATGTCCTTTCTTTTTGATAGAAACAATTTGGTTGAGCTTAATGAATGGTTACATGGAGCGTACTTGAATAATAATGAGGATATTCATAAGCTCAAAATGAAAAATGAGCAACTTCTTGATAGGTTGCAAGATACTCGTTCTTCCTCCTATGTTTCAGATTGTCAAATGATAGATTGCTTGGAGGATTCTCATGACATGATGGATCATGAGAAACATGGATATTTGAAGGTGTTTGATGTGTTTGAAGATGAGCCTGATGAGAACCAGGCACTTTTTGTGGGGGAAGAGGAACTTGCGTTGTCTCTTGGAAATGGTTACACAATTTTTGAAGAAGTGTATGATTCCACTACCTTCGAACCAACCTATGATGAAAGTTTTTCCCTTTTGAGGGAGGTGCATGATACTACCCTTATGGAGCCTACACGTGATGACACTTTTTCATATTTTGATCATTTGGGTGAGTTAGTTCATTCTCCTACATCCTACACTTGCATATTTTGTAGCATTCATCCTAATGAATTATCGGTGAAAAGTTTATTTCTGATGGTGCCACATGAGGAGTATGGAACTCCTATCTCTCCTTTTGATGATGAAATTGCTGGAGCACCTTATTATTTATATTTTCAGAAGCATCCTTTTTTACCTTATGATGATACGTATCTTCATGGATGCACTTATGATGTTCACTTGAGTCACTTGAAGACTCACGATTTTCCTTGCTCCTTGCTTAGTTCAATTGATGTTGCAGGAAATTCATCAAATACTTGGGTGAAGAGATATATGATTGGAGAAATTTTTTACTGCCAACAACATCCTTTGTTATTTCTTGATGATAAACATATCCACGGATGCATAAATGGTACTTATGTGAGCACCTTGAAGGCTCATTGTTTTCTTTGCTCCCTAATTGGTTCAGATTTGAGTGGAGGTTCTTCATTCACTTCTCGGATGAAAGAGCACATGGATGATTATTTTGATGCATCTTGCATGCTTTTGGAGCAACATTATAGGGCATGGGATCCTCAACTATGTCATTTGATCAGATTTTATTGGTCACTTGATGCTTGTATGCACTTGGAAAATGGTGGTCTACTTACTTGGAGGTACAAGCACTTTCATGATTTTTCGATGAGGCGCCTCCTTGATGTACATTTTAACTATGTTGTTATGTACTTTGATCATCTATCCTTTGTACTTATGATGTTTGGAAGATTGGATACAAAAAAGTGGGATCCAGGAATTCTCTTGCCTGATGGTAGGGGTTGGAGAGCACTCCTAATTATTGGAGTGCAATACAAGCAATAGGACCCTGGAAAAAATTTTAGTCTCATTAGTTTCAATTTTTTTGGGAAACAAGTAGTATGGGAGATTGAGTCCACACTTAATAAGGTGATTTTATTCAGACTAGTGCAGCAGCAAGCATGGTGTTTCCTCTCTAATATTTTCATGGCATCTTGAAGAGTCAAAGTTGTGCAACTCAGTGGAAACTTCAAAGCATTATACAGTGGTATCATAAAGGGTTTTCAAAATATGAAATAGGTAAAGAGTGATTGTGAAAAATTTATCTTGATGGATGGAATTAATGTTTTGGTTTTCAGTGGTGATGTTACACGGGATATCAATATGAAAATAGAAAACCCACATCTCCTTGCTTTTGGAAACAAGCAATTGTAGTACATGAGTGCCACTACTCAAAGTTTTGGAAAGAAAGTTTTGGAAGAAAATTTGTGGAAAGAAAGCATGTTGTTAGACATCCATGTTTGAAATCAATCAAGTACAAGAAATATTGGGAGAGGAGGATTTTTCATGTCCCCAAATTTTGCATTGGGTCACAATGGCCTAAGCTACTTGTCCATACTCATAATATTTTGTCAAATTGGTGCTAAGGGTAAAATAATTGCCAAGAATGATTTCCAAGTTAGTAATAATGTAAAATTAGATCCAAATGGAAAAGGTGGGTCACATTAAGAGAAATTTCCAGTTCAAAGTTGTAATATACCCATCCAAATAAACTATCATGGAGGAAAATTACAAGTTCCCTAGGTCAGGGGTGGAAGCATTAAAAGCTGGAATAAGGGATCTACAAGACCCAAATGGCCTTAGACTTACAAATTCACATTAAATGGGTCAAACAAATAATATCAAAAAGAAAATAAGGTGGCATTGGATCATGAGGGCACATAAGAGGTTGTGGGACCCACATGTGGCAAGATTCCCCACTACACTTGGCATTATTATCTCACCCATTCATGTTCAAGATGAGCGGTAATATACTTGGGGGAGTTGAAGAGGTATTATTCATGGATTGAATAATTTAAGGTCGAATTGGAGTGGAAGAAAAACTCCGATGGAAGAGGAAGATGCATCTTAGAAGAATTGTGACACTTGGAGCTAGATTCCCTAACTCATATGACAACAGTGATGAAGATTCTATGACATTTATGACAAAGTTCAGACCTGATTGCTGAGATATGAAATATATGACATGTCAGGGCTAAAAACATCCTCCAAGATGGTGCATAAGGGGAGTTAGGGAAGACAAGAGTCCCCCATTTGAATTGATGGAAGAGGAGAGCTAGGAAAAGTTGGACACGTGGAATTCATGGGAATCTCTCCCTAACTTGAGTTGGTATGAGTCTCTTGGATGGAATTTGAGATAAGGAGGCCTTTGGAGGTTAATAAATACAATAGGAAAGAAAGAGATCATATTTTTATCATTTCTCATTTTGCAAATTGGAGAGCATGGCTTGTCCATGCTAGTGGAGTGTTTACTCTACTTGCCTTAGTACCAATTTCAAGGGTGAAAGATTCCCATCCTAATTGGAATTTGGAGAGGAAATTCATAAATTTCATTTGGAGATACAATGGATTCATTTGTTGCAAGTTGAAGCTATAGGGATTCGAGTGATCTCTTCTTCTTCAACTTGCTCCCACATCTCTTCCAATTTTCTCTCTATATTCTTGCTCTTGGAGGAAGGGCGCACATGGAGAGATGATGATATCTTTGGGGGATTAAAAGGGGCCCCATTTATTTGTAATATTATTTACACACTATGTATTTGATGTTCATATATACCTCAGGTCGAAAATCCAAGTAAAACCATGTAAAAATTCCAAACTATGTATGAATGGTGCCATTTTCCCCATAGCTTTTACATAGCGCACTTGTGGTTGCATATAGTTAGTGAAGGACTGCTATTTAGACTTCATGGACATTTTATATACTATATAAATCTGTAATAATCATATATTGAGAGCCACATATCGAAACACTATGTATTTGAAGTGATATTTACATTCAAGGAATAGATTCGAGCCATTTTTTCATATATCTTGTTGAGAGAGCTTGAAGTTGTTTGGTATCGAATTGTATCAGTAAATATATGTGTTTTTATTGATTTTTTCAGAGACATTAGTATACTTAAGAAGTTTCATACACCTTATTCAAGTCCTTGTAACATTTCTCACAAATTTCATAGCAAGTTATAGAGTTTCTCTCTCATTTCCCCCTATGTTAAGACAATTTTACCAATCTCTGATTTATGGGAGTTGTAGCATCCTTTAGGATCTGAATAATGATTCATTTGGATTCCCATTGAATTAATATAACTATTCAATGTCTCTGTTATGAAATTTGGGAGGGATGTACTGCAGTTGGGACGCCATTAATGACCTCTACGTTTGGGGGTTTGAACCTCGAAATTACTAGTAAATTCCCCATTTTCTCCTGATTACAAATGAATGTTGTAGAAGTATTTTGAGAGTGTACAAGCACCTATCAGCCTAATTTTTATTTCCTAATAATTTTCGAACACTCTTAGTCCCAATTCAAAATCCTTAATAGTCTTTTGGATCCATCTACGCATGGGGATTTCAACATCAATTTTCCTAGTAATTTTTCCTTTCATTCGCTAATTGTAAATGCAATTTTATGAAGTACTTAGAAGGTTTTAAAGCATATAATAGATGTATTAGGGTGTACTAATACACCTCAATCCACTCTGTACATAATTCTAAATCATTTGGGATCATTTGGGACAGTTTGGAGCTTCACTAGTCCAAGGTTCGAAAATTGGCCAAATTGGGAAAATTCCAAATTGGGGACATTACACCGTCAAGAGCCTTCTAGCTCGTCATAGAAGGGTAATATTTTTTTATGAGATTTCATTCTTTTTATAAGAATTTTGATCAACACCATTGCAATAAAAAGTAAAATGATTCTACTTAAAAAAACAAAAAGAAAGAATGTTTCTATTTAAAAAAACAAAAAGAAAGAATGTTTCTATTTAAAAAAAATAGAATAGTATTCGTATAATGCTACTATAAATTTTTTATATAGAATGGTATTCGTATAATGTTAGTATAACTCTTTAACTGCATGCCTATGCCTATCTTACTATTATCAAAGCATTAAAGTTACTTATTTACTGCCTTATTTCATGCTAATTGCATGTCTTCCTTACGCCCATGCATGTATTCCTTACTCATGCTTTTAAAATAATCCCACTTTGGAATTTATCATTTTTGTAATTTTGATTATTGTTGTAGGATGGCCTAGAATATGTAAAGTGGAAGACGAATATATTTCTGAATGAAGACATTGTTTAAAAAAATCATTTCAATAAACAAGAAAACTAGTGGCACATTGAGTATAGTGAGGTTACTAATTTTTATTATGGATTTCAAACTTATAAATATTTTTTTTCCAAATTAGTAATGAAGACCATATTTAAAAGATCCCTTTTCAATCAACAAGAAAACAAGTGGAAAATTGAGAATAGTGAGGTTACTATTTTTTTATTATTTAATTGTACAATTACATTGGTTTAGCCTATATATAGTGAGTTTCTAGTGAATTGGTGGATTGAATGTGATGGGACGGATGGGGAACCATAATTATCATAGTATGACGGGACGGTGGTCATAGATATCATCTATACCAATTGTATATTTTGATGGAGTAATTATACAATTATATAGAAGTTCGTGACATTATTTCTTGTCATGAACTGGAGTAATTGTACAATTATATAGAAGTTCATGACATTATGTGTTGGGCCTGGCCCAAGTGGGGAATTCTGTGCAGGAGGGATTTTGAGAACTGCGAAACCTGAGCGTAGTTCAGTTGGAACAATTTTGGGATAAGTTTTGGTATACTGTGAAGTTGCGCGCAGTGCAGTGTCAGAAGAACTGCGAAGTCACTGCTGCGAGGATAACAACACTGCGATGTGTTCGGTCAACGAAAGATCCAGCTAAGCAGAGTGTTGGACAGAAGACAACACATACTCTGGTTAAGACATCGAAGATCTATTTTTGGCAAAGATACTCGATAACTACAAAGCGGTGGTTAGGTGCAGATCGAGAGGAAGGTGATTGGTCATACACATAGAGAAGTACTACTTGAACCAGTCATCTAAAGGCCGTGAAAGAAGGAACAACTCAGTGCAAGAAACCTATTGGCGTGCAGATGGCATTTTTGTAAACCTAAGGGTTTCTTCCTTCGAAAGGTAAAGACATGACCTATGGGTCTTGATCTAAAAAATATAAGGCGTGATTTTGTATGGAAAGGGGTTACTCTTCATTTTTGTTGGTCATTATTGAATATTATCAGAGTTTGTAAGCTTGAAGCTATTGTAAAGGTTCTGCAGTTGAGTGCGCAGAGACCTAATTTTGAGAGAAAGAAGAGCATCTACAGCTGAGTGCGTAGACGAAGAACTGTTGTACCCTTCCCTAAAGACAATATAACAACAGTTCTTGTGGACGTAGGCTCCATCTTGGGGGTGAACCACGTTAAATACCACGTTATGTGATTGCTTGTGTGTGTTTTCCATTGTTAAATTGCTTAATATGAATGCTTGATGTTACAGTTATCTGATATTTGTTGCTTTTATCTGTATTCACAGTGGAAGAGATGGGAATCAGATGTTAAGTAATTCATATATGGATGAATGTTAATGCTCGGCATCTATCAGTCTTTGAATGTATGGATCTGTTAAATAATAACAGAGTTAATTGTTAAAGTTAAATTACAACATCAGGGCGCATAGCATTATATACTCCATTCCATTACATATGTTTGAAACAATCTAAGTGTTGATGAATGATTAAGACTGTCATGTAAGATTGGTTAGTTTGATCAAATATTGAAGTGAACGCACGGTTTGGTTGACGCACTGATCCATTATAAGTGCTACAAGGTAAGTAGTTGATAGCTTACCATCATATCGCCAAATCTAAGAAGCCATAAAGAGAGATATGCAAGGAAGCATATATACCCTTTTGTGCTAACCTGTTGCTGTAAGCCCATTAATACTATGTAGTTGTAATCGACGCGAAGTAGAAGACTTTGCATACTATTTTGTTCACAACGTGGATGTTCTTACCGCATTGCGCATTAGTCAGTTTAGACACTCGCATCACCATGTTGTGGAAGCCTAATTCTGCAACCACCCCCTCAGCTTTGCCTCGGGTGAGACCGCAGGCTACTCACAGTCTGTTTCCGAAAGGGCCAGTGAATAGGGGTTTTGTTGGTATCTTGCACCACGAAGTACCTAGGTCTACATTGAAAAAACCTCTAGATCAGTATTTACGCCAACATTATGTATTGTCAGGAACTTTTACTTCGCTAAGGACTTCACTTCGATGGGCATTTACTTCATGGATTAAACTTCACTTCGATGAGCATTTACTTCGACAAGTAAACTTCACTTCGATGAGCATTTACTTGGATGACTCTTTACTTCGCAGAAAACTTTACTTTGCGGACCTCTTTACTTTGTCGACATGAAATTTTTTACTTCATGGACCTATTAACTTTGTCGACTTGAAATTTTTTACTTCGTGGACCTATTAACTTTGTGGAGATTCAACTTCGACAAGCCCACTCTTAAATAATATTTATATTAAAATATTTCTTACTAAGACATAAAAATCAGTAGAAGTTATTCTGGGTTAAAATAGGGCTAGTTCGCTGCATTACACAAAGATGTAATTCACTTCGATCTTTCACCTTTTACATAGCTTGGGATCTTATTACATTTCACGACTATGAGCTTTAGCTCACAAACACATCATGAACCTTTTCTTCTTCTCCTTTCTCTATTTCTCTCGCTTCTTCACACACTCTCTATTTTTTTTAACTATCTCCTCCTACATATACACAAACTTGATTTTTGCTTCACCTGGAAGCTATTGAGTCACATTAGATACAAATCCTAGTATTGGGGCTTCGAGAGTGCTCGAAATGGCCATATATCATGGTATGGTGAGGATTTATCAAGGAACTGATGTCGAAATGGTCATATATCACGAAGAGAAATGGGTAGAGACCATAAGACTCAAGTTTTTATGATAAAATAACAAAGGAAAGGGAACATAGGTAGTAAACAAGAGTGCCATGACTTCCCTAATATTTCATTTTGTTGCGATATGCGGTATGGTTTAGCCTAGATATAGTGAGTGGCTAGTGAATTGGTGAAATGACTGGGATGGGATGGATGAAGAACGGTAATTATCATAGTATGGCAGATTGGTGTTCATAGATATCATCTGTACTGACTGTAGATTTTGCTTGAGTAATTGTACAATTATATAGAAATTCATGACATTATGTCTTGTCATGAACTTTTACTTGGCCAAGGACTTCACTTCGATAGGCATTTACTTCACAAAGTAAACTTCACTTCGACGACCATTTACTTCGACAAGTAAAATTCTCTTCGAAGAGCATTTACCAGACAAAATATTTACTTTGTAGAACACTTTACTTCACGGACTTCTTAACTTTGTCGACGCATAACTTTTTACTTCGCGGAACATTTTACTTAGTGAATTCGTGAATTGATTGGGAATGGACAACACATAATCAATTGTTCGTGAAAATGCATAATGTCGAATGAAGCATGATGAGAGTATATTCTTCACATGACTGATACAAGCCATCATTTACCTTTATCATCGTCAGGATCACTTCCATGCCAGCGTACAAACCATTTTCAAGGAATCGATTGCAGTGATACATGTAATATTACTCCAGCAAAATCTACAGTCGCTACAGATGATATTTGTGAGCACCATCCTTCCATACTATGATAATTATCATTCCCCATCCATCCCATCCCATTCAATCCATCAACTCACTGGCCACTAACTATATCTAGGCTAACCATGTCCCATATCGCAGTGAACTGAAATCTTCGGGAAGCCATGGAATTTTTCTTTATTGCCTCTGTTCTTTGTCTTTTGTTGTTTTATCGGAAATTCTTGATTCTTATGGTCGCTCCCTAGTTCTCCTCATGATATATGAGTATTTCGACATCAGATCCTTGGAAAATCCTCATGAAACCATGATATATGGGCATTTCGAGCACTCTCGAAGTCCCAATACATGGATTTGTCATTATGTTCATTGGCACCAATTAGGTTTCCATCAACATTTTGTCAATAACCAGTTGGTATGCAAGAGGGAAAAGGAAGATTATCATTCTTGGAAGCTTTCTTCTATAAGAAAACATGCGCTGCTACGGTCTTCAACGATAGGCTTGCAACAGTCGTCGAATGTTGTTTTAGTATGAGACCATGTTGTTAGCATCTTCTCCCTGCATGGACACGTTTCCAGACTTTCTGACCCATTTCCATCCAAGTGAGAATCCGGGTACCAGCTCAGAGTTAGCTAGTACACTTAGTTACGAGACAAACCACAATGAAGTTCATCTATTCATCCAGCTCCAATTATTTTCTGATTTCTTCGGGACGAAGAAAGGTCTTTTTCATGGGGGATATATGCAGGAGACTAGGTCCTTCGTTTGATCGCTTCAGACAACATGTAGAACTGTCGTGTAGATCACCACATGTCAAGTCAATTAGTCACGTTAGTTAGTGAACCGATGGGTCATTATGTAACCGTCTGTAAACTATATATATAGGCTCAAGAGCCAGATACAAGTGATAGTGAGACATTGTATTGTATTGGACTTGGTCCTGAGTAACAAAAGACTTCTTGACTCTACTACCATTACTTATCTTGTGTTCCTATCTATATGCTTTCTTATTTATCATATATCATGTATCGTTGGTATCTATATACTTGCTTGTTTATAGGCTTTTTGTGCTTGAAGTATGAAACTTTCGGCTTTGCAATTATTTGATGGATAATTGCTATTATAGCAGTATGTAATCAACAAAATCCCTTTGAGGGGCATTAAAATATTCAAATTTTATGCATTCTTTCTTTTCAAAAAGTTCTCAAAATTTTATGTGTTCTCTTTTCAAACATACAGATTATAGAATCAAATAACAGAGAAATAACAACATTACAATTAACAGAATATAAAATAATATTCCACTAGATTTAGGAAACCAAATCACAAGCTAAGTTCGAACAAATAAAAATATTTGTCCCAACTTCCGTTTTCCGACAAGAAGGATCGGCTACCCTTTCATTTAGTAGATAATTGTAAACTCCTATATATAGCTCAATTCCTTATATCTAGAATGGTGAACAAAAGAAGGATCGACCAACCCTTCTTGCAGTCTAGAACTATTATGAAAAGAATACTGGTAGAAGAAGGGTCAGTCGCCCCTTCATTTATGAGGGAATTGTAAAAATATTCAACCTATGAAGGCTAGGATGTAAATTCATTTATATCCAAAATGCTGAAAGCTGGAAGAATACTGAGCACAAGAAGGATCGACTGAGCCTTCTTGCAGTCTAGAACTATTATGAAAAGAATAATAGGAAGAAGAAGGGTCGATCGCCCTTTCATTTATGAGGGATCAATTGTACAAATATTCAACCTACAAAGGCTAGGTTGTCAATTCATGTATATAAAAAATGGTTAACACTGGAAGAATACTGAGGACAAGAAGGGTCGGCCAACCCTTCATTTACGAGAGAAATGTAAAAATATTTAATCTAGGAAGGAAAGGCTAACAATTCCCACTTTCGAACTTTCATTGTTAATAGTAGGGAGGAGAAGTGGATGATTACAGCACACAATACCAATCTCTATTCGAGTTAAGTGTTTTTGCACGCTGTACACCATGAAACGTTCACCAAGCCACATCCACATTGGAGGAATAACCTATTTGTTTTTGAAAAGCACAAGCCTGATCCTGATGGACCCAAAAAAAAATGCTGACACAAAGAAAAAGACAAGAGATAAAGAAAATTGAAACAAAAACATTGCAAAGATCAGGATTTTGTTGAGGACACGTGGCGACAAAATATTAAGTGTGGGAGTCTATCTAAGTAACTATGATAGGGTTGGAATTCATATGTTTGTCGACGGGATAACCACGAAGTTAAAACAATGATAAGGTTTAGGACTTGTTGTTGCCTAACAGAAGCACGAATTGGTCAAATCAGGCAATAAATGCAACAATTAATATGTCGTGGGTGATGGCGCAAATAAAATAAAATGCAATAAATGATCAATTAAGATGTCATTTATGTCCAATGAGTGCACATCATTTGGGAAATCGATGGAGGATTTGACCATCATCGTCCGAGATTGACTCGATGGACGAAGAGAGGGATATTGAAGGTTATAAAAACATACCGAAGCTAATAATTCGAACCATTATGCATTTTGAAAGTTGTAGCAAATGAGTTAGAATAAAATTTAAGCAGAATAAACAGAGTGAAGAGTAAATCGAGAAGTTACGATAGTGCAAGTGATTTCCAACATGAGTACATATGATGCACTAGTAGCATGGGTTCCAATATCCCAAGAACAACCATATGTACTGACGTGTTCATAGAAAAAGAAATGAAGAGCAAGTCGACTAGCACAGCCGAATAGGAAAACTACGACATCCCGTAGCTCGACATGGACTGAAGTGGAAGGAGGAGCAGGCACATCGACCGCTGTGGAGGAAGAGACAATAGAAAGAGGAAGACAAATAGGGATGACATTGACAGATATCCCGGACTATGTACCACCACACATGGAGGGAATACAATCAATAAGGTTGTGAAATAATGCTAAATACACCATCAAGGAGCCAATGACACCGAAAGGTTTCCACGTCATGGGGAACATAGTGCGGAAACTACAAAAGATGCAATATAGGGATCATGATGTATTAACATACCCAGAATGTAAGGATACACATGCCAATGTACCACATCGAGACAGAGGACCAATCACAAGAGAGCCATTGCAGTGGGCATTGGGGCTGAAGAAATCATGACTCCTGAACATCATTCACATACTACAGTTCGGGAGAGCCGCATAAGAAAATTCATGTGTGAAGACGCTTCTAGCTTGCTTTCACGATGGATATCTATGGATACATACAAAAATTCTAGTAATGGTAGACCTCATCTCGTGGATCCAAGGATTACCCAAGGAAAGGGTAGATCCTTCACAGTATTTCCAAGGAAAGGATAATGACAATTATCTTGCCATGAATCTAAAGACAAAATATGGGGTGAAGAAGAACACCAAGAGATACCTGATCGATACAATCAATGATTAGGCGGTTAGAGTTGGTACAAAGTTGCTAGCAATTAAAATCATGTAGAAGAACCGACCAATCCAATGCACATCCGAAGTGATTGCATCTGTGGAGCAGTGCGCCGCAAGATTTAAGATGAATTGGTCACTATTTCTGTTGAATGAGTTGATGGAAGATGTAGTCACAGTGCAAGAGAAAGGAAATTCATTTACCTATTCATGGTTGTTAATACTAATTACACTGGTCGGATGGAGGGAGCCATCCCACTATCAAGGAATGGACACAGAGGAAGCAAAAACATGTCAAGCAACAAGGTATGAGAACCTATGGGAAACAACTAATAAGGAACGACAAACAAATAACAATATTTCATTCCTTTTGTATTTAGACGCACTGAAAATAGATGTGGAAGCGATTCCGTGATTGACTGAAGATGCGTTTAAGAAGTATCAAAGAGTATTAAAGTTATCGGTAGGACCTCAAGTGATCTCCATTCAAGCACGTGTAGACCCACATAAGTAGTGGCTTCCGACACAGTATAAGTTTACCAACGTAGAACTAGATGCTATAATAGAAGAATGGCATGAAGAGTGGAAAGTTCTAGTAGCAGAAGACAAGTTGTTGGACCCAGAGGATGTGCAACAAATAGATGGTCCAAAGTCTCCAGAAGAGACAAAAGGCTCAGAAGATGAAATGGAGGATGCAGAATAAGGTGGAATTGCAGATGAGCACTCGCACACCGCCATTCATGTTACAATGTAATTTTCCACCTTGTGAGCATCAACACTCTTTGGCCTTCAAGATCCATTTCACTAACTTAGATTCACTTTATGTCCTTCATAAACACTTTTTCCCTATTTTTCTTCATGTACGATTGCTATCCCATAATAGCCAGCGTACATGTGGGTTGTTCCACTATAGCCCATAGGTACCAAATAAAATGGTAAAAATCATTAGAAATTTACTTTTTACTCCCAAAAAGCAGTTTTAGGGTGACCTTTGGCCCTCCATATGCCCCGAAACTCTTCGATGTGTCCTTTCACTTACCTTTGGAAGGCAATATATTGAGCTCTAATGGCATGTGGAAGGAAGGAGAAAGAGAGAGCAAGATAACTCTAGTGGATTTTTGTCGTGACTTGAGTCTACACTCATTGATCCTTGTAGTTGTGAACTTCTTATTTCACCTTCCAAACTCCTTGCATAGTTTGAGTTTTCCATTCATGGAGGATTGAAGTGGTGGAGGCACAAGTGGAGAGACCCAGTTCATGGTTCGTATTGGTTGCCGGCAAGAGGTCGTATATTGTACTTATTGTTATTGATTAATGGAAATACTCATTTTGTCATCCAAATGATATTGTGAATATTGTTAATTTACATTGGGTTATATTTGCTTATGATATCATGGACCGTGCTATTGATTATCCTAATGTCTTTCACATTTTATATGCACTTGCTTGTGTTTGTTGTCAATACTAATTTGCAGGTTCACGTGTTGTGGTTGAAAGCTCAACAGGGATCTATTTCGAACATCTGGTTGAAGGTTGGTTTTTCCTCTATTATCTTAGCATTGTCAATTATATAGCATTGCATTGGGAATTGAGTCATTTACTGGTAGTCAGCTATCTGTTGTGGTCTGCCCCAAGCCATAGGAAGTTATCTCCGTAACAGAAATGGCGACTCCGCTATGGAGAACATCCATTTTTGGGGATTCTGTGGAATTTTTCCTTATTTAGAGTTGTTGTGTGTCGAGTCTCTGTGTTATTGATTGGCCATTGGGATACACTATAGAAAACAAGATTTTTTTGGGTGATTGAACTCTCTATTTACTCATTTTCTTTTCCCTGTATGCGGGTTAGATTATCTTTTCCCGTATCTACCCACATCTATTTTCACTATAGCCCGCGTCTACCCGTAGGTTTTCCTTCGACAGTAGCATACAACTCAAGGTTTGATTGATTTATGGCCTTGGATTGTTGCTGGGTTAGTTTTGAGTATTCCTGAGTCTTATTTGGCCTGATTCCTGACTATTCAATGCTCTGTTCGCGACCAAAATCTCTTCTTTCTCTTTGTTTTGAGACTTGTTAGTTTATCACCATTTTTTATTTTCTAGCTCATTACATTGGCTGAGTCTCACTGTTTGGGATGTGCTGGGTTGTCTGAGTGATTTGCTCTGCATTTCTTTAACCAAATAGATAGATTTCACTTGCATTTTTCATCTTATCATATTGAAAAATACAAAAACATAGTTTTGCATTTTCCTTTCCATTATAAGTGAAAATACAAAAAAAAATTCTTTTTGTACTACATTTTGCATTTGAGTGCTTCTCTTTCATCTAGGATTTGCTTGTGCATTGGAAATGTAAAAGAATTGCATTTTATTTCAAACTGTTGGATTGATTTTCATTCTAGTGGCATTGTTCTATTGGATATATGAGTCTAGAGTTTGATGCATGTGCATACTATTGAGTCCTATACTTCATTAGTTTCATGACCATATCCTTTGAGTAATTACAACCATTTAAAATCAATGCTTAATCTCAAAATTGATTAGAAACATTTTGTATTTTATAGGGTGCACCAACTAGCTTAGGTTTAGAGTCTTGAAATAGATCATTGTGAGTTAACAATCCAATACTATTGAACCAACATTATGTGTATGACCAGGGAGTGGTGAATTCCATCGTATACATCAGTGTTCTCAGGAAGCTCTACTCAGACCAGAGTTAAGCACGAGGTCATGGGAGGTTGGTTGCAGAGATAGCCCTCCAATACTGACTGAACATGGGAGATATTTCCAGGATTTGTTCATGTACGGAGGCTCTTGAGTGATCTATACCTCTTGAGTTTGGGGCTTAGCTACCCTTCCCATATGACGGATCGCACCTGCGACTGTCCAGCTGAGCATTGGTTATATTGTGGTGACCTTAGTTTCCTTACCTAGGTACCACACAAGGTGCTTGCAGTGGTTATACTGTGTGTATCCTAAGTCAGATAAGGGTTGGAAAACATAGTTGTTGTTGTATAGGGATTTGACCCTGTGCACGCAATGAAGTTTGGGAACCCTTATAACTGATTCTGTTACCTCCGGTTATAATTTGGGAGTCTCAAGCCTCTCCTAGGTGAGACATACTAGCTGTAGTGTTAGGAGGTCGCTTGAGCCAGTCATGTTTGTGTGCATTTGGTTGTAGGTTCTTTAGGTGTGTGCTATTTTCTCTTTGATCCTTAGTTTGGTTGTCAGGGGATGCTTTGATTTATTGACTTTTTGGAAGTATCATGGCATGAAGCCCGACTCTCCGCCAATCTCGTCGGTTGGGTGGTTTACGGGCTACCATAGTTAAACGTCATTTTCAGAGGACGCCCAGGTGAGCTCCCTCTGATTCTTCTGATTCTTTTGAAGCAATCCACGCTGACATTGTAGCTGGTTTTTGCATGGGAGAAATCCCTATGACTCTGTCAGGTAGATTTGAACACATTTTTTATTTCCCTACTCCTAGAGAGGAATGGGGGGATGATCCACAACCTGAGACCCAACCTAGTTTGTTTGGGCCGGATCCACCGGAGGATGACCCGTTCGAGCCTTCGCATCCGCATAATTTCCTATACGGGATGCCAAAGTTGCGTGTTGACATTGATCCTATGACCAACACTACCCCGTTCTCTTTTGGTATGCCTGGTTATGATACAATTGATCTGAATACTAGGTATGGTAGTCATGCTAGCACTAGTCATGGTGTTAGCAACACTACATCCATTGGGGGTAGTACCCTCACTAGGGGAACTACATTTTCCACTCACACACATAATATTGGGTCAGGCTACATTCCCCCGAACATTCCAAATTTGGGTGGAAGGACGCCTCCTAGGACTACCCCTTCTGATAGGAACACTGTTTGCAATACGACTCATCCACAATACCATACACATTCCCGTAGACGTCAATTGAGGACCACATTTGCTAATGTTAAAAATCCTCCTAATGCTAGGGTTGGAAACATACCATACACTTTTATGTCCACTCTTGTTGCTAGTAATGCTAATGTGGAGGTGGGAATATACCTCATACTTATGGTCACAACTCCACTACTCCTACTACTAGTAATGCTAATGTAGGGGGTGGGAATATACCTTCTACTTATGGTCACTACACGACTGCTCCTGCTACTAGCAATGCTTATGTAGGAGGTGGGAACATACCTTACAATTATGGTCATTACAACATGGTTCTCGCCATGAGTAACACTTATATGCCCCATAATTATGGTGGTAACCCTTACTATAATGCATTCAGTGCCGACCCTCAGTACAACCCACCTCATTACAACCCACCTTATTACGGTGCTTAGAATACTTATATGCTTGCTTACCCTCACACGGGTTAGGTTGGAGGAGGTTATAAACCTTATGGCCATGGTCATGGTTATGGTCCATCTTATCCTTCAGGTCCGTATAATCAACCTTTTGTGGGAGCTTATAATCAAGCTTTACAACCGTAGCTCCCTTTCCCTTCGCGATTGAATCTTCTGGATCTTTCGAAGCTCACAAATGATCCTATGTGTCACGATCCTAATTGGCCTCCAGTACCTACCAAGCTCCCTTTGGACATTCCCAAGCTTGAAGGGAAGGGTGGTGAGGATCCAGGTGATCATGTTACAAATTTTCACCTTTGGTGCTCATCTAACTCATTAAATCATGATTCCATTCCCTTGAGACTATTTCAATGCACCCTCACAGGGACAGCTGCGAATTGGTATGTCGAGTTGCCTGGGGGCGTGTATAGGGGTTTCAATGCTATAGCTTTGTTTTTCCTAGATCATTTCCATATGTTGGTTCGCTATGATACTATAACTGAAATCTTGTCTACCTTTCGTCAGAATAAGGCCACACATATATCTGACCATATTCAAGAATGGCGTCAATGGAAGAGGCTAGTGAAAGCCAACATTCCTCCAGAATTTCTGTTGGAATGGTTTCTTAAGTTGTTACTTCCTTACATTTCTAAGGATGTTTCAATGTCCGGCATCACGACCGAGGAACAAGCAATATTAAAAGTCCAGCAATTAGATTTTATCTACGCTCAATTTGGAATCCTGTATGACATTATTCCTAATGCATTGCGATCACGTCATGAGCCCAAGCCAGTTCTTGGACCACATGCCGATGGCATTGATGGATCCACAAGTACTTGACCCATATATTTGGTTGCTAATCAAATGAAAAATTTGTCACTTAACCAATCTACTCCCGGATAGGTTCACACCTTGTCCACTTGCACCCTGTAGTTTGATGTACACGCTATGCAATCGGCGAACCCATCAGGTAACCAGCATCCTGGTGGTAAGAAGAAGGGGAGAAACAACCATAAGGGTAGAAACAATGGGAACAATGGTAGTAATCATAATACTCCTTGAAAATAGAATGCCAACCCTCCTCAAGATGCTGGAAATGTTGGTGAGGATTGTAAACCTAGGCGTAAAGTGAAATTCCCGTGCAAGCTTTGTGGGGAAGATCACCTTACTCACTTGTGTCCTCGAATTGAGGAAGCATCTAAACATCTTCCACAGAGCCCAGCTGTGTTGAAACATCCCCTTCCACATCATCAGAATATGGCTTCGAATGCTCCCACTATTGGTTATGGGACTAATGATACTTCGTCGTCCGCTTCTCATACCGGTGGCTTTGGATGCGTGAATATGGTTAAATCAGAGGTTAGTGTTTCCACTTGTCAACATGATTATCATGCACCACAATTGAATATGGGGAATGAGGCTCCTCCTCCTACTGATATCTTTTTTCATATCGAGAAGCCCACTACTATGCCTCAGATACCGAAAGGTGTTCTCAAGCATTCTATGCATAATCCCAATGCTCGAGCCGCCCAAAACTACTATATTGTAGAATATTTGGGTCAAAATCCATGTGCCCTATTGGCTCTTGAGGTTTTACAGGCATGCCCTTCTCAAAGAGGTGCCCTTTTATCTACTCTAGAAGTTCAGGATGGGGGAAATCCTAATGTTATCAAATTTGACACTACTGATGTCCAACCTCGCTTACCTTATCATGTGGCTTTTCAAGTCCATGTGGAGTGCCTGCAGAATATCATCAAAAGAATGGTGGTTGATGAAGGTGCTTATACATCAGTGATGTCTTTATCTTGTTGGAAATCTCTTGGCTCTCCTCCCTTAGCCAACTCTATGACCATGCTCACTGCATTCGATGGTCGATCGTTTAAGCTGCATGGCATCCTCCCTTCCCTTGTTGTCCACTTAGGTGGGAAATCCATACCTATTGAAGTCGAGGTGGTTGATGTGTCCATCGACTGAAACCTTCTCCTATGTAGGAATTGGATTTACGCTATGAGAGTAGTCGTGTCTTCTGTTTTTAGAATTACTTGCTTTCAACATGAAGGCAAGATTATAACTATCGACTAGCTAGATTTCGTTAATCCATATTCCACAGCATCCATGGGACCTGTTGTCCCCTAAGTCAAAGATTCTCAGGCGACAACTGGGAACATGGGTGTCGTATTGTACTCCTCTTTGTTGGGATCTTTCGATTTCCTTGCACCCATTGCTTTTATTGGGACCATTTCCAATAATGCACATCCTCCATTGAATAATGCACCATTCTAGACTTCATATTTTGATGATCCATGGACCTTACCATCCACGAGTTCCATGTCTGGAGAAATTGTGCATGTTGGGATGGCTATGCCATTATCTGTTGCCAAGCTTGCATATCATAATATTCAAAAAGCCACAACCAAGGCAGATCTCTCCTCTTCACGGACAGAGGAGGAAGATCCCATTATGCTGCCGGAATGGGAAACCGACTCATCTTGCTTGCACGATTGTCTTGATGGGGTTTGTCCTTCGAATGAAGCCATCGTTGAGGCCATGTGTGGTATTGAGAGACCTTGGGAATATTTGCATCATTGCTCTGGTTTTCTTCCCAACCTCGATTTCTTTGAGCAGGAAGCATTTAGGACGACTCTTACCGAGAAGGTTGGTCACCCTGTGGCCCCTTGGGGTACACATGGTATTTACGTGGAGGGGAACATGGATAATATTTCCCCTACTATATAAATCAACATTTCTTGAACCCCCAAAAATATAGAAAACATTTACATCGGTGATGATTGCTCTCTTGAAGAGGTTCGCATTTACACCGAGATATTTAAGGAACTCTGGGAAGCTTTCGTTTGGTCATATGAGGAGATGCCAAGAATAGACCCTAGCATTGTTGAACACGATATTAGAACATATCCAAATGCTAAACCGGTTTGAAAACGCCTTCGTGTTGTGAACCCTAGGAAGGTAGCCACGATCAAGGCAGAGGTGGAGAAACTGCTTAAGGCTGGTTTTATCTACCCAGTTCCCCTTACCGAATGGGTGTCAAATCCTGTTCCTGTTGATAAGAAGCAAGGAACTATCCATGTATGCACTGACTTCAGAGACCTAAACCATGCATGTCCGAAAGACAATTTCCCCACTCAATTCATAGATCAGATCTTGAATGCTTCTGAGGGAAGTGAAGTTTTTTCATTTATGGATGGCTTTTCAGGATATAATCAAATTCAGATAAAACCCAAGGACCAACATAAGACTTCTTTTATTTTTCCTTGGGGTACATTTGCATACCGAAAAATTCCCTTCGACTTTAAAAATGTCATAGCTGCTTTTCAATGGTCCATGGCCTACATCTTTCATGACCTTAAACAGATAGTGGAGGCATACTTGGATGATCTTGCTGGTCATTCTTGAAAGAGAGTGGACCACCCCAAGCACCTTCATTTAATTCTCGAATGATGTATATGCTACAAGATTCGATTGAATCCTAATATATGCATCTTTGTCCTGAGAATGGGTTGCCTTCTAGGTTTTATAGTTTCGAAAGAGTGTATCAAAGTTGATCCTGTTTAAGTTGAGGCAATACTTCGGTTTCCTCCTCCACACAATTTATTTCAACTTCAGAGCCTCCAAGGGAGAGCCACTTTTCTATATCACTTCGTAGTGAATTATGCTAATCTTACTAAAGGTTTCACGCGCTTGTTGAAGAAAGACACACCATTTATCTGGGATGAGCGAGCCCAGCAGTCTTTCGATGCCCCTAAGAAAGATTTGGTATCATCCCCTTTGCTTAGTCCACCCGACTTTGCAAGAGATTTTATACTTTATGTGGCTGCGTCTCAAGAGACAATTGGCATGGTCTTAGTTCAAGAATATGATCTGCTCGTGGAGCATGTGATCTATTATCTTAGTCAAAATTTAGTAGACGCTGAGCTGAGATATACTCATGTGGAAAAGTTGGCACTTGCGACTGTTCATGCAGTCCAACGGTTACGACACTATATTATGCTTAGGAAAAACACAGTTATAGCAGATATCAATCCATTTCAGTTCATGCTATCACGACGTCTTATCGGGGGGAAGTACAATAAATGGATTTTGATCCTTTAGGAGTTTGATCTCGAGTTTGATTTGGCGAAGTCAGTGAAATCCCTAGTTTTTGGTGAGCTCATGTCGGACTTTCCAAGACTTGATGATGATACCATCCATGAAGATTCCTTTGTGGATGAGCACTTATTCCTCATCTCATTTGAGGACCCTTGGTATGGGGATTGTTAAGATTTAATATGCTATGATAGAAAATAGCAGCATTACATTCCATTTCACAATAATAGCATATACAGGATCACTGAAGAAACAACAAGGATAGCATAAACACAAGAGACACAGATTTATCCTGGGAAACCCTCATGGGGTAGAAAACCCAGCAAAGCTTCCTCAATATAGATGACCATCAATATACAAAGATGCAAACCAAAGACATGATCTCCTCCTCCACCATAGCATACCTCTCCTCCACAAGTGCACCTCTCTCAAGTGAGTGTGTGTGTCAAATGAGGAACACACCTCCTCTATTTATACACTACATTGACATATATTTTACACAGGTACATGTAGGCTCATATTTAACCATTAGGTTAAATATCCTATTATAACTGACTGGGCCAACCCCCACATGGTGGGTCTAATAAACCTAGTTACCACAACTTCTCGGAGGAATAAACATCTCCGGATTCATAGTATAATCACATCGGAGGTATGGAACATCTCCGGAATAAATAATATACAAATATAATATTCTTTGAAGTTACAATATTTCAACACTCCCCCTTAACGAGAAGGATATTATAACAGTATCTGCATGAGCAAGGAGTCATCAACATCATACATGATACATCTATAAATCATTGGAAGCTTTCTCAACATCATCAGTAACTTAAGCAGTTACTGGAACATCTTCAATACTGGAACATCAACATCTTCAGTACTGAGTCTTTATCTTCTGCAGTACTCGAACAGCTACAACAACATCAACATCAACATCTGGATCCTCACAATCATCAGTATCATCATCTCACAATCATCAACGTCGTCATCACACGATCATCAGCATCGTCATCACACGATCATCAGCATCGTCATCACACGATCATCAGCATCGTCATCACACGATCATCAGCATCATCATCACACGATCATCAGCATCGTCATCACACGATCATCAGCATCGTCACACGATCATCAGCATCGTCATCACACGATCATCAGCATCGTCATCACACGATCATCAACATCGTCATCACACGATCACCAGCATCATCATCACACAAGTATCCATACCGATACAAGTATCCTTATCTTCAATATAAGTATCCTACCGATACAAGTAACCACATCATCAATACAAGTATCCTACCGATACAAGTAACCACATCATCAATACAAGTATCCTACCGATACAAGTAACCACATCATCAATACAAGTATCCTACTGATACAAGTAACCACATCATCAATACAAGTATCCTACCGATACAAGTAACCACATCATCAATACAAGTATCTTACCGATACAAGTAATCACATCAACACACACAATCATATTACAGGATGATCAATCCTGCTCTCTTTAGGACATAGGTCCATGGATGATGCAATCCTGTCATGTACCTTTTGAATCGAGGTCCAAGGACGATCCAGTCTTACCATGTACCTTTTGAATCGAGGTCCAGGGATGATCCAGTCCTATCATGTACCTTTTGAACCGAAGTCCAGGGACGATCCAGTCCTATCATGTACCTTTTGAATCGAAGTCCAGGGACGATCCAGTCCTATCATGTGCCTTTTTGAACCGAAGCTTAGGGATGATCCAGTCCTATCATGTACCTTTTGAACCAAAGCTCAGGGACGATCCAGTCCTGTCATGTACCTTTTGAACTGAAGCTCAGGGACGATCCAGTCCTATCATGTACCTTTTGAATCGAAGCTCAGGGATGATCCAGTCCTATCATGTACCTTTTGAACCGAAGCTCAGGGATGATCCAGTCCTATCATGTACCTTTTGAACCGAAGCTCAGGGACGATCCAGTGCTATCATGTACCTTTTGAACCGAAGCTCAGGGACGATACAGTCCTATCATTCAATTCTCGGAGACCTCATGTCTACGGTTCAATTCAAAGGACTAAAGTCTGAGGACGATCCAATCCCCTTACCTGTTCATTCAGGATTTTGTTCTCGGAGACATGATGTCTACGGCTCAATTCAAAGGACTAAAGTCCAAGGATGATCTAATCCCCTTACCTGTTCATTCAGGATTTTGTTCTCAGAGACATCATGTCTACGGCTCAATTCAAAGGACTAAAGTCCGAGGACAATCCAATCCCCTTACCTATTCATTCAGGATTTTGTTTTCAGAGACATCATGTCTATGACTCAATTCAAAGGACTAAAGTTCGAGGATGATCCAATCCCCTTACCTGTTCATTCAGGATTTTGTTCTCGAAGACATCATGTCTACAGCTCAAGTCAAAGGACTAAAGTCCGAGGATGATCCAATCCCCTTACCTGTTCATTCAGGATTTTGTTCTCGGAGACATCATGTCTACGGCTCAATTCAAAGGACTAAAGTCCGAGGACGATCCAATCCCCTTACTTGTTCATTCAGGATTTTGTTCTTGGAGACGTCATGTCTACGACTCAATTCAAAGGACTAAAGTTCGAGGACGATCCAATCCCCTTACCTGTTCATTCAGGATTTTGTTCTCAGAGACATCATGTCTATGACTCAATTCAAAGGACTAAAGTCCGAGGATGATCCAATCCCCTTACCTGTTCATTTAGGATTTTGTTCTCGGAGACATCATGTCTACGGCTCTCTTTAGGACTGAAGTCCAGGGATGATCCAATCCCCTCAAGTCCACCAAGGACTTCATTCTCGAAGACATACGTCTACGGCTCTCTTTAGGACTGAAGTCCAGGAATGATCCAATCCCCTCAAGTCCACCAAGGACTTCATTCTCGAAGACATACGTCTACGGCTCTCTTGAGGATGATGCAATCCTATATGTCGACCAAGGACTTCATTTTCGAAGACATACGTCTACGGATCTCTTGAGGATGATGCAATCCTATATGTCCACCAAGGACTTCATTCTCGAAGACATACGTCTACGGCTCTCTTAAGGATGATGGAATCCTATATGTCCACCAAGGACTTCATTTTCGAAGACATACGTCTACGGCTCTCTTAAGGATGATGCAATCCTATATGTCCACCAAGGACTTCATTTTCGAAGACATATGTCTACGGCTCCTTTTAGAACATGTGTTCAAGGATGATGCAATCCCCTTGTCACCTTAGACCCTATCTAAGGACCATCCACCAACCTCTCTATCAGCATCACTAATATAGGTATTCACATCATCGACCTCACTGTACATGTAGGCAATCTCATCATAAGTGATCACATCACTCCCCCTTTCGAGGAGGGTCCTTCTGGACTATATTCAGTTTGTCTCGGAAAACTTTACTTGAGGTAGAGGTTTGGTTAGTACATCAGATAGGTAGAGGTTTGGTTAGTACATTGGTAACTTGTTACAAATTCAAACTTTAATTCCTATCTGCACCATATCTCGTATATAGAAATGCCAGATATTTTGACTTATCATGGAACACTGGATTCTTTGCCATTTTAGTACAACTCTGTTTGTCACATAGGATCACAGTTGGGTCCATCTCTAAGTCAAATAGTTCTGAATCCATGCCGTTTCACAATTAGTAGAGCAAGCAGCCATATATTCCGCTTGTGCTAGACTGCTTCCTGCTAAACCACAAGATCATGGCTGATCCCAGACAATAACATCTTCTCGATGTGCTCTTCCTGTCTGATACACTTTCTGCTTAATCAATATCTGTGTAGGCATCTGAAGTCATGATCTCCAAAATAGCATAGATCAAAGTCTATCGTATCCTTTAGGTACCTGGTCACATGCTTTGCAACTAATAGGTGAACACATCTAGTTTCCACTAGATACTGACTTAAGGTATTCATAGCAAAGCATATATCTGACCTAGTATTTAATAGATACATCAATGACCCAATAATTTGTCTGTACAGAGTTATATACACTAACTCTGATGATTCATTCACCAACAACTTCAAGTTGGAATCCATGAGAGTGGACATTCCAACATATCAAGTCCTTTTAATATTTCTCGGCATACTTTCCCTGGTTGAGAAAGATTCCTTCTGAGCCTTTCCATACTTCCAGACCTAGGAAGTAATACATTAATCTAAGATCTTTCATTTTCTTTTATGCAGCCATCTATCTGTGCCATCTCTCGTTAGATGGGTCTACTGATGTGAACCTCAACATCATTCGAACTCTGAGGTGAGTTCCTTCTTGTATCCATGTCATCTATGTATAGAAACCATATTCAACCTTGTAGCAAAGATTGAGATCCACATCACCCATGGTGATCATTAAGCTCATCAATTGATTATCGATCCTGGGAACCCATACAGAACCTGATTCACACTTCTTCTTTAATTACACCATTAAGAGAATGGTCTTATCTAGACACTTGGAGCAAAACATCTCATCATGATTCTCTTCCTCTTTCTAAGAGAATCTTCTAGCCACAATCCTTCTATAGTGTGTTTGATTTGTAAATCTTTTGTTGAACATCCATCGCTTGTTCAGTGTTCATCATTCATCATGATTTTTCCTACAAATCAAAATTAAGTACAGGATTAGTAATACTTCATAATCATCAAATCAGATTGACATGATAACCTATTATGCATACAGATATCATTTACATAGTTATGCAACTATTTTGACCAATACTTTGGCACAACACTTTCCCATATCCTTTATGCATACAGTGGCTATCTAGATACCTTCCATCTCTACCAGAACATACTATCGAGAGTGTGCATAGCTCTCAGTATGTCAGCAAAGAGGTTTCATTCTAGACAAGCAACAATGGAATGTTTGTCCAACTTACCAATTATATGCATATTAGTAGCATGATATATTCTAGGAATACAAATATTCATACAAGCAATATCATTTACTATTTCTAATAACAACTCAAATACTTATCTTTTATGTTTGTGTGGTTGCCTCCCGCTTGATCTTCTGTATGTCTTCTGAACTTCTATTCATTCTGTACCACTGTGCATGCTCAAGTGTGCACTAGTGTCATCCTCATGATCTCATACACAAACATACATTCATTAGTATATTCTCAATATTATCAAAACATTCTAATTCTAAATAATCTTGAATATGTATAGTCATGATCATTAGTATTCAGGTTTTCAAGGAAGTCTTCTTTTACTCATGCATATTCTTGTTTGATCTAGATAGTTAAATCATCAACCAAGATAAGAGACATAATATGCATAAACCCTTGATTACTAACTTTATGAATAAGCATAACCGATCATACCAAGTATACTTATATAAGGGATCCTAGCACAAGGTAATATTCTAACATGACATAGGAAAACATACCTGGATTAGTATACCTGCTTAGTTATGTACAACATACCTAAACAATCTCTTCAATGATTTAGAGATCCTCTGCATGTCTCATAGGTTAAACATAATATAACAAAGTCATACATACCTCGTAAGTAGAACAAAGATTATGGATGAGTCTTTGTCTTCATGTTGTCATGGTCATGGAACTTGATTTGTCTTTTGTGATGTACCTATATCTTGTTAGCAGACAACATCAACCTCACACAAAACCATAATGCATTAGTACAATCATATAGCCCTAATCAATGAATGTCTTCGATCATTCACATGCATTCATACTGTTACTAGGGTGATAAGACAATTCTAACATTAATCAAGATTGTACTAATAAATAATATGAAGACAAACACATCATGAGCTTAATCAAGAATCAGATTTCAAGACATACCTAAACCTCCTTAAGTCATACCTGTCGAGACTTCTTGTAGTTTTCTTATGTATGGCCTTAGCTTCAACTCCCCCTGAAACTTGATCTGGAGCTTGATTAGGGTTTGCTAGAGAAACCCTAAAAATTCAATCTTTGACTTTCACACTTCCGAATGAATGGAAGGATGTGGCTTGCTGAGCTGATCAAACTAGCATACTTCAATTTTGAAATCTCCAAAATTTGACCCCTCAAAATTGCCTTTGAAACTTCTGGATCTTCTGGACAGGATCCCGAACTAGGGTTTGATGAAGCCCACCCTTCTGCTCAATTAAAATGTTTGATCCAAGGCTCTAAACTCTTATTTTTCTGAGGAGCTTCCAGCCGTGGTTACAGACTTCAAAAATTCCAACTTTTGCTGAAGCCCTAATTTTCCATCTTTTTTATCAAAATCCCGAGCTAGGGTTTAATCAAGCCCGATCTTCTACCCAACCAAGAAATTCAATCTTGGTCTCTAAATTTTGATTTTCCTGAGTAGCATTCAGCCGTGGATTCCAATTCCAAAAATTCTAAATTTCTCCGAAACCCTAAATTCCGGAACCCATGAATAACGGTGCTCCAAAAATAATTATGTTTTGATAGAAATATGTACCTGATTGTTTATGCTATAACTCTGAAATTTTTGCTCCATAAGGTCTGAAAACTTTTTTTGCAGTAGCCTGACCTGTCATCTTTCCATCCTGATAGGTATGACCTCAATTGGATTTTCTGAGAGAGAGTTATGCCAAATGTCGCAACGTGACCTGTTTTGGGATAATACAGGAGAGCGAACTTGTACGGCGTGCCACGTGTCACTGTTTGAACTTCGGTCTCTGAAAACGTTTATTGCGATATCTTTCCCTATTATATTTCCATCCTGACATGTCTGACATCAATTGGACTCTCTGAGAGAGAGTTATGCCAAGTGTCGCAACGTGACCTGTTTATGGGATAAAACAGGAGAGCTAACTTGTACGGTGTTCCACATGTCACTGGTTCAGCTTCGGCCTTTGAAAAAGTTTCTTGAGATAGTAAAGTCTGTGTAATACCTATCACTTTTTACGAAATTTCATTTGGAGCTTTCTAGCCCAAGTTATGACCTTTTTTCCTAGGTCACTTGATTTTGACTGAGATCTGGAAGAGGCAGAAACCCTATCTTGTACTGATCATAACTTACAAAGTACAACGAATCTGAGGGTTCCCTTTGGACACAAGATACCTGGAGATGTTATCTACGAGATTTAAAGGTTTCAGTTCCTGAACCTTCACCAAAATGGATTTATAGCGAAAGTTCCACGATGACTGGTTTTTGCTATATAAAACCCTAACCTTCAAATTGTTGTAAGTAAAGCAAGTGTCGTAAGTGCCATACCTTGTCTTCCTTCAGGTTAGCTCTGATACCATGTTAATATTTAATATGATAAGATAGAAAATAGCAACATTGCATTCCATTTCACAATAATAGCATATACAGGATCACTGAAGAAACAACAAGCATAGCATAAACACAAGAGACACAGATTTATCCTGGGAAACCCTCATGGGGTAGAAAACCCAGCAAAGCTTCCTTAATATAGATGAATAGCAATATACAAAGATGCAAACCAAAGACATGATCTCCTCCTCCACCATAGCATACCTCTCCTCCACAAGTGCGCCTCTCTCAAGTGAGTGTGTGTGTCAAATGAGGAACACACCTCCTCTATTTATACACTATACTGACATATATTTTACACAGGTACATGTAGGATCGTATTTAACCATTAGGTTAAATACCCAATTATAACTGATTGGGCCGACCCCCACATGGTGGGTCTAATAACCCTAGTTACCACAACTTCTCGGAGGAATAAACATCTCCGGATTCATAGTATAATCACATAGAAGGTATGGAACATCTCCGGAATAAATAATATACAAATATAATATTCTTTGAAGTTACAATATTTCAACAGGGATATTATTATATATCTTCAAACTTTGAAGTTTCCTTTGCACTATTCACGAGACGAACAATGACGTGGAAACACCATGCTAAATATTATACTATCGTCGGTGATACTTTGTATCATCATGGAAAGGATTCTACTCTCTGTCAATGTTTGAATCATGAAGAAGCGAAGCGGGTGCTTAATGATTTCCACGCTGGGGCGTGTGGTGGTCACTTATACGGGCTTGCTACATCCCAATGCATTATGCAAGCTGGTTACTTTTGGCCTTCGATATTCAAATATTGTATGAACATTGTAAAGAGATGTCACCCTTGCCAGGTGTTTTCTCGAAATGTACACTCACATCCAGTGCCCCTTCATCTGGTCATCACTATCGGTCCCTTCACCAAGTGGGGGGTGGATTTCATGGACTATAAACTAGCTTTGACTAGGGGGAATTACCATATCATAGTGGCCATGGACTAATTTTCCAAATGGGCAGAGGCCATGCCTACCGTAAAAGCCGATGGTGCTACAGCAGCCCACTTTGTAATCAATTAGATTATTACTTGGTTCAGTATTCTGAAAGCGATCGTCACTGACCATGGAAGTCACTTTCAGAAGAAGATGATGGAGGATTTGTCTCTGAAGCTTGGGTTTCATCAAGAACAATCATCTTCTTACTATCCTTAGGTGAATAGTCAGGTTGAAGCAGCTAATAAGTCTTTAAAAACCATTCTCCAACATACCATCCAATAGACCAAGACCAACTGGCATATTGTGTTATATCCTACTCTGTGGGCATATCTAACCGCACTCAAGACTGCCACCGGGTTCTCACCGTTTCAGCTAGTGCACGGTGTGGAGTCTATTCTACCAATTGAATGTGAAATCCCTTCGTTAAAACTAACCATAGATCTCCTCCCTTATATGCCAGATATTGAGCAACATTTAATCCACCTTGAGCAGCTTGACGAGTACCGTCGAGATGTCACCATGGCTATAGATTCCAATAAGCATCATGTCAAGGTTTAGTACAATAGGTCTATCCATCCCCGACAATATGCTGAAGGTGACTTGGTCCTCTTGTATGCCCAAGATAAGGAACCACTGGGGGTAGTGTTGGTATTAACCCTGATCTAGAGGTTTTCCAATGTAGACCCAGGTACTTCGTAGTGCAGAATACCAACAAAACTCCTATTCACCGGCCCTTTCAGTAATAGGATGCGAGCAACCTGACGTCTCACCCGAGGTGAAGCTGAGGGGGTGGTTATAGAATCAGGTTTCCACAACCTGGTGATGCGAGTGTGTTAACTTACTGATGTGCCATGCGGAGGAATTCCACGCTGTGAACTTCTTACTGTGCGAGATCTCCTATCCCACGTTGATCGTCGCCGTGGTACTAATGGCTCATAGTAACCACACAAGGGGGATGTGTCACTCTTCTCTTAGGGAAACTCTCTTGCAGATCTACTTTAGAGTTCTTAATCAATTATCAACACTTAGATCGATTAGCATCATAGCTTGTACAATTCAGTCAAAAGTGCACTGCTATGTGTTCTAATACTGCAATCTATCTTTAACAACTAACTGTGTGTTTATGCTACAGATCCATTCATTCAAGAACTTATAGTGGCTTGACAATTATCATTCATATGTATGCGAACTACCTACATCTTATTCCATCCCTTCCGTAGTGAATACATATGAGAGTAAACATACAATAGATAATAGTAACTTCATGCATGCACTGTAAATAAGCCAAGCAACAACAATGGCAATCATACATAGCAATCACATCACACAGATTTAACGTGGTTCACTCCCTCGGATGGGAAGCTACGTCCACAAGAACTGTTGTTTATTATTTCAGGAAAGGGTACAACAGTTCTTCATCTATGCACACAGCTAAAGATGCTCTTCTCTTTCTCACCAAATATTAGGTCTCTGCGCACTCAGCTGCAGAGCCTTTACAATAGCTTTGCTCAGAAAATAATCTTAACGATATTCAACAATCATAATCTTGGTAACCCCTTTCCTATAAAAAAATATCTTAAATATAGATCATGCCCATAGGTCATTTCTTTACATCATTAAGGTCCAAAAAAACAACCCTTAGGTTCACAAAACTGTCACAGTTTTCTCCCCAAAACCGGACTGTTGGTGTCTGGTAGCGGATCTTTAGTTGTGGCTATCCCCTGTGTAGACATGTTGCATCTGCTCCCCTATCATGCACGTCAATAGCTTCCTTCTACCGAGCTGTTACTTCTTTCACGACCCTAGAAAACTAGTTCAACTATTAGTTCTGTGCTTGCGTGACCAGCTTTCTATCTTGATCTGCACCTACCCACTGCTTGGTAGTCATCGATGATTCTTGCCAAAAATAGGTCTTCTGTGACCTAACCAAAATAACTGTTGGCATCCATCCAATGCTCTACTTAGCTGGATCTCCATCGATGTGCCACATCACAGCGCTGTAATCCTCACAACGCTAGCCTCGCAGCTCTTCCGACACTACGCTGCACTTCTCCTCGCAACATATCCAAACTATGCTTTGCTTTGCCTCGCAGCATACCAAAAACTGTCTTTTTCAAAAAGTCTCCATCTCTATTGCGCTCAGCTTCGCAGCTCCCAAAAACTTTAATGTGTTCAAAATTTGACCTCCTTGGGCCAAGCCCAAGAGGCCCCTAACACTTACATGTGGCTCATCCCTGAGCCACCTGCGGGTTTTTCTTAGGCCATCTCTTCTATCACCTACGGAGGTAGCTTCTCAGTGAACTTGTTGTATGTTTCTTTCAACCTCTCGGTTGTGGGCTTTGTGTCCTGTTGTATTTGCTGAACTGTTTCCAGCACTTCAGGTGTTATGTCATCGCCTATCTCACCTTCTACCTATGTTTGATTCTCACGTAGCTCCTTTTATCTTTCCTCTATCTCCTATGAGATTTTGCTGGCGTCTTCTAGTAATGGCTGCGTCTTATCAGCTATTTCAATTTCTTTCTCTTGTAAGGCCTTTACTTCCTTCTTTAGGGTGGTTATCTCTCTATATTTTGGTAGCCTTTCTCTTGGTAGCAGGTCTTTTACTTCTACATCCAATTTGTTCAATGCATATTGCTTGTCTTTTACAGCATTCTTCACTTGCAGCAATGCCAGGTCTTCCTCGATTGCAATGAATTCCCTCGATGCTACGTCTAACAAATTCTGGCACTTAACCACTTCAGTGGCAATATTTTCTACTGTTGCCTTCACTGCATCTGCTCTTAGCTATTCCTTCGTCGGAAGAGTCTACGGATTGATCTGTTCCGTCAATGTAGATATGTTAGTGTCAAGGAGAACCTCCATGTCCTATATGTCTGTCTTAAGATGAGTTACCATTTGTCCCATTTTAATGACTGTTTCTGCAGGCTTTGTCTGTATTTCAAATTCCTCTATATCGTCTGAGACTACAGTAATTGTGCTTTTCAATCATAGTCGACGATGCTACTCATCTTCTATCTGCATAAATTTCCGCAAAGCGGTTTCCTCTAGTTTCCTATTGGCTGTCTCCAACTCAGCCTATTTCTTCAACACATTTGATGTTCTGTCATGTATTTCTTCAAACACTTGCAAGTGCAAGTGCTGTAGGCTGGGAAATGGTATCCTTGCAAGATCAAGTTCCACGCATTACACATCTTTGGTATCTATCATTACCTAGTCTGGGGTAGATAAACTTACTGTTATTGGATCCAGGTAGGTAATACGGGACCTTGTAGGGACACTGATTTGTTGCTGCGAAGTCCCTGCCGACTCGCCTTCAGCCCTTGACTCCGATGGGAAGGGTAATCTCTTGCTAACTTCCTCAATCTTTTGTGAAATTCCTTGTAGTGTGGTCAGGTTCTGGTGTAGGCTGTCTTGTATCACCTTTTCTTTCTTCTCCTTTTCAGTTGAGAGCTCTTCCATTTGCTCCGTGACCTTTGCGGCGATCATTATGTAATCATCCTCGTGGAGGAATGTATCTAACTAATCTTTATTTGCTTTATGTTTCTTCCTCAGTTCTTTGTTACTGAAGGACTCCCAATTTCCTTCCTTTTCCTTGTTTATTTGTCTTCTACTATCGGGCACTGTATAGGGTTAGCCTCACCCGAATCACTTTGGACATCTACCACCTCAACTCGGAATTTAGGTGGCCATTCCCTCATGATGTTTTCAATGTCTTCTTCATACGTGTGATAATTTCCTGGGTACCAATCTTCATTCTTTGTCTGCGCCTTAGCTAAAATTGAGATGCACTTCATCGCGGCATAAAAGTTTACAATGCGGATATATTTGCTTGTTACCTACTTTGATATACGAGGTGTAAGCATGATGGCTCCACACATATGGTCATAATATGTATAGAAGACAATGGCTGACTCGTGCTGTCTTTCGAAGTTCAGACTTGCCCACAGGTTCTGATAGTGAGCACCTCGACAGTCTGAAGTGTCTGTTGCCACTCCAACGTATTGCTTTGGCTCCTTTCATCCCATGAAGGCAATCAACACTATTAGCCAGGTGAAATGGAAGTTTCCTCTGTTGATCTGTGTGTCATTCAGTTCCTCTAGGAACTCACTCAATAGATATTGGCACCAATTAAACTCGTCTCCTTGAGCTGCTGCGGCGCCAAGCAGTACTGAGCCTGCAGAGACTTCTAACGGTCTGCATTTTCTGATAATTTTTCCCACTAACAGCTGCATGACAAACCTTATTGCTTGGTCCTTGATGTCATCTGTATTCAAATATCATTTTCATTGTTTTCAGATTTATAATGGTCGAGTTTGTTATTTCCCAATTGATACCCAGCAGCGCCAAATAAGGATTGCTATCATCTACGATTTCCATTACTTCGACGTCTGCATAACTTCATACTTCATCAATGTCGACAATGGTATTGGGTAACCTCCCCAATGGTATGACTATACCTTTATTAGCCATTCTTAACTGTATGGGTGACCATTGTAGCTTTGGTTTCCCCATCACCTGCCATGTTTGTTTGGTCAAGACGTTTACTTCTGACCCTAGACCAAGAATGATCTCATCCATCTCATAATCTCCAATCTATGTAGTGAAATGCATTTCCCTTCCAGTTCTTTTGGGACTCCTAATGTTATGGACTGTGCCATGGGAAGTCTTTCTCTGACTTTGTAATTCCTACTGATTTAGTAGTTTTTCAAATTCCATAAGAGTGTCTTTGTTCTTTAATAACTTGATACAGCTGTGTAGGAATTGCACAATAGAATTGCTTGTATCTGGTGCAGTTCACGTTTGATCGTAGGACAGGGGCATGTCTTCTATCTATGGTTCTTCACTACACAATGGAATCCTTAGTGAGGTAGGCTTTGGCCATTTGAACATGTCCCACGCTTCTTCAAATACCTCTTTATTTTTCTGTAAGTTCAAAGGAGGTGTTTTCCCAGGAGCTTTTCTAATCCATACTGTTTCTCCAAGGTTCTTTTTAGCATCAGTTGTTTCAGAATTTGAGGCTTCTATACCCCTATCTCTTCCTATATCAGCGCCACTTTGCGTGACTACATTTATACTCGGATCTGCAGGTCCGTTCTATGCTACAATTAATTGAATGTTAGGATTTGGCATTTCTATCCTTCTCATCTTCTGCATTTCTACCTCAAGCACGAGGCAGTCTTCAATTACGTGATCAAATGATTTACAGTAGTTGCATGTGGTGCATGGATTAGTACATTCTCTAGATACATGACCTGGCTGGCCACAGTTATAACAGATTACCTGTCCTCGGCCTCTTCCTTGAGCTGTACCAACATTTCTTCCTCTGCCACGGTATCCACCTCCTCGGCCTATATATCCTCCCTGATCATTGTGATTGTTCTCCTGCTTTGTCTGATTCTCTTCTTGGATGTGGTACATTCCAGCACCTCTCATTGCTTCCATATCTCACTTTCTTTCATTCATCAACTCGTAAGTGCGACAATTGGACTCATCATGTCCAACTGATTTATAGAAATTACAGTATAGATTTTTAGGAGTTTTGACATATTTTTGTAAGAGGTAACAGTCCTCAATCCGGTGTCCTCTGGTTCTAAAAATTTCACACCACAGTGCCTAGTTTGATTCATATTCATTGGGTTTGGTGTGCTATTATTAAGGTAATATTGAAATAGAGGACAATGTTCTCTAGTGTATCCATGTCCTTTGCATCCTGTGCACCAAAATTCATTTCTTTGCCCATGTCTCGGTTCCATACCATTCTTCATACCTTGAAATTATAATGGCAAGGTAGCCAACTGGTTCTAGATCTATAACATCCCAAAACTACTATCTCCTATTGGTGAAGCTTTTAGCTTCATCACGATCTTCAGGGCCTCTGCCTGCGATACGACTTTCTGTTGCATCAGTGGCTGTCTGATATGGGGCAACATCACAACAATGAACCATTCTTGGTGTTGTCGCGGAGCTGTAACAAAGCTCACCTGGTCTAGTAATGTTTTGTATTTTTGGTCGAATTCCCAGACCGATTCAGTATGTTTCTGCTTGATTTCTTTCGACTCCGTTATGCATTGAGATTCATATTTTGGATTCTTGAATTCTGCTAACATTGTGGCTTTGATGTCTGCTAAGGTTCTTGGTTGTGCCTGAGAATACTTCACGAACCATTGTAATGCTATATCTCTGAAAGTGGTGATGAGTTGCACTCTCTTCATAGCGTCATCCATCACTTGCTTGACACTCCATACAGCTTCACATAAGAACCAATGTTGATCAGGATCTTCTAGACCTGTTCCCTTGAATATCGACAGCTTTATATTATTATCAGTCATCCTTCTTCGAGGTTGTGTAGACATAGATTGTTGGGTTGTGCTAGGGATAGTATTCTGTGGAATTGTCTGAGTCGTGCTACTAGTATGGACGATCTATGGGATGGGATGTGCGATGCTTGTGGTAGGTGGGTTTTGAACTGATGGATTCTGAGGTGTAATGCGCTGGATCGTGGCTGCTAATGGTGTTGTGTGAATATTAAGGTCACATGGGATTTCAGTATGTCCATGGTTCTTAGGGGTTTCAGTATTCTTTCCGTTATCCAACTTATATCTTTTCCCACTTCTTAGGGTATGTGCTTCTTCGTCAGAATCAATATGTACGTTTTTTATCATGACAAATTCAGGATTGTTACTGCATTCTTAAAACACCTTTTTCAGCTAAAAGTATTTTAATGTAAAGACTGAGATTGTTCAAGAACTTTCCTCGGAATGGTTCTAAAAATTATGCTTCAGCCTGGCTGTAGGATTTCAGTGTGTCTACAGCGAACTCGATCACAAATCCTTCAAGTATGCTATCAACCCAGAAGTCAACTGCTCGAGACAGTGGGTTGTCTATTTCTTTGATTTGTTCAGTAAGTTATGGAGTCCACTCTGTAGGTACTCCTCCTTGAGAACAATTATTTATTTCTGCTAGGTGCGATATCCACTCCTGTAGCTCGTTTGGAAACGATGCCCAGAAAATTTTGTGGATGTCTCTCCACAAGTATCTATTCAACCACTCTACTTAAGAGAGATGCAGGTGTCTGTTTTCCTTCTTTGCAAACTTTGTTTCAATTTTGTCACACCAGGCTCAGATCTCTTTCTTCTCTGGATGCCAAGTGTCAGGCACTTGCTTCCCAAACACACTATCACATCAATGAGTTTTAGCACGGCAACAAAACCATTTGTTGGTGTTAACCCTGATCTAGAGGTTTTCCAATGTAGACCCAGGTACTTCACACTGAAGAATACCAACAAAACCCCTATTCACCGGTCGTTTCGGGAACAGGCTGCTAGCATCCTGAGGTCTCACCCGAGGTGAAGCTGAGGGGGTGGTTGCAAAATCAGGTTTCCACAACCTAGTGATGCGAGTGTGTCAACTTACTGATGCATCGCGTGGTGAACTTCCACGCTGCGAACTTATTACTACGTGAGATCTCCTATCTTGCGTTGATCGTTGTTGTGGTACTAACCACTTCTAGTAACTGCGCAAAGGGGATGTGTCACTCTTCTCTTAGGGAAACTCTCTTGTAGATCTAATTTAGAGTTCTTAATCAATTATCAACACTTAGATCGATTAGCATCGTAGATAGTACAATTTAGTCAAAAGTGCACTGCTGTGTGTTCTAATACTGGGATCTATCTTTAGCAACTAACTGTGTGTTTATTCCACGGATCCATTCATTCAAGAACTTATAGTGGCTTGACAATTATTATTCATCCATATACAAGCTACCTACATCTTATTCCATCCCTTTCGTGGTGAATACAAATAAGAGTAAACATACAATCGATAATAGTAACTTCATGCATACACTGTAAATAAGTCAAGCAACAATAATGGCAATCATACACATCAATTACATAACACAGATTTAACGTGGTTCACTCCCTTGGATGGGAAGCTACATCCACAAGAACTGTTGTTTATTATTTCAGGAAAGGGTACAACAGTTCTTTGTCTGTGCACATAGCTATAGACGCTCTTCTCTTTCTCACCAAATATTAGGTCTCTGCGCACTCAGTTGTAGAGCCTTTACAATAGCTTTGCTCATAAAATAATCCTAACGATATTCATGTTATACCTCAAATTGCCACACCATGTGTAAGTGAGAATATACATGTTTCACTGCCATGGAAAACATGATGTGTTTTCCTCCTAAGGGTATTAGGACCCTTCATTCTAATGTTGGTACCTTCCCTAGTCATACTTGGAAGAAAATCCAACAAGCAAGGGGTCGAAACCCACATTAACCACCTCCAAAAATTAGTCTTCTAGAACTACCGTTCCCTGCATGCCTATGGCAGAGTGGTAGTGTCAAACTACCGCGTGATGCATGCCTATGGGGGAGCGGTACTACCACACTTTGCTTAGTTATAGGGGAGCGGTAGTTTTGGTTTAGGCTTATCCCTTTGATTTAGGATCTTGGATCTCATGGATATTTTCTTGGGATAAGGTACCCCTTCGAATCCCATCTCACATTCCCTCCTTGGCATGGTTTAGATCCTTGATCCACATATTATTCACTTAGATCCATAATCTCCTCTTAGTGGTTGGCCTCCCAAATCCTACTTAAAGAGAGCCATCCATGAGCTATGGGAGGGTGATCTTGGAAGCACCAAAATTTTGATTCTATTAGTCTTGCAAGGGTGATGTTGGAGAGCTTGGAAGGAGGTGCTGCTACTTTGGATATCAAGGTATAACATTGTAATCAACTTCTTTTGGCTTTCTTATCATTAATATAACTTAGCCTATTCCTCTCATTTTCATGTTTTTAATGATGAATGCATGAAATTATCTCTATTTATATTGTTAGATTTTTTTTATACATATATTGCTTTGGAGAAGGTGTTGTCTTTCCTTTTTGAACAGTTTCATAAGTCGATAATCAAAGGCTGGAGCTGGAGCACCTCAGGAGCAGCAAAGACAACCATCAAAGTAAGGTACACCATCTACTTACTTTATCTTTCCATAGGTTGTTAAATTATGTGTGAGTTCGATTTAAGAGGACTATAGTGTCTATTTGTTTCATCTCTGTCTTGGGTAGGCAACTAGGGGCCTTTTCTAATCCCAAGGAATATCTACCTATCCATAGGGAGATTTTCTCACCATAGAAATCGACGACTCCGTTGGGGACTTTTCTTCCCTAGTTTCACCTTTGCTTGCTTGATTAGATCATCAAATCCTCTTATAAGTGTTGTTTCTCATCACCTTAGATCCTATTTGATCATCATTGAGGACCATTTTAAACTCAGGACCTTATCCTTGCTCGGATCTTAGCCAAACTTTCATTTCTTAAACCCTACAGGAGAACTACCATTCCCTTATAGAGCGCTAGAGCGCGGTACTACATAGTGTTCTAGGGCGCAATACTGTCCAACTACCGCTCCCCCACAGTGCTCTAGGGCATGGTACTGTCCAACTACCACTCTGCATTGGTCTGTACAGGGGCGGTACTGTCCTTTTTTGGTCATTTTTGAGCTTATTTGGAGGGGTTCCCTTCGGTTTTTTGATCCCAAACTCTTGGGGTGCCTCCATATGGTCCATTGGCTTCTTTTTGACACATTTTTGAAGAGATTTGAGTTTCTTTTGAGTTCTTTTCATCCACATTTTTGTCTCTAGTCCTTCATTTGCAGCTTTGAGGCCATTTGGTCAATTTTGAGATCCTAGCCATTTTTCATTTCTAGGAGTCAAGTATACCTTCCCAGTCACTTTAGGATCTCTATAACATAACTTTGAACCCTTCCAAACCTCATTTTGGAGAATTTGTGACCATTTTTCTTTGTTTGGAAGACTAGGTTCTACTTTGGAAAGTTGAAATCCCCTTGTGTTAACTGTTGACACAACCTTAGTCGACAGGGGTTCACCACACTGTCGACGGCCACCTCAGTCCGCTTGGGCACCGGCCCGGGCAGGTTTGATCCCACCTAGCAACACCCGCAAAGCGGATGAAGTCTCACCGGAGGCATCCAGGGAGAGCATATGGAACCATGTTTCTGCTGAGGGAGGAGGATGGTTGCGGCATATGGGGAAACTAACTCTTATCGCAATACTTTAACAGGTAGCATTAAATGAAGACCATTGCAGCATTGATTATAATATAACACAGACAACATCTAACAAATCATCGCAGCATTATAAGTAAACATTGCATTGAACAGAATTAACATCAAAGTAATGCAACATTCACACAGAAATGGTACCCAATCATCATATTATTGCCGAATAATCTTCGTCACAGTAGCCAAATACCTTAAACATATCGCATAAACCCAAATCACATAGCAGTTATCTCTGTTCCTCACATACATCGCTTCTCTTTCTACATTTACAATGTTCAACAATATATAGGCTTCTGCCATTACAATATGTGTCCACTTACTAACAACTTCCTAACCAACACATGGACAATTGACCCAAAACATAACTAACTTGACCCAAAAACCCACATACCGTGGTATAACTGACTCCCTATTACATTCTATGTGGTCCAATTGACCCAAAACCTGCCAACCATAGTATTATTTAATACAAAATATCCTTCTGTGACTTCATGCAGCGTGTCGCGGCGTCGGCAGTGCCGTGACAATCCTTCCTCGGACTGCCTGCCAACAGGCCCCCAACACAATCTTATGGGTCGCCCTCAAGCCACGTCAGCTGGATAGTGTGGTTGTCGTTGTTTTGACCTTGAAGTCAGCATATGGCTGTTCAATCACCTGCACAAGTTCCTTGGAAGTCGTGGCCGTCACCTAGCTGTGAACCACATCATCGGCAGAGGGATGCTCGGTAATTCTAGTCATAATCTGCTGGCGAGATTGTTGCATGACCTATAGAGCTTCATTGGCTTGCACCATCAATTTACCATAATATGATGATTGGGTACCATTTCTATGTGAATGCTGCAGTACTGTGATGTTAATTCTGTTCAATGCAATGTTTACTTATAATGCTGCGATGATTTGTTAGATGTTATCTATGTTATATTATGATCAATGCTGTGATGATATTCATTTAATGCTATCTGTTAAAGTATTGCGATAAGAGTTAGTTTCCCCAGATGCCGCAACCATCCTCCTCCCTCAGCGGAAACATGGTTCCATCTGCTCTCCTTGGATGCCTCAGGTGAGACTTCATCTGCTCTGCAGGTGTTACTGGGTGGGATCAAACCGCCTGGGCCAGTGCCCAGGGGGACTGAGGTGGCCATCGATAGTGTGGTGAACCCCTGTCGGCCGAGGTCGTGTCAACAAATGGTCCCAACAACGGAAGTGTTTGTATTCCTATAGAGATGTTATTATTCCTCTATATAGAAGTGTCGTAACTTATACTTGATGGGTTATTAGACCACCTTGTTGAGGTCGGCCCTGTATAAGTCATGTGGGTAAAAGGGTTACTAGACCACCCTATTGGGGGTCGACCCTGTCAGCATTATGTTATGTGGTTAAGTTAAGGCCAACCTAGTAAAGGTTATTAGGCAAGTCAAGTCAAGTATAAATAGAGTGTGGGAGGCACTCTATTTGATCATTAACTTCTCACTTATGCACTCATGAAAGAATGGCGCACTAGTGGAGGAGAGAAGCTACTGCCAGGAGGATTATCTCTTATGCTTGGGTTGTATCATTGCTCTTTCTATCTTTGACGAATCTATTGGGGTTTTTCACCTTTATGGTTTTCCCCAAGGAAACTCTGTGTGTCCATTGTCTCATGTGTTTGCTTGTGCTTGCTTGTTGTAATTGATATGATGTACATGTTATTCTCTCAGTAAAGATCCTAGATCAGATTGAAATTCTAAAACACTAACATGGTATCAGCGCTAGCCTGAAAGAAGGCATGGTATGGCATGTATGACACTTGTTGCACTTGTGAAGCTAGGGCTTGATATAGCAAAAACTAGTCATCGTATCACTTTCGCTATAAATCCATTTTGGAAAAGTTTCAGGATCTGAAAAGTTTACAGGTCATAGATAACATCCCTATGTACCTTGTGTCAAAAGAAAAGCACCGGATTCATTGTACTTTGTGTTTTATGATCAGTACCATCTAGGGTTTCTGCCTATTCCAGATCTCAGTTATAAATAGGTGACCTAGGAAAAAAGGTCACAAATTGGGATAGGAAGCTCCAAATGAAATTCATAAAAAGTTACAAGTAGGGAACGGACTATACTTTCACAGGTAATATTTTCAGAGGTCGAAAGTGAACCAGTGACACATGGCACTTCGTACAAGTTCGCTCTCATGTTTTATCACATAAACAGGTCACATTGTGACACTTGGCATAACTCTCTCTCAGAGAATCCGTTTGAGGTTAGACCTATGGGGTTGGAAATATAACAGGTCGGGCTACAACAGGAACAATTTTTAGACCTTGTAGATCTAAAATTTCAGAGTTACACTAGAAACAATTAGGTGCATATTTCTATCAAAACAGAATTGGGAAGAAAATAATAGATCAATAACAGAATTGGGAATTGGCTAGATTCTCCTCATGAAAATCGAAATTAATAGATCAAGATCGAATTTTTTGGTTGGGAAGAATTCTGGGGTTGATCAAACCCTAGTTTGGGACTTTGATCAGAAAGATGGAAAATTAGGGCTTCTGCAAAAAATGCGTATTTTTGAAATCTGTGACCATAGCTGGAAGCTCCTTGGAAAAATTGAAGTTTAGAGCTTTGGATCAAACTATTTGGTTGGGTCAAGCTCTGGGAAACTCAAACCCTACTTTAGGGTCCTCCTGAGTGAATCCAAAAGATTGAGAAACAAATTTGAGGGGTGAAACTTTGCAGTTTTCAAATTCTTAGTATACCAGATTGATCAGCTCATCAAGGCACATCTTTCTATCCCTTCAGAAGTTTGAAATTCAAAGTTTGAATTTTTAGGGTTTCTCTAACAAACCCTAATCCAACTTCACATCTAGTTTCTACAAATATAAGTGGATTAGGTTAATCCTAGAAGAGAATGGATTGGTCACCTGCATAAGTGAAGAAGTTCTTGTTTCAGAGGGAGATGAGGCTAAGGCCTTGCATAAGAAGATTACAAGCTATCTCGATAGGTATGACTTACACGTATGTTTCAAAATCTATTCATGATTAAGTTTATGGTATTTTTGTCTTCATTAACGTTAGTACAATCTTGATTAATTTTAAACTTGTCATATCACCCTAATAAAATTATGAATGCATGATAGAAGATATTCATTGATTAGGGTTTCAACACTTATGATTGTATTAATGCATTGTGATGTTGTATGAGGTTGATGTTGTCCACTAACATGAAAGATAAATTAAGAAAGACAAATCATGTTCTAGTTGAACAACATATGACCATGGTGACATGAAGGCAAAGATTCATCCATTGTCATGGATCACATAGAAAATCTACTTACGAGGTATGTATAACTTGGTTCTATAATGGTTAACTTATGAGATATGCAGGTTACTAGCACAAGTAATTGAAGAGAACAAGAAGACATCATGTGGGTATGTTAGACATAATTAGCTAACATGCTAATCCAGGTATGTTTTTCCTATATCAAGTTAGAATCCTACCTTGTGTTAGGATCTTTTATATAAGTATACTTGGCATGACTGATTATGATTATTCATAAAGTTATAGGTTGAAGTAATCATGGGTTTAGGCATATTATGCTTCTTACTTTGATTGATGATATGAATAACCCGAAAAGTCCTATGGTCAAATAGGAATATGCATGAGTAAAAGAATTGTGATATATTATCTATGTGTAAAATGATCATATATGTTTAAGATTATTGTGTTTTGATAGTATTAAGCTTATACTAATGAATGTATGATTATGTATGAGATCTTGAGGATAACACAATGATGATACTAGAAAGTATGCATAGTGATCAAGGATGGATATAAGTTCGAGGACAAGTAATCCAGGAAGCAAAGCTCAAGAGGGAGCACACTCCAGTAGTTTCTGCAAGGATGCATATATTCAGAGGGAGTTGACCACTTCTCACAATCCACATCAGAATGGAGTTGCAGAAAGGAAGCAAAGACTGAGAGGGAGTCAACCCTACAACCAAACAAGGATAAGTATTTTAATTGTCATGTCTTGCATATTTGTTTGTTTAAATAATATTGTTCAATGATGTATATGCTTATGTTCTTAGACTTAGGGTGTGTATTATGCATATTAGAATAATTGCATTAATGAACAGTATACTACTAATATGCATGTGATGGGTAAGTGGCCTATGGCACTGTACAATATTGCATTGCTACTTATCTAGAATGAAACCTCTTTGCTGACATGTTGGGAGTTGTGCACACTCTTAACAATGTTCTGGTAGAGATTGGAAGGCATCTAGAAAGTTACGGGATATGGATAAATGTTGTATTGAAGCATTGGCTAAGATAATTGCATGACTACATGACATATTTCTCTATCTGTAAGAATTTGTTATGAAAACTATGAGATGTTTCTAATCATGCAATTTAACTTGTTTTGTAGGAAAGATTGTACACCATCACCTACAAAAGAAGAACTACAACATTTGTTCCAGCAACAAAGTTATCTATTGAAGATATTGAAGTTACCAAGATCTGGGATGAAGTAATGGAAGAATGCCATGATTCGTCGATCATGAAGAATGATGTTTGGGATGCGGTCCCAAGACCTAAAGATAAGTCTGTAATGACTTCTAAGTGAATCTATAAAATAAAGCATGCTACAGATGGTAGCATAGAGAAATACTAGACGAGGTTCATAGCTCATGGCTAACTATGAAGAGACTTTTTGCTCCTATAGCCAGATACACTTCCATCAGATCAGTAGTTGTTCTGGCTGCAGTGATGAAGTGGAAGATACACTAGATGGATGTCAAGACAACTTTCTTGAATGGTGTAGTTGAAGAGGAAGTGTATGTGGAGCATCCACTCGGATTTGAGACACATGATAGAGGAAATCATGTATGCAAACTAAAGAAATCCCTGTATGGTTTGAAACAGGAACCCATGACCTGGTATGCTAGGATAGATGGCTTCCTATCCAGCTTGGGATTTACTAAGAGTAAAGCAGATTCCAACCTTTATTGCAAGGTTGAGGAAGGAAATCCAATGATACTACTATTGTATGTGGATGACCTGTTTGTGATAGGTGAGGATGGATTGATTGCCGACATGAAGAGGAAGCTTGCTGCTGAGTTCAAGATGAAGGACTTGGGGATGATGCACTACTTTCTAGGCATGGAGGTGTGGCAGAGTGCAGATGGAATCTCCCTTGGAAAAGGGAAGTATGCAGTAGATATCTTGAAGAGGTTCGAGATGATGGACTGCAAGGCCATGGCCACACCTATGGCATCGAACCTGAAGCTTCTGTGTGATGCTTAATCTGATCCGGTTGATCTCACTGTGTATCAGATGACTGGGTCCTTGATGTACCTAACAAATACAAGACTAGACATTTGCTTTGTGGTGAACACCTTGAGCCAGTATCTGACAGATCCAAGACATGTTCACCTGATAGCTGCAAAGCATGTTCTGAGGTACCAGAAGGGTATAGTTGATTATGGGATCAAGTATGATGCGAATTAGAAGTTTAACTTGGAGGGTTATGTTGATTCGGATTGGGTAGGAAATGCCACTGATTGGAAGAGCACTTCGAGGAGCTGCTTCAGTATGGGATTAGGTGTGATCTCTTGGTTTAGCAGGAAGAAGTCATGTGTGGCATTGAGTACAGTTGAAGAAGAATATGTCATAGCTTGTTCAGCTAGTTGTGAGGTAGTATGGCTTAGGAAGCTACTATCAGATTTGTTTGATGTCCAGTTGAGTGCTACTTGTGTATATTGTGACAACCAGAGTTGTGTGAAGTTGTTAGAAAACCCGATGTTCCATGACAAGTTGAAGCACATTGAGATCAAGTTCCCCTATATCAGGGATATGGTGCAGAGAGGAGCAGTGAAGCTCCTGTATGTTGTGACAGATGAGCAGATAGCCGATGTGATTACCAAGTTGTTGGCCAGAGTGAAGTTTGAATACTTCAAAGGGAGACTTGGTGTACTTCAGATTGAGATGCCTTCCAGGCGGAAGTGATCAGTCCAGAGACATAGATGCACATGAGCCTTTCTCACATGGTGATAGATGTGTTCTCCCATGTTGAGATATAAGGGCTGGAGCCATTCTCACATAGTGATAGATGTGTTCTCCTATGGTGAGATGTAAGGGCTGCAACCATTTTCACATAGTGCTAGATGTGTTCTCCTATGGTGAGATGTAAGGGCTGGGCCATTTTCACATGGTGATAGATGTGTTCTCCCATGGTGAAATGTAAGGGCTGGGGCCATTCTCACATGGTGATAGATGTGTTCTCCCATGGTGAGATGTAAGGGCTAAGTGAGCCTTTCTGACCTGGTGATAGATGTGTTCTCCCATGGTCATGATGTAAGTGTTGACCCTTCTCCGAATGGTGATAAATGTGTTCTTCCATGTCGGTGGTGTAAGTGTTGTGTGATGTACATCTGGGTTGTGCTCCGTGGACTATGTGGTGATCTAAAGACAATGATGTGACAGTAGGGTACACAGGTTTTACAGAGGCATGTAATCAGTCCTGAGATGCTCTTGCAGGTTTTACAGAGGTAGTGTGATCAGTCCTGAGAGATCTTGCAGGTTTTGCAGAAGCAGTGTAATAAGTCCTGAGGTGTACCTACTTGATGGCTTGCTTGCAGATATGATCAGTATGATCATGAGTATTAGGATGATACTTTGTGATCATGGACAGGTTGTGCAATAGCATGTAAAAGGTCCTGGGAGATCCGATACGTTGAGCTATGTGCTCATAATCAGTCTTGGGATGCTCTTGCGAGGTTTTTTTGACGCATGCAATGAGTCCTGAGAATTCCACAATATGGCCAATGATGATGAAGACCTGCAAGTGGTGGGCCTACATCCCATATGAAAAAGGATTGGCTCTATAGAACGTCCTATCATGAGTAGATTCAAAGATTAATTGAGATAGCAGCAGTAGTGACGATGACGATGATCTAGAGAAGAAGACTTGTGCTAGAAGACCTGTGTCGAGAAATACCTTCCTAGTTAAGAGGGAGTGTTGATGTATATGTAACTTCAGAATGTATTTCATATATGTATATTGTATTCCTATAGAGATGGTATTACTCCTCTATACGGAAGTTTTTGTATTCCTATAGAGATGTTATTATTCCTCTATACGGAAGTGTCATAACTTATACTTGATGGGTTATTAGACCACCTTGTTGGGGTCGAACTTGTATAAGTCATGTAAGTAAAAGGGTTATTAGACCACCCTATTTGGGGTCGGCCCTATCAGCATTATGTTATGTGGTTAAGTTAAGGCTGACCTAGTAAATGTTATTAGGCAAGTCAAGTCAAGTATAAATAGAGTACGGAAGGCACTTTATTTAATCATTCACTTCTCACTTATGCACTCATGAAAGAGTGGCGCACTAGTGGAGGAGGAGAAGCTACTGCTAGGAGGATTATCTCTTATGCTTGGGTTGTATCATTGCTCTATCTATCTCTAAGGAAGTTATTGGGGTTTTTCACCTTTATGTTTTTCCCCAAGGAAACTCTATGTGTCTATTGTCTCATGTGTTTGCTTGTGCTTTCTTGTTGTAATTGATATGCTGTACATTTTATTCTCTCAGTAAAGATCCTAGATCAGATTGAATTTCTGAAAAAATAACATCAAGAATATGGTCGACTTGCTGCTTTTGTCGAGAATTATGTTAGTTAGTGCCTCAACTCATTGTTGCAGTCTTCTTAGAATGTTGCAGCTTGATCATGATTAGTGAAAACTTCTGAGCATGATTGATGAGCTTCTTTGTCTGTTTGGCAGATATCAGTGCAACCGTTGGTGTAGGTTGACGCTCTGGTATGTTGAACCATCGATTTCAGATTCTGACAATCACCTTCTGAGGTCGTGACTGATAACTTCCATGTCTATCCCAGAGGTAAGGTTTCCCAAACAGGGCATTGGTTGTGGAGAGTGGTGCCATGTCACAGAGTACTTCATCTTCAAAAGGATTTATGAAGTAGGTGATTTTTCATTATCGAGTGATCCATAGTTCTTGTCCATCCCTCATCCAACCGATGTTGCAAGGCTGAGGATGTGGAGTGGTGACAAGACCTAGTTTCTTCACAAGCTCTTCAAAAATGAAGTTCTTTTGGCTCCTGTTGTCCACAATCAGATGCAATGGGTCGCTATGGACCCATATCCATGCATGGAACAAGCGATCTTGTTCCTCCTCGTCGATGATAGTTGAGGTTGCTAGAGTAGTCGAGGTCAAAAGGGTCGTCGCGTCTGGATCTGATTCTTCCACCATCTTGTCGAATGTGTCAGAGGTTGACACTTTCATCAAAAATTTCTTCCGATATTTGCATTTAGATCTATCATGCCAAGATGAGTGGTGGTAATCACACCATTTTCCGGTCGGCAGTTGTTTGCTACGTTCCTTCTTGTGAAAAGGATTTTTTCCATGATCTAGCTTTGGCGGTGTTGGCTGAGAAGATTTTTACCTCTCGAAGTTGGATGATTCCTTCTTATTGGGTGGTCGTCCTAATGTTGTCTTTGTCACAAAACATGCTTTTCCTTTCTGCTTAGTTTCTAGTTGCTGGCATAGCTGAAAGAATCTGCAAGCATATTGAAAGTCATAAATTCTACCTCCTGCTGGATGTACTAGGACAATCCGCTGGCATACTTTATAAAAAGCAATTTCTCTTCTTCTTGGACGCCAAGTCTAGCCATGAGTTGATAGAATTCGTCGGTGTAACTCTATACCGATTGGTCTTTCCATTGCCTTAGCCACTTCCACTTCTTATACTGCTGCTCGAGGTATTTATGTGGGTAAAATTCCTTTCGAATGTGTTCGATGAATTTATTCCATGTTTCAATGGGTTGTCCGCTTTTCTCCATCTTTGTCAATAGGTTCTCCCACCAACAGTGCATGGAGGTAGACATCTTTAAGGATACAATGGTGACTTTTTCAGCTTTAGAGAGTTGATTTATAGCATAATAGGATTCCAATTGTTGCACCCAATTGTCGATAGATTCCACGTCAATCTTACCTTCAAGATTTGGTATGTCTAGATTCATCTGCACTTTGAAGGGGCTGATTTTATCAGAGTGATTTCTCATCGAGGATCCTTCGGATGTCGAAGTGAATCACATGAGTATCGCATTGAACTGGGTGAACATTTCAGTCTGTTGTCGAGCCAAATCTTGCTCAATAATCTGTGCTGTCTCATCAGCTGCATGTCTATCATCTGTTTCTTCTATCATGTTTGGAGATCACATCTACTTGGATTGCTGAGACTGCGAGTGATTTTGAACTGGCATAAGTCAGGTAACTTCGAGAGAAGTGTATATGCAAAACTTAAGCACGAAAAACTAAATACGCTCTAATACCAATGATCTGGGTCATGTCTAGGAAGCACGAGGGGGACAACAGTTCAACTGAGTGAGATGGCTCTGTTATGATGGAAGCTTAATAAACAAAAATACAAAAAGCAGGATTACGCAATATAGATAAACACAAATACACACAGACAATATGAGGAATGCGAACTGTTCTTCTATTACTTCTAAAACAGATCAAAACTGATTCTAATTTCGATTGATGTATGTTACATTATTATACATGCTTATATAAAAGTCTAAGACATTTGGGTGCCTTTCCATTATGTTCAGTTACAAAGAAGAAGTTAGAGCAGTTCAACTATTACAGTCAACTGGAAGATAGAGGGATAGCCTGTCCAAGTTCAGCAATTGCTGGTTGCATGTCGACGCTACTTGTCGACGTTGTGAACTGTGAGGTCGTTGAACATGTCGCATTATGTCGAAGTTGAGACTCATCGAAGTTGTGTCAAATTTGGAACCTATCGAGTGCTGAAGTTGTCGAAGTCATGTCACATCGAAACTTGTTGAAGTTGTATCAACAGCGAGAATGTGTCGAAGTTAGCATCAGACAACAAATTCCAACTATGATATGGATCATGAACCCCCATTGACATAACTGTGCCAGCAGTCGGTCGCCCCCTTCATTTATGAGGGAATTGTAAAAATATTCAACCTACAAAGGATAGGTCGTCAATTCATGTATATCCAAAATGGTGAACACTGGAAGAATATTGAGCATAAGAAGGATTTACTGACCCTTCTAGCAGTATAGAACTATTATGAAAAGATTACTATGAGGAAGAAGGGTCGGTCATCTCTTCATTTCTAAGGGAATTGTAAAAATATTCAACCTACGAAGGCTAGGCAGTCAATTCATGTATATCCAAAATGGTGAACACTGGAAGAATATCGAGCATAAGAAGGGATGGTGGACCCTTCATTTACAAGAGAAATGTTGAGATATGAAATCTATGAAGGCTAGGATGACAATTCTCACCTTGCGACTTTCGCTGCAAACAGTAGGGATATGGACAAAAGTTAAGTGTTAACATATAAAAAAATTTGTCCCGACTTCCATTTTCCGACAAGAAGGATCAGTTGCACCTTCGTTTAGTGGATAATTGTGAACATGTATATCTAGCAATTTCCTATATCAAGAATGGAGAACACAAGAAGGATTGACCAACCCTTCTTTATGTCGAGAACTATTATGAAAAGAATACTAGGAAGAAGAAGGGTAGGTTGCCCCTTCATTTATGAGGGAATTGTAAAATTATTCATCCTATGAATTCTAGGACATCAATTCATTTATATCCAAAGTGGTGAACACTAGAAGAATACCGAGCACAAGAAGGGATGGTCGACCCCTCATTTACGATAAAAGTGTAAAAATATTTAATCCACGAAGGCTAGGATGACAATTCCCGACTTTTGACTTCCGCTATAAATAGTAGCGATCTGCACAACAACTAAGTTATAACATTTAAAATATATTTGTCTCGATTTCCATTTTTCGACAAGAAGGATCGATCGCCCTTTCTTTTAGTAGATAATTGTGAGCACCTATATCCAACAATTCACCTATATCGAGAATGGCGAACACAAGAAGGATCGACCGACCCTTCTTGCATTCTAGAACTATTACGAATAGAATATTGGGCAAAAGAAGGGTCGACCGACCCTTCCTTTATGAGGGAATTCTAAAAATAGAACAACTTGGAGAAAGAGCGGCCACTCTTTCTCTAAGAATATTTCCACTTGCAGTCAAATTGTGCAAATCAATGTTTCTATGAAATCTGTGTTTAGAGTGTCGATATCTACTTTCGCCACTCCTAAAAAACATCCTTGGAGGTAGGAGTGGATGCTCTTTCTCCTCAACATCTACTTCCAACACCCTAAAATAGAAAACACTAAGGAAAGAGTGACCTGTCTTTCTCTAACAAAATTTCGAGTTGCCAACAAACTCTTTCAAGCAAAATTTCTATAAATTTTGTTGTTAAAATGTCGATATCTAGTTTCCAGGGTGACATGTGGAATGCTCAGATTGTGACATGTGGCATATTTGATTTTTGCAATTAGTCTAATGACTATTTAAATCAATATTAAGGATATTAAAGGTAGCATTTCAATATAAACATATGGATTTAAGTTATAGTAAATCCAATGGAAGAGCAGAAACCTTGAGGGAAAAAAAAGAAATCATGCACATTCTTGCGGTCCCTTGGAGTCCCAATGTTGGAATTTGGTGGAGATTTTACCCATATTACTAAAAAAAATTGACGTTGTGGATCTTTTCCTTCCCGTCACAAAATGTTTTATTGAAATACATGGCCTTCAAGAATACTCTTTTTATAATAATCCTATGATAATGTTTTATTAAAAATTATTGTTTTCAAACTCAAAAATTAAGGCATATTTAGATAACCATGTATATTATGCACAGTAAAGTAAGGTAATTTACAAACATTACTTGGAAAATCAACACAACTTTGTTTTCAGATCTATAAAAAATAACTAAAATGCACTTCCAAGAAAAATATGGTTCCTCACTCAATCTGAAAAATGAAATAAAATAATTATTAAATCGTGTAAAACGGAATCCATGTGGGAAATCATGCTTTGTTAGCAGTAGTTTCACCAAAAGCAGTTGGAAAGAACAATTTTTGGAAAAGATATCCATATGAGGAGAGAGGACAATGCAAACCCAACACGATATGTAATTCTGCTTTCCCAGGAACTATATTTAAATTAGTTTCTCTTGATTAATGTATCTCTTGGATTTTTTCTACATTCAAAGAGTTTCCCTCGAGTAAATAAGCACTATGTTGAATTGATGGCTTGAATTTTTTGTTTTCCGTTATTTAAACTATCATCCAAAAGAAATTCAAAATTTTATTTAAATTGAAACATAATCCATAAATCTAAACATAATCGACAAATAAGAAATGTTAAGAATTTAGAGAAGAACAAAGAATTAAGAAAAATAATTAAAATTAATATTAAAAAAACTGCAAATATTTTATACAGGTTAATATCCCTACAATAACGTTTTCGAAAATGAATAACCGGTCAAAAATACGTTTGAAATTCTTTTGGCCGTAAAAGAATTACGGTCACTAAATTATTTTGGTTGTAAAAGATGGGAAAAATACCTCGTGACAGGCATTTTTCCTGTCAAATTCCATCCCTCCCTCAAACACAAGCGATGGTGTAAGTCATGTAAGTCTAAACAATATTCCAATACGGGGTTTAATTTGCTTCAAAACGTAAAGTTTAGATTCTTTCCAGATACAGGATTTAAATCTCTTCAACATAAAGGTTAAATTACTTCAATTATAGAGTCTAAATAATTAAATTACAGAGCTTAAATTCTTCAAATACAGAGTTTAAATTTTTGCAAAACATGGAGTTCAAATTTATTTCAAAAATACAGAGTTTAAATTTCTTTGAAGAGTAGGGACAGAAGCCCTCCCCTAAACTAACAGAAAACGAAAATCTAAAAACAAACAGGTAAACCTAATAGAAAACCAAAATATAAAAACATTCAAGTAAACCTAATCTAAAGACCATGGTGGGTGGGCCACGTACTTCCCTCAGTAGTCAATCTCCATTGATTTTTTCCCTGATGATATTACCCCCGAGAGAGTTCTGGCAGCTGGAGGGGACTTTCTAGAACCTACCAAATTTGTTGGGCTCCTCTCGGCGTGACCTTGAACTTTGGTTGTTTGACTCGAATGGCTTCGTCGCATTAAACAAGGAGCCTTCGCATTTGTTTGATAAATTTGTTTTTGTTAGTTTCAAAGTTGCAGTTGATGGTATCCTCGATTCTCTTATTCAATGACTCCAAGTCCTCTTTGTCACATTTCAACTCCAGCTTTTGCCGAAGTTCTTATATCTCCTTTTCTAACTGCTCCACTCTTTGGCTTTTTGCATCAATGATGCTATTCCTTCCAACATGGTCGAGACTGCTACCTTCCGCCATTATAAAAAAAGGAGATAGGACTGAAGAGTTGCTGTAACAAGTCTTCCCATGCGGGAGCTTGCGACCACTAGGCAAAGCACTGGTCAAAATACGGAGACTGCCCTTTTCTAAAACTTTAACAACCAAACATTGAGAAGGGCCAATTGAGGGAGAAATAGTCGAATATAGAGCTCAGTTAGAGAACATTTTCAGCAAACACAAGGGAACGAGGGTGGATATGATTTAAACGAGCGAAAATGAACCAAAGTACCAGAACACAGATCTGAAGAAAGATCCACAACCATCGAAATTAAATATCAAAGTACTTGAAAGAGGGTTATATGACATTAAGAGTCAAATACCTTACTCAATACCTTAACCTGACCGAATTTTGATTTAACTGATGGGACAGATTGATGGCTAGGGTTCATAATTGGGATCATAAACTTTCCAGCTCCACTGTCGATGTTAGATTGGGTGATCCAATGGTATAGGACAATTTTACTGGGTTAAGTTGTTCAGAGTTTAAAGCTCAATATGTGATGAAAAATCTTTATGAAATCTAGCTAAGTGCATGTTGAATTCCATCGTAGATGTGGATTGACGAAGATCAAATGGTTTTCAATCATTTCATTGTTGAAAGATGCTCGAGGGTTAATTAAAAGGATCAGACATGAAATATTTGTAAATTTTATTTGACCTCCGGTTTGACATCCACTTTGTTGAATGGACGTTTGGAAATGGTATATTTGGACAACAGTTTGGCCAAATTACCAACTTTGGAAAATTGCCAAAACGTGTTAACTATGTAAAATAGTAATTCCTTACTAATTGAAACAAGATTGAAAGACTATGAAGATCAATGATGAATCGATGCCATTATAAGGATACAATACTTTTTATGAAGAGGCATGATTTTCCTTAAAAGACACAATGTTTCAAATAATAAAGTTCTTTGAAAAGATATATAAGCATACAAGTAAAATGTATGAAGAGGACTAGAGGTGTCTTTGAATTTTTGGTAATTGCATATTAGAAGCAAGAAAGAAGACAATGAGATAGATGAAGCATTCCAAAAGTTCGAGCTGCCACTGAAGATATGAAAAACTGAAGTTAAAACTATTTTAAATTGGAGGGTGATTAGGTGGTGCTTGGGGCAGGTTGAGGCGTGCTAAGGGGGTTGTTGACTCCTTCTAGTTGTGGTTGGAGAATTAGGTTGTTGGGGCATCCTTGTTAGTTGAGAAAGTAGAAAACCAAGGGTGTAGGTGCATACTTTCTGTAGTGGCAGAATAATCTAGGAGATTAAGTTCTACATCAAGTTGGTGCTTGTAAAATAATTTTGTATAAGATTAGCTTATTAATAAGAAAGCTTTGCTGGTTTTACCTTTGAGGTTTCCACAATAAATCTGTGTGTTCAAATTATTAATTGTCTTATTCACATTACTTATGATTATTTAATGTGTGCTTAATATAATTGTATATAAAAGGTTTGAAAAGGGAAATACAGATTCACCCCCCCACCTCTTAGTATTGTTGGATAAACCACTACCTGCCGCATAATGCCCTAGTCATCAGCTAGGGTCCTGTGTAGTTTATTCTCTAGCGCCTCTGCTTAATATTTTAAGTGCTTTGGCCTATTGGCATAACCTTGTAGTCCCCCTAAGGTAATCTTACTTCCCTTATACTCTTTAAGCCTTCTTTGGACTCGCAACCTCATGAACTATTTACCCAGTCTTTTTAGGTACTTGGGAAACAAATAATGCTAAGAATTGGGTCCCTTTGTGTAGATATTTTGTACCTTGTCCAAGATCACTTTAGCTGATGAACACTTTCCAACTTTATCTTTCACATTATCATATATTCCATGCAAGATGATATACATTTCCATTGCATTCTTATTTCTTAGCTCCTTCATGGCTGCAGTTTTTGTGGTCTTTTTGGAGTGATGTAACCATTTACAACAGATTTCCAGATATCAAAACCTTGTGCATGTAAATGGAGCACATCCTTATAATCCAATCAGTTCAAAATTTGATCCATAGAATAGTCAAACCCCATCTGCAGAGTAGAGACTTTCATGTTCATCCATGTGCTCTAGAGATCTTCGGTCTAGCTAGATATTTTTAACACTTTTAACCTTTAGTACAACATGTAACATTAACCATTAATAATGTTATTCACCATCACATACAACCAACACATAACATCATACACAATGCACAAGATATTTAATGTGGATGTGAAACCCAGACAAGAAAAACCCACATAATGTTTTTCTTATATAAAAATAACAAGATTGCATTCATAGGAAGCACCCTAGCACCAACTAGAAGGAGGCACCAACCCCCTATTTTACAAGATCCAACTTGAAGGAGGATCCAAATCCCTGATTTATCTACAACCACTGGAAGAAGGATCCAACCCCCTAATTTATACACTCCAAACTGAAGGAAGCTCCAACTCCTCAGTTTACTAGATCCATCTAGAAGGAGGCTACAACCCCCTAATTTATATGCTCCAATCTAAAGGAATCTCCAACTCCTCGGTTTACTAGATCCATATAGAAGGAGGCTACAAACCCTTGGTTTTCATAATTTCCAAGCTATAGATAGAACTCTACTCCTCAGTAAAATCCAACTCGATAGTTTTACTAGCACCTGGAAAGTGGAAGGAAGCCCCAACTCCCTGAGATTACAAGCACCAACCTAAAGGAGACTTCAATCTCCTATCCTTGCCCCATCCTGCCACCCTGATATGAATAAGAAGATCAATATTCCATTTCCATTGTATCATTGTATCCATCAACCTGTACCTGTATCTATGTCCTTGTACCTATATCAATGTCCTTGTACTTATATCTATCATTGCCACAATCATTGTATTGATGTTACTATCACAATCTTTGTTCGTCACAATGGCACAATCGTTGTCTCTGTCACAATGCCACAAAAACTATCTTTGTCACAATGTCAACATGTACATGCCTCAAATCTGTCCTCCAAGAATGCCAGCAACTTCTTCCAAGATATGCTTTAGATGTATAGAAAGACCATAAAAGATGCCTCCAAAGAGTGTAATCAAATCCCAAAAATAATCACCAATAGAATTCATCTATTTGCACCTTCAAACCTTTACATCATATACCTCATAGTACATTCCGAAAGATTAGACAGATCTCATGCCAATAACATTACCACAGAATATTTAAATACAATCACCAATAATATCTATGCCAAGATCATCACAGAATGTGCCAAGATAATCACCAAGATCATCATTAAGTATGTTGATCCAATGTGCCAACAAGTTTGTGATTCTGATACCGTATGAGAAAGTTATGAAATATTTTGTCAACCTTCTTCTCTTGAATTTTCATTGTCTCTGTCATTGTCAGAAACCCTAACATTCAACAAGTGTAACTCTTAACATGTAATGAATAAAGATATGAAACTTTTACCACATATTATTCAATATCTCTATGACATTTTCTCTAAGGTTCATTCTCTGGAACACCATGGATCAAAAGTTCTAGTGAAAATGCCAAACTAGCTTGTTTAAAGATGATTTTTTAGTCATTTAAAATCCCAGTCTTCCCAAGTTGATATCTTCAAAAAATATAGCAAACCGAGATCTGAAAGTTTAACCATGTGTTCTTAAAGACTATTTTGCATCTTCTCCAAAGGGAACTATCTGAAACATTCTTCTTCAAAACTTATAAGGAAAATGCCAAATTGACATGTTTTAAGGTTATTCAAAAAACCCAACTTTCTGAGGTCATATCTTTGGAACTATAGCAAATCAACATCTGAAATATATACCGTAGGCACTAACAAGTCTTGACATGTCTCCATCCCATCAACATTTCATGGTCTGAAAATCCCAGAAACAAAGATATACTAAAAATTCCAAGATGAACTAAAACAAAAAATACCAAGTAGAAATCATCTAAAGATTTCATCTTTCACTAGAATTTCGGCCTTCTTCACTTCATCTTGTGAGAATTCTATATAGGATCAATACCATGAAAGAATTCTAATAGCCAAGAATCTTGAACCAAAGAAGTAAATAAATTGATGGAAATATCATCTCATGTATTATTCCTCAATATGAATACACTATATAATATATCTCAAGAGAGAAAATAGAATGTCTTAAATGCAAGTTGAAAAGCAAAGAAAAGTAAGGCTTACTAAAAGCATAAAACCCCCTAGGTGTCAGAAGCACTTTCCAAAATTGTCTAAAGGTTCACGAATTGGCTAAATATGGTATGGAAGCTCATGAGTGATGTAAATGGAATGTAACGATGACTTTAGGAGAGAATAAAGTGGTGGAGGTCGAATTGGTCAAGTGGAGAGAGTTTCCAAGTCAACTATCTTTACCTTATCCACTAGAAAGTAGAAAAAACAGGATAACATTGTCTAAATCAGGAAAGTGTCTTTCTAATTTAGGAATAGAATAAAATCAGACACAATCCAAGTAAATATTATCCAGAATCTATCCAAATTTGTTGTAGTGATTTAGGATAGCAAGTGGTCCACTAAAAGACAAAACTAGGCCAATTTACCTACTCTACACCTAGGAAAATTAATCTAGATGACTAATAAAATATATCCTATGTATGGAATGGGTTTTTAAATGTTCTAAAACATCTTTCCCTTAAATTTGACCCTTTACTCTTGCATCTGAGCTCTTCAATTTTAGATGATGAAGATGAAAATTTTCCTCTCATATTTATACTACTATAAGAGCATGATTTAACTTATTTTATGGTTTAATACCCTTTCAGAGCCTTTAGTTTTAGCTTGAGTAACTCTTGACCCTTTCTCATGAACTTGAAAGCGCACAAAAGAGTGCAAAGGTACTGATGATCAAGAGTTGGAGATAAATGAATTAAAAAGTAAAATTACCAAGATGCAACTAGATGTCCAAGGTAAAGATTTTTTGAGAAGAACTAGAAAGACCCTTTGGGAAAAAATATCAGTTGGAATTCTAGATAGATGGGATTATTTTTATCTTATACAATATGAGTTAGAGATGTATGAAACATGTCAAAACGAAATCAAATATGTTGAAAAGTAGCTTGGAGAAATGATTGAGTAGGATGCTGAAATAATAAATTTCTTGAATACTAGTATAACTAAGAAGCAATTGGAGGACTTGTAGGTTGAAAATAGAACTGATGATAAATAAATCCAACCAAATGATTACCAAGGAGTTCTTGATGTACATAACTCAAGACAATTAACCAAATCATTGGATGATCCCAATTTCATTAAATTTGGACTTATTCCTAGTCAAAATTGGATTTTAAATATGGTTAAGCCACATTTCTACGAGGTTTGGTACTATAAAATGATACCCATTTGAGCTAAATTCCATCTTATACTATGAAAACTCATGGAAACGTTTCTTAACATAATTAAAAAAACAATTTAGACTAGGAATAAGTCCAATGTTAATGAAATCGATTCAATGGTCTTTATAAAGAAAAGTCTCGCATTAGTCTTGGTTTACCTCATCCATGGGATGGGAATGGTGATATGTAGTAGAAGGATGAGTGCAAACCCAATCTATTAACTCAAAAGAGAGATTATGTTGCATAAGTTCGATTACTTATAAGGAATCATAATTGGTGATGCAATGGTAGACATCTTGAGATATGGATAAATATTAAAAGCACACTTAATGTAAAGATTAAATCCCATATCTCGTGAGAAGATTACTAATGTTGAAATAACATTCAAGTACTTAAGGGACCACCAATTCCCAATTGGTAATTTGTGGCAGTCATTTTCCAAATAGCTTTGCACTTTGTCATGCACTTTCAAGTTGCCAAAGGGCTTCAAATGAGTGAATTTTGTTATTGAAGTGATTCAAGAAAATAGTTTTTGTATTCATGAACATATTTTTTAGATTCACTCCCTTTTTTGTATTTATCAATCTCTATATTCATTGGACATTGCATAAATTGTATTTCATTTCCATCCAACCTATATTTTTCTATTAGAAGTTTGATTACTTGTGAATTCAATCTCCATGGTTATAAATATTTTTAAAATTTTTTGTTAATATTGTCAGGTATTTTTATGTTTCGAAAATTTCCTCTACATGGGTTCTTGGTTTATTTGGGTTAGACATTGCTTATTAAAAGATGTAGAGAGAAATGATGCAAATTTTTTCGTTTTTTTGAGAAATTGGATGCAGCCATGCCCAATACTCCAACTGTGTAGGGGTGAAACTTGAAATGGAGTTTATCTAGGGTAATTTGTTCCCATTGTCGTTTCCACCTCATTTTCTTCACGATGCATTCGTGATTCGTTTAACTGTATCCTTAAAAACATCTTCTACAACATTTTCATTCGTGATTCATCCAGTTGGCTCCTTATATGATTGGGGCACTATTAATTTATAGGTATGTGTAGAATTTTTCACTATGGATTTGAATTTTAAATATGTGTAGAATTTTGTATGTGGAGAACAAAGTTAGATGTAGGGTTTTAACTTTCCACAACCAAATTGTTTGAAATTTGTAATGCATTATGCGACTAGTCTATGGAGGAAAACTCTCGAATGACCCAGACTAATGAACCAACAAAAAATGACACTTCCCAGATTGTACAACCTCACTGCCATTTTTTGCAATTTCCAAACCTTGAACGGTAGAATTATGCAGATAATATGAAATGGGTTGTGTAAAATATTAACACCAACCTTAGATGTTATTCCTACGACATGTTATCTCTCCTTCTTTTCCTAATTTAATGTGTCATCTCAATGCCATCTTGGAAGATTGATCTTGTTGTTTATACTTCTCTTATCTCTTATGGTCATCTCTCCCTCTTCTTCATCGACTTTTTCCCATGTTACACTAGAAATTCTACAAACTCATCTACAAACAATGTCTAGAATTGGTATAATTGATCAAACAGGTAATTTCTTCATATTGTTATATTTTTTGTAATTATGTTTTTTAAATTTATTCTATATGGATTCTTGAGTTATTTAACTAGCCCATATTAATATAACATTTCTTATTAAAGTTTATAGAGAGGAACAATGCAAATATTGTCACTATATTAAAGTATCTATATAAGGTCTCTGACTCGTAATGTCATAAAAGAAGGGCGTTTTGGTTGTCTTTTATCCTACACATGAACTTCATGCATGTTAAATGATGCGGGATAATCAAGGCCTAGGCAGAGCAATTGAAGGTGATTGACATGAGTATTCGACCAGGGGGACTGCCGATGACCACTGGTGAGAAGGAATATTGGTTGTCAAAGTCAATAAGTCGAGAAGGAGTAGTCTATATGCGATCGATAGGAAGATGTGAAAGGTCGAGAGTCGACATGTCAAAGGTCGATAGAGTGTAGCAAAAGAAGTTGAGGGTCGACAGTTTTTCGAATCGCGACATCGATAGGTTTGGGGTGAAAGCCAAACTAGGAGAAAGGGGTGGATTAGCGAATCCTTAGAGGTGGAGTGAAGCCGACGGGTAAGTCGAGGCTAGTGGAAGATAGTATGGTCAACGCAGTAATGGGATTGACTACTGTAGCAGTGTCAGAAGAATGCGCAGAAGTCAAGAAAAGTACTTGGTAGCTATTCGGGGTGGATAAAGAAGTTATGAGAAGTTATTGCCGATGGTTGGGATCATGACAGATATCACCATAGGTGGAAGTTGAGCAGCATGACAAAGGCGCTGACAATTGCATGTCTCTAGGATCTAGTGGATTCGACAGATAGAGAAAGCATGTCTCAGGGGTCAGAGTGATCTCGGGAACAACAACAGAGAACCAACAAGGTATAAGATCGGTGTGCAGTCACTTTAGGGAAGTCAGTCACTTAGGAGTTCATCTCTAGATTGGAGAGAACAATCACACATCAATCGAGCGCAGAGGAGATTAGATCCATAGCTTAGCTAGAGCTTTCATTCAGCAGAGATCGTGAGAGGGTGAAGGTCCACACACAGAGAGAACACACATTTACTTATGTACTATAAAGGTTGAGGCTGACCAGTTAGCTATTTACATTCCTTGCATTTCGCATTGTAACCGATTTAATTTGAAGTAATAGAAGCCACTTTTGGAATCGTGTTTTACACCAAGTCTGTGTAAGAGTCGTGTGTGTTGTGTGTTATTGTTAAGCAAGAACCCTTATCGGGTGACCTTGTGTCAAGTGGTATCAGAGCGGGAAGAGAATCTTGTAAGTGAAAAGGTGGTGATATCAACCTGAATATGTCAAGTGGTATCAACATTGGAAGTGAATCCAGTGTGCAAGTGTGTTAACAACAACAGATGCGGTTGGGTAGAGTTGTGCAAGACTTGTGGAAGGACCGGTTGTGATTGGAAGAGTGGGAGTTTCAACTGAGGTTTAAAATGGCTCACAGAGGTGTTAATGTTCGAGGCGTTGGAAGAAGAGCATGTGGCGCAACAGTCACAATTGATCATTAAATGTTCGATGAGTGCATGCGAACAATGCGAAGTATTACTAGTGAAGTCACAGTGATCAAAGAAAGCGAAAGGTGCGGATGCGTTCCTAATGCATTAGACCACAGTGACGAGGAGGTCGAAGAGGTGGAATCATGGGAAGTAGTAGGGGAAGAACCAAAAGACAAACTCATCAAGCTTCTAACGAATATGAGAGGTTAGACAAAGATGGATGTATGTACCTACTCGTGAAGTCTGGATCCTGAAGACTTGATCGACTAGTTCAGAGAAATGGAGAAATACTTCGACATAGAGCAGATCGAGGATCCCCGGAGGGTTAATACTGCATGTCTAAGGTTGAAGGGTCATTCCTCATTATGGTGGGACAATGTCCAGGTTGACAGAGTCAAGAAAGGCAAGGAGAAAATCAAGTCTTGGGACAAGATGGTTGCCAAACTGAAAGGGAAGTTCTTTCCAGGTGACTATGTGATTTCCTTGTTCTGAAAGTTGTAAAACTTTCAACAAAAAGAGATGACCATGAAGGAGTACACAGAAGAGTTCTACATATTGTCGATAAGGTCGGGACAAACCGACAAAGGAGAAGAAGATGTCGCTAGATATCTGAACGACTTAAAGTATGTGATACAAGACGACTAGATCCTGTCAAGGTTTAGAGCGGTCGATGATTCCTACTAGTTAGCTCTGAAGGAAGAAGATAAATTGTCGAAGAAATCCGCATCGACCAGAGGCAAGATGAATGGACAGGGTCTGAAGAGTGTTTCCGCAAAAGGAAAAAGTAGCAGATATAGGAGAGAAGCCATCGAAGAAAATCGACTTGTGGAAGGGACATAGACTAAAGAGAAAGCACAGGAAAACTGATGCAATGGTCGTGAGAACCACATTCATGGTGCATATGGTCGAAGTGGTCCATTTGATAGAAAGGGAGCTGATAGGATAGCCATAGTCTGTTACAAGTGTCGAGGAGTTGGGCACAAGGCATATGAATTCCCAGAGAACCTACATGCTGTAGAAGAGTTGAAACCTAGACGTTAAAGAGATGAGCAAGTCGACAAGAGGGTGAAGTCAACATCTGGAAATAATGAAGGTGGAAAAAGAAAGAGTCGCTCCATGAGGACTAGGAGCAGATTGGTTCAGGATGACCAACACAAAGAGAAAGAGTCGGCACAATGAAAGGCTATCTTTTGAGCCAGAGTGCAGATCGGTGACTTGTATTGCAAGACCATAGTTGATGGTGGTAGTATGGAGAATCTTGTGTCGACATAGATAGTCGACAAAGAAGGGGTGAGGTGTCGGGAACACCCACACCCGTACAAGGTATCATGGTTACAGAAGGGACACCATGTGAAGGTGATTAGATAGTGCATGATAAAATTCAAGTTCGGGAAGCTTGAAGACGGCGTACTGTGTGACATAATCCTAATGGATGCCTGTCATCTATGTTTAGGAAATACATGGAAGTATGATCATAATAGATGATCTATTATGGTCGATCCAACATAGTCGCAGTGTGGAAAAATGGTATGCATAGAACTCTAAATCCAAAGCAGGAGGACCAAGCCGACTGCAAGCAGGGCGAGAGCAACTATTGGGAGAAGCGAGTGTTGATGTTTTCAATGAAAGAATTCCATGCAGAGGAGGAAAAATAGTTGGTATTTTTTGCCATCATTCCAAAGTGACCATGTATCGAGATGTCAACAATGGAGAAAATTCTGGTTGAAGTCGAAAAGATGCTCAATGAGTTCAGGAGCATAGAAGTTGACAAAGCACCAACGGGATTTCCACCAACAAGATGCATATCCCATCAGATTGACTTGATTCTAGGATCAAGTTTTCCAAACAAGGCACTGCATAGAATGAATATAGAAGAGGTTCAGGAACTCAGTCGATAGGTCCAGGAGTTTTTGGACAGAGGATTGATCATAGAGAGTCTGAGTCCATGTGCGGTACCAACAGAGTTAGCATCGAAGAAGGGTGGAGAATGGAGGATGTGTACATACTCTAGATCCATCAACAGGACCATGATCAAGTATCAGTTCCCATTACCGAGAATGGACGACTTGATGGATGATTTGAGTGTAGCTAAGTACTTCACAAAGTTTGACCTAAAGAGCAGTTATTAACAGATTTGGGTTAGAGAAGGTGATGAATGGAAGATAACATTCAAGAAGAAGGAAGGGCTATATGAGTGGTTATTCATTCCATTTGGATTGACTAATGCGCCCAGTACATTCATGCAGTTGATGAATGAGGTACTGAAGCCATTCTTGGGGAAGTTTGTCATAGTTTACCTACACGACATTCTGATTTTCAATCGAACCAAGACGAAACACTTGGAGCACATTTGACAAGTATTGCAGAAGTTGCAGGAAGAGAAGCTAATGATGAACCTACAAAAGTGTTTCTTCATGAAGGAAGAACTGATATACTTGGGATTTGTAATCTCGGGTAAAGGGTTAGTGATGGACCTAGTCAAGGTGAAGGTAATATTGGATTGGCTAGAACCAATAAGTGTGATTGGAGTGCTAAGTTTCCATGGACTTGCCAGTTTCTACAAGAAGTCCATTAGGAGATTTAGTCGTATTTGTGCACCTTTAACAGAGTGCATGAAGAAAGGGGAGTTTACGTGGACAGAAGCTGCCGAGAGAGCTTTAGACAAGTTGAAGGAAAAGGTCATTGAGAGCCCAGTGTTAGCGCTCCTAGATTTTGACAAAGTTTTCCAAGTCGATTGCGATGCGAGTGGAATTCCAATTGGAGCAGTGTTGAGCCAAAGGAGCCGACCAATTGCATTATTCAGTGAGAAGTTGGATGATGTAAAGTGGAAATATTCGTTCTATGACTAGGAGTTCTATGCTATTGTCCAAGCAATGAAGAAGTGGAGGAATTATCTGTTACCCAAGGAATTTTTGTTGTACATAGATCATTAAGCACTGAGGTATTTGAATACTCAGTCGAAGTTAAATCAACGACACATGAAATGGGTCGAGTTCCTGTAGGGATATAATTTCATGTTGTGACATAAGTCGAGCAAATTGAACAAGGTTTTCGACGCGCTGAACCAAAGAGTTTCATTTCTGAACACGATGATAGTTCAAGCAACATGAATAGAGTCGGTGAAAGCAGAGTATGCGACCAACGAGGATTTTGCGAAAGCATGGAAGGCTTGTCGTGAATCATGGAGTGTAGACTGAACTCCATACTTGGAATATTTTATCCAAGAGGGATACCTATTTAAGGGATAACAATTTTGTATTCCCATAGGATCCATAAGGGAGAACCTAATCTGAGAACTACATAGCGGTGGGTTAGCAGGTCATTTTGGCATCGACAAGCGAAAGCATTGGTTGAAGAGAAGTATTATTGGCCAGGAATGATGATAGATGTTGGTAAGTGGGTACGACAGTGTCGATTTTTCCAATTGGAAAAGGGGAGAAGTTAGAATACTGGGTTGTATACACTATTTCCTATATCAAATACCCCATGGGAGCACTTGAGCATGGATTTTGTGCTAGGATTTCCGAAGATGCATGGAGGATGTGACTCAATATTTGTTGTAGTCGACAAATTTTTGAAGATGGCACACTTTATTCTGTGTCGGAAGACAAGTGACGCCACAAGCATTGATGTACTATTCTTCAAGGAGATAGTTAGATTGCATGGGTTTCTGAAGAGTATCACATTAGACAGAGATACTAAGTTTATGGGGAAGTTCTGTAGAACCCTATGGAAGAAATGGGACACGAAGTTACAGTTCAGCTCGGCATATCATCCACAGACAAACGGACAGACCGAGGTGGTGAAGATATGTTTGGGAAACCTTCTGCGATGTTTGATGGCTGACAGACCCAAGTAGTGGGAGAACATGTTGGTGCAAGCTGAATTCACATACAAAAATTATGTGAATCAGTCAATAGGTTTGATCCCATTCCATATTTTTCAAGGAAGAATCCCACATGGAGTGGTAGACTTGGTCAAGTTACCAACATAAACCAAGAAAAGCATGGATGTAGAATCATTCGGAGAGCATATGAAAGAAGTCCCTGAAGATGCGTGAAAGCACATAGAGAAGAGTAATGGGGCATACAAGTTGATAGTCAATAGGAAGAAGAGGCTACATTCGTTCAGCGAAGGAGACTTAGTCTATGCACATTTGCGAAAGGAGAGATTTCCGACAGGAACATACAACAAGTTGAAGCTAAACAAGATTGGACCATGTAAGATTCTAAAGAAGATTTCAGACAATGCTTATCTATTGGAGTTGTCGAAGGACTTGAGCATTTCACCAATGTTCAATGTCTCGGATCTGTACAAGTTCAAAGAAGGTTCAAGTAGTGGAAGCGCAAAACTATCAAACATCAACTGGATGGTGCAAATTCCAGATCGACACAAAGAGGAAATTGCTGAAGTAATAGAGGAACATGAATTTAGGCATAAATGGACTTCGTGAAGGAAGGAATACTTGGTGTGATGGAAATATGATGAGTTGTAGGAGGTGACATGGATTTCTGAAAAAGAGTTTAGGAGACTGATAAAGCAATCGAGTTCTTTTTCACCTAGGGAGTCTAATGCAGGAGCATCAGGGCCTAGGTAGAGAAGTTGAAGGTGATCGACATGAGTAGTCGACCAGAGGGAGTGTTGACGACCACTGGCGCAGAGGAATATTGGCTGTTAAAGTCAATAAGTTGAGAAAAAGAAGTCGATATGCGATCAACAGGAAGATGCAAAAGGTCGAGAGTCGACATGTCAGAGGTCGACATATGATAGAGTGCAATAAAAGAAGTTGAGGGTCGACAGGTTGTCAAATCGTGACACTGACATGTTTGGGGTGAAATCCAAGTGAGGAGAAAGGGGAAAATTAACGAATCCTGAGAGGCGGAGTGAAGCCGACGGGTAAGTCATGGCCAACAGAAGACAGTATGGTCGACACAGTGACAGGACCGACTACTGTAGTAGTGTCAGAAGATTGCACAAAAGTCAAGCAGAGTACTTGGTTGTCGTTCGGTGTTGGTAAGGAAGTTATGATCAGTTATTGTAGGGGGTTGGGATCATGAAAGATGTTTCATGGGTGGAAGTTGAGCATCACGAAAGAGGTAGTAACAAATGTAGGTCTACAAGATTTGGTGGACTCAGTGGACAGAGGAAGCGTGTCTCAGGGTCGGAGTGTTATCGGGAACAATAACAGAGCACCAGCAGGGTAGAAGACCAGTGCATAGGAACTAGAGGGAAGTCAGTCACTCGGGAGTTGATTTGTAGATTGGAGAGAATAGTCACACATCAACCGAGCACACAGGATATCGGATCCATACCTCAGCAAGCGCTTACTTTTAACAGAGGCCATGAGAGGGTGAAGGTCGACACACAAAGAGAACACACATTTAATTTTGTATTGTAAAGGTGGAGGATGACCAGTTGGTTGTTTAGATTCCTTGCATTTCGCATTGTAACCAATTTAATTTCAAGTAATAGAAGCCACTTCTAGCATCCTATTTTACACCACGTCTATGTAAGAGTCATGTGTGTTGTGTGTTATTGTTAATCAAGAACCCTTGTTGGGTGACCTTGCGTGATTAAACCAGCGAAATGCATGTGATCCATTGGTTTTGATTCCTCCGAGATCGACGGTGTCCTTTGCAAGTCAACTTCATGGCCTTCATGATTGCACACAGGGGATTCAAATGCATGGAGGGGCTTCAAATGACCAAGGGAGGAGATGGAAAAGGCACTAGCAATTGAACAACACACACCAAAAGTTGCAAACGTGTAAACACATGGCGGAATAATGATGCATACCCGCCTAGATGAAAATAGACGGTGGAAATGGATTTTGGTGCTAGAAAGTGCAGGGTGGTTAAAATTGGAAAGGTGGAGCAGAAATTAAATTGCTTACCATGTGGCAAGCATTGGTGGAGTCCGCTATGAAAATAGGTTAAAGTTAAACTGCTCATCGCAAGTTCTGAAACCACCTAATCATATGTTATATAAAAGGTTTGTTCGAAGTTTGAAAAAATTCTTTTGTCAATTATTGCCCGGAGGAAAAGAAGCCGTGAGAAACACGTCCTTATATTCGTCAACAAGCACAGAAGTCAATAAGCTAACTTCACAGGTAGCTCGAAACCCTCAGTGTTTAGATTTTGTTTCCCAAATGGAGAAAACCCAAGACCTTCTTCGCTTCAATGAAAGTTCAGATGAAAACGAGGAGCTTGTAGTTGACAAGGAAAGGGATATTTTCAACACTGTTTTGTCTATGTGTATTATTCCACAGTCTAAAGAAAAATTAATGGAGTTTAAGCCACAGGGAAAGAATGTATTTAATTTTTTTGGTTCTTTTATGTATTTTTTTGTGTCAAACAAACCCTACACATCCTCGAATTTGTTGGTTGGTGTGCGTGAATTATTTGCAAGATGAAAGGGTAATCATTAATGTAAATACGACCAAAATTCTATTTCCGAGTAAATGTGTAGACTATCTGTGAGGTTGTATGTTTTCCTGAAACATTTCCAAAATCCTTGAGTCGTTTAACGAAGAAAATTTGTTAACATTTTATAGAAAATGCAGTCCAGATGAAAAAGACAAGTTTTTATTACAAGTCTTGAAAGAGGGCCAATCGCATGAAAACCTATCGTTGCCTTTGAGTATTGATGTCTTTCATCGAGATACCCAATTAGTTTTTTCGTTGTTGACTCAAATTTAAGGTCTAGATAGTAATAAGTCAATCACGAAAGTTATGTTAGGTTTCCTTTTGCAAGTAATTTCACCCAAGCCACAGTTAAGTCTGGTGTGTTGTTTTAATTTTGATGAATTCCTAGTTGAAGCGATTCATGTCTAGTTGGTGAATTTCCACAAGTTGAAGCATTTCAGATATCAGTCATATGTCTTGAACTTGTTCTTGAGTTCAAATATTTTAGAATTGAAGTTTCTCAGTACCATCTTTTCTCATGACCTTCCTAAATAGATCAATATTTTTGATTTCACCAATACAATCATGACAAAAGTTTACAGAATTATTTTTAATGTTGAATTACCCTGAGTGTTAGAAGAAATGAAAGAAACTTTGCAGCCTACACTAGAAGTCCAAATAGGTGATTGGTTCTTGTATAAAGACCATACTATAATTAGAGTGTATGGTTTTACTGGAGCACCATATCTCTTGCTAGGCTTTTTAACACTAAGGTTTTTTGCCTTATAATTTTGTAGAAAAAGGTTTCTTTCGAAAGAAGAACATTTCAGTGTTTTAAAAAAAACATCAAATGTGAAATTCCCTCTTAAAGTTGGTCCATTCATCAATAAGACTAAGTAACCCTATCTATAGTAGAGAAATTATTGAAGATCATGGATTTCCAAGAGGTTGAAAGGATTAATTATGATTCTCATCAAATTATATCGCAAAGGAGATGAAAAAATAAAAACAACGATTTTGATCATCAAACAGTTGAAGGATTAAAAGAATTGGAAAATTTTATTAAAATTTAACAAGATAAGAAAGAAGTGAATATGGAACAACCAAGAAATTTGGCAATGTTGGTTCAGACACCAGCTAAATATGATATCACCAATAAGAGAAGTATTTCAGAAGTTGATAGTATGGAAGTCGACGAAGAAGTTTCAAACAAGAAATCAAAAGTAGAACAACATAAGGAAATTATTAGTACAGAGGAACGAGATTTAATTGTTTTAGAAAAAACTACTTTGATTTCGCAACCACCTGCAAATATGCAGCAATATTGTTTTGCAGAAATAAAGGAATCTTCAAAAAAGAAGAAGCAGTCTTTGGAAGAAACTCAAAAATTGTACCCTCAAGTAAAAAAGTTGGCAGAAAAAAAAGTTTCCCTTCTTACAACTACTGATCTAGAAAGAAACACTGTAAGGTTTGCAGTGGTGAACAATGAGAAAGTTTATGAAATGGAAGTTATGCTTGATGCGATTCATATAATCGATAAGATTCAATTGCATAAACAAGTAGGAGATGTCCTGTGTTCTAATTTATTACAATCCACTTTAAAAATTTCTGAATTGCAGTCTAGGATAGAAAAGCTAGAGTGTCAATTGAGGGAAGAGAATGCAGAAAACAAAGAAAATTTGATCAATGTTAAAAGACTAAGAATGGACCTTGTGAATGTGGAGCTGAGCCAGGGAACATTGAGTGTACCAAAAGGATCCTTGATGAAAAAGAAAATACCATTCAAATGCTCAAGAAAAAATTGAAGGTACCAAATAATCAGCATGTGCAATCTCCAAAGTTGACATCATTACAACAAGAAAAGGAATCCATATACCAATAAATGATGGATGACAAAGGTAAAATGTTAAAGTTACAAGATGAAAAGCATGCTTGGGAAAAAGAAAGGTTTGAATTGTTGTCACAAATTTCAGTGTTAAATACTAATCAGATTGAAATTGTGCAAGTTCCAGAGAAGCTAAGGGATCAATCTCTATGTATGGATGAAGGACAGATGGAAAAGTCCTCCACATAGGAACTGACCAATGCTATGTCACAAATTAGTCTAAAATATTTAGAGATAGAAGAGTTGAAAGCGGAAAACCACAAGTTTCAAAACAGGAAGTAATTCAAAATTCTGAAGAAAAGAAAAAATTGTTGAGTGATAGAAAACAATTGCAAAAGAAAGTTGATGAATTATAAGATAAATGGACAGGTAGGATTCCATTACAAGGAGATAAACACCTTATATGGGATGTGATATCAATGGAAGTCACCAAATTCTGGTCACGGATAGAAGATAAAGATGCTATAGCAAACATAGATCTCCATAGGTGTAAAGTGGAAAATGAGACATTATGCAAAAGGCCTTCAGAAACAACTCAAAATACATCCATATTTTTAAACACTCTAACCCAATTAGATATGCAGAGTTTTGAAATCAAAGATAGACCATCAATCATCATTTGGGTAAGAATAATTATTGGCAATCATGATCGTGTTAAAGAAGCACAAGACAAAGTGCAACAAATGGTCCTTGATGTTCAAATTTTTAAGGAATTATTTCTGGGGCCTTTTGAAATTGGTCTACCTTATTTTTTGAGTGACGATGGAAAATTAATGACTCAAGAAAATTATCACAGTTTGATAGTATAGGCTCGTATGGATATCTCGAAATTTGAAGTTTTGGTCAAAGGATTAACTGGAAAGATAATAATTGATAAATTGACCGATGATTTTGAAATACTTGAACAATTTCTATTGATTAAGAAGGATCTTCCATATGTATGTTACAGAGCATGCATAGAATTGATGGATTATGAAATCCCAACTCAAGAGCGATGGATAATTGTTGAAAAAATTTGGAAAACAAAATACAGGTTATATTAAGAATGAATATTCAGGTGTCTTAATTTGAAATGAAGTTTCATTTCCTTTGTTAACTGCCCGAGTGTTACATTAGCCCAAATCAACGCAACATTATACAAGTTTGGTCGACAACAAAACAAATGTTCTTGAAGTTTAGATATTTCTTTGAAATTTCTTTTTTTTAGCGAAGAATCGGGTAGTGTTTATTCAAAGAACATTTTGTATAAATTTTGATTTTACAAAGTAATCGGGGTTGGATCCGAGAGCAAAAAATACAGTGATGTAATATTTTTTGAAGAATTTACTAAAGAGAAGAAGTATAAGTCTATCGGAAACAAATATCATATGTTATCACTTTATTCAGTTTTTTAATTTCTCTTTTGTGAATGTATTTCGTGTTACACCATCTTATCACTTTGCCTCATATTTGACTGTACTATGTGAGTTAGAATTCATTTTACATGCTCTGATTCACACATTTAAATATTGTCAATGTTCTTTCTTTCAAATTAATGCAGAATTCATCCTAGTTAGATTCTCTCTTTTTTTTTCCCAGAAGAAAAAGAGCCTCTTGTTATTCATATTATGAATCAAAGAAACTACACATATTCTTGTCCATAAAAGTGAATTATCATGATAATCATTTCTTACATGTGAAACATAATTGTCTCCCAAATGGAAACTATTCGACATGTTACACAGGTTTTTATCTCATAATAACCCTATTTGTCATCTTCCATCCACATCAACATTTAGCATTCCATATCACAATCAATAAACCAAAAACTATTTATCTAAGGACTTTAGATAATATTCCACCGTATTTGGATAAATATATTTGTCTCGAGTGAGATTTCCCGACTTCTGAATTCCAACAACAATGATCGGTCACCCCTTCATTTAGTAGATAAATGTGAACACTTATATCCAACAATTCACCTGTATCCAGAATGGTGAACACAATAAAGATCGTCCGACCCTTCTTGCAGTCTAGAAATATAATGAAAATAATACTGGGTAGAAGAAGGGTCGACCGCCCCTTCATTTATGAGGGAATTGTAACAATATTCAACCTACAAAGGCTAGTTCGTCAATTCATGTATATCTAGAATGGTGAACACTGGAAAAATACTAAGCACAAGAAGGGTTAGCCGACCCTTCATTTAAGATAAAAATGTAAAAATATTTAATCTACGAAGGTTGGGACGACAATTCCAGGCTTCCAACTTCTGAAGTAAATAGTAGGGATCGATACATTAGCTAAGTTATAACATATAAACAATATTTATCCCGACTTATGATAAGAAGAATCGGTTTCCCCTTCGTTTAGTAAAGAATTGTGAGCACCTATATTCACCAATTCACCTGTATCCAGAATGGTGAACACAAGAAGGATCGATCGACCCTTTTTGCAGTCTAGAACTATTATGAAAAGAAGAATGGGCAGAAGAAGGGTCAGTTGCCCCTTCATTTATGAGGGAATTGTAAAAGCATTCAACCTACAAAGGCTAGGCCATCAATTCATGTATATCTATAATGGTGAACAATGGAAAAATACTGAGCACAAGAAGGGTCATCCGACCCTTCATTTAAGAGAGAAATATAAAAATATTTAATCTATTAAGGATGGGATGACAATTCCTGACTCCCGAATTCCACAATAAATAGTAGGGATCAGGACATTGGCTAAGTTATAACATATAAACAATATTTATCCTGACTTCTGACTTCCAACAAGAAGGATCGGTCGCCCCTTCATTTAGTAGATAATTGTGAACACTTATATCCAACAATTCACCTATATCTAGAATGATGAACACAAGAAGGATCGACCGACCCTTCTTGCAGTCTAGAACTATTTTGAACAAAATACTAGGCACAAGAAGTGTCATTCACCCCTTCATTTATGAGGGAATTGTAAAAATATTCAACCTACGAAAGCTAGGCCGTAAATTCATGTATATGCAGAATGGTGAGCACTGGAAGAATACTGAGCACAAGAATGGTTGGATGACCCTTCATTTACAATAGAAATGTAGAAACAGCTAAACCCCTTTCACTAGCCCTTTCTGCATCACCATGTAAACAGGTTGAAGTTTCACTCGAAGTGAATATGGGTGGTTACTGAATCAAGATTTTGTAACTGTGGTGATGCGCAGTTGTGGTTAAAAACCCCGCTTAACATTCTATTTAACATTTACTAATGGGATAGAATAACATATGACTTTGTACTTTGCAGATATCACAGTATACAGAACTACGCTGAATCGTTATTGTATTCACTAGTTAGCTACAAATTCATCAAACTAAGTGTTTCTTCTTCACATCCATGCACTTGTATTCCAATTACTCAATGTGTGATTACCATTCACATACATATGAAAGCAAATACATAAATGCACATAAAATCATATACAAAACATGTCATAAACTCATAAACATAAACACACTGATTTACATGGTTCACCCCAGGCGAGAGATATGCCCACATGAACTATTCCTTTATTATCACGAGAGGGTAACAGTACTAGTCTGTGCAATTAGTTGCGGACTCTTCTCTACAATCAGATCTCTATGCACTCTTCTCTAGATCATTTCCTCTCTTTATCACTATTCTCTTCTAAGGTCTGTCTAACCAACAAAATTACAACAACCCTCTAATACCTAACCCTTCCTCATAGAAAATTACCCTTATATATAGATGTTCCCGAAGGTCACATATTACAATAACTATGGGCCAGCCCACATAATACCCAAAACCCAAAAACCCCGTTGTTCTCCTATTGACCACGCTAAAATTTAACTTCATTGTCCCTTTGGCACTGTTTCCTCTGACTCCGAAGTTTTCTTTTACAGCGTAGCTCTGACTTCCACAGTGCCTCCCCTAACTCTATTCACCTTAAAAACTTTATGTACTTGGGTCGCACCCAACAAGCCCCTAACACTTACTTGTGATTCCTCCCCAAGTCACTTACATTGGGATTCTTTGACTGTGCATCACTTGGGATGTTCGTCGTCGTAGTAAATTCCTGAAAAGTTGCACTTGAATTTGCAAGTTCTTCCTTATCCTCTTGCTCATATTCTTTGATCATTTTGAGCATACTCGTTGATTTAAGTTCTTTCATTTGAACCTTTATTGTACTCTCTGTCATGCAAAGTTGTTGCAATTTCTCCTCGATTTCTTCAAAAAGTGCCAATGCTTCTTCTTGCATAGACTGTAACTTTGAAAAAGTTTCATCTTCCTTTCCCCTTAGTGCCTTCAGCTTGTTCTGAAGCTCTTTCATTTCTGTGAACCTATGGACGTTTTTCTTTAGTGGCAAATCATTCATGGTCGTGTTCATAGAATTAGTGTCCTTCTACTTCTTGCGAGTTTCATCCAGAATTTTTTGTAATTCGGGATCCTCTTGTAGTTTATCCCAAACCTTTGTTACTTCTTGTAGCAAGTCTTCACACCTCGCAACTTCTGCAGAGATGTTCTTAATTGATGTTTTCATCTCTTTGTCTCTTGCTAATTCTACCTCTGATGGAGTGCCAAGTTTTTTTCGAGACTCTAAGTCAACAATATTTTCTTTGTATGCAATCTCCATACCTTCCATTTTCACTTTAAGATTGTCCACGGCAGCACAAATCTTAAGAATGGTCGCTTCCACTTCAGGTTCCTCTTCGCAATCTGGGATATTTGCACAGACTTCCTCTATGGTTTTCTTTAACGTTTTCTTCCTTTCATGAGCATTTTCTAGCTCATTTGTCTTTAGTGTGCATTCATTATTCAAATCCTTATAACTATCTTCTATATTCAGATGCTGGTTGTATGAGATCATATATCTATCTCTAATTTCCTCCACAACCTGCAGATGCAAATTATGCAGTCCTTCGATGGGAAACATTCCCACGTTCATATCCAGATGTGCGAGCTTCTTTGCACCTCCAATTAGTTCACCTGATGGGAATATCACATTCATCGGATCTATGTGAATGAACCTTGGTCTCATTGTCAATGTTGGTGCTTTTCTTTTTCTTCTGTTGGAATCCCATAATCGGTATTCAGAGTCAGATTCCCTTACGAAGTCTCTTTGGACTTGTTCTACTCTTGCCACCATAATCTTCAGTTCTGCGATGCTCTCTATCATGTTCGCTTGGAGTTCCTCTTGCTTGTTGTCTTTTATTGCGAGCATATCTACAAGATACTCATGGAATCATGCTGCAATACAATAAAAATCATCATCATGTAGCTTTGCATCGAGTGGAGTCTTATTTTCTTTCTGCTTATTCCTCTTCAACACTCATGGCATGACTCTGTCTGGATTCTTCCTCTTCTCACATGTTGGAAAATCTGCAGCTTCTTGTTGTTCTTGTTCCTATTCCTGCTCTTGTCCATTTGATGGCTCCTGGGTGTCATTTTCATTTGTGATTTCCTCAGATGTAGTAATCAATGTGTATGGCACATCAATTTTGCATTTGGGCTGCCAATCTTCAATGATAATATCAACTCTCTCCATGTCCAGTTGGTATAGGCCTTCATACCATTCTACTTTTGATGGTTCTCTAGGTTGTATGAAGATAAAGTGTAAGCCCGCTTTGAATCTCATCTTGTGAATATATGTTTTTGTTATGGCCTTCGGAATACATGAATTGCGTTTGATAAATCTGCATAACTAATGTTTATTGGAAAAACAAATTCCCCCACCATACTGGTAAATCACAACATCTCGATACTTTCTCACTTTCCATAGGAGAAGTATCTCCCTATTCCCCGCATTATCACTGAAGAACTCATAAATCCCACACATCCTTTGGCCTACCTTGATGGATCTTCACAGAACAACATCTGTGGTGGGGGAGCGATCCTATACCTCTCTAAAACCCACTACTACAAGATTCACATGGGGCTGGGCCGAGGCACAAACAATTTTGCTGAACTTTTTTCTTTAAAACTGCTGCTTCTTTTTGCATTGGAAAAACATTGCACACATCTTCAAATATTTGGAGGCTCCATGATCATCATAAATTAGATAAATCAATTATAGAGGTGCAACAATATGTTCTTACGCACAATGTTAGAAGAAACATTGAGACTTATTGGTATGTTTGACAATTTCACATGTAAACATGTCTATAGGGAATGAAACTGGGAGGTCGAAATTTTATCAAAACAGGGATTGACACTTCTTATTGATCAATGGAAATTTTGGAGCAGAACAATGATACTTTCCATGAACACTACCAAAGGATGTTCATCGAAGGACTTGGAAATCAAATTTTTTTATCAACATATACTCTTTTTATATTTTGGGACACTTGATACTCATTATATAGCATTTTTGTGATACTTTGGATGTAATTATGATGGGCTATTGAGATCTCACTTGAGAGATTCAAAACACTCTCTTTTTTTTGTAAGCTTTGATAATTGAAGCGGAAAATCTTACCTCCAGAAAGGGCTCCTTGAAGCTCTTATACAATATGTAATTTTATTATATTTTAATGAAATTATGCTTTTTTCCAAGGAAAAAATAACTTCGCATAACTGCTCATAATATGTATACAACTGCACATTATTTAATATTTGTCTGGTTAACTTTGAATTGGCCCACATGTTCGCGTATTTGGGTCCTCAACAATCTATAATGACCACCGGTACGTTTTGTGGATACTTAGGCTCTTTCCAGCCTACGAACGCGATCAAGACTAACAACCAACTATAATGGAAGTAATTTTCATTGTCTTGCATTTCCGCAACATCATGTAGGAACTCATTCAGAAGGTAAGTTGCCCAATTATACTGGAGTCCATCCTTACCCTTCGCAACTAAGGAGATTGCAGCGGTCGATACCTCGATTGGTCAGCATTTCCTTAATACCTTTCCTACGAGTAGTTGAACCATGAACCTCATGGAGACATCCTTGATTTGATTCGTTTAATATCCATAGGTTCCTTTTACCAAGATGAATTTGTTATTCATCCTTCGTGTAAGTTCTTTGTCCTTTCTCTTTCCTACGAATTCTTCTGTAAGGTCAGCACCCCTTTTAATTAGGTGCATAATGCTATGGATCAGGTCTATGTTGATATCAATCTTGTGGTCCAACCACAAGTAACCCTAGTGCATACATGAGATAAATGTTCACACAAATGCTGTGAGCTCTGGGCTTCTGTCAAAATGCAAAATTCGCAGTAAATTGAGAAATCCCTAGGGAAACAATGGTGTAATCCAGGCTTGCGCATGGATTGTTGTTTGCTTACCGGTTTCATCATCTCGCCTACACATGTACTACTCCAGCTGAAATTGTGGGTACTTTGTCTCGTGTAGAAAGTCATGATATTTGAACTTTCATTCTGGAATCTTTCCTATCAAATTCTCCTTTTCACACACATGACTCGACATGGGCGGAAACAGGATCTCATATTGGGAATTCTTCTTGAGTATCACAACTGGTGTATCCTCTTCTCTCGAATGGATGTACTCGGATACAAGAAAAATTGGCCTCTCACGATGTCACTCTGGCGGTTACTCCTTCAGAATTTCTGCATCCTTCGGATTCTCTTGCTTAATAGCCTTCTGCTTATATTTTTGTTTCCGCTCCAGTGCATTTCGTAGTGAAGCCCCAAAGGTTGCACCTCTCTCTAGGACTGCTTTCTTCACTGGCGTCTTCATTATTCCTTCCAAACTAGAATGTTGGAATTACGTTAATATGTCATCTAGTATCTCTTTTTCAGACATACACTATCAGATTACTCTTTCTCTTGACTGGTAAACACTTAGAAATTACATGCAATAAAAATTGAAGTTGCGGTAAAGATTGGTAACTATGCGATCCTTACTATTTGTAGGGACATCGAAACTAAGGCATGCCCAAAAATGGCTAAATTAGCATTAAATGCTATGTCCGTTGTCCAAATCCTGCTTAGATCTTGGTCCTTTCCTTTCATTGAATGTGTCTTCAATGGAAAAATATGCCTTAAAAGCGGAAAAATCTACTTTCCAAAACTACTGTATAACGACTACCTTACGATCAAAACTGTAACCGCTAGATTTCTCTAGCTTTGGTGACGGTTAGGTGAGTGGTGAGGTTCACTTCGCATTTCCCTTCTTTCTAATTGAACTTCACATCGCTACTCCCTTATTTTACTTCACAACTTAGCTTTCTATGTGTGCTTCCCCATATCTACAAGAAGGATCGGTCACCCCTTTGTTTAGTAGAGAATTATGAACACCTATATCCATCAATTCACTTGTATCCAGAATGGTGAACACAAGAAGGATCAACCAACCCTTCTAATCGGTACGGAATTAGTATCATGTCATCTTTGAAGAAAGGAATTTTATCGGTATGGAAGAAAAGAATCATGGCTGTGAAAACTTCGCCTGTATTGCATTACATGAATATTGAAAAGAAGTTGACAAATGTAGTCCATGAAAAGATTCTTTTCTACCTTAGAAGAACATTTCTCAATCATATTGAAAAAGATCTGACCAAATCTTCCTTCAAATCACTCAGAGCAAGTCCTTCTATAGTGATGATGCAGAAAGCGACTAAGAGCTTCGAAAGTTTAAAAGAATTTCAACAAGAACATATCAAATACTTTTTGTTCAATGAGAAAGTTTTTTCTATTGACGTAACAAGATGTGTTGTTGCGCCTCCACATTTCCAATATCAAAAAGTTGATGAGGAGGTCATGGAAAATATGGTTTTATCTCTTATCTCAACATTTACAACAACATTGAGAGATCTTATTCTATTTCCTTTCTATAAGGAGACCACATTGGGATTTCTTCCTAGAAATGAAGACAAAATTAATTTTCCTTCAGTAAATTTTTATATATTGGATGGGAAACATATTATTTATGCACAAAAAAAAAAATCATTAAAACTAATAAATATCAATCGATCCATTATGTTAGAGCAATATTGTACCTTAGCACCTTAATCATTAATTAAATTATGATTATTTGGTGCTAAAACTGGTTAATAATTCCTCCTAGGTGTGAAAGTGGTTATTATAAAGTGGATAGAACTTGTATAGTCTAGTGTGAACAAGATTACATGGTTTGGGCCAAAGTATGGGCCAAAGAGGTGGTCAAACTAGCTGTTAGGCATGCTTATTCAAGCATTTATTTCTCCAACATGCCTAATGCGCCCTTATCCCCTGTTTTAAGGAAGTTGTTTTGACCAAGGACGCCCATACACTGAACCTAGTCATTTATCCCATTTTTTGTTGTTTTTAGCCTATCCTAGCCTACCTAACTTCCACCCAACCATCTCCTTCACATGTGTGAGCTCCATCTTGGTTCCCAATGCTTACCCAGTGTTCACATGCACAATGTGAACCTGTTTTGGTTATTTTAGAAACCATTTGGTCAACCTAGGGGGCATGGTGGTAAATCTAATCTAGCTAAGTGCGGACACTCCAAGTGGATATTTTTCCTCCTATTTTGTATATAAGGATGAACCAATCTATTTCATAAGGTTGGACAATTAATAATATCTCAATATTTGATCATTTGTGTTTTCTGGAAAGTTGATCATTTGTTCTGTATTTTGATCATTTGTTCATTCTATAACATGTTTGCACATGTTTCTTGCTCAATGAGTGAAATATTTCAGTTGTGAGGAATCCATGGTAGCTAGATCCTACCGTGTAATAGATTTTACATGGTATCAGATCTCTTGAAGCTACTATTTGAACTAGAGACTATTTTAGTGGTGAGCCAGAAGCAATGGAGAAACCACAGAAGTCCCTGGAACCATTGCATTGAAGCCATTGGAGAAATCCATTGGAGTCTATCCAGGGTGTGATGCTCTCCCGAATGTACCCACTATCAAACAAAGTTCAAATATATTAAGTGTATATCCCTCGAGAGTGTTGAGAGTTTTCATTTGCAGGTTTTCAAGAGCACCATTGTCACCCAATGTGCAAGCAGCAGAAGAAGATGGAGCCATCTCACCAAAATCTGCTCACTTCTTTCAACTATTTATATTGGAAGGATGAAATGATGATTTTGCTGAGATCCAAGGGTCTTTTTAGGATCACAATGGGCATAGAGGTTGAGCCAAACTCTGTTGTGGAGAAATTGAAGTTTTTTAACAGAATGGCTGAAGCATTCGGCCTCCTTTGCCTTAGTATTTCGAGAGAGCTCCCGTTTCATGGGAATACTGATGAGATGAGAGGGCATCAACTTGAGAATGAGTTGATCTCAATAAGTCCAAGCAATTTCGAATCCATCCAGGATTTCTTCACCAAGTTCAAGAGCCTGGTCTTGCAAATCAAGCAATGTGGTATTGACAAGAAGGAAGAATAGTTGATCTTGTCCATTCTCTCAAAACTGGGTCCTGAGTACTCAGTTTTTGTCTCTACATTCAACTCCACAAAGATCACAGCTAGAATCTGGAAGATGCCATATTTGGCTGATTTCATGGAGATGCTAACCCAAGAGAAAGACAAGTTGTTCTTGATGGGCACCATCAAGCAAAAATACCAAGTACTTGCAGCTAAAGATTCAAAAAATGGAAGAGGCAAGCAAAAACCCAAGGGTCCGAAACCACAAGATAAGAAGAAGAAGGATGAGAGACCCAAATCCACTGATGGGGGTTCAAATCCTGTCAAATAAAAAGGAAAGAAGAAGGAGAATACTAAGTGAATCTATTTTCAAAGGGGCTTTCATCTAGAGAGCTCATGCATGAATAAAACCATAGACATGATGACCCATCTCCTACAAAAAAACAACATTCCCCTTCCTGACAGTTCCAAGAAGAAAGAGGGTGTTTCTGAAGACAAGGAGAGGTGCCATGCTTTGGTGGCTAGTACATCTCAGTCATCCTTATTCATCATTGATTCAGATGCCTCAAGGAACATGGCTTCTTCAAGAGATTCATTCTCTACTCTTGCTCCTTACATTGGTCCCTCCATTCGCATGGGAGATGAATCAGAAATCCCTACTCATGGCATTGGGAAAATCTTTATGGAAAATGGGTATTTCAGCAATGTGATGTATGTACCTGATCTTCCAGCCAACCTACTCTCTATATATCAGATGACACACCCTAGTTTAACCAAGAGAGTGATCTTCACTCAAAACGATGTGGAGATATCATAAATTTCCACTGGAAAAATTGTTGCAATGGGTGTTGCAGACCATTATATGAAGATGTACAAGTTCTCACATTTTCTTGGTTTTTCTTCCTCAAATGCACTTATGTCACATGGAAATGAAGTCAAAAATCTATGGCATGAGAGATTTGGACATCTCAACTATGGATATCTCCAACCATTGATCAAAGAAGAGATGGTTGAAGGGCTTCCACAAATCAGATTTTCCAATGGCACTTGCAAAGGGTGCATTGTTGGAAAGCATGCTGAGAAGAAGTATGAGAAAGGGAAGGCAAGGAGAGCTGCTGAAACTCTTGGTTTAGTACATTCTGATATGATTGGTCCACTCCCCACTCCCTACTATGGCTGCAGCAAATATGTGCTCACCTTCATCGATGACTACTCAAGGTATTGTTGGTTGTATTTTCTCAAGCAAAAATATGAAGTTTTCCAATGTTTCAAAGTTTTCAAGAACATGGTGGAGAACTTTAGTGGGAGATCCATGAAGGTATTGAGGACTGATAATGGAAGGGAGTATATCAATAAGGATATGCAATAGCTCTGTAAAGAAAATCGCATCCAAATGCAACATTTTGTGCCCTACACACCTCCTCAAAATGGTGTTGCAAAGTGCAAGAATAGAGCATTGAAGGAGATGGCCACTTGCATGATGGAGGCTAAGTCTTTGTCTCCAAAGATATGGGATGAGGCTATGAATTGTGCTTCATATATTCATAACATAGCACAACATAAATCCTTGGAAGGAATGACTCCATATGAGGCTTGGATGGGCCACAAACCCAATGTCTCTCATTTCAGAACTTTTGGCTCAAAGGCTTGGGCTAGAATTCCTCCGGAGACGAGAAAGGCGCTGCAGCCCCAAAGAAAGGAGTCAATAATGGTTTGGTATGAAGAGGATGCAAAGGGATACAATATATTTGATCCATCCACTCTCAAAAATTTCATCGAAAGAAGTGTCCAATTCCAAGAAGAAGAGCTCATGCAAGCTACAAAACAAGGTGATGGGGAATGTACATATCCTCTTTTTGATGATGATGTAAGTAGTGGTTCTTCTTTTGATATTTTTGATTATGATATTTCTAAATATGATGATGATATGGACTCTGATCATGACCCTCCCTCAAGGCCCAAGTGGGATGAGAAAACAATACAAGTTGTTGGTGAGCTTGCTGGTGATCCTCAAGATGCTAGGAAAACTAGATCTCAGTTTCACAATTCATTTACATGTTTTGATTCTGATCAGAGTGATGCATGTTATTTGATTGTTGGATCTGATCCAAATTCATACTCAAAAGCATCTAAAGACCCAATGTGGCAAACATCCATGCAAGAAGAGATGAACTCCCTCCATGAGAACAAAACTTGGGATTTGGTCCCTCTTCCTCCCAAGAGGAAACTAGTGCAATGCAAATGGGTTTATAGAACCAAAGTTGGATCTAATAGCTCTGATTTGAAGTGTAAGGCTGGGTTGGTGGCTAAGGGTTACTCTTAGGTCCAAGGAGTGGAATATACAAATACAATTGCACCGGTGGAAAATATGGACTCCATAAGACTAGTTTTGGCCATTGGGGCTTCCAAGCGATGGGAGGTTCATCACATGGATGTGAAGAGTGCCTTTCTTCATGGGGATCTGAATGAGGAGATATATATGCAGCAGTCTGAGGGATTTATGTCTGATCATACACTTGCGTGCAGGTTGATCAAGTCACTCTATGGGCCCAAGCAAGCTCCTAGAGCATGTTATGCAAAAATAGACAATTTTCTGCTATATTTGGGGTTTGAGAGGTGTAAGTCTGATCCAAATGTGTATATGCAGCATATTAGTGATCTGATATTGATTATATTACTATATGTTGATGATATTTTGATCACTATTAGCTGCAGCAAAGAACTTGACTCAGTTAAGAGTAAATTATACAGTGCATTCTCCATGACCGATCTAGGATTGCTGGAACAATTTATGGGTTTGGAGATAGACCAAACTATGGATGGGATATCTATATCTCAGTCAAGGTATGCTTTAGATTTGATACAGAAATTCAATATGACTGAATTAAAGTCTACAAAATTCTCATTCCTTTCAGGAGTTAAGCTTACAAATTGGGGTTCGTCACCACTAGTTGACAGTTCACTGTATAGACAACTAGTTGGGAGCTTGTTGTATCTTACACACTCTCGATAAGATTTGTCTTATGCTATTGGGGATGTTGCAAAGAACATGCAAGAGCCTCATGAGGTCCATTGGAAGGTAGCCAAGAGGATCCTTCATTACGTACAGGGTACTAAGCATTTTGGTATCCACTATGCAGCTAGTTCATCTCTTGGACTAGTTGGTTTTACTGATTCTGATTGGGTTGGTGACAGTGTTGATTAGAAGTCCACTTCTGGTTATGTGTTTAAGCTTGCACATGGTCCCATTTGTTGGTCAAGCAAGAAGCAACACACTATATCATTATCTTTAGTTGAGGCCGAATACAGGGGATCAGCGAATGCAGCTGCACAATGTGTGTAGTTGCAAGGTATTCTTGGAGAGTTTGGGATTGTGTCTGATTCACCCACAGTCATTTGGTGTGATAATCAGAGTACAATCAATATCTCCACTGATCCAGTATAGAGACAGAGGACCAAGCACGTAGAGATTCACATGCACTACATTCGAGGCATGGTGCATGACCAGATCATAGCATTGCAATATTTCCCTTCTACTGAGCAAATTGATGATATCTTCACCAAGAGATTTACTGAGAAGACCTTCACTTACCTTAGATCACTCCTTGGGGTGATTGATGATTGGTGAAGATTGGTGCATTTTCATATATGCCACATGTCCATTTTTTAGGGGACGTTTTATTTCCCATGTGGTTTTCCTTCTTTCCTTGGTTATATGGTGTTATAGGTCAAATCTACACTTCTCCGTCCGTGATCACATTGCCATGTTGATCACACAATAGGACACTAAGGATTGAAGAGCTAGGTTGACCTGGACGACTTGTTGCTAGAAGTACACTTTTCAGCTAAAAATATTGTAGTTTCTCCTGATTTTACCACATGTATGCCCCTCTTTGTATAGCAACCAGCGTACACCTTGAGAAATACTCTACTTTCCTCAAGGACAACCAGCGTATATCTCCAAAAATGTTGTAAAGCACAGAAGTTGCTTACTGTACACTACTCTTAGTGTATGAAACCCGCGTACATCTTAAGATGAAATGAAAAAATATATTAATATTATGAATTGGGATTAGTTGAAGTTGGTTTTGCAACTTCCCTAACCTCCCAATCCAACCACCTCTCAATCTAAACTGCCTACCTTGTCCCATAAATACAAGGAGGATCCATGAGAGAAGTTAGTCATAAATGACCTAGAAAGAATGCTTTGAGTACTATTACGCTGGAGGAATTCCCAAGTCAATGTGAAGAGATGAGCCCAGGATCTGGTTGTAGAGACATCTTGACACGTCAGATATACTTGTACTGATTTACGTTTCTTTGACAATAAAAAGGTCGAAATAACCTTCCTGTCCCAAATCGAATATCTATTGGATTGTATGTTCAGTTGGCTTAATATCTTGTTATATTTTATGTTATATTACTTTCTAGTTTCATCATATTTATATAGTCAAGATACCTTGAGGAAGTATCCATTGTGTTGCAGGTTCATCAAGTGGAAGATCAAGTGAGAGACCAAGTGAAAGCTAGGATCGAACGTCAGTAAAAGGTGCACTTTCTAATATCTTGATCTTTTTCCTTTGAAGTAGTTAACCATAAAATAATGAATGTATTTACCTGTCAATCCCCCCTCAGTTGGTAGTGTCCGCTCCTCACTATAAGGTAGAAATCCTGAACAACAGACTGGCGATTCCGTTGGGGAGTAACCGTGTGTTTTTATGCTCTAGGAGACTTAGTTAGGTTTTCTTCCAGCCCATTTTTTCAGTTTTTGATTGTCTGAGAGGCCTTGTAGGTCTATGTTACCTATTTTTTCTTTCCTAATTCATCTCAGTTGACTATTGCAAAGCCTGTTTGTGCCCTTCTGAGGCATGTACGCTTGTCTACCCTAATTACAGTAGCGTTTGTTACCTGCTGAACGCCCATCTTTACACTGCACAATAGCGTACCTTTCCTAATGTACACTGGTTTCTACACTGCATAGTAGTGTATTTTCTTGTAGTGTTCAGTTTCCTGTTAGGGTCTGATTTCCAAGATTTTGGCTTCTTTTCCAGCCTTTTGCTTTGTTTACTTCACTAACCTCTGAGACTTTCCATGTCTCTTTTGAGTCTCGTTTGACTCTAAGATGTATTTTAGTTTGTTTTTACTTGCTTGACTCCTTGTTTAAGTGTCTTCACTGCTTTCTATCCATTTTTGAAGTTCGTGCACTATTCTGTTTTGGATATAGCTGTACACGCTGGCCCTAGTTGCTTGTTGTAGTCATACAAACCTACATCATTATCATTTGTTGTTTGTAGCAATGTTAGCACACTTTCTCTTTGTCTTATCCTTTCCATTAGGGTTTGACCTTCAAGTTTGAGTCCTTAGGGTTGCTTTTGAAAGGTTGCTTGGTTTAGATACTTCCTGATCATCTTTTCAGTTCAGTTCAAGTGAGTCAAAGCCTTCTTGTTAGCCTTCTTTTGAGTCTGTGTGTTTAGTAAGGTCAATTTTTGGTTCACTTGCTTACTCCTTTACTTGGCTTAGTGTTTTCTTAGGGTTTTGATGCTTAGGAGCATCCCGTTAGGCCTGCTTTTCCGTTACGAGCATTTCTTTTCCTTTCGTTTTTTACACTTTGTTTCCAAGTCTCAAGTTTTTCTTTTGCAAAAACTTGGAAAGTCAAGTCTTCCTCAAATCATTCGATTTGTTTTTTTTTAACCATTTAGGTGTTAGTCTTACTCACACTTTACATTTAGGTCTTACTTGCACTTTTACAAGTTCTTTTTCTTTTACAATTATCAGAAAAAACAAAAAATTGTTTTAAGTAGCTTAGTGGTAAGGTCTAGCATTGTTTTGAAGTAGCATAGTTTGCTTTAAAATATTAAAAGAGAATACAAAAAGATTTTGATTTAGGATTGCTTAAGTTTTCAGTTTTGAAAGAATCATAAATGAAAAGAGAAAAATTTGTGAATTTGAAAGCGTCATTTTACAAGTACTGTACTTTCTATACAAACCATTCCACACACCGCACTATCCCTTGTGCGTAACAAGTAGCCCTTAAAAAGTAATATTAATAAAATTTACCAGCAACATTTTTCTTTTTAGGTATACATGACATCAACTAGCTTAGGCTAGAGTTTCGAGCTTAAATCACCTTAAACTGCTCGAAATTGGCTTCATTACTCAACAATCGTAGTACGACTTTCATTTAGGTAAATACATCTCTATCAAATAGTCCTGGGATGCTATACTAAAACCAGAGTTAAGCATCAGGCCATGGGAGATTGGAATTGTTGAGGATATCCCCTCACTTTCCTCTCAACCATAAACCAGAGTTGACTCACATACAGGGGTCTTTTTGGACATCGGGCTTTGCTACCCCGTCCATGCGTTTCGACTAGGCTGACAACTGTCCCCCTAGGTTATTTCCTATTGATGGTAGCCTTAGTATTGGACCTTTAGGGATCTACACATGTAGAGTGGGCGGTTATTCCCACTTCACCACGGACAAGCATGGAAGGTAACCCTTTCGCAGTAATCCCAGGAAAGCGGTTTGGTGATTCAAGCGCTTGCACCCAGTGGACCTCCAAAGGAAACCACATAACTGATCATCAATACTCTGTTAGTTTGTTCTAGGCCCTAATCATCCCAGACTTGCTTCCAATAGTATTTTCCATTGTTTGCCCTGTTTGATTACTTAGGAATTTTTTTAGCGGTATGCTATTTGATCCTTAGTTGTAGTGGCCACTAGGTTTTTTACTTAGTCTACTTTTTGTAGTTATGGAGGACCAACATCTTCATCAGTCTAGGAGGTTGCAAAACCTTCCCCCACCCATAGTCGAGCCTCCACCACCACCGCGACGCCGAAGGACAGATTCCCATGGTTCTTTTGAACTTACGAGCGACACAGAGGTTCTTGGTGAACCAAAACCCAGAACCCTGGATCGACAAGTCATTGATACTGTCGAGGTTGAGGATCTAGTTTCTAGAGAGTTTAGTACTCCTTTCAACCCTCCTCTTACTAGACCCAACGATCCGCTTCTGGTACATGTCAGTTTTCAACAACCTAAGTATAGTGCTTACTTGTTTACACCAGGTTATTCTATGACTAACCTAGGAGACGAGTAGGGAGTTCCACAAACTCCCACAACTTCTATGGATGCAAGGATGGTTAATCCTTCTTTCACAAACATTGCTACCCTGAGTTCGTCGCAGACTGCTTCTGCCTCAACTACGTCCTTGAGCTTCAATGCTAGTTCTCTAGGCATGCTAAGCTCATTTGCTTTGGCATCTGCCTCAGTGTCCACCCCTACTTTTGGACCAAACAATGTCCCTTTGTCAGGGATACCTGCAGTGTATTTCACTCAGTCTTCTGCTACACAATAGTTGCAAGGTGTAGCTCAAGTTGTTGCTTCCACTTCCACTATAGGATCAAGTGCCTTTACATATATCCCTGTCATGAGTACCATGACTGTGCCGTTCACTACAACCACACCTGGTTTTAACCCCTATGCAAGGTACAATGTGAATCCATTGAACATACCCGCAGGGAGTGTCCCCTTCTCTTTGTTTGCTGGAGGAGGGGGTAATATGTTTAACTAGAAATATGGCAGTGCTAACACCTAGCCACAACTGAAAAACCCACAGGGATTTAATCCGCTTTCTTTTGGGTCGATTAATTTCAATCCTTTCATTTCACAACCGATGGTTGGGGGAAACCCCAACCAACAATACTCGAACCAAGCAACAGGTGGTTCCTAGTACCATTTTACTGTCTATCCGATGCCATTGGCTCACCCCTGTTTACCTTTTCTGGAAAATTTGAACTTGCAAGATCTTTCAAAGATTACAAACGACACCGTGCGTCATGACTCTGCATGGCCACCCATTCCCACTAAGTTGCCCCAAGACATACCAAAGTTTGAAGGAAAGACTGGTGAGGACCCCAGTGACCATGTTATGACATTTCATCTCTGGTGCTCCTCCAATTCACTGAATGATGATTACATAAGGTTAAAGATCTTCCAAAGAACCTTGAAAAGTGTCGCAGCCAAGTGGTATATTGAATTTCCAGTAGCTGCCTATGGCACCTTTAAGGATCTTGCTATTGTTTTTTTGAACCACTTTCAACTTCCTATCTGGTATGATGCTAGCACAAACCTTCTGTCGACCTTTCGACAAAACAAATCCACTCATCTATCTGATAATATTTAGGAGTGGCGAAAGCGAAAGAGGCTCATCAAAGCCAACATCTCCTCGACATTCTTATTAGAATGGTATCTTAAGTCTCTTCTTCCTTATATTTCTAAGGAAGTTGCCACTTCAGGGGTGTCCTTTGAAGAAGAAGCCATTTTGAGAACCCAGCAGCTAGACATGGTCTATGCTCAGTCTAGGATTTTATATGAGATTATTTCTGATGCGTCGAGGTCTAATACAGACTTAGGTAAACCTAAACCTAGACCACATGCTGATGGCATTGTGGGTTCAGTTGACTCTGCAGCGTTTGATGCCTTAACAAAGCAGGTTCATGCCTTGTTGGTCAAATAGTCTGCTGCAGAAGAAACTTCTGTTGCATCCTCCCCTTCAACTATAGAATCTGTACAACAGGTGCAAACAAACCAAAAGAGCTCTCGGCAGCCCAAAATAAAGGGCAATAAAGGGGAGGGAAACCAACAAAAACCCAGGAACACACAAAATGTCGAGGAGGGTAAAAAAGAGAAAAGGAAGGCTAAGTTCCCTTGCAAGCTATGTCAAGAGGACCACCTTACCCATCAATGCCCTCTAATGTAAGAAGGCCAGAAGCTGATCCGTGAAACATTAGAGGAACTTTGGGTAAAAAATGGGCCTCATAAGGAAAATAATAAGAAAATAATAAAATAATAGTAGAGAGAGTAAAAAAACTAGTTTTTAGATCGTATTTTCAACTTATCTCATTGTAGGTTTACTCAAATTTCAAGCGGGAGGACTCGTTGGATGCATAATTAAATTATGCATCCAATGAGTACCCATGGTGCATACTTTTAACAACATCCACACCATGAAAAATAAAAAAATACAATAAAGCACGTGTTTCTAGTGAGAGAAAACATTTTTTTTAATGTATTTTCAATTTTTCATGGTGTGGATGTTGTTTAAAGTATGCAACATGGATACGCGTTGGATGCATAATTTAATTATGCATCTAACGAGTCCTCCCGCTTGAAATTTGAGTAAACCTACAAGGAGATAAGTTGAAAATACGATCCAAAAATGTAGTTTTTATTTATTCCCTCCAATATTTTTAGGTGCTCGCTTTTCGATTTTTAAAGCATTTTGATAGGCTAATACATGATGACATGGAATTTATATTATTTTTGGAAGGCCCATTTTAAATTGAAATTTCCTCTAATGAGAAACCAGCTGTCTTAAAAGATGCTTTTCCTCACAGATAGAGTTCAGCTTCTGGCAACTCTAGTGCTGGGGGCACCACTTGTGCTGCCTCTATTCATCAGTCTTTCATTAATATGGTTAACTCAGAGGCTCTACTGCAAACTCGAGCAAGGAAGTATACCCTGGATCCGCAGAAGAAAGATGCTCCTAAATCCTCTACTCTTCTTCACATACCAGTGGAGACACTATCGAAGATACCGAAAAGGTGTTTACAAATGGGATGTGCACAATCCCAACGTGTGGGTTGTCCCCAACTACAACGTTGTGGAGGATTTATCCCAAACCCCCTATGCCATGTCTACTTTGGAGATACTGCAAAGTTTCCCATTACAATGCAGTACACTCCTCGCAACAATTGGAAGTGTTGATTCATCTGCCATGTCTGCGTGTTTTTATATGAAAGATATCAAGTACTGGTTGATGTATCATGTCGCTCTCCAGATAGAGGTCGTTCATGGTCCCATGACCATTCAACGAGCTGTAGTAGATGAGGGCGCATCCACGTGCGTAATGTCTATTTCTTGCTAGAAGGATTTAGGAGAGCCTAAGTTAGCCCCCTCTAATACGGTACTTACCTCCTTTGATGGAAGATCCTTCCATCTACACGGAGTCTTACCATCATTTGATGTTGAACTTGCAGCAAAACTAAGGTAGAGGTTGAAGTTCTAGATGCTCCACTCAATTATAATCGGTAGTTGGGTAGGAGCTAGACATACGCCATGTAGGTAGTGCCATCAGTTGTCTTCCAACTCATAATGTTCCCTCACGAAGGTAAGATCGTTACAGTCGATCAACTTTCATTTACCCAGAAGACCAACCAGACTTCATCAGATTCATCTATCCCGCTGGTTGATCAGTCCTGCCCAGTCACTAGGAGTTTGGAAGTAGGTATCTATGGGTCATTAATAGACACTTTTGACCTACCTCTCTCATTTGTTACATTGGTTCTGAAGAATGTTCTTCATCTGAGATTTCTACGGCCAGTTTAATGACTGATCTCGGGGTTCTTCTAGCTGAATAAGAACCTGCTATGCTTGTATCTATTGTAGAGGTAACCTACTTGAATTCACAACAAACTGCAATAGAACATATCATGACTTTGTTGATATCTGCTGAGTCAGATATGGACTATGCCCCTGCATGGTCAATAGACTCTACCTTATAATGTCCCCCACTTTGACCCTTGTAGTATTTTGGGCTATAATGTAAATATTGTATGCATATTATGTATGATTCCTAGTGTGGAGCTCAAGGCCAAGGCCCTGCTAGTGAACGCTTGATCTAGAAGAGGCAAGTATTTGATATTATGCTACCCATGTGGTAGTGAACTATGGGAATTGTAAATATGAATTTTAATATGAATGCCCACAACTGGCTATGCAATGCATCAAGAGATGGGGGCATGATGTTACAAGGAATTGGGAGGGAAATATTCAAACCCTTGAGCCAATCAAGTCAAGCCAAGTGTTAATGAGAGATACCCATAAAATCTCAACTACCCATGTTGACTTTTGCACCCAATCATTCATTTTCTCCCAAGAGTTGGCTGAGGTAGTGAATGCCTTGGGAAATGGAGAGGTATGGCTATCCAAATTCGGGTATGGGCAAGCCACCCTTCTTAGAATTTTGTGTTTGTATTCTTGGGCAAGAAAGGAGCCACAAAATTGCCTCCAAGCCATTATTCACCCATCAGTTTTGCTCCCTCACGAGTCTGGAGCTACCTGAGTGTTTTCTCCATGGTTTTTGCTGTGTTTCCTTCATTATCCTAGCTGGGAAGGGCGTTTTTGTGCTGTATAACAGTGGGGAAAGAAAGGAAAATCGATTTGGGGACCATAGACGCTGTCTTGGCTCACTGATTGTTGGTATATATGGGGGAGAAATCGTTTTCTTCCCTATGGTCGATTTTCCCTCTCACAAATCCATTTTTGTTGTGCCTACGTTTTTGGGAAAACCCTTTTCCATCTAGTTCCTAAGTCCCACTGCTGAAAGTGTGTTCCAGAGTCCATATCTAAGTTTTGGGTGCAAGAGAATGCTGGGGTTGAGTGGGGTATCCATTGCTTTGGGCTGAGTTGAGCTTGAGAGTCCCCAATTTCCTTGTAGATATCATGCCTAGCTCTTGGATGGTCTCTGAGTGTTGAAATAATACAGGCTGAGCAGAGACCTATGGTTGGGTGGAAATCATACAATGAAGATAAGTGTTCTCTGCCTCTGTATTTTACTTCTGAAATGTTTTAATTTGATGATTATTTTGATATGTTGGGTGAGCATGAATTGTGTGTGGATGATGCTTTTAATTCCACTGTGCATACTTGATTGATTTGCATCTGCACACATTGTCTTTTCTTTTATGGTATGAATCTAATGAATGGGTTGGGTATTATGAAAAGCCCCACAGATTGGCATCATGTCCCCTCCTTTTCCTTGCGTCCAAGGGTGGGTACATTACATACCCACTCTCTTGATTGTTTAGACACGGTTTTTCCTTCTGACGAAACGTTTTTGGAAGCTATGATAGGCCTGGACCACCCTTGATAAAATATAGACCCCAGGTCCTATTTATTTCCCATTCTAAACTTGATAGAGAGAGGTGAGTTCTCTTCGAGACCTAGTGAGAATGTTGATTTGTCCTCTATCCCTTCCACTTCACAATCTATTTTTGCTGAAGGGAATAGGGAAAATACATCAAGAACCATTCTGGTCACCATACTAGAGAAGGAAAAAGAAGAGCTATCAGACGAAGTGAAAGATGTCACTTCAAAAATGTTGAAATTTGCTGAAGAGAAAGTTCATTGGGAAAAGGAGAAGATTTGTTTAGGAGAACAATTGGAAGAGGTAAAGAAAAGGTTATCATATTTGGGCCAGCAACAAGCACATGCAGGTACAGGCGGAGAAGAAAGTGGACCAGATAGTCTCTTACGAGCCATGTCCAAGATAAGTCTGAAGGATGTTGAGATTAAAGAATTGAAAAATGAAACACAAAGGCTGAAAGAGGAGAATAAAACAAAAGATAAGGAAATTAAAACTTTTCAAGCAAAGAACCAAGAATTATTTGATAATAATAAAAGATTGGCATCCCATGTGACAGGATAGGCTGCGATGCAAGGGTGTAAGCATTTGGTATAGGACTAGATTATAAAAGAAGTTGAAAAAATAAGGCCATAACTTGTTTATATGAGAGTTAAAGAGAAGGTATCCAAAGATGCTTTAGAAAGTTGCACGGCGGTAAGAGAAAATTTAAATAGAAAACCAAAGGAAACATCACAAAATGCAATTAAATTCCTAAATAGTTTAACCGAAGCAGATTTGATAGCACTGGATATAGAAAATAGGATCTCAGTTATCACATGGGCTAGAAGGATCCTTGGAAAATATTCACATGTTGAAAACATCGAGGCCAAAGCTGGGGATATAAGAGAAAAAGTGATAAAGTTTAAAAAGCAATTCAAGAAGTTGGTGATCAAAGGATTCCCTGCTTTCTGGAATATGAAACACGAATTGATTCCTCTAAATGAATACAAAAGGCTATTGTTTGACATACAAATGAATCATGAAAAGTTTCAACATTTGGATCACTTGCTTACAGGAAAGATTTTAATGGAAAAAATTGCAGAAGACTTTGAAATCCTAAATATATTGGTCACAATCTGTGAAAATCTTCCCCTTGTTTCTTATGCAGATCACATTGAAATGCGAGTCCTGGTGAAGGAAATGACCAGCGACGATCTACCCATGGCCAACCAATGGAATTATGTAGACAAATATGGAAGAATGAAATACACTATTCGTTCATGAAAATGCACTTGGAGTTTTTTCCAAATGGCAAATGATGATATTTTCATTCTTCAAAACTTGTAATATTATTTAAAGACTTTTTATCTTTATGTTAAGACATTTTCAGTTATTAGTTAAAAGAAGCAGTTGAGTCAAGCTTCTTCCAATTTTGTATAAAAGACAATATGCATCATTTTTGAAGGGGTTGGAAACCTCTTGAGAGACAATAAGCTTTGAGGTCAAATTTTGATGAAGTGAATAAAGGGCCATACAGTGAAAATACCTATCTTTTGAGAGCAGAGATTCATGTGTTGATCATTTTTACAGTCTGTCTTTTCCCTTATCCTTATATGTGCATGTCTATCTTCTTTGTTATATCTTCCATTATGTTCTTCTTCTATGCTTAAATGAACGTCTGAAATAAATTGGGATTCATACTAGTTATGCCTCAGTTTATCGCATTTAAGTATCCATTTATTTCTCTAAAGTTGACAATGGATTCATCCTAGGTAGATGCATGTTGTTGATGGACTATCATTATCTCTTTCTATGCCACCTGCAAAATTAAATCTACTCTGATATGGTTGCTATCTTGGCTCTGTGGAAATTTATTTGGTATAAATCACCTATTGGTACATTAAATATATGAAATATTGACTCCACGCCCAATGTTTCTTGTTTGTTTTTCAACCAAGCAAATCATTTTGAGAAGTTGAGCGTGTTTCTATATATTTTTAGCCTTTACATATATCTTGTGAGAGAGCCCTCTTTTGTGGGAAAAGTGGCTAGTTTTTCTGCCTAAAGGTTGGTTTGAAATAGGTTACCTTAGGTGTTATTCTTTTTACAACCAAGGATAAAATCTGAGTGTTAAAATTTTGGCGCCGTTGTTGGGGAACGAAAGTGAAATTTTCCCTAGGAGAAACGACAATAAGAGATCAAATTTCTTGGGCAAGAAAGTTTGAGAATTTGAAAGTTGGTTGTAGATATTTCCCTGGCGACTTGACATGTGAAACATTTTCAAGATTTGAAGGTACTCAGAAATAGACAGTGTGGCTACGAGAAGAAATCCAGGTTCGCAGTTTTTCTCAGGCGTAGATGATCCAAAAAAGCTCCTCAAGATGGACAAAGGCAAGGGCCAGATAAAAGAAGGTATTTCTCAGGCATCAAACTTATTCCCTTCTTTTCAAGAAAATCTATTTGAGGATGAAAATATTGGTTTATGTGAAAGGATTTTGTTTAGAACTAAATCAGAGTTTGATTTGAAAGAAACAAGGGTTGATCCAAATAGTTTGTGGGAGTATTCTTTAAAATCAGTTTGGGAAAGTTTGCAAAAATCTGAGAAAGTTGATTCAAAAAGACCCAAAGCCCAAAGAGTGTCTGTGCAAGGTCATAAGCTTGTAGTACAACAACCAGTGATTGTTCCAATTAATATCCCAACACCCATGGCTGCCCGATTTGCTCCATTGGTTTTACTTGTAGTTTTACATGATTTGCCTCAGAATTATGGACAGAGGATCATTTCTTTTGACCGATAAGGTGATTATACAACACAACAACATGTTGAAAATTTCAGTGATTTCATTGATTTGGAAGAAGTAGATCATGATGATGCAAAAATGAGGTTATTTTCCCAAAGCTTGCAAGGTGAAGTCAAAAAATGGTTCTGAGCTTTGGCTGCAGGGTTAGTTGCAAGTTATAATTATTTTACTACTTTCTTCATTGAAAGATCGGAAGACAAATAGAATCCTTCACAAATTTTAACACAGTACAACAATTTAAAAAAGGGAAGTTTCGAGTCAGTTCAAGAATTTTCTACCAGATTTATGAAGGTTTATAATTCCATCCCTGTAGACATAAAACCTCTAGTAGGAGCAGCTAAGTTGCATTACGCAGATGCTTTTGAGGGTGATTTTTCATGCATGTTGAGATAAAGAAGATCTACCACTTTGGCAATAATGATGAAAGATGTAGTAGAACTTGAAGCTAATATGATGGCTTCTGGCAAGATCCGGCATAGAGACACAGATCAGAAAAAGGCCAAAGAGGGTAATCAAAATGCAGCTTCTTCTTCTTCTTCTACAGACGCTAAATTTGAAGTAATGATGAAAACTATGGAGAAATTGTTGGATGGATTAGTGGTTGATAAAAAACTTCAGAATAGAGAGCAAGCAGAATCTCCCATCAGAAATCCTAATTTCAGAATACCTTTGGTTCCACCTAGGAGACCAAGAGATCAAAGGATTCCAAGGAATGCAGAAGAAAATCCTAGAATGCCTCCTTTTCCTAAAAACAATGTTTATGATGAAGGCGAAGCTGAGATGGGCGAGAGTAACATTCACCATTGTGGTAGTTTAGACTCAGAATTTTATCTAACTAAAATTGAACATGATATGTTCCTTGCAGAGGGAGAATGTTGTGCTCTAGAGACAGAAACCGACCAATACCAAATCAGCTACCAAAGTGCTATAAATGATCTTCAAAGGAGGATAAACTTGAGGAATAGAGATGTCGTGATAGGAAAAGGAAAAGGGTTGATGGATAGACCTAAGAGATCTGCTGCAAAACCTTCTATTAGCCAGAATGGACAAAAAACAGGAAATGAAGAAAATGAGGTTGCACCTAAAAAGACTTCCGATAACAAAAAAGACCCAGTGAAAGAAATTGACAAAAACTTTACTCCTTTCAACATACAAAGTGAAATGTCCAAAGCCAATATTTCTGTACCTTTCAATGAGATATTGAAAAACAAAGAATACAAAGAACAAATTTTTAAAATGATGCAAGTAGAAAATCCAGTGGAACTGGATACTTTGGAACTAGATAATGATAGTCCTAATATTGTTTGGGTTCAAGAATGGAGGATAACAGCTTTGGATAGATTCCACCCTTCTACGTGGATTTGAATGTTCTTGATAAAATCTTCAATGATTGTATGTTGGACTCTGGAGCATCTCATAACTTGATTCCAAAACTTGTGGTAGAGTCTTTGGGGTTAGAAATCACAAGACCATATGATGATCTATTCTCTTTTGATTCGAATAAAGTCAAGTGTCTAGGGATGATTAAAGATTTGACAGTTAATCTCAGTAAAATACCAGTCAAGGGGGTTCTTATGGACGTGGTGGTTGCCAATATTCCAGCAAAATTTGGTATGTTGTTGTCTAGATCATGGGCTTCAAAGTTAAAAGGAACTCTGTAGATGGATATGTTTTTTGCTATTATTCCAGTGTTGGGGATACACAGAAGATTATACACTGAAAAGAGGGTTGGTTATCTGGTGAGTGATCTAATTGAACCTGAAAAGCATGCCATATATATGAAGTAGACACAAATCTTGGGTCATGTATTTTGTATAATGATGTTGAGAATAAGGAAAAGGTAGATTTGGTTTAACCCAAAGAAAATGAAAAAGGGTCAGACGGGAAGGAACTTGGACAATGCATTTTGATGGGGCTAGAAGAAAAGAAGGTGCTGGTGCTGGTGTATGGATTATCACACCTGATCGAGAATTCTTGATGTTTTCCTACCAACTGAATTTTGAATGTACAAACAATGTTGAGGAGTATGAAGCTCTAATTTTGGGTTTGAATGTATTAAGAGATTTGAAGGAAAAATGGATCGAAGTGTTTGGAGACTCTGAATTAGTGATAAATCAAGTGAAGGCTATTTATCAGACTAAACATCCTAAAATGAGGACATACAGAAATGAGGTTTGGGATTTGTTAGAGAATTTCTTTGATGAACATGATGTTGTTTATATTATGAGGGTTAATAACACTGTTGCAGATTCTTTGGCCACAGGAGGAGCGACATTTAAGACCCCTATCTCTTATAAGAAGAAATATGATATTGAAATTATACATAGGCCTTCCATTCCAGACAACATCAAGCATTGGCAGATTTTTGAAGATGATCAGCAAATTAAACATTTTTTGGAAATGACGGATGAATTCAACCACAGGTCGATTGATGCAGAAGATACAGAAGCTTGCCTGGATGAAGAAAATGCCCTTGAAGAAACAAAAAAGTGTAAACAAAAGATTGAAGGTAAGGATATAATCCAGCCGAAAAATAATGTCATTCCTAGAGGTTTGATTCCTTTAGAGCGGTTGTTTGATAAAAATGATGTGGTGAAAAACCCAAAGGTAGAACCTAAACTTGAAGGTGTCAAAGATTGCAATTTGGGTTCTGAAAAAGACCCTAAATTAGTAAAACTTTCAAATAAACTTCCAAGGAAAGAAGAAAACAAAAGTGTGGAAGTGATGAAAAGATTCTGAGATGTTTTTTCCTGGAGTTACAAAGATCTGAAGGAATATGATATTTCTATTATACAACATACAATTCCTATCAAACCAGATGAGAAGCCCTTTAAGCAGAAGTTGAGAAGAATAAACCCCAAATTACTTCCAATAATAGAAAAAGAGGTGAGAAAGATTTTTTATGCCAAGATAATTGTATGTTTGAGGTTTTCCAAATGGTTGGCTAACCTGGTACCAGTAAGGAAAAGAGTGGCGAAATAAGGTTATAGTGTAACATCCCGATTTTCATGAAAATTTAAATTTTTTGAAAAAGATAATTAAAGTACAAAAATATAATTGCGGAAATAATAATAATTGTTAAGTACAACAGAAATGATAAAAAGGTTGTTAAGTCCTAAACATAAATTAATTTATGCATTAACAGCATTGTAACATTGACAACTTTAACATACAGTGATAAACATGATTAATGTAATAAATATAATGACAGGTCAAAAATATGATATGATACTTTTTCTTTTGAGATGATACTAACAGTTTGCTTTTTGATGACCAAGGGTGTCCTATGAGGGACCCCAGAGCTTACTTAGCTGCAACGCTAAAGCGTTGAACCTGTTACTATGTGCATACAACAGGTAAGAAGTTTCATGAATGCGTAAAATTCAAGTACGTGTAAAGTTAAAATCATCATCATAAATAAAATAGAATAATTAGAGACCGTTGCGACTACAAAAGCATACAGGTATGATTTGCATGCTTACAAATCTGCTTTCCAAGGTTCATCTTGCAGCTGAGTAATAATCAAACAAAGCTAACTGTTAAGAAATGTCAAGTTGGTAGCATCGTCACTGCAATCGTCATTGTAATAGCTGGTTTTGTTGTCGTCGTTGTCGTGGTAATAGCTGTCTTGTTGTCGTCATTATCATGGTAGTACCAATGTGGTACAACTCCACCGTATCACATGAATAGATGCAAAGGTACATAGCATTGAATAGTTTTGATGTTGACTTTTATCATTGGAATCATTATAAAGAGGTCTACAATAAAACTATTACTTCAATAATAGAAATTTATAATAAATGTAGATAGAAAATCGAATGCAAAGTTTGATATTTGATTTTCTAGGCTAAACTGTTGCTTCACATTATTAAACTAGGTGTGATAGTTATAAGCTTTGAGAGCTTATGTATATAGTATTATTCAATATATATTTTTCTTGCATATAAATGAAAAACTATATTAATCCTTGTGATTAATATCTCCTATCTACCACTATACTATGAAATCTTATGAGACAACATAATTCTATCCTAGGACTATACAAATGTAACAAAATATTTGAATAAACATAACATAATATTAAAAATAAATATTTGCCTATTTATAAAACATGACATAACCCAATGTATCGTGGATATAATGGTGAGACCATACCGATTTTTGGTTTAAAGTCAACAAATAAAATATCGAAACTTGTACTATAATGAAACGATTGCAGAACATTGCTAACATTAGAATTAATGTTTTTAATAATGTAATTCATATATTTAAAATCACGTCGATGTAATGAATTAAAAAGACATGCAATAAAATTGATGGTGGGCAGGTTGATCACTGGCATGTGTTACGAGCCAGCATTGTTTAAATGCGTTGCAGGCCTGTATTAATGGCCAATTACACGAGTTGTGTGATGGGGATTAACATCCTTCCACGTAACGTAAGCTCGGTGCAAAAGATGATTGTACAAGATGTTATGAATTCTTCTCCGTTGATGGATCCTCTGAGCTGGCCATCTATTGTCCATCGTGTACAAGCGTTGGCACTGTCGCGCTATGGTAATGAATGAGTAATTAATGTAGAGTTGCAATACCCCAAAGCACAATCGTTGGCACACTTATAGTCGTTGATCATCAATGATCCCGATCGTTGGATCTAACCCTATGCTGCGTTGTGTAACGAGTTGATTGTGATTACTGGTTTTCTATTGTTTCGGTCGTGAGGGCCAACAGGCTACTGAATTATAGGGTTAGAGGTGATGGTGAGAGGGTTCGACCTCGCAACCTGTAGATTTAGAGGGTGGTTGTAGGTTTGCTCCTCTACCAAGGTGGGTGATAGGTTAAAGTGTTTGGTTTCGCATCACCGTTGAGTTCTTAAGTTTGTAGGATTGGTAACTTTGTACACTTCGTTGCTTTTTGTTTATGGAGAGAACACTTCGGTTTAATAAGTTTCTTGGCTCTTAAGCACCATGGATTTTGTCAAAGATAGAATTTAAATGTTGTTTCTCGTTTTAACTCTTGGAATGCAAAATGTATTACAGGTGTTGGTTTTGAAGTCGACTAGGTGCATGGTTTTGGATAGGGTCACCAGCCTCTAATGCTGGTAAGCTTCGGGTCTAAAACCCTGTAGGTGCCTATCGCTTGGTTGTGTTTTTCCAAAGCAATGAGGAACGGGGTTCCATCACTATTTGGTGTTTGTCGATGATCTTTCTATGTTGGATTGAAAGGGTGAAACCCTCATCTGGTGAATAGTTTTCATGGCTACTGGTTTCGTTGACCCTCAGGGTTTTTCGAATTTGTTTTTAACTGTGACACAAGGGTATTAACCCTGTGCACTTGGTTTTGAAAATCGTAATCTAATCTTGTTTCCAGAGAAATGTTGGTATTTTCTTTTGAAATGGAAAGAGTAATGTTTTGAAAACAACTTGTTCAAAAATCTGTTGGGTTATGTCTTAAGTGGACTGTAGTGAGCCGATGCTCGTCCAGCTTGTTGATGTATTTCATTTTCCTTGGCAATTATAAATGTTATTTTCTCTGATGCTAAAAAGTTCCATTTTCTATGTTTACAAAGAAATGCCTCTCGCACCCGCTACTGTGTGCGAAACACTAGGGTTGAGAGTCTGAGTAGTTGTGGAAATGATGAATTAGGTTTCGGTTTTTGATAAGTGCAAAATAAAATGTGATGGGCAAAGCCCACTGTAGAATTTCATTTTGAAACTTTCGAACACTTAAAAGTGATTTGGTTTTGTCGATTTGTTTGAATTAATGTAACAGTTCTAGGAAATAAAACCTAGGGTTTTCAGAATGATATAAATCTATAATTGGAATTCTATGTACAGTTTGTGAATTAAAGAAATGAAGAATGATACAGTAAATTGAAAACAGAAATAGAGATTGTATTACTTTTGTCAATAGTTTCTGGAAATTACTGAAACGACTTTAAACATAAAAATTCTAACATTGAAAGATGTGAAAACAGAATATTGTATTCTAAGTTACTAATGCAATGATAAAAGAAAACTGGAAAAAGATCTAGGGTTTGAAAAGCTTCTGTTTACTATTTTTATGATGATGCTGAGATGATTATGAATGAAGCATTCTATAGTGAATCTATAGAGGAAAAATACAGTGTAAATGAACAGAAATGACTGTGTGAATTATTTGCATTTACAGTATATGAATGATGATAATACTACTGTTTATTTTGATACTATGATATAAATACCATTTTCGATTTACATTTGATTACTACAAAATTTACTAGAATAAACAAACTATAATAAATATATACAGAGAAGAGAACAATACTTATATTTTATGAAACAATACAGTAATTCATGACATTCTAGATTTTAATCAGTCATTTCTACTACTGATAAATATAGGGTAGAATGATGAAAAAAAAGATCAATCTCTGTAGTTATTTTTTGAATCAATGGCACTGTGCCTATCTTCTCATCTATTCTTAATTTGCTTATCTATACTAGAGTACGATGCTTAAAAACAACATGTGGAAAATGTAGATGATGGTTTATCAATTCAAATCATCATTGAAACTTTAACATGCAAACTTTTAAACAAATCAGAGCACAATTCTTCTTTAAACAGAGATTAACAATTTTTACTAAACAGAATTAAGAAATGAAATACAATAGAAAACAATGGAACCTGGAATAATTCTGTAGGGAGACAAATAGCCCAAGAAGACTGTTCCACCCAACCAAATTCCTATAAATAGTCAAGTACCTGCCTTAGGACCCCCGAGCCTATTCACTGAACCACCAGGATGAAGAGGCTTAGGAATCTGGGATCTCCACTTGCAGTAGCACTTAAGTTGTAGAAACTTCAAGAGTTAGCAGTCTAATGACCTACAACAATATCTCTGGATCTTCGTAGGAAAAATAGTATGCAGACTTATGATTGCACCCACAGCTAGCCTCCCTATTCGAATCTCTCGGTGATCACCTGAAACACCTGAGGAATATTTCTACAGAAGTATCAAGGAAGGAGCTGCCTGCTCAATTCCAATTTTCCTTATGTAGGCTGCCTAGGCCTTTTCAGTTGTTACTTGGTCATTAAATGCGATTCCTGCCCACTCACACCACCTGGGGGATAATGCCACTTTATTAGGGGTAGTTGTCCCATAACCAACAACTAGTGGTGTAATGCAATTGTTGCCATCTGTCCCATACCTTCCAACAGCCTCCATTCCTCTCTAATGGGTCAGTGAACACTCACTTAACAGTCCCCTTGGGTGTTTGTCTCCTACTTAATTTATTTAATTAATAATAATCAGTAATTACATTCATCCTTGACCAACTTGGTCATAATTTCAAAACTTTGAAATTAAAATTTAGCATAAAGTATTTTGCAGAGTAAAATATTATTTTTAAGAAATTGGGTAGGTTACATACACCCCCCCTTAAGTCTCAACATCGTCCTCAATGTTGGTTAATCACTCCTTGAGTGTTCCTGAAACATAGTTGGGTATGTTGCCTGCATACTACTCTCCAACTCCCAGGTTGCCTCTTTTGGGCTAAGGTGCTTCCATTGTACCTTCACTTGACCAATGGTGCAATTCCAGAACATAGTTTCCCTCCTTCTGAGGATACAGTCCGGTTCCACCTGAAAATTGTTGTCTTGTCCCACCAGTACATCATTCCAGTTTACAACATGAGTAGCATCATGTACATATTTCTTTAAAAATGATATATGAAAAACATTATGAATTTTTAAGTTTGGTGGCAAAGCTAGTTGGTATGCCACTGGTCCAACCCTAGACAATATTTCAAAAGGACCACAATACCTGGGTGCCAACTTTGCATAGTTCCCCAATTTTAGTGAACTATTTTTTGGTCTTACGTTGAGGAGCACATGCTCACCAACCTAGAACTCTTTATGAGTCCTTTTTAGATCATCTTGACTCTTTTTCCTATCTTGGGCAGCTTTTAAATGTCCTTGTACCTGTTTCACAATTAGTTCTAACTCCTGCAACAATTCAGGTCCTAAAACAACTCTATTTACTAGATCATTCCACAAAACAGGTGTATCACATTTCCTACCATAAAGAATTTCAAAAGCACTAAGTCTGGTTGAAGCATTATAATGACTATTATAAGCAAACTCTGCTAAGTGCAAGTAGTCTTGCCACTTACCAGGATGGTCTTTAACATACATTCTTAGTAAATCTTCTAAAACTTGATTCACCCTTTCTGTCTGTCCATTCATTTGTGGATGAAATGCTGTGCTGAAATTTAAGGTTGTATTCAACCCCTTAAACAGTGACCTCCAAAAGTTTATGGTAAACTTAGAGTCACGATTTGATGTTATCACCTTTGGTATCCCATGTAATCGAAAAACCTGTTTCATAAAGATTTCTGTAATGTCTAGAGCTTTATCAGTTGTCTTTACAGGTATAAAATGTGTTTCCTTGCTGAGTTTGTCTACCACTACCATGATAGAGTCATTCTGTTTCTAGTTCTTAGGCAATCCAGTAATAAAGTCTATGCTTATCACTTCCCATTTCCAACTTGGTATAGGTAACGATTGCAACAATCCAGCATGATGTTGGTGCTCAACCTTCACTTTTTGACAATCCAAACATTTAGTTATTTACTCTGCTACTTCATCCTTCATTCTGGGCCAATAATATTCTTTCCTTAACATAGTAATGGTTTTTTGATACCCTGGATGACCAGAATAATGACTTTTATGCATCTCATTTAAGATCAGAATTTTTATTTCTGGTATGTCTGGTACATACAATCTGTTTTTATACAACAATAATCCATTTTCTTTCATACTGAAATCTGCCATAAAATTTTCAGAATTATTGTTTGCTGTCCTTTCTTTTATTTTTCTGTATTCTTCATCTTATTTGCTGTTTTCAACAATCTGATTTTCCAAATCTATTGAGTAAGTACTGATGGCTGAAATAAAATTTAGTTTTTCCTTATGACTCAAAGCATCTGCAACTTTGTTCTCTTTCCCTTTTATATGCTGAATTTTGAAATCATACTCACTTAGAAAGGTCATCCATCTAGCTTGTCTAGAGTTCATATTTGTTTGATCTAATAAATATTTCAGACCCATATTATCTATCAACAATGTAAATTTTCTACCAATAAGGTGACGACGCCACATTTTTAAGGCATGAATTACTTCCAATAATTCTAAATCATAAGTAGAATAGTTCTTCTCATGTATTTGCAGCTTTCTAGATTCATACGCCACCGCATGCCATTCCTGTGTTAGGACTCCACCGAGTCCATCATTGCATGTGTTTGTACAAACTATAAAATCTTTGTTAGGATCTACTATTCTTAAGACTGGTGTTGTTGTTAATAATTCTTTCAGTTTGTTAAAACTACCAAAACATTTCTGATCCCACACAAATTTCTTCCCTTTCTTCTGCAAGGAGGTTACAGGGTTTGTGATTTTTGAAAAACCTTCTATAAATTTCCTGTAATATCCAGTAATACCCATAAATGACCTTACATCCGACACATCCTTGGGAACCGGCCAATCATTAATGGCTTTGATTTTGTTAGGGTCAACTGAAATTCCCTCTTCAGAAATTATGTGTCCTAAATACTAAATTCTGTCTTTGTAGAAATCACACTTACTAAATTTAGCATAGAGTTGATGATCCCTTAAAACTTGTAAGATAATCCGCAGATGTTCGTCATGCTCTTCTTTGCTCTTAGAATACACTAAAATGTCATCTATGAATACCACCGCAAATTTATCTAAGTATTTATGCAGAATATTGTTCATCAAACACATAAATACAGCTGGTGCATTAGTCAAGCTGAATGGCATGACTACAAACTCATAATGTCCATATCTAGTTTTGAAAGCTGTCTTAAAAATGTCTTCATCTTTGACTCGTACTTGATGATATCCTGACCTTAGATCAATCTTAGAAAATATCGTAGCTCCACACAGCTAATCAAATAGATCATCTATGTGAGGCAACGAATACCGATTCTTAATCGTCATCTTATTAAGCTTGCGATAATCTATACACAGTCTTAGGGTTCCATCTTTCTTCTTAACGAATATGATAGGTGCTCCCCAGAGAGGCACACTGGGTCTTATATAATTTCTGTCAATCAGTTCCTTCAATTGTGATTTCAATTCGTTTAATTCCAAGATATTCATTCTATAAGGTGCTTTAGAATTGGGTACAGCTCCTGGTATCAACTCGATGGTAAAATCTAAATCTATTTTAGGAGGTAATCTTGGAATCTCTTCAGGAAAAACATTCTTAAAATCCTTTAAGATAGGTATGCCTTCTAGTTTCAATTTGTCTTTTTTGTCAATAAACTCATCATTCACTACGTTGACTGCAAACAAATGATATCCTTTCCTAACTGCCTTTTTGACTTGTAATGCTGAAATCTGCCTAAGGGTTACTTTTCTTGGAATGCGTTTGATTTGTACAGTTTTTCCTTCGTCATTTAAATAGGTAAAACTCTTTTCATAACAGTTCAAAATGACATGATAGGCTTCTAGCCAGTCCATTCCAATTATAGCATCATATGACCCTAAGGGTAAAATATTTAACTTGACTTGCATTTTAAACTATTTGAAAAATAAGGTACAATTCTCAATGAAATCTGAAACTTTCCTTTTTGATCCTGTTGCTAGTCTAACCAACCAAGATTTACTGAATTTTTCTATTTTGAAATTAAGATTTTCCACAATTGTTGGAGATATATAACTTAAACTAGCACCTGAGTCAATTAAAACAGTAACATGATGATTTTGTATCATACCTTCAATTTCTACCATGGAGATCTGATGATCTGCTTGCCTGTTGTCAATTGCTACATTAATTTTGGGTAGCTCTCTTGCCAAGTCCCCAACAGTTGGTTATGTCTGAATAGAATGAATATTATTGGCTGTCTGCTTTCTCTTGGGACACTCTGATGCATAGTGAGGACCTTGACATTCAAAACACTTAACAAGTGCCTTTGGTTCACTGGGTCTATTGTTATTAGGAACGTTTCTAGATGCTGAAAAATTCTGCTGCTGACTGTTTCTGAAGTTATTCCCTTGAAAATTTTGATTCTGGAAATTTTTCTTTTGGAAACTTGAGTTTCCACTAAATCTGAAATTCTTCTTTTTCTACTCAAAATTATTGGGCCTATGACTTTTCCAGCTTGTCATTCCTTCTATTTTCCGATTGGTGTCGTAACAGAAAACTGCTTTTCACATAGCCTCTTCCAGGGTCTTTGGACTATCGTACTCGATCTTATCTTTAATGTTAAAAGGTAGACAACTTAAATATCTCTGAATCTTTGGTTTTTCTTCGATGAGATATGGCACATATCTCAGTAAGTTCAGAAACTTACTGTTCATTTCTTTCATGTTCATGCCTCCCAACTTCAAGTCATAAAACTCATATTTTTCTTCATAGTATTGCTCAGATATAAATTTCTTCTTGAAGTAACGTTTAAAAGTACTCCAATTTACCTCTTTATATTTAATGCCTTTTACTCTTTTGATGTCTTGCCACCAAATATCTGCTTTTCCAGTCAAGTTGTAGATAGCCATTTTTTCCTTCAAAGATTCTGAATAATTAAAAATCTAAAAGTATTTCTTCATGCCGGATAGCCATGCTTCAGTTGTCTTGCACTTCTCAATTTCTCCATTGAATGTTGGAGGTTTTATCTTTTTGAACTCTCCAGAAATCTGTTCATATTCCTTGTGATTTTTCCTTCTAGGTTTGAAATCTCCCTCGTTGATGTCACTGGAGTAGTTACGTTTCTTTTGATGTCTTTCCTGGACAGTTTCTGAGGATGTAGAAATGTTGCTCTTATTGTCAATTTTCATTTTTTTACTCTGGTCTTGCAGAGACAAATCCTCAACCTTCGAGGTATTTTCATTTTCTCTATTATGTTCGTCAGTTGGACTTTGTTTGAACAGTACTTGATTTAACTCTTCTTGTGCTTTCAATATTTTCTCATTATCTTGTTTTACAGATCTGATTTCTTCCTTTAATTCTTGAAATGCTCTTAACAATTCTGATGAACTGTCATTTACTCCATCGTGGCCTTCTTCTGCATAATGTTGTCCCGTACTATTACTATTTGGTCGAAATCGATCCTCTGAATGTTCAGCTGAGTTTTCCATACCTGTAGCTTAAATAAATTTTCTATATACATCATAATTAAAATTTCAAATTATTAAGAATTTTCTGCCGAAATCAAATTTTCTGTTTGTATAAAATTTCTGCTGCATGTTCTTGGACCTTTTTCAGCCCTAGAGTTCGAACATGAGCTCTGATACCACATGTAACATCCCGATTTTCATGAAAATTTAAAATTTTTGAAAAAGATAATTAAAGTACAAAAATATAATTGCAGAAATAATAATAATTTTTAAGTACAACAGAAATGATAAAAAGGTTGTTAAGTCTTAAACATAAATTAATTTATGCATTAACAGCATTGTAACACTGACAACTTTAACATACAATGATAAACGTGATTAATGTAATAAATATAATGACAGGTCAGAAATATGATATGATACTTTTTCTTTTGAGATGATACTGATAGTTTTCTTTTTGATGACCAAGGGTGTCCTATGAGGGACCCCAGAGCTTACTTAGCTCCAACGCTAAAGCATTGAACCTGTTACTATGTGTAGATGACAGGTAAGAAGTTTCATGAATGCGTAAAATTCAAGTACATGTAAAGTTAAAATCATCATCGTAAATAAAATAGAATGTTTAGAGACTGTTGCGACTACACAAGCATATAGGTATTATTTGCATGCTTACAAATCTACTTTCCAAGGTTCATCTTGCAGCTGAGTAATAATCAAACAAAGCTAAATGTTAAGAAATTTCAAGTTGGTAGCATCGTCACTGCAATCGTCGTTGTAATAGTTGGTTTTGTTGTCGTCATTGTTGTGGTAATAGTTGTCTTGTTGTCGTCATTATCATGGTAGTACCAATGTGGTACAACTCCACCGTATCACATGAATAGATGCAAAGGTACATAGCATTGAATAGTTTTGATGCTGACTTTTATCATTGGATGTGATGAACCTACAATAATTAATTTAATGAAAACACAAGATAGCAAAAATGACAGAACTCAAAATCAATTTTATATTGATCATAGGCCACTTCGAGGGGGAAACCTCCTTTGAGCAAGTTCAATACAAATAAATTCATGGTGCTTTCGTAGGCCTCCACACACACTTATATACTAAGTCTACGCACCAATACTATGGGTCAAAACCATGGGCCATTACAAACTATGGATCAACAAAACTACGGGCGACTTACAAAGCATATGCGCCAACAACAATAACACAAACTATGGATCAACAAATACTACGGGACGAATTACAAAGCGTATGCATCCAACAAAAATATACTAACAAAGTAAAGACATGGGTTCCTAACATCCCCTCCCCCTTAGAAAAAGCTTTGTCCTCAAAGCTTTAGATTTGGAAATTGCTGTTGAATCTGAAGGAGTGGTTCCCATGTAGCATCCTCTAGTTGCATGTCATGCCACTGAATTAAGACCTTTGTGATAGAGTGAGAACGAAGCTGATGAGTGCGCCTATTGAGGATATCCTCCAGCTCCAAAAGGATGGATCCTTCATTATCCAGTTCGGGTAAAATAGTTTGTCTTCTGATGTTGGTGCCAAGAACTTTCTTTCGACAAGAGACACGAAATACTGGATGAATGCGGGAAGAAGGAGGAAGTTTCAATTTATAAGCAATGGAACCAATCTTCTGAAGAATCCGATATGGCCCATAGAACTTTGGAGCAAGCTTATGATGCCCTTTGAGTTTCAGGGAGGATTGCTTGTCCGGATGGAGACGAAGAAAAACCATATCACCTGGAAGAAAAGTGTGCTCAGAATGGTGCTGATCAGCTTGTTGCTTCATGTGATTTCTTGCCAAGTGAAGATTGTCCCACAAAATGTGAAGAATCTAATCGCGGTTGCGAAGGACCGTGTCAACTGCCTAAACTAGTGAACTGATGGGGGTGTATGGAAGAAGAACCTGAGGTGCCTGACCATAGATTGCTTCATATGGGGTCATTTTAGAGGCAGTGTGGTAAGAGGTATTGTACCACCATTCGGCAAGAGGGAGCCACTTTTCCCATTGATGTTGTTGTTTAGAGGTGAAGCAATGAAGATAAGTTTCCAAGCATTTATTGATAATTTCAGTCTAACCATCTGTTTGTTGGTGATACCCTGAACTCATCTTTAGTTTGGTGCCAGTGTGGCGAAATAGTTCTGTCCAAAAATGACTGGTGAAAGTCACATCACGATCTGAGACAATGGAAGAAGGGATGCCATGAAGACAAAAGATCTGGTTCAGGAAAAATTGAGCGACTGAGGAGGCTATATAGGGATGGCTGAGAGCACAAAAATGACTATATTTTGATAGGTGATCAACCACAACTAGAATCGCGTTCTTCCCTCCATATTTAGGGATCCCTTCAATGAAATCCATAGAAATATCTGTCCAAATCCGTGTAGGTATGGGAAAGGGTTCGAGCAATCCCGGAGGGAGTGTCGTTTCACCCATATTGCACTAACAGGTATCACATTCTGCCACCATCTGTTGAATTTTCCTTTTCATGCCTTGCCAAAAGAAGTTACGACGTGCCCGTTCATATGTTTTGAGGAACCCAGAGTGCCCTGTCGATGGAGAAGCATGGAGTTCATAGAAGACAGCCTGTCGAATATCTGTACTCTGGGGAAGCACTAGACAACCCTTGTATCTCAGGGAAGCACCATCTCAAGAGTAATGTGGTATAGCAGAAGGGTTGTTGGTCAAGCATTGGATGATTTGAGATAAGGAAGATTCATCGACATAGCCCTGTTGAATAGATTGCAACCAATTTGGAACAAGCATACAAATAGCTGAAAGAGAACCTTAGGCCTCAAATGTGCGAGAAAGAGCATTTGCCACAATATTGTCCTTACCCTTCTTGTAAGTGATCTCATAGTCATAACCCATGAGTTTTCTAACCCATTTCTATTGTGCTGGGGAGGAGACACGCTATTCCAAGAAATATTTCAGACTCTGGTGATTAGTCTTGATGCAGAAATGATTCCCTAATAGGTATGGTTGCCACTTCTGGACTGCATGCAAAATAACCATCATTTCCTTCTCATATGTAGAGGCAGATAAATTCTTACCAGAGAGGGCTTTGCTGGTGAATGCAATGGGGTGGTCATCTTGAAGGAGAATAACACCAAGTCCATCACTCTCAATAGTGAAGGGTTTGGAAAAATCAGGCATAGCTAGGACAGGTGTAGTACACATAACTTGTTTCAGTTTGTCAAATGCACACTGAGTAGAATTTGTCAATGTAAAAGCATCCTTTTTCAATAGAGCAATTAATGGAGCTGCAATCTTCCCATAATCCTTGAAAAACTTGCGGTAGTAGCTAGTCAACCCCAAAAAACCATGAAGGCTCTTGAGTTTCTGAGGATGCAGCCAATTGTGCATGGTAGTGATTTTGATAGGATCCACGCGAACCCCTTGGGGTGAGATAATGTGCCTGAGATACTCAACTTCGTTCTATCCAAAAACACATTTAGACTATTTGGAGTGGAGATGATGGTCAGAGAAAAGTTGCATGACAAGATCCAGATGCTGGAGATGTTCAGCCCATGTTTTACTGTAGATGAGGATATCATCAAAGAATACCAAAATGAATTTCCGCAAGTAGGGCCGGAATATTTTATTCATTAAGGCCTGGAATGTGGAATGAGCATTAGTGAGGCCAAAGGGCATGACCAAAAACTCATAGTGGCCATCATGTGTGCGGAAAGCTATTTTAGGGATATCATCCTCATGAACCCGAATTTGATGATACCCAGAACGAAGATCCAACTTGGAGAAAAATTGAGCCCCATGAAGCTCATCAAGAAGCTCATCAAAAATAGGAATTGGAAACTTATCCTTGATGGTGAGGTGATTAAGTGCTCGGAAGTCAATGCAAAGGCCCCATGATCCATCTTTTTTGTGGACAAGAAGAACTGGAGAAGAAAAGGAACTAGTGCTTGGGCAAATAATACCTTGCTTCAATAAGTCCCAAACGAGCTTTTCAATCTCTATTTTTTGGTGAAATGGGTAGCGATAAGGCCTGATGTTTGGAGGAATGCTGCCAGGAAGAAGCTGAATATGATGGTCCTCTGGTCTAGAAGGTGGAAATCTCACTGGTTCAGCAAATACACCTGTATAGTGATCCAGAAATTGTTGTAGATCCAAAGGAGTAGTGGAGACCGCTGATGGTTGCATCTAAATGGAATGGATCTGAGCGATGACACCATGTGATTTCTTCTTAAGGAGTTTTTCCATGCGATGTGAACTGATGATGCTGAGAGACCCTGGTTGTAAGCCTGTCAATGTGCGTTTTTGTCCATTGGGGGAAAACTGCATCAAAAGTTCATCAAAATCCCATAAGATGGGGCCAAGTGTGCGTAGCCATTGAGCGCCCAAAACCACATCACAACTGCCTAAGGTCAAGGAAAACATGTCAGAGCGCAGGGTATAATCTCCCATAGAGATACACACATTATGACACTTCCCTTTGCAAGGTAAGGTTCCCCCATTGGCAACCATGACTTCAAAGTTGGAGCAAGGATGGATAAAACAATCATCTTGTTTGGAGATCCGAGGGTCAATGAAATTATGAGTGCTACTAGAATCAATGAGGATTGTAAGAGGAAGCTTCTTGAAGTAACCCCTGACCTGCATTGTTTAGGGGGTGGTGATTCCAGCTAAAGCATGTAAAGATATCTCTGGTTGGTCGTCCTGAGACGGAGGGTCAATAGGAAATTCCTGAATGTCGACCTGAGCATCCATTGTATCTAGATCTTCATCGCCAATTTTAGAGGCAGGTGGAGAATCCACATCCAGATAGAGCTTTTGTTGAACACATCGATGTCCCCAAGTGAATTTCTCATCACAATTATAACAAAGCCCGTTTTCTCTGCATGCCTGCATCTCTGTTTTAGACAAACGCTTGATAGGAGTTGGTTGAGGAGCTGGCAGTAGGGGTGGTCGTTGAGAACCCATATTGTGGAAGGGAACAAAAGTGGGTTTGGAGCATTGGTGGGCTACAATCTTGTCTTCTTCCAACTTAGCCAAGCCCAGGGCTTCCATCATTGTGTGGGGACAGAACATTTTAACCTCAGAGCGGATGGCATCCTTTAAACCACTGATAAAACAAGTCCGGTAGAAGTCATTAGACAACCCTTCAGTGTGGTTGGAGAGTTTCTCAAATTCGGTTTGATACTCTCTCACAGTGCCAATTTGGAAAAGTTTAGTGAGAGCTCCTGTGAAGTCATCAAAAGCACTAGGACCAAATCATTGCAAAAGGAGCTGGAAAAAGTTTGGCCATCATGGCTCTTCATGAGCCTTAATGTACCAATGGTACCATTGAAGAGCTTCCTGTTCCAAATGAGAGGATGCAAGTGGAACTTTGTTGACATCAAAAGTATTATGCAAACTGAAATACTGTTCTGCAACATAGATCCATCCAGTAGGATCAGTACCATTGAAGCGAGGAAAATCAAGCTTTGGACCATGTAAATTGTTGGAAGAAGAGAACTCATTGTCGGATGAAGACTCGGATTGTCATTTGTTGTTCATGGCTGAATGCTCAAGATGGAGGCCGAGAAATTTTTCATCCAGATCCTAGTGTTTGGCTTGGATGGCAGCAAGTGCTTCCTCCCTAGCTTTTGCTCCGACGCGGGTGACAACCTTAACCAGGAGTTTTTCTTTTTCTTAGGAGTGGGTAGGAAAACAAAAGCAGAGACTGTTTCAGTAAAGGAAAATATGGATTTGGGAAAAAATCGGAAGGGTAATTTAGGTTTGACTAGGTTTTGGACACTGTCGAAAGGAAAAGGAAGCAGAAAAGGAGGATTTCAAAACCGGGGTGAAAGAATGAGAAAATTTGGCAAAGAAGTACAAAGAAGCAGAATTAGGAAGGGAACTCTATGTTAAAATTTGAAGGCAATCGGGTGAAAATTGAAGAAGTTATGGAAAACCCTAAAAATAGACAAATGTGGGATTTTGGGTGTTGGGAAGTGGAATTTGAGATATAGTCCTCAGGAAGGAAAGATGCAGAATGGTATGATAGGGGTGTCAGATAATTTTCAAGGGAAACAGAGTTAAAATAAGGGAGATATGGCAGAAAAACTTTCCTTTTTTTTTTTTGCCCATAAATGGATCGGCAACGGTGCGGAAGGGATCGACAACAGTTCTGGGTAGAGGAAATCTGCGATGTATCAGCTAAAAATAGATATGGACCCCAGTATGCTCGACTTCCTAATGGTTTAGGGGATTCACTCGACCACCAATGCTGTTTGACAGCTTGCGTATTGGGGCAGTACCCCTTACTCCACGGCTCAGGTAAAACTAATAACTGCTTTGCCACGAACGACAGCTCTGGGTTTACCTCACGGGTGGGAACTAGTAATTCAGGTAGGGGTCATTGCCCTTTTCGCTGGCAGGTCCCCTTTATGGGCCAGCTACTTTAGGGTTCCTGTGGTACTCCTCACAATGCGTTTTAGGGCTTATGCCCAAGTACTTCCCACAGTTAAGCGGATAGGGATTATTCCCAGATCCAAACCTGCAACAAATGCGAAAAAAAATTTTGGCCGAAATTTCACCCAGCGAGCCCAAGAAAGTGCTTTGATACCAGATGTGATGAACTTGCGATAATTAATTTAATGAAAACACAAGATCGCAGAAATGACAGAACTCAAAATCACTTTTATATTGATTGCAGGACACTTCAAGGGGGCAAGCTCCTTTGAGCAAGCTTAAGACAAATAACTTCACGGTGCCTTCATAGGCCTCCACACATACTTATATACTAAGTCTAGGCACCAATACTATGGGTCAAAACCATGGGCCATTACAAACTATGGATCAACAAAACTACGGGCGACTTACAAAGCATATGCGCCAACAACAATATACTAACAAAGTAAAGACATGGGTTCCTAACATTGGAATCATTATAAAGAGGTCTACAATACAACTATTACTTCAATAAATGTAGATAGAAAATCGAATGCAAAGTTTGATATTTGATTTTCTAGGCTAAACTATTGTTTCACATTATTAAACTAGGTGTGATAGTTATAAGCTTTGAGAGCTTATGTATATAGTATTATTCAATATATATTTTTCTTGCATATAAATGAAAAACTATATTAATCCTTGTGATTAATATCTCCTATCTACCACTATACTATGAAATCTTATGAGACAACATAATTCTATCCTAGGACTACACAAATGTAACAAAATATTTGAATAAACATAACGTAATATTAAAAATAAACAAAACATAGTGTTAATATGATGTGACTAAAGATTGAACTATATAAATATTGGCCTATTTATAAAACATGACATAACCCACTGTATCATGGATATAATGGTGAGACCATACAGATTTTTGGTTTAAAGTCAACAAATAAAATATTGAAACTTGTACTATAATGAAACGATTGCAAAACATTGCTAACATTAGAATTTACGTTTTTAATAATGTAATTCATATATTTGAAATCACGTCGATGCAATGAGTTAAACTGACATGCAATAAATTTGATGGTGGGCAGGTTGATTGCTGGCATGTGTTACGAGCTGGCATTGTTTAAATGCATTGCAGGCCCGTATTAATTGCCAACTACATGAGCTGTGTGACGGGGCTTAACATCCTTCCACGTAACATAAACTCGGTCCAAAAGATGACTGTACAGGATGTTATGAATTCTTCTCCATTGATGGATCCTCTGAGCTGGCCATCTACTGTCCATCATGTACAAGAGTTGGCACTGTCGAGCTATGGTAATGAATGAGTAATTAATGCATAGTTGTAATACCCCAAAGCACAATCACTGGCACACTTATAGTCGTTGATCATCAACGATCCCGATCGTTGGATCTAACCCTACGCTGCATTATGTAAAGAGTTGATTGTGATTATTGTTTTGCTATTGTTTCGGTCGTGAGGGCCGACAGGCTGCCGAATTCTAGGGTTAGAGGTGATGGTGAGAGGGTTCAACCTCGCAACCTGTAGATTTAGAGGGTGGTTGCAGGTTTGCTGCTCTACCAAGGTGGGTGATAGGTTAAAGGGTTTGGTTTCGCATCATTGTTGAGTTCTTAAGTTTGTAGGATTGGTAACATTGTACACTACGCTAGTTTTTGTTTGTGGAGAGAACACTTCTCTTTAAGAAGTTTCTCGGCTCTTAATCACTATGGAGTTCGTCAAAGAAGAAAGGAGCATGAGCTCGGCCCCTGCTATAGGTAAGCTTCTGTTGATAACTTTCAAATTTGTAACACATCTGAGAAAGAATTTAAATGTTGTTTCTTGTTTTAACTCTTGGAATGCAAAATGTATTATAGGTGTTGGTTTTGAAGCCGACTAGGTGCACGGTTTTGGATAGGGTCACCAGCCTCCAATGCCGGTAAGCTTCGGGTCTAAAAACCTATAGGTGCCTATCGCTTGGTTGTGTTTTTCCAAAGCTATGAGGAACGGGGTTCCATCATTGTTTGGCATTTGTCGATGATCTTTCTGTGTTAGATTGAAAGGGTGAAACCCTCGTCTGATGAATAGCTTTCATGGCTACTGGTTTCGTTGACCCTTAGGGTTTTTCGAACTTGTTTTTAACTGTGACGCAAGGGTATTAACCCTGTGCACTTGGTTTTGAAAATCGTAATGTAATCTTGTTTCCAAAGAAATGTTGGTATTTTCCTTTGAAATAGAAAGAGTAATGTTTTGAAAACAACTTGTTCGAAAACCTGTTGGGTTATGTTTTAAGTGGACTGTAGTGAGCCTATGCTCCTCCAGCTTGTTGATGTATTTCAGTTTCCTTGGCAGTAATAAATGTTATTTTCTCTGATGCTAAAATGCTTCGTTTTCTATGTTTACAAAGAAATGCCTGTCGCACCTGCTACTGTGTGAGAAACACTAGGGTTGACAGTCTAAGTAATTGTGGAAATGATGAAGTAGGTTTTGGTTTTTGATAAGTGCAAAATAAAATGTGATGGGCAAAGCCCATTGTGGAATTTCGTTTTGAAACATTCGAACACTTAAAAGTGATTCATTTTTGTCGATTTGTTTGAATGAATGTAACAGTTCTAGGAAATAAAACCTAGGGTTTTGGTAATGATACAAATCTATATTTGGAATTCTATGTATAGTTTGTGAATTAAAGAAATGAAAAATGATACAGTAAATTGAAAATAGAAATAGAGATTATGTTACTTTTGTCAATAGTTTCTGGAAATTACTGAAACGATTTTAAATATAAAAATTCTAACAGTGAAATATGTGAAAACAGAATATCGTATTCTAATTTACTAATCCAATGATAAAAGAAAACTGGAAAAAGATCTAGGGAAAAGCTTATGTTTATTGTTTTTATGATGATGCTGAGATGATTATGAATGAAGCACTCTACAGTGCATCTATAGAGGAAAAATACAGTGTAAATGAAAAGAAATGACTGTGTGAATTATTTGCATTTACAATATATGAATGATGATAATACTACTGTTTATTTTGATACTATGATATAAATACCATTTTCGATTTACATTTGATTACTACAAAATTTACTAGAATAAACAAACTATAATAAATATATACAGAGAAGAGAACAATACTTATATTTTATGACACAATACAGTAATTCATGACATTCTAGATTTTAATTAGTCATTTCTACTATTGATAAATATAGGGCAGGATGATGAAAGCAAAGATCAATCTCTGTACTTATTTTTCGAATCAATGGCACTGTGCCTATCTTCTCATCTATTCTTAATTTGCTTATCTATACTAGATCACGATGCTTAAAAACAACATGTGGAAAAATGTAGATAATAGTTTATCAATTCAAATCATCATTGAAACTTTAACATGCAAACTTTTAAACAAATCATAGCACAATTATTCTTTAAACAGAGATTAACAATTTTTACTAAACAGAGTTAAGAAATGAAATAAAATAGAAAACAATGGAACCTGGAATAATTCTGTAGGGAAACAAACAGCCCAAGAAGACTGTTCCACCCAACCAAATTCCTGTAGACATTCAAGTACCTACCTTAGGACCCTTGAGCCTATTCACTGAACCACCAGGAGGAAGAGGCTTAGGAATCTGGGATCTCTACTTGCAGTAGCACTTAACTTGTAGAACCTTCAAGAGTTAGCAGTCCAATGACCTGCACCAGTATCTCTGGAGCTTCTCAGCAAAAATAGTATGTAGAATTATGATTGCACCCACAACTAGCCTCCCTATTCGAATCTCTCAGTGATCACCTGAAACACCTGAGGAATATTTTTGCAGAAATATCAAGTAAGGAGCTTCCTGCTCAATTCGAATTTGCCTTATGTAGGCTGCCTAGGCATTTTCAGTTGTTACTTGGTCATTCAATGAGCTACCTGCCCACTCCCACCACCTGGGGGATAATGCCACTTTATTAGGGGTAGTTGTCTCATAACCAACAGCTAGTGGTGTAATGCAATTGCTGCCATCTGTCCCATACCTTCCAATAGCCTCCATTCCTCTCTAGTGGGTTAGTGAACACTCATTTAACAGTCCCCTTGGGTGTTTGTCTCCTACTTAATTTATTTAATTAATAATAATCAGTAATTACATTCATCCTTGACCAACTTGGTCATAATTTCAAAACTTTGAAATTAAAATTTAGCATAAAGTATTTTGCAGAAGAAAATATTATTTTTTAGAAATTGGGTAGGTGACACGTAGATTTTAGAAATCTAAACAGAGTCTCCTTGAAAGACAATTACCCACTCCTGAAAATGGATCATATTTTGTAGAGATTTGTGGGAGCTGAAATAATTTCCATGTTGGATGGTTTCTCAGGCTACAATCAGATTAAAGTTCATCTAGAAGATCAAGAGAAAACTGCTTTTACTACTCCCTGGGGAACGTTTATGTATGCCAAGATGCCATTTGGGTTGATGAATGCAGGGGCAACTTTTCAGAGGGCCATGGATATTGCATTTGCAAAAGAAAAAGACAAATTTGTAGTAGTATACATGGATGATATCACTGTGTATTCAAAAAATGCTGCTGATCACTGGAAGCATCTGGAAAGAGTTTTTGTAAAATGTAGGAAATTTGGGATCTCTTTAAATCCAAAAAAGTCTCATTTTGGTATGGAGGAAGGAAGATTGTTAGGACATATTATATCAAAGGAAGGCATAAAGATTGATCTGGAGAGAGTATCAGCTATCCAAAAAATTGGGATCCCTAGGAGTAAAAAGCAGATTCAATCCTTTATTGGAATGGTAAATTGGTTAAGAAGATTTATCCCTAGTTTCACTAAAATCCTGAGGAATATTTTTGAAATGTTAAGAAAAAACAAGGAGATTAAATGGACCAACGAAGCAAAACAGTCTTTTAATGATATCAAAAAAGCATTGACCCGAGCACCAATGTTGATTAGTCTAGATTATTAAAGGGATTTCATTATGTTTACTTACGTATCAGAGCACACAGTAGCTGGAGTGTTGTTACAAAAGAACTAAGAAGGTGTAGATTAGCCAATTGCATTTTTTAGTAAAATTTTGAGGGATGCAGAATTAAAATATAATATTATGGAGAAACAAGCTTATGCTTTGGTGAAAGCATTGAAGGATTTCAGAGTATACATATTGCACTCTCATACAATAGCATATGTTCCATCAACAGTAGTAAAGGATATCCTTACCCAACCAGATCCTGAAGGAAAAAGAGCAAAGTGGATAGCAGTATTATTGGAATATGATCTTGACATCAAGCCTACCAAACTGATAAAAGGACAAGGTCTAGCCAAAATGATGACAGAAACAAATTGGGAATCTATAAGTATGAATTTTCTTTCTGAAATCTCAATAGAAGTAATTCCAAACCACCAAGTAGTCGAATATTTCTCCTCATCTCCCTGGTACGCAGATATCGTATACGTTCTCCAAAACTTGCAAGCTCCTGCAGAAATGGAAAAAACAAGAGCAAGGTCAGTAAAATTGAAAGCAGCCAAGTTTTGTATATTAGATGGGTATTTATTTTGGAAATATCCAGGGGGTATTTTGTTGAATTGTCTGTTGGAAAATGAAGCACAACATATTATGGTGGAATTTCATAAAGGGATGTGCGGAGGACATCATTCATGGAAGGCCATAGTGAATAAGATTCTTAGAGCTGGTTTCTATTGGCCTAGCATGTTTTCAAATGTATATAAAAAAGTGTCAAAATGCCATGAATGCTAGATTTTTGATGGAAAAAGAGAGCTGTTACCACTCCCTTTGAAACCCATTTCAGTTGAGGCCCATTTTCAATAGTGGGGATTAGATTTCATTGGTGAAATTAACCCAAATTCCTCGGGGCAACATAAGTGGATTCTGACTGCTACATATTATTTTACAAAATGGATTAAAGCTATTCCAAGAAGAAATGCCACAAAAACAGTAATAATGATTTTTTGGTAAGAAAACATACTATCAATGTTTGGTTGTCCTAAAAGGATAGTGACTTGTAATGCTCCAGCATTTAAATCTAAAAAGATGATAAATTTTTGCCACAAGTATCATATACATTTAAATCATTCCACTACATACTATCCACAAGGAAATGGGTTAGCAAAATCTTCAAATAAAAGTCTGGTGAGGATCATAAAGAAATTATTGAAGGTTAACAAGAGAGATTGGCACACAAAATTGAAATATGCTTTGTAGGAGGACAGAATCAGTACCAAAAGAGCAATTGGTACTTCACCTTTTCGGCTAGTGTATGACACAGAGGTAATTTTTCCTGTTTCCTTGGGTTTACTAGTTATGAAATTGTTGCAAGAAGTTGAAGAGGAACCTAATCATATGTAGAGGAGGATAAATCAGATGATAGAATTGCATGAGGTTAGAGAAAGAGCATACAAAAAAACCCAAGTGCATCAAGAGAAGATGAAGAGAACTTTCGACAGAAAGGTTAAAGAAAGAAATTTCCATATAGATGATTTAGTTTTGAAGTGGGACTCTAGAAGAGAAGATCACCCTGGAAAGTTTGAACATTTGTGGAAAGGATCGTATATTATTGCAAGGTACCAAGGGGAAAATTCATTTACCCTAAAAAATTGCAATGGAGAATTTTTTCCATGGGGACCAGTGAACGAGAGACATCTCAAACATTATCTCTCCTAAAAAGAAGTGAAAAGAAATTTTTTGTATGTTGTATATATTTTTCTTTACAGTGTTCTTGTTAGATGTTTGTACATAAGATTGGAGATACATAAAAAAAAAAAAACACACAAAAATTTTGGAGACAGCCCAACGGATCAGGCACTGGATCTACGATATTCTTTGCTACCTCGCTGGGAGGGTAGCATCCCCAGTTGGAGCCAGTTGTTGGCACTATGTTTCAAAGTTCAAAGAAAGTCTAAAGAATTTGCCAAAAAACCTAAGAGAAAGTAACCTAGAAGGGATTTGCTAAGTAAATGGGGTATAATATAAAAGATCAACGAACAAAACCCAAACGCGCTATAGTTTGGAATAAATTTATGAAGGGTTAACATTCGGAAAGATCCAAGGGCGGAGATGATTGGCAAAGGATCAACGGTTGTTATGGAGCACTGCACTGCCACATAACACGTTTGCAATATATTACGAGTGGTTGTGGACAATATACCACCAAAATACGTGGCGCACTGGTATTGCTCCACATCGACGCAATAGTGGTATCAAAAACCACTAAAGTGCTATGCGGAAACCGCCAAGGTGTAATGTGGGAGATATGTGGGCCATGGCATGTGGTAGACGCGGAGGTATATGGGAAATGCACTCGCTTGTCAGCGGTAATCTGACGGTCGGGATGTGATATGGGAGATCAATGGACAAAATCATCTCCGCATCATGGAAAGTGCGCTTTCAATAAAAAGGAAGGTGGTCGCAGAGGTGAAACCACTTTGACAGGTGTCAATATGTGACTGATCCACATGGACTTGTAATCGGGGAGGAAAACCACTATTTGGGATTGCGGATACTGTCATGGAAAATAAAAGGAAGTTGATCTGACGGCCTAAGTTTCAAACACGTGTGATCAATGGCTAGAAATAGGGTATGTTGGGAAAGCTGTAAGGAAGATAAGGAAAAAGGCCTATATAAAATAAAGAGGGCTTTCAAAAATCGACATACTATCTATGTGTCGTGGTTCTCGGAAGCTTCGAAGATCGGTGCAAATTTCCAGTACCGCCAGAAGGATAAAGGACGTGTCTGCAACAGGTAGGGTCTGGTGACTTGGCTCATATATTTTAAAGAAATTTTTTTTCAAAAGAATCTAAAGGGAAGCTTTGCACGATATAGACATTTTTAAAGCGCAAAAATCCCTAGAAGACAAGGATGGGGACATTTATGATACCCTAATTAGGTTGTCGGTCGCTGAGGTAAAACTTAAATTAACAAAGTTATTAGAAGAGGGTATAAACGTCCACAGAGTCCACCAGTCATCTCTGTTAGCCTTTTTCCCAGACCAAACCCTGTCTTTTCTAGAGTTTGTGTCGTGGTGTCTCGAAAATTATTCCAGAGAGGAGAGAGCTATCTTAAATGGTAAAAAAACCCGAGTCGTCTTCAAAACAGAACCCTCCATTATAATTGAAGCTCTAGAAATCAATTTATCCCAAACCCTCGAGTCTGAAATTTTTTTCGAGACATCTGTTATCGATTCTTATCATCAAACCCTTCCAGAGAGTAGAGAAAATTTTATGTCCACTTGTCTTAAACTAGAAGCAAGCATTTCCGATGTCCCTTACCTTATAGATATTTCCCTATTTGATGAGAATACCCAACTGGTTTTGATATTGTTGGCTTTAGTTCTAGGGTTTTATACAGACATGTATGTAATTGAATTTCAGTTAAGACTTTTATATAGAATGAGTACAGTTCCATCGGGGATTGACGAAAGTCAAATTCCCTGACTTAACTTTGAATAATTCCTGGCAGAAAAAATCCATTGGCAGATGGAAAATTTCCCTGCCCTTAGACATTTCAGGTTGTAGTTGTTTTTGATGAAAATGGTCATGATGGCCAGCCATGAAAATTTAGATTTTCCAGAGATAATCTTTACTAGTCCATTGGAAAATAATATGTTCAATTACATAAATTATATGCTCTCAGAAGTTTACAGGATGATTTCTGGAGAAAAGATGCCTAGAGTGATACTAGAGATGCAGACATTTATGCAATTGAGTACATAACTTGCTGTAGGGGATTGATTCTTGTCAAAGGATAGTACAGTGATTAGGTTGTATGGCTTTAGACATAAACCGTACGTTTTACCAGTGTTTCTTACCTTAAGGGTTTTCGCTTTGGAGTTCCTCAGGCAAAAATTAATTGTGGAGGACAATAATTTTTTATTTTTCAAACAAGCATCAGATATTAAGTATCCATTTACACTTGGCCCATTCATAGTAAAGAACAAAAATGTTGTTGTCTATATAGAAAAATTATTGAAGGATATGGAGTTTGAAACAAATGTAGCTTTTGAGTATGATTTGTTAACTATAACATCAAAACGGAGAACAAGCCATCGTATCAGACCACTGGATCATCAAGTGGTTGATGGAATGTCTGACAAAGTGAACTGGTTAGATTATGAAGAAAATAAAGACATATTCTACATTCCGCAAGGGAAAGAACTGATAATGACAGACATAACTACAGAAACAGGAAGTATGATGGACACTGGAGTGGTTGGGACTAAAAGAACCATCCAGGACATAGTCAACCTTGAGGGAGAAGAAGCAGAAAAAGGGAAAATGTTAAAAATAGACGAGCAACAGGATTTGATGGCATTTTCAGAAGATGAAGGAAAAACTGAAGTCAAAATACTAGAGGTCACAGTAAGTGAATATACTCTTCAAGAAACCCAAGCAGGAAAAGATGTAGATAGACCCTGTAATACAATGGATATTTTCAATGAGCACAGTCAGAATAAGCAAGAGTCATCTCGGCAAACCAGTCAATTATTTCTAAAGGTTAGGAGTATATCTAGTACAAAAGTTAGTTTATTCACCAGCATAAATGTTAAAGAAAATTCTTTAAAATTATCTGTGGTTACCAAAGATAAGATTTCAGAAAAGAAAGTTGATCTATCAAAAATCAATGCTCCAGATATAATTCTGCTACACATACAAATTGGAGAGGTGATATACTCAGATTTCGTGGAAGCAATCTTGAAAGTTGATCAATTGAAAAATGTAGCAGAAAAATTAAATAACCAGTTGAGACAAGAAAGGACATAAAATAAGTCTCGACAGCAGCAGATAAAGAAATTACAATCTGATTTGATAAATAAAGAGGGAGACGCAGCAACAAATTTACTCAAAGAAAAGGACACCACAATTCAAACGTTAAAGAAGAAACTGAAAATTCTAGAAACTCAACTTATCCAAGGAGCCGAACTGACCATACTAGAGAAGGAAAAAGAAGAGCTATCAGATGTAGTGAAAGATGTCACTGCAAAAATGTTGAAACTTGCTGAAGAGAAAGTTCATTGGGAAAAGGAGAAGATTTGTTTAGGATAACAATTGGAAGAGGTAAAGAAAAGGTTATCATATTTGGGCCAGCAACAAGCACATGCCGGTACAGGTGGAGAAGAAAGTGGAGCAGACAGTATCTTACAAGCCATGTCCCAGATAAGTCTGAAGGATGTTGAGATTAAAGAATTGAAAAATGAAACACAGAGGCTGAAAGAAGAGAATGAAACAAAAGATAAGGAAATTAAAACTTTGCAAGCAAAGAACCAAGAATTATTTGATAATAATAAAAGATTGGCAGAACATGTGACAGGACAGGCTGCGATGCAAGGGTGTAAGCATTTGGTATTGGACCAGATTATAAAAGAAGTTGAAAAACAAAGGCCATATTTTGATTATATGAGAGTTAAAGAGAAGGTAGCCAAAGATGCTTTAGAGAGTTGCATGGTGGTAAGAGAAAAATTAAATAGAAAACCAAAGGAAACGGCACAAAATGTAATTACATTCCTATATAGTTTAACCAAAGTAGATTTGATAGCACTGGATATAAAAAACAGAATCTCAGTCATCACATGGGCCATAAGGATCCTTGGAAAATATTCACATGTTGAAAACATCGAGGCCAAAGCTAGGGATATAAGAGAAAAAGTGATAAAGTTTAAAAAGCAATTCAAGAAGTTGATGATCAAAGGATTCCCTACTTTCTGGAATATGAAACATGAATTGATTCCTCCAAATGAATACAAAAGGCTATTGTTTGACATACGAATGAATCACGAAAAGTTTCAACATTTGGATCACTTGCTTATAGGAAAGATTTTAATGGAAAAAATTGCAGAAGACTTTGAAATCCTAAATATATTGGTCACAATCTGTGAAAATCTTCCCTTTGTTTCTTATGCAGATCACATTGAAATGCGAGTCCTAGTGAAGGAAATGACCAGCTACGATCTACCCACTACTGACCAATGGAATTATGTGGACAAATATGGAAGAATGAAATACACTGTTCATTCATGAAAATGCACTTGGAGTTTTTGCCAAGTGGCAAACGATGATATTTTCATTCTTCAAATTTTGCAATATTGTTTAAAGACTTTTTATCTTTATGTCAAGACATTTTCAGTTATTAGTTAAAACAAGCAGTTGAGTCAAGCTTCTTCCAATTTTGTATAAAAGACAATATGCATCATTTTTGAAGGGGTTGGAAACCTCTTGAGAGACAATAAGATTTGAGGTCAAATTTTGATGAAGTGAATAAAGGGCCATACAGTGAAAATACCTATCTTTTGAGACTAGAGATTCATGTGTTGATCATTTTTATAGTCTGTCTTTTCCCTTATCCTTATATGTGCTTGTCTATCTTCTTTGTTATATCTTCCATTATGTTCTTCTTCTATGCTTAAATGAACGTCTGAAATAAATTGGGATTCATACTGGTTATGCCTCAGTTTATCACATCTAAGTATCCATTTATTTCTCTAAAGTTGACAATGGATTCATCCTGGGTAGATGCCTGTTCTTGATGGACTGTCATTATCTCTTTCTATGCCACCTGCAAAATTAAATTGACTATGATATGGTTGCTATCTTGCCTCTGTGGAAATTTATTTGCTATAAATCACCTATTGGTACATTAAATATCTGAAATATTGACTCCATGCCCAATGTTTATTGTTTATTTTTCAACCAAGCAAATCATTTTGAGCAATTGAGTGTGTTTCTATATATTTTTAGCCTTTACATCTATCTTGTGAGAGAGTCCTCTCTGATGGGAAAAATGGCTAATTTTTCTACCTAAAGGTTGGTTTGAAATAGGTTACCTTAGGTGTTATTATTTTTACAACCAAGGATAAAATCTGAGTGCTAACACATGGTATCTAGATCCTACTATGTCATAGATTTTACACACTCAAGGTATCGGCATCGAACAGATTGTCTTCTACATAAAGATGTTCCTGAACACATTATCAACAAATTATGCAAACAATAGAAATTATCAAACAAGGAATTTGCAGACGCTCCATTCATTTCTCAAGATGTAAAAGAAAAGGGGGAAATGGATATTCTGTGGTAGGCCATCCCGCCTGGGAAAGGGAAACGCTTCTAGTGATGCTGGGAAGGTCTAGAATTTTTCTTCTTATAAATCAAAGTCTTTAGATTGTTTCCTATGTTATGAAATTAGAAAATTAAATATTATCTTCAATTTTATATGTTTGCAGTCTTTTCAAGGTGAATGTATGAATATCTTTGTTGTTCAAACAAGGTACATCCTTAAGGACAAGTTAACTCTTGTTTTGACATCAGATCGACTATGGAGCAAATGGATATCTATATTCAAGCTTTACAAAAGTGGTTCCTTTCCATGATCACCCAAGACCATCACTCAAGTTGATTTTGTTCAAAATAAAATAATGAATCATGGATCTAATTTTTTTAGACCATTGTATGATCTTAATGAAGATGAATTGACCTTTGTGCTGGACAATATAATCAATGGATCGGTTTGGTTGAGCACATCAGTCGACAAATTTTTTTGTGCAGAGACTTTATATCAATATTGCAAGCAAATTAAGGATGAGAGGTCAACCAGGAATTCGATCTTTGAATATTTCAAAGTTAATGATGTTCAAACTTTTCCATCATAGATTATCACTAACCATAATGTCATTTAAATATTTTAAATTGCACCAAATCATCTCCAGCAACTGTGTAGTATTTTATGCTCTGGAAAGCAAGCAAAATCTCTAAGTAAAAATGGAAAGAAAGAATCTGAAGAGGATAATGGTACCAAATTACCAAATGATGCTGAGAAAGTATTGAATATATATATCAATAAAGAGGGGATGGGTATGTTCGTTGACGTCGTCAAAGATAGTTCACAGTTTTCTTTTCAATGTTGTTATCTTGTATCTTTGGTCAACACACTAATATCCATTGCATTTTTTGGTGTGGTAATCAGTTGTGAATTTGTTGTTGTCGATGTGTGTAATTGTGATAGTCCCTAGACAGAAGAAGATATGCTTGCATTGTTGTACTACTTAGAATAAAATGAAGTGGCATGTACTTGTATTTGTTTAGCTGATAGGAAAACTGTTGTATGATTTCTAAAGCTTAACACTTTTCAGCAAGAAAGCAAAAAAAAAGGTAATGCAGAATCCTACCATGGGAGTTTATAGAGATTTTTCCAAGGACTTATTTATAGATCTATTATACAGTTTTGGATAATTGGAAGGGATGAGGATAATTTGTCTCCTTTTCAAATGGATATGGATTGGAAGGATGAGGGCCTACCAATGATTGATTTACCTTTTCCCGAGGTTAACAATGATAGTTCGAGAATCCATGTTTTTGCAAAAGAAAGGACACAAGAATTCTGGGATCACATAGTTTCTAGACTGGTCTCTTCTTGAGGTATAGTTCTTTAGTTGTACGAAGGAGGTAGAGTTATTCGTTCGTTGATCAAGTCACCAGATAGAATAGTTATTTCTATTGTTGAGATAGTACAACAAGAGTTGTTTATGAACAGTTTCTATCATGAATTGGGTATAAAGCAAGGTATTTGTATTAACATTTTCAGATGTCTTGTTTCATTGTATTTTACTTTTCTCGATCAGTCATGTTTAATAAATTCTTGAAATTCCTATTCTACTACAACATCAAATAAAGAGCACACTCAGGTATCGTCCAACAAAATTATATTATCCAATGACGAAATTGAATGTGATGGAGAATCCACAAAGAAATACCAAACTGGAGAAAAAGATGGACAAGATGGAAAAGAAGGTAAAAATTTATTTTTCAAAGATCCTGGTTAAATTAACTAAATTATGAATGGAGAAAGCAACCTTCAATACTTGAAAAAAGTTATATAAAATGTATACCTGCAAATTTCTAGGTCAAGAGGATTGGACTGCTAATCAACATGTGGATCATCCACAACCAGAGTTGTCATCGATGATGTCCATGGATACTAGCAAACAAATCACATTGGTTACTAATGAACCAGGTGAGAGCTTGTATAATAATGAACCAGGAAAGGGCTTGGTGTAAAAAATCGACATCTCCAACAATGTTACTCACCACTCAAATGTTGCCTTGGCATTGACAGGTAAAAGACAGATTATTTTCTACTTAAATTGATAAAACAAATTTATTCCAAAATATATAATGACAATCAATATTTATGTGCAACTCCCAATATAAAAATGTTATTGATATTAGAAATGGAATGTTTTCTATTTCGCAAGAAAGTCATAGAAAATGACTCCAAAAGAGAAAAAGGGGAAATCAAAAAAATACTGTTGGAGGGAAAAAAGTAAAAAAGGGGGAAGAAAGTACTATTGGTGAATTTGAATTTAAACACAAAGAAACTTCATATGAGTCACGAACATATGGCATACAATTTTTGGGATTATCTCTTTCCAAATTCAATGTTGGGATTTGGTTATCTAAATGTGGGGTCAATGAGGGGAAGTCACTGTTTACAAAAATTTTGAGGGCAGGTAGTGCAGAAAAACCTTATGGGGAACAAATTTTATTTTTATGGTTTCAAGAGAGATGTACCTATGATAAAGAAGGAAATACACAAAAAATATGGAGCATGTGTGGGAGGAATTCCTGTTATCGGTCATATTAGCACTTATCCGTCTGTGATCACATTGCCTTATCAATCACACAAAAGGACACTATGGATGGAAAAGATTAGTTGACCTTGGATGATTTGGAGCTGAATCCTCACTCCTTCAGCTTAAAAAATTATTTTCCCGACACCTTGTTGTAGGCACACTAGATCTCGATTTTATTGATAAAAATGGGAGCCCCACTACTATTTGCGAAGGTAATTTGGAATTCCTTTACTCATTTGTAGGGTATTTTTCATTGTTGTCTTTGTCTTTTCTTATTCCCATGCTTTGTATTGACTAAAATTTGCCAAAAAAATCTTTCCTTTGTGCATTTTGAAAATTGCGGAAAACTTGTTTTTTCTTGAAAATACGTCATTTCCACAACCTTTGATCCGCAATCCGCAATGCAAATTGTAGAAGCCATAAATTTATGGAAAATAAACTTTTGTTTTCGTAACCCGCAACTCTCATTGCGGATTGCGGAATGCAAAATTCATTTAAATTCAATCAAACGGAAATTTCCTTTCCGCAACCTGCAACCTGCAAATTGCAGATTGCGAAGTGCAGAAAACACTTTGTCATTGTAAATAAACGTTTTCGTTTCCATAACCCACAACCCACATTGCGGATTGCGGGAATCAGAAACTTCAATAAGTGAAAGCGAGAAGTAAATCCACTACCCTCAATCCACTTTTTCATTATGGATTATGGATTGCGGAAATGCAAAAACACTTAAAAATTCAAACTTGCACTTCCACAACCTGCAACCTACATTGCGGATTGCAGATTGTGGAAACAAAGATCAAAATTACAAAAGTTCGTTTCCTCATCTCCTTTTTCTGCTTTTCATCTTTTAATCTTAGCTGTTGATTTTCTTTGAATTCTATGATCTAGATTTATTTCACCATTGGGTAAATATTCTGAATTTTTACTATTTTTTCTACCATTTTTGAATTTGAAAATTCCACATAGACGAATATTTTACTGTGGATTTCTTACCAGTTCTCCCAATTTACATTCGTCTTCAACTCAGGTTGGTTTCCCAATTTTGTTATGGTTTTTTTGATAATTTAAGGTTTAAATCGTTCATATTAATCGTTTTTGCTTATTTATCAGATTTCTTCAAACTTTTCTAAAACATAACGAGAATTACCCATTCGAAAACTGCCTTAAGGGAGCTAAAAAACAAAGACCCAAATAGTGGCATTATTTCTGATATGAGTGGGAGAGTGTTTGAACCTCTTCACCTGGATTGGTCCTGTATATATTCCATCTTCGACAATGATGACCTTTCGGAAATCCATCAAAAGCAGTCATTTTACAAGAACATTAGCCACTCCCAATTACATTCCATTGCGGCTAGACCGACCCTTATATGCCTGATACCAATGCCATTAAATGCATTATAGATCATGCTATCCCTCAAGACCCTTCTTTCAATGACAATCCTAGGGCACAACTAACTTCCTTCTAGCCTGAAGCGTTCTCTAGGGCTTATGCCCTGAGGCAACCTGACTATTTGCTCAATGTCAAATACCTGGACACCGCTAGAACCCAATTCAACATTGATGAGATGCTTAAGTCTTGGATGAATAACCCGACAAGCTTCACGCCCAAGGCTGGTAAATTCTACCATATTTCCTGGTTCAAAGAGTCGTTCTCCTTACTAGAAGCCATGCTTTGTAGACTAGATGGGTTACTATATTGTTTTGTATTCAAGGTTGAATGGGCACCCATTGGTCATCATGTACTCACTACAGGGGATTCCTTTCACTTGGATCAAATCTTATCAGTGTAAATTAAGTCAGCTATTGAGAAATACCAGAAGACTCTTGCCTCCAGAAGGCCTCCATTCTTTTATTCTGCATACATCATCGATATGTTATGTTCTGCTTTCCAGTTTCCATCCATGGGGTGGAATTGGACCTTGTATGTGCCACCTGTTCACATATATTGCTCAACACTATGGGAAGATAATTTCATGTCTATGATATATGAGATTTTTTATCATTTTATTGGTACAATTCATCTAAGGATATTTAAGGAAAATGCTCCCACATTCTCCGAATATGTTAAGTCATTGGTCTCTACTATGGGGGACTGGTACATAGGAGAATACTTTTCTTATGTCATAATTTAGGGTGGCAACACTGCACATCTACTACCCAGAATTGTGTTGGACAGACTGCCGTCGGAAGAGATTTCTTTTCAGACTGTCACTGATGGTGTCTTTCCAAAACTCACAGGATCCAAAAGAAGAGGGTGGCCCATGTTTCCACTTCATCTTGGGCCTTTGATAGTTTACAATTCAACTCATACTTGGCTACTTGTAGCTAGGGTTTTCACCCTAGCTTGTGCAAATGAGCACCTACTAAGGACAATGGGCTCGTTAGTATCAGTTCAATAAACAGTAAATGGGCCAAAAGGGGCACTCAATGGTGAAAGTAGCTCAAGGGTGAGCTAGGGTTTCAAGAGTGAATTTGGTAGAGTAAGGGTGTATTTTATTGTGGATATGAAATGAGGGGTCTCCATCACCTATTTATAGGTTTTTATTGGTGGAGTGCTGGCCCATGGTTTTGGGAACCATATGGTTTAGGTCAGCTGTACAGGGTTTTTTTCTCGTTTTCCCTCTTTTTCCTCCTTTTTTTATATTTTTTATTCCCTTTTTAGAGGGGTTTTGCTATTTTGGAGGAATTTTGGATAATTTTGGGGGGAAAAGGGTTTTTCTAGCCTTTTTGAGGCTTTTTTGATGGTTTTGTGGCCTTTTGGAGGATTTTTTGGCAAATATGGTAGGAAATATGGACAAATGAGTCATGTAATGGGGTAGATGAGGTAGTGAGCACTTTTTGGGTGTTAATAGATTGTCGCCTGATGTGTGAGGGCAGGAGCTCATCGTATGGACGATAGACATCATAAGCCTTTTATGGTTTTCCTAGGGTGTGGAGAAGAGAAGAAACAAACTGGAGCCCGTAACAACGGTCCCGAACAAACTGCAAAAACTAAAGGTACATAACCTCAAGAATGGATGAGGAATAATCTGATCATATGGATGAGGTAGGCATTCCCATGCTCGTATCAAGATATAGAACAATAATAACAATGCGGTCCAAAACATAGGGACCTGACATACATGGCCTCAAATAATGAATGAGGAAGAATCTCAATATATGGACGAGGCGGGCATACCCATGCTTGTATGAAGATACATAAAAAATAACTGGGAGGCCCCAAAAGGGGGCCTTGTGGGATACATAGAGAACCACTGTGTACATCATAAGGGTCCAAAGGGGACACAAATCTGGGACATATTGCTGGGCTAACCATGTATAAACTGAAGAACTGATACACTAGAATAACAACAGTGCTGCTAAGTGGGGTACTAGAGGAACTGATGAGCTGCTGGATCATAGTGACGGGGAGTCATATCCTCAATGGTACACTGAACTGGAACTGAACTGGGTACTCAAGGAAGCATATAACTGGATGGCTTCCGAATACAATGGCCAACGCAACCCGGACATCCATGGGAACATATAACTGGGCGTTCCGAAGTGACTCACCAATGTGCTAGAGTCGGGGGAGATCCGGGGTCTTCGACCAACAATGGAAGGGATATAAACCCTGCACGATTCTCAACGATGCGATCAAGGTGTTGAATTCAAGCATGTGAGAAACAACCACTTGGAGAGGCAATGATGACTCCTCTCAAAATGGTCCGTAGGCACTCACCACAAATGGTGATGGGTCCAAGGCACAGGGACCTTTGGGTCTATGCTCTGGAATAGAGGGGCTGTCGTCGATAGAGGGAGACCTGCAACTATCAAGGAAATGATGTTTCCTTGACAGGAGCACAAGGTGGAGAACCGAAGTGTGAGAGTACTGATGGTAGGACTGACATACTGTGGGGGATAACTGGGCAAGTAGAGTGGGTGGACTCAAAATTCCTTTGTTTAGAGTATGATGGCGGGGATGATCGGGCAGCATATGAAACTAATTGATGGGAAAGGGATCATAGCTGTAATGGATCAAGGATAGTGACTGGGATGAGGGATACTCAAGCTGGTGTAAAATGGTAGGAAACTACATAATACTCTGAACAAAGGTGACCTGATTAGGGGTGCTACTGAGATGATCGATCATAGTGCCAAGAGGCATGGGGGGACTTCTTCATGGGTTAAGGAACTAGAAGAAGTGTGTTTAAAATGGTACTGTCATGTGGATTTATACAAGCCAAGGATAGTTCATGCTCATGAGTGCTTTCAATTTTAAGGAGTTTGAAAGCGATAAGAAGACTCTGAAATGATGGAATGGCACTGTCATGTGGATTTGTACGAGCCCAGGACAGTTCATGCTCGTGGTTTCCTTCAATTTTAGAGAGTCTGAAAGCGATAAGAAGACTCTAGGGGGTTGCTTTTTCATATGTTAGTCTCTAAGGATCGAAGAAGCATAAAAAGATGCAATGAAGAACTCTTCTAGCCGGTGTGACTAGAGTATTCCTTTTTCGTAATTAGTCTACCAGGTCTAGAAAAGGGTTAAACTTATACCAGATAGATGCCCTTTCAGGTACTTTAACGAGCATGAAAGGAAGCAAGATTGCTCGGTGATCTTTTCATTATTTTAGGAGTCAGAAAAGAGCTTAACAGAAACTCCCTAAGTGCCTTTTTCGTAAAGGACTTGTCCGTTCTGAAAAAGGGATAAAATTATACCGAACACAAGGAATAACCAGGCAAGGAGGAAGTGCTCAATCAAGGAACATTTTTTATGACCAAGAACGAGGGTAGGGGGGAACACTGGTGGGCCTCCTTGCGGGATAATGAATGGTGGAAAAATAACGAAATAATTGCAGTATGACAGGAGTGAATGGCTCATGTAAAAATGTGGAACAATCCGATGGTGGCCGATGTGGCGCACAAACCGTGGCAGCAAGGTGTCATGACACAATGTTGAAACTATACCAAGTGAGAGTGAGAAATGATCTCAAGTATCATCAAGAGCTCGGAAAAAATGAATCCGGCGATATAAAAAGTGTCAAAAACGGATAATGACCAATGTGGCACGCAAACTGAGGTGACGGGGGGCGTTTTGGAAAAATACCCAAAAAATCTGGGGGCGAGAGCAAGAAATGATCTCAAGCATCATCATGGGCTCAGAAAAATGAATCCGATGGTATCAAATATATCAAAAATGGAGCGCAGTCGAAGTGGAATGCAAACCAGGGCGACAAGGTGTCGGGACATAATGTTGATCTTGGTCCTGGTGAGAGCGAGAAATGATCTCAAGCATCATCACGGGCATGGAAATATGAATCCAGCAGTGCAAATGGTGCGAAAAATGGAGGTCATAAGGACTCTGGAATGGTCAAAGGAAATAACTAGGTTAAAAAATGGTTGCAAATAAAGGTGAGTCCACCAAGCCAAGGATGCAATGGTGGGGAGAAATTATTTCCCATGGGGGAAGAATACTAGGTGTATCGAATCAAATCATATATACAAGTGACATGTGACCTCAAAAATGGTTGAGATCACAAATGTGAAAAAGTAAGCAGGGTTAATGACCTGCCCCCATACTATGTGCAGGGGGTTTGTGATTGTGGATCACATATGTGTTGGTTTGAACAAGGGGGTCATGGACTTGCTGAGATAGATGTGATGGGGAAGGTTCAAAATGGTTGATCATGCCCCCTATCCGAGGTTCGAGGTAATCTATTATGCCCCCGAGCTCAGAGGTGTCAATGTGGTGTTCTGTAATAGCGGGGTCAAGACCAGGCATTTCGGTGTAGGACCAGGCAAAGACATCATGGAACTCTTGGAAAAGTTTTTTGTACTCTCCAATCTCATACTCATTGCAGGATGCTCCTAAGGTAATGATTTCAAGAGCACCAGGTGGGTCTAAGATATCGATGTGGATGACGGGTGAGATGTTGGCCATGTTGCCTTCCTCAAAGGCCTTAGGAGTAGGAATAGGATCCTTAAACCAGTTGACTTTAGTGGGAAGGAAATCTTTGGACTCAACTGCGACTTGGGTACCTGTAGTAGAGGAGGATTCTTCTGGGAGGAAATAGGAGCGATGGTGCATGTCGTCCCAGGGATAATCCGGGGTAGTGAGAGCCTTGAGGATCTCCTCATCATTGCGAAAAGTTTGAGTTGTCAAATCGGTTAACGAGGGGGTGGGTGGCAAAGAGATCATGTAAATGGTGTTAATCTCGTTGAATGGGGATGATACCGGGGGGTGGATCTCCTCAATTGTGGGGGGTGTCGTCTCAAGGTCCAAGTTATTCATCTCGTATAGAGCTGCTCTATAATCTGGAAGATCAGGACAATGATGTGAGTAGTGGTCGTAAATACCGCATATGGCACAAGGGTGGTTGGTACGCAGTGATTTATCACGAGGCTTAGGGGTTGGATCTAGTTCGACAACCAAGATGTTGGGGTCATTGTCAAGCATTTGCATGTGTTGTTGTAATGCAGGTAATTGTGGACATTGATGAGTCGGATGGCCTAACTCATCACACAATGAGCATTTGGGGGGCGCACGAAACATGGGAGGGGGTTTAACTATCTTGGGAGGGGGTACAGTAGTGTATGGTTGTGGGCCTTTTCCCCCAGTGGGCTTGAGAAGAGGAGGGGGATTCGTAGATGACAAAGGGGTAGTGACACTGGGAGGTGGTTGAATAGTAGTAACAATGGGTTGCACCGGTTGGAGGACGACATTTGGTGTCGGTGGGGGAACGGGAGGCGAAAGATACCAGACGGGTAATCCTAAGGTTAACCCATGGAGGCTTAGGGTAGCCATAATCGGGGTGCTCACTACTCCCGAGGGAGGGACTAGGAAGGGGATTGTGTGGATGGGTGTAACACCAATGTGACTAGGTACCAATGGTGGTTTGGGTAACACGGGCGGTTGATTGTTGGGTGTTTGTGTATTGTGGGAAAGGGTGCATAGGTCAGATACTTCAGTTGCGGCTGACGGGGGAGGAATGGATTGGAATGTGGAGGTCATCGACGTATCTGAGTAAACTCCAGGTCCCACGGAGGAAACAAACAAGGTAGCGGCACCACTAATAGGTTGTTCAACCATGGGGAGAACATTTTTAGGTGCAGCAGGGGCATTTTGATCGTAATAGGTGAGTTGGTCGACCTTGACCACGCGTCCGTCATGGGGGAACATCATGGTACGAAAAATGGATGAGGCAACCGCCCACATGGCATATATGTAGCTGCGGCCAAGTAAGAAGTTATAATCAAGTTGGGCATTGATGACCTCTATGTCAATGAGAACGGTTTTACCACCCAGCTGGATGGGGACGTTAGATAATAGGCCTTGGGGTTGAGCCGAACGACCGTCGTAGGCTCGCAACATAGTGGTGGACTGCTGGAGAGTAGGGGATCCCAACTTCTGCCAAACGAATGTGGACATAACGCATGTAGAGGCACCTTCATCGATGATGCATCGATGGATGACAAGATTCCTAATGGAAATAGAAACTTGGAATGCTAAAGTGGAAGGCAGGCGTGGTTCGGACTGGTCCCAATCGAATGCCATCAGTTGTGAATCATTTGGGTCAATAGCACCAATGGCAGAAAGCAAAGCCTTGCGCTGGGAAGGACAGTTTTTTAAGACTTCTAACGCTGACATGGCTGTGGGAGATTGGGCTATGTCATCTACAATGTTATAATTTGACACAGTGCGAGCATTGGGGTTATTGTTGATACGACAAAGTGGGAAATGAGGTGCTTTGGAGGCGCTATCGAGTGGAGCCAGAGGTATACATAACATTTGATCAGTGGGATGAGCATTAGTGTTTTTGTCGACGGGAGGGGCTTAAGGGGTGGAGCCATATTGGTTCCAACGGGTTTGGAGGTTGACATCAACAGACGACATCATCAACAAGTGGTGAGTACTTGAGTCGAACATGGGTTGATCAGGAGCAGCATAAGTGATCTGTTGTTGTGGTGGCACGTTGCCCTGAGGGGGAGCCAACGGCTGAGTGTTCACTATGCCTTGAGTTGGTAAGGGGTTCTGCAGCACCAAAGGTGGATACTGAGGGGGTGTGGGGTTGGGCGGCGCTTGAGGAGCTGCATGCCCTTGGTGATGGGCATCATCAACCCAGAGTTGGCGTGCTTGCTCCAAATGTGGGGAAAGCATGTGTGTAGTGGCCATAGACCCCGCAAATAGAACAAGGATGGTTTGTTCGCAAATTAGGATTTTTGTCCTGCTTGGGCGGCTGATCAAGGTGTTGGTCAGTAGGTGCTGCGTTATTGTTGTCTGGGGGATTAGGAGGTTGACCACCTTGGTTGGGAGGAGGGTTGTTCCCATGGTTACGTCCTTTTCCACAGTTTTGCTGGCCCTGTTGGCACTGGTTGTTTTGGTTCTGCTATGGATTTTGTTAGGCGTAAACTTTCCCGTGGGCAGCAGGTGGGTTCTGGGGTTGTACAGGTGCGGCAGCAGGCTACAGTGGATAATAAGTAGGTGGAGGCTATGCAGGTGTTGAACCTTGCGGGGGTTGCTGATACATCTGTGGAGCGGGCTGTGGGTTTTCCACAGGGGCTTCCTGTGGTGGGTAATAAGCAGGTTGGGCATGAGAGGACACAGGAGCTGGTGCAGCCTGTGGATGGTAATAGGGTTGAGGTGCGACTGGGGGAGCATAAGCGAGGGACACATGTCCAAAGCATTGAGGTGCACATGAGGGTTAGTGAGAATGGTGGTGATGTGTCATAGGAGCATACGAATTGGTTGCTCCGGATTGATATGTAGCCCACGAAAGGTCGGGGCCAGGGCTAGAACGTGCTATGGAAAAGGGTTGGGGATGCGAGGCAACACGACCAATAATGTCGTCCGCGGCATGGGATGCCCTCGGCACATCATGCTAGGAGGAATCGCTGCAAGGGGTGTCAGGTATAATAGTATAGAGATAACCCGACTGGGCGTATATGAGGTCGAATTGCTAGGCTTTGAGGATGGCCTCTTCTTCGGACTGGGGTCGTTCGGATGCCACATCCTTGGCAATGATAGGAAGGACAGATTTTAGAAACCAATCTAAGAAGATACGGTTATCTAACTTGATTTTGCAGAGACTGCGGCGTCGACGCCACTCATGAATGTGGTCAGTGATGTGGGTAGCTATGTTCTGTCTGCAAGACAGTAGGATATCAACTCCCACATCATAGCGGATAGGTAACTGAAAGAACTGCAGGAAGGTCGAGGCAAGGGAAGTAAAGGTGGCATGGGTCCCATAGGGCTGCTTAATATACCACTTAGCTGCAGAGCCAGTGAAGGTGCGGTGTAATAGACGGAGGCGGATAGAGTCGTCCACTATGGAGTTGGAGGAACACCATAGATGGAAGGACATAATATGGTTCTGGGGTTCCTCACCTGCCTTGCCCTTAAACTTAAGGATGTCATAGGGGAGCTTGGTGGGCATGTGAGGCCATGCAGGGTCGTGTCTGATAGGATCGTTAGTTAGTCTAGCTAGGTCAGGAAGGTTGAGGCTAGCCATGAATGGAAAACTAGTAGAAGGATGTGACATACTAGTGGGTTGGACCATGTTGGGTCCAATGCCCCCAAGTGTAGGGGCAAGGTTTGGGAGGTTGCCCCCATGTGTAGGGACGAACGTGGTATGGGACGGTCCTGCACTGCCAAGAGTAGTGTGAGTCACTGATGGAGTGGGAATAGGTATTCCAGCTACTGGAATGGGTGCAGTGATCGGAATGGTAGATGTGGGCCCCATCGAGGGCATACCCAAAGCAGGTGTGGTAGCAGGTATGGTGGTGGATGCTCCACCAATGTTCCCTACAAAGAAAGGGGTGGAAGTCACGCCGACCATGGGGCTGGTTGGTGGAGTGTAAATGGGGTTCTCGGACTCTGCCTCTGAATCAGAGGTAAATAGGGGGCGTCTAGATCGGGTGACGGAGTTCTATGCCATTGACGAGTGGAGTCAAGTGACAAAGCTCGAGATCTATGATGAGTGGTATCAAGTGATGAAGATCGATGTCTATGACGGGTGGTGTCAAGTGAACCATGCTGTGGGGACTCGCCCTGGAGGCACCGAGAATGTCTCGGGGACTCAATGGTGATAGATGGTGTCAAATATCTAGGGGGTTGTGTTGAGCGAAAAACAACTCAAAAACCCTAATGCAACCGAGTGTGCAGAAGGAGAACTCAAAAAATATGGCACTCAGGCCAACAACCAACTCAAAACACTTACTGTAACAGTTGTGCTACAATAAGTAGAGTATCAACAGAAATGGTCAAAATACCAACAAGCAGTAGGTTTCCTAAAAAATAAAAATAGTGGACTCACTAGACCAAAAGGAGGTAAGGGAGCATGCAAACACCTAACTAAATAGTATTCTGACTCAACTAGACATATCTTCTGTAAGGTGATGAAATCCAAGTCAGACAATATGGATAGGAGAGCCAAGTGGCTAAAGATATCCCCCTACTAGGAGGGACATTGGGTAGTCAATCCTAGAAGAAAGGCAACTAAGATACCCCGTTCATGACACATCCAGAAAAGGTGAATCTGCCATTTGGTCCTTTTACCGCAGTACCCCCATATAGGGATACCCCGAGAACTGCGAAAGGTAGCCTTCGGTTACTGAATGGATTGTGGTATTCCACTTAGGCCTCCAGAACCAATCTTGCAACTTCAACCCTCCTAGGGGAGAGGCTCTCTGATAAACTATTTGTGACCGTGCCAAAAAATACTAGGGGATTTTGGTTCCGTAATGGAAAATAGCTATGTCTCAAGTGTAAGCAACCGAGGGGTGTTATTTGGATGCCTATCCCCCCGATCCTACCGAACTACAAAAATTCTTATGTGTTCCCTAAGTGGGGTTAGAATGTTGGTTGTGTTAAGTAGTTTTTTAAGGCTCACTTGAATTAGGTGACAGAGTGTGTGTGTGTGAGATGATGAACCCAAGTAAAAGTGCCACAAGGGGGGCAACTTTCTAACTAAAAATAACAAGATAGAATGTAAACTTTGAAATGCAAAATTTTCTCTTTTTCAAGTAAAATGTTGAAATTTTTAAAAAACGATTCTGTAAAAGGAACAGAAATAAAACTGCAGAAAAAGGCTGTAAGGAATTATGGCTACAGGTAGGACAGATGGCTGTGTAGGTGCATAAAATAGTGCAACAAAGTACTGGGTTCAAAACAGGGAAAAAAGTGCAGAAAGATGACCGCAGGTCTGTGGCAAATATCGGCAGTCGGACCACGGGAAATAGAGCAACAGTCACGGACAGGTTGCGGGGTTTTGGCCAAAAGAGGCAGTCGGACCGCAGGAAATAGGTAAAAATCCGTAGGCAGGTTGCAGGAAAAAGGCTGAAAGCCGTAGGCGGGACGCCGGAAAAGGGCCAACAGCTGCAGTCGGGTCGCCCCGAACAAGCTAATACCCACGGTCGGATCACAGGTAACGGATTGAAAATGGTCGGAAGGCCACCGAAAATAGTCTAAGAGCCACGATCAGATCGCAGGTAAAGGCCTAAAAGACACGGTCAGAACGCAACTGCAGGGGGTAAAAGATGCGGTTGACGGCAACCGAAAGGGACAGCCAAACAGAAAAAGACAGGAAAATATTTAAAAACTATAACCAGAAATTCAAACCAAGTGGAGTCGCCAAAACTGTAGCTAGGGTTTTCACCCTAGCTTGTGCAAATGAGCACCTACTAAGGAGAATGGGCTCCTTAGTAGCGGTTCAATAAATAGTAAATGAAAGTAATAAAACAATACAAATTCTAAACTAGCATGAGCATTAATAAGCATAACAAAACATGAAATATGGTGAAGAGCTTTTTTTTTTGTATTAAAATTTTACCTCAAGTGTAGAGGTTGGTGAAGTTCTTGCAATGATCCAAGAGGGTTGCTCCAAACTCCAACTTTGCTCCTTCTCTTTCTCCAAATGGTGGAAATGGGCCAAAAGGGGCACTCAATGGTGAAAGTAGCTCAAGGGTGAGCTAGGGTTTCAAGAGTGATTTTGGCAGAGTAAGGGTGTATTTGATTGTGGATATGAAATGAGGGGTCTCCATCACCTATTTATAGGTTTTTAGTGGTGGAGTGCTGGGCCATGGTTTTGGGAACCATATCGTTTAGGTCAGATGTATAGGGTTTTTTTCTCATTTTTCCTCTTTTTCCTCCTTTTTTTATATTTTTTATTCCCTTTTTAGAGGGTTTTTGCTATTTTGGACGAATTTTGGATAATTTTTGGGGGAAAAGGGGTTTTTTAGCTTTTTTGAGGCTTTTTTGATGGTTTTTTGGCTTTTTGGAGGCTTTTTTGGCAAATATGGTAGGAAATATGGACAAATGAGTCATGTAATGGGGTAGATGAGGTGGTGAGCACTTTTTGGGTGTTAACACTACTTGGTAAGAAAATTGTTGTTCTTAAGCTTGGGAAATCCCCAAAGAGGATGCATGATCCTAAGGAATTTTTGGTTAATCATTTTGCACAGGAGCACATGAAGAATGAATATTCCCACAACACTGAACTGGGTGATTCTATCTACCAGGGCGCTGACTCTTTTGATAAATTCATGAACATAACTACTTCTACGGAAGAACAAAGTTTCATCTTTCAGTATCAGTAAGAGCTCAAGACTAAGGTCTTTAAGTATAGAAAAATGGAATTGTCACTTGATGATAAAGTTCAAAAAGATAGGGCAGAAAAAGAATCCCAGAAAGTGAAGACTCCATTGATGCTCACCTACCATGACAAGGAAAAAGCCCCTGTTGAAGACACATCACAGCCCAGGTCTTTGGAAAATCTCAATGCTCTGATTCAGTCAGATGATGAGATGAAGAAAGAATTGGTAGCACTAAATTTAGTTGTGGAAACTCAAACTATTGCTACAACCACACCACCAAAGAAGCAAAAGGTTGAAAATCCTGTGTCCAAGTTAATCATGCTCAATATTGAAGACAGTGATGAGGATGAGGAAACAATTCCCTCTAAATTCTCATGTACCATTGCCTTTCCTAATATGTTTCCTAAATTTATTTCTATCACTTCAGTCTCTTCTGACCCCTTGGAAAACATGAATGTCGATACCTCTGTCCCTGATATTCATTTACCAAAAGTTACCATTGCTATAGCTACAACATCCCTATATCATTAGATATCCCAATCATTTCATCTTCCATCTCATTATCTGATATCATAACTCCTATAATTACAACAAATGAACCACTGCTAATCCCTATGGTGACCTCACAAGAGCCAGTTATGATCCCAATTTTTGTTACACTTACACAGGATGTTGAAACCCAACTTCCCACCACATTTGTAGAGTCACCTTTCTTTCCTATTTTTGTTCCACTTCCAGAACCTCCTATCATTCCAATTTTTGGTTCACTCCCACGGGTCATATATCCACCTTCCACTTCCTCTTCCTTACCTTTTGTTTCTAAAATCAGTTCACCCTCCATCTCTACCACCCAAATTAACATCCCAATCCCAACTTCTGTTGTTTCCTAGACTCCACCTTTAGTTTCAACTTTTGATGTATCAACATCAACTGTGGACACAGTGGCAGACTTTGGGGAGGATGCTATAGTTTATTTGGGAGAATACTTCTACAACAAATATGAGAAGGATATGGTGAAAAGAGGGGCTAAGAGTGTTGCGAACCCATGTCAACCCTTCTATTTACTTTGTTAGTATATTGTTGTTGGACGCATATGCTTTGTAATTCATCCTGCAGTATTTGTTGATCCATAATTTGTATTATTTTTGTTGGACACATATGCTTTGTAAGTCATCCCGTAGTAATTGTTGATCCATAGTTTGTATTGGCCCATGGTTTGTATTGACACATGGTATTAGTGCCTAAACTTAGTATATAAGTTTGTGTTGAGACCAATGAAGGTACGGTGAAGTTATTTGTATTGCATTTGCTCAAAGGAGGTTTCCCCCTTGAAGTGGCCTGTGATCAATAAAAATGATTATGAGTTCTTTTATTTCTGTATCTCGCGTATTTTCATTAATTAATTGTTGCAGGTTCTTCACATCTGGTATCAGAGCACTTTCTTAGGCTGGTTGGGTGAAATTTTTGCCAATTTTTTTTCAAATCTGTTGTAGGTTTGGATCTGGGAATAATCCCTATCCGCTTAACTGTGGGAATTACTTGGGAATAATCCCTAAAACGCATTGTGAGGAGTACCATAGGAACCCCGAAGTAGCTGGCCCATTGAGAGGACCTGTCAGTGAAAAGGGAACCAACCCCTACCTGATAGATTAGTTCCCACCCGTGAGGTAAACCAAGAGCTGTCATTTGTGGGAAAGTGATTATAATTTTTACCTGAGTTATGGAGTGAGGGGTACTACCCCAATACGCAATTCGTTAGACAACATTGGTGGCTGAGTGAATCCCCTGAACCGATAGGAAGCCAAACATACCTAGGGTCCATATCTATTTTTAGCTGCACTGTTGACGATCACTTCTGCATCGTTGTCGATCCATTCTGAAAGACGGTTCTAATCCAACCATTTCAGATCCATTCTAAAAGTTGTTTCAAATCCAGCCATTTTCGATCCATTCCGAGCGATTCCAGATCCTGTCGTTTCCGATCCATTCCAAGCCGTTCCAGGTCCCACCATTTCCAATCCATTTTGAAAGCTATTTCATTCCTGCAATCCCATTCTGCATATTTCATTCATGAGGGCCCTATCCCAAATTCCACTTCCCAAGACCAGAAATCCCACATTTGCCTATTTTTAGGGTTTGCCATAACTCCTTCAATTTTCACCGAATCACCTTCAAATTTTGCCACCATGTTCCTTTCCTAATTCCTCTACTTTGTTCCTCTCTGCCAAATTTTCTCATTCTTTCACCCCGCTTCTGAAATCCTCATTTTTTGCTTCCCTGTCCATTCGACAGTGTTCCAAACCTAGTCAAACCCAAATTACCCTTCATATTTTTTCACAAATCCAGATTTTCCCTTACTGAAACAGTTTTTATTTTTGTTTTCCTACCCACTCAAAAAAAAAAAAAACTCCTGGTTATGGTTGTCACCTGTGCAGGAGCAAAAACAATGGAAGAAACACTTGCAGCCATCCAAGCCAAACTCCAGGATCTGGATGAAAAATGTCTCAGCCTCTATCTTGAGCATTCAGCCATGAACAACAAATGACAATCTGAGTCCTCATCTGACAATGGGTTCTCTTCTTTCAGCAATTTTCGTGGTCCGAAACTTGATTTTCCTCGCTTCAATGGTACTGATCTGACTGGATGGATCTATCGTGCAGAGCAGTATTTCAGTCTGCATAATACTTTTGATGTCCAAAAAGTTCCACTTGCATCCTTTCATTTGGAACGGGAAGCTCTTCAATGGTACGGTTGGTACATTAAGGCTCATGAAGAGCCAAAATGGCCAGATTTTTGTCAGCTCCTTTTTCAATGATTTGGTCGTAGTACTTTTGATGACTTCATAAGTGCCCTCACTAAACTTCACCAAATTTCACTATGAGAGAGTATCAGACAGAATTTGAGAAACTAGCCAATCACAGAGAAGGATTGTTTGATGAATTCTACAGGATTTGTTTTATCAATAGTCTTAAAGATGAAATCCGCTTAGAGGTTAAAATTTTCTGTCCCAACACAATGATGGAAGCCCTGGGGTTGGCTAAGTTGGAAGAGACAAGATTGCATCCCAACAACACTCCAAACCCACTTATGTCCCCTTCCAAAATATGGGTTCTCAACGACCTCCCATCTGGCCAACTCCTCGAACAACTCCTATCAAGCATTTGTCTGAAACAAAGATGCAGGCACGCAGAGAAAATGGGCTTTGTTATAATTTTGATGAGAAATTCACTCGGGGACATAGATGTGTTTAACAAAATATCTATCTCTTGGATATGGATTCTCCGCCTACCTCTAAAATTGGTGAAGAATCTCTAGATACAATGGATGATCAGTTTGACATTCAGGAGCTTCCTATTGAACCCCCATATCAGGATGACCAACCAAAGATATCTCTCCATGCTTTATCCGGAGTCACTACCCCCTAAACAATGTGGGTTAGGGGTTACTTTAGGAAGCTTCCTCTTACACTACTCATTGATTCTGGCAGAACTAATAACTCCATTGACCCTCGAATCGCCAAACAAGCTGATTGTTTTGTCCATCCTTGCTCCAACTTTGAAGTCCTGGTTGCCAATGGGGGCACCTTACCTTGCAAGGGAAAGTGTCACAATGTGTGTATCTCTCTGGAAGAATATAACCTGCGCTCTGACATGTTTTCCTTGTCCTTAGGTGGATGTTATGTGGTTTTGGGCGTTGAATGGTTATGTACACTTGGCCCCATCTTATGGGATTTTGCTAAACTTTGGATGCAGTTTTCAGTCAATGGGACACAACACAAATTTACAGGCTTACAACCAAGGTCTCTTTGCATCATCATTTCACATCGCTTGAAAAAGATCCTTAAGAAGAATTCACATGGTGTCATCACTCAGCTCGATTCCATTTAGATGTACCCACGAATGGTCTCCACTACTTCCTTGGATAGATATGTAGGTGTCCTTGCTACACCAGTGGGCTTGCCGCCTTCACAAGACCTTTCCGGTAAGCATTTAACTGCCTCTACATCTCAACAGGAAATGATGGCTATTTTTCGTGCAGTACAGAAGTGGTAGCCATCCCTCTTAGGAAATTATTTCTACATCAATATTGATCTCCAGAGTCTGGAAAATTTCCTGAAACAACGGGTCTCCTCCCAAACAGACCTAAAATGGGTTCTCCAACTCATGGGTTATGACTATGCGATCACTTACAAGAAGGGTAAGGACAATATGGTGGTAGATACTCCTTCTAGCACATTTGATGACCCATTTTATCTTCTAGCTATTTCTCTGCTTGTTCCAAATTGGTTGCAATCTGTTCAACAAGGCTATCTCTTCTATGAACTCCATGCTTCTTCATCGGCAAGGCACTCTGGGTTCCTCAAAACGTATGACCAGTAAGAATTTAACTTGTTTTGGCAGGGACTTAAAATGACAATTCAACATATGGTGGTTGACTGCAATACTTTCTAGGTCAACAAGGGAGAAATGACACTCCTTTCGGGACTGCTTGAACCCTTGCCCATCCCTACACAGATTTGGACAACTATGTCTATGGATTTCCTAGAAGCGCTCCAGTGGTACAATACCACATCTAAAAGGACACCATATGAAGCAGTCTATGGATAGGCACTACTAGTTCTTATTCCATACATCCTCAACAGCTCCCCAGTTCATGCATCTGACTCGATTCTTTGAAACCGCAATCAAATTCTTCTCATTCTACAGGACAATCTTCACATGGCAAGAATTTGACTGAAACAACAAGTCGATTAGCACCATTCTGAGCGAACTTTTCACACAGCTGATATGGTTCTTCATCGCCTACATCCTTCCAAGCAATCCTCCCTAAAACTCAAAAGGCATAAGTGGCCCGGAATGCAACATGAGGATGCTATAGGGGAACCACTCCTTCAGATTCTGCATCAATTTCCACATCCAAAGATTTGAGGACAAAGCTTTTTCTAAGGGGGAGGGGATGTTAGGAACCCATGTCAACCCTTCTATTTACTTTGTTAGTATATTGTTGTTGGACACATATGATTTGTAAGTCATCCCGTAGTATTTGTTGATCCATAATTTGTATTATTGTTGTTGGACGCATATGCTTTGTAAGTTGTCCCGTAGTAATTGTTGATCCATAGTTTGTATTGGCACATGGTTTGTATTGAAACATGGTATTGAACCATGGTATTGGCACCTAAACTTAGTATATAAGTTTGTGTTGAGAGAAATGAAGGTACAGTGAAGTTATTTGTATTGAGCTTGCTCAAAGGAGGTTCCCCCTCAAAGTGGCCTACGATCAATAAAAGCGATTCTGAGTTCTGTTATTTCTGCTATCTTGTGTATTTTCATTAATTAATTGTTGCAGGTTCTTCACAGAGAGACAAAGGGAAGGGACTGTTATGTAGGGCCCTGTTCCCACCAGGTTATATGGAAGAAAACAACTATCAATGCCCAAGAGGAAGCACTGGAAACTGTAGCAACAATGGGAGCCTTCGAAATAGATAATTATGATTCAGTCACCTCTCTAAATAAAGAAATTGAGGCTAGAAAAGAATAATTGCAGAAGCTTAAGGAGGATCAGTCTGAATCCAAGGAATAACATGAATCTCAAATTCAAGAGTTGAGAAATGAGCATGGTAGTCAGCTGAGAGACCTATAGGAATAGAATGAATCTCTCTAGCAGTAGCTACAGCAAGAACAAGTCCTGATCATTGGCCAAGCTAAGAACATCACATTACTTGAGAAGCCGCTGAAGGATTCAATGACTGAGGCATCTTCCCCCTCCTTCTTTAGATTTTCCAAGGAAGAGTTCAAGGAGTTATCCCTTAAAATAAATGAAGATCACAAGGAACTCTTGATTGAACTATTTGAATCCCTCACTGACATAGAGGAGACACGCAATGATTTTGAGTGACATTTTGTTATTCTGGAACATCATAATGATAGAAGGGAAAAAACAACCATAGCTATAGAAGATGTGAGTGACTGGCAGAAATACATCAAGGACAAGCCTGAAGATGTTCCTATACTAGACACTTTCAAGTTCAGAAGAATTAGATTCTCTTTAAGTGCATGGAAACATGCTTGTGATTCAGTCAAGGAAACATTCCAGAAAGCACAAGTAGTGTGTGGTAGGAGATGGTATGCTGCCGATAACATAATGGTCATGATAGATTTTTCTACCATGGACCTCATTGAAAAGGCATGAGCACGCAAACTGACAATCGAGCAGGTTGATAACAGATGTGCACAGACCAAGGAGCAGATTCAACAACTAGAGTACATTCAGATTTCAAAGTTTGAGGAATTCATCAAGAAACCCATCAGTCAAGGGATGAAGATCCACCTTTTCGTATGTGCCTGGAAAAAGATCAAGAAAAATGAGATTGAGTATTTTACATGTAACACTCAGTTGTGTCATGTCCCAAATTTGGAATTGGGTCACAATAGCCTAATCACACTGGCCATATTCATTAGAGTTTGTAAAATTGATGTTAAAGGTCAAATAATTGCCAAGGAGGAAAATTACTAGTTTCCTAGGTTTGGGGTGGAAGCTTTGGGATTTGGAATAATGGGGATAATAAATGATGTTTGAACATTAGAGTGGCATAAATATTTAATAAAGGATCTAAATAAATATATACAAGTGAAATCAAAGTGGCATTTGATCATGAAGACACATGGAGGAAGTGGGACCCACATATGGCTAGATTTCCCCACTACACTTGGCATCATTCTCTCACCAATTCGAATTCAACGTGAATGGTAACATACTTGGGGGATTCCAAAAGGTATTATTCATGGCATCACTCATCCAAGGTCGAAATATAGAGGAAGAGTAACTCCCATGGAAGAGGAAGAGGCAATTTGGAGTTAGTGAGACACTTGGGCTAGATTCCCTAGCTCTATGACAACAATGATGAAGATGCTATGACACCTATGACACAAATCAGACCTGAAGGCTGACATATGACATATATGACATGTTAGGGATAAAAATAGACTCCAAGAGGGCACTCAAGGGTGTTAGGGCAGCTAATATGCTTCCACATGTGATTTGGTGGAAGTGGGAAACTAGGAATTGTTGTACAAGTGGCATTCTTTGGAATCTCTTCCCAACTTGAGTTGGCATGAGTCTCTTGGAAGGAATTCGACCCATGGAGGACATTATAACTTTATAAATGTCAATAACAAAGAATGAAATCAGCTTTTGATCATTTGTAGAATTTGCAATTGCATTTGTGAAGAGGGAGAGCTAGTGGATGACTAGTTTCTTGCCTTAGCCAATTTTGAGGGTGAAAGATTCCCATCCAAGTTGGTAATTGGAAAGGCCATTCAGAACTTTCATTTGGAGCTTTAATGGAGTATTTATTTGCAGGTGTAAGCTACAGGGAAGCTCATGGTTTCTTCTATTGCAGCTCACTCCTTCAACCATTTCCAGTTTTGATGGCATATTCTTGATCCTTGAGGGAGGGCGTTTTTGGTGAGCTATTGTACTCTTTTGGGAATCTTTTAATGCCCCATTTCATTTGTAATATGAATTAAATACTTGATTCTTCATCTCCAAAAAGTTTCAGGTTTAAATTCCAAGTAGAAATGTATAAATCTCATTTTTAATGGAAGAACAATGCCATTTCCCCACTACCTTGTTGTGAACCAATGTATTGATGATGATTTCGAATGAATGGATGATTATCTGATATATTTGTGATCAATATACTTCCATTTATGTCTTATACAAGTTTCATGTACTGTACTTGAGCATTTGAAGCATTTTTACTCAGTTTAGTTGTATTGGGAGGTGAAATAGTGCCATTTCCCCAAGGGTCGAATTAGGGATTTTTGCAGTTGAATGGGAGAGGGTGAGAACAGTTTTAATAATCAATTAATGGTTCATATGAGACTTTAATAAAATAATTAACACATTACATACATCTGTTCATAAATTTGAGTGTGTTTGGAGGCATTTGGGAAGCCATTTTCAGTACTTACCCCAGGGGGATTTGAACCCCAAATCACTAGTAAAATTGCATAATTGGTCCAGAATATAAAGAGAGTTTGCAGAGGTATTTTGGTGGACATATGTCATCCATAAAAATCATATTCTAGTTCTAATATCATTCATACACCTTCTTTGAAGATTTGAAGGCATTTGGAGTCAATTTGCGACCTAGAGGCCAATACTAGTCAAAGGAAAATTACTAGTAAAGTTACCTAGATTGATCAGAATTGAAAGAGGATTTGCAGAAGTATTTTAAAGGTACAAAGGCATCCTTGAAACACATATTTATGTTATAATATCATTCATATACCTTCTCAGAATATTTGGGATCATTTGGGGCAAATTTGGCACCTAGAGATCAAAACTAGTCAAAGGTCGAACTAGGGAAAAAAAGTGAAAAATTGCAATTTTAATAAAATTCCTAACAAGGGACATTACAGTGGTATCAAAGCATGGTCTTGGAACCTGATGTGGTAGAACATTAATGAAGACCAGGAGTCAAAGAAATAAGCCACCACCCTTAGAAACTGAAACTGGATGTACTTTGGTGAAAGGGAAGAAATAGGAGAAGAAGTGCATTCATTGGTCACCATGAGTAAGGATGAGAAAAGAACCTCAAAGGAGAATGAGGAGTTTAGAAAATTATTGGAACCTTCCTTTGAAGACAAGTGGAGGCAATACTTTCAAGAGTTCAAATTGTTGCTTAGTGAAATTGGAAGCAACTCGGAAAAAATAATGAGCAATGGTTCTCTTTTCAAGGAAAAGGATGAAACAATTTATGCCACAAAAGAGGAACCTAATGTAAGTGTGGAACATGAGGTACATGTTGATATGCAGGTTCTTGAAGATGCTACACTAAAACAGGAAGAAGGACAAGCACTTGTCCTTGTTCAAAGGGATTATGAGTTGCCTCATGGAGAGAGTTGCAAAGCCTTGGAAGAGGTACATGATCTCACAATAGTTGGACCAACCAATTATGGAGAAGATGAATTAAATATTTCAATGGGTAAGAGTTGTAAAGAATTAAAGTTGGTTCATAATTCCTCACCCCATACTTCTTTTCCAACCACATCACTTTGGGATGAAAATTGGGTGAAAGGTTTTTTTCTAGTGGGGCCACATGAGGGGTATGAAACTCCTACCTCTCCTTTTGATGATGACATGAATAGAGCACCTCATTATTTAGAATTGCAGAAGCATATTGCTTTACCCTATAATGATACATATCCTCATGGATGTATGGATGAGACTTCTTTGAGTCCTTTGAAGTCTCATTGTTTTTCCTGCTCATTATTTGGTTCAGATTTTAGTGGAGATTCTTCATTCACTTCTTGGATGAAAGAATGCATGGCTGAATATTTTGATGCATATCACATTCTTTTGGAGCAGCACTATCGGAAATGGGATCCTCACCTATGTCATTGGAGCAGATTTGATTGGTCACTTGAAGAATGTATGCACCTAGCAAATGGTGGTCGACTTACTTGGAGGTATAAACACCTTCATGATTCTTTGATGAAGCATCTTCTTGATGTACATTTTCATTATGTTGTTATGTACTTTGATGATATATATTTTGTACTCATGATGTTTGGAAGAATGCATACAAGAAAATAGGATCCAGGAATCCTCTTATCTGATGGTATGGGTTGGAGAGCACTTTTAATTGTTGGGGTGCAATAAAAACAATGGGACCCTGGAATAATTTTTGTCTCATTAGTTTGAATTTTTTTTTGGGAAACAAGCCATATGGGAGATGGATTTCCCACTTAACAAAGTGAATTTTATCAGAGTAGTGCAGCAGCAAGCATGGTGGTTCCTCTCTAAAATCTTCAAGGAAACTCAAAGACTCAAGGTTGGGCAATTCAATGGCAACTTCAAAGAATTATACAGGAAACAGGTTCTTCAACACCCATGTTTGAAATTGCTTGAGGACAAGCAATATTGGGAAGGGAGGACTTGTCATGTCCCAAATTTGGAATTGGGTCACAATGGCCTAATCACATTGGCCATATTCATTAGAGTTTGTAAAATTGATGTTAAAGGTCAAATAATTGCCAAGGAGGAAAATTACTAGTTTCTTAGGTTTGGGGTGGAAGCTTTGGGATTTGGAATAATGGGGATAATAAATGATGTTTGAACATTAGAGTGGCATAAATATTTAATAAAGGATCTAAATAAATATATACAAGTGAAAATCAAAGTGGCATTTGATCATGAAGACACATGGAGGAAGTGGGACCCACATATGGCTAGATTTCCCCACTACACTTGGCATCATTCTCTCACCAATTCGAAATCAAGGTGAATGGTAACATACTTGGGGGAGTCCAAAATGTATTATTCATGGAATGAATCATCCAAGGTCAAAATATAGAGGAAGAGTAACTCCCATGGAAGAGGAAGAGGCAATTTGTAGTTAGTGAGACACTTGAGCTAGATTCCCTGGCTCTATGACAACAATGATGAAGATGCTATGACACCTATGACACAAATCAGACCTGAAGGCTGACATATGATATATATGACATGTAAGGGCTAAAAATAGACTCCAAGAGAGCGCTCAAGGGTGTTAGGGCAGCTAAGATGCTTCCACATGTGATTTGGTGGAAGTGGGAAACCAGGAATTGTTGTACAAGTGGCATTCTTTGGAATCTCTTCCCAACTTGAGTTGGAATGAGTCTCTTGGAAGGAATTCGACCCATGGAGGACATTAGAACTTTATAAATTTCAATAACAAATAATGAAAGTAGCTTTTGATCATTTGTAGAATTTGCAATTGCATTTGTGAAGAGGGAGAGCTAGTGGATGACTAGTTTCTTGCCTTAGCCAATTTCGAGGGTGAAAGATTCCCATCCAAGTTGGTAATTGGAAAGGCCATTCAGACCTTTCATTTGGAGATTTAATGGAGTCTTTATTTGCAGGTGTAAGCTACAGGGAAGCTCATGGTTTCTTCTATTGCAGCTCACTCCTTCAACCATTTCCAGTTTTGATGGCATATTCTTGATCCTTGAGGGAGGGCATTTTTGGTGAGCTATTGTACTCTTTGGGGAAGCTTTTAATGCCCCATTTCATTTTTAATATGAATTAAATACTTTATTCTTCATCTCCAAAAATTTTCAGGTCGAAATTCCAAGTAGAAATGTATAAATCTCATTTTTAATGGAAGAACAATGCCATTTCCCCACTACCTTGTTGTGAACCAATGTATTGATGATGATTTCGAATGAATGGATGATTATCTAATATATTTGTGATCAATATACTGCCATTGATGTCTTATACAAGTTTCATGTACTGTACTTGAGCATTTGAAGCATTTTTACTCAGTTTAGTTGTATTGGGAGGTGAAATAGTGCCATTTCCCCAAGGGTCGAATTGGGGATTTTTGCAGTTGAATGGGAGAGGGTGAGAACAGTTGTAATAATAAATTAATGGTGCATATGATACTTTAATAAAATAATTAACACATTACATACCTCTTTTCATAAATTTGAGTGTGTTTGGAGGCATTTGGGAAGCCATTTTCAGTACTTACCCCAGGGGGATTTGAACCCCAAATCACTAGTAAAATTGCATAATTGGTCCAGAATATAAAGAGAGTTTGCAGAGGTATTTTGATGGACATATGTCATCCATAAACATCATATTCTAGTTTTAATATCATTTGGAGTCAATTTGCGACCTAGAGGCCAATACTAGTCAAAGGAAAATTACTAGTAAAGTTACCTAGATTGATCAGAATTGAAAGAGGATTTGCAGAAGTATTTTAAAGGTCCAAAGGCATCCCTGAAACACATATTTATGTTCTAATATCATTCATATACCTTCTCAGAAGATTCGGGATCATTTGGGGCAAATTTGGGACCTAGAGATCAAAACTAGTCAAAGGTCGAACTAGGGAAAAAAAGTGGAAAATTGCAATTTTAATAAAATTCCTAACAAGGGACATTACAAGTTGGCACTCGAATTGGCCAAGTATCCAGATGTGGAGGAATTGTTAGATGTAAGGGCCAAGTGGCAATTTTCCCTTGGCCATTCTTAGATTAGAAATATTTCAAAAATCCTTGTTTTATGGGGGATCTATCCTACGTAATTCAATGTAATTATTATTTAAAGGGTAGAGATCTCATAAGGGGGGCAGGGGGAGAAATCATCAGAGAAGAAATGGAGATGCTCTGTTTCTATTGAGACATTGTAATTTCTTTCAAGCTTAATGAATTACAGTCATTTTCTCTTTTCCATCTTCTTTGTATAATTAGACAAATTTCTTTGATAATTTCTAATTTTTCACCTTGGTTATTGAATCAACTTTGTTTTATCTTTTCTATTCAATGAATGCATTTGATTTGTAGATTGGATTTATCTTTACTTACAATTTAGATGTTATTGTCTGTTGAATGAATTTACTTGTTTAATTCATTTTATCTATTTTTTCAAGTGATAAACAATTTTAATTTCATTACTGCTAGTTTGTCAATTAGTCGGGCATAACAAAACAATCTCACATGTGCTTAATTCTTTAGATAAGATCATTCAATTGTTATTGTTTGTTTTTTCTAAAGCTGGTTAATATAGATCCAATTCATATGTCTATCTATTTATTGGTGAAACATTTAACCAAATTCCAGATGTGATTGTTCTGCACATCAAAAAATATTTCTTAATTTAGATCTAACTTAAGTAGATTTTCCTTAAGAAAATACTACTCACTCTTAGACATAGAACACCTTTTTAATCTTCCCTCAATGGAATACATATCCATCAGGATCAATTCACATAAGTTCCAGCGGAGGCCTAATATCCATGGGAGTCAACCACACCAAACAATTTGGGGACAAAACCGCTCTTGCGTAGAGTTGTTTGAAGCCCTTGGAATTGGGATGTCACCCTCTGTTGCTTGCCTTGGAAAATATTACAACACCATCACATCCGAGGCTTCAAAAAATGGCGCTAGAAAGAGGGAAATGATCCATTATGCCTATACAAAACACTGGTAGACCTCCTCCAGTAAGAGTACCGGTTGTTACCAGGAGCCAAACACAAGCATCCATATCTACGAAGAAAACAATTCAAGATCCAACTGTAATACCTGCTAATCCTGTAACAGGAGAAGAAACACCAAGGCCTAAAATTATTTTTTTTATCACCTACTAGAGGGCCTCTCACTCTTGAGCAATTAATAAAACATACACATGATAGCATTGCTCGGGTTGAACAGAGAATTGAAGAAAATCGGAACCTGAAACAAATGTTATCCCAACAATAACAAATCAGCAATTCTTGGATTGTCACTGATAATCAAAATTCCGATAATCAGAACACAGATAATTTGAACACAACTTGACGGGATTTATTTCCTTATATCCAAATTTCATCTTTATTTGAAGAAATAGATCAAGATAAACCTATCACACAACACAATGTTGCAACAGGTGGAACACCACCAACACCTCATTCTTCATCATTATCCTCATCTGGGGAATCATCAGATAGTGAGTCATCCTCAAGTTCTTCTTTAGAAGATATACCAATGGAAGAAGGCCAAAACAGACCTTGGCTAGACTAGCATGCAGTATTCATGGTTGGGGATCAACATAGACTTCCCAAAAACCCAGAAAAGTGGCTTCCTAAATTTAATCTAGATGATAAATCACCCGCACTAGACCATATTAAAACCTTCATGCAAGCAATCGGGCTTAGAAGTGTCATACATGAAGATGTAGTTTGTAGTTTTTTCCCTTACACCTTTGAGGGGAAAGCATCTACATGGTATTTTTCCCTGGAAGCCCGGTCCATCTCTTCCTGGAACAATTTTGAAACCCTTTTCATCCATAAATTTGGAGACGATAAAACTCCTGACGATCTAGTCATAGATATGTGCTCAATGAAAATAAAGGGAAAATAAAGGGTTAAGGATTACAACCAAATATTCTCCTTCTTAAAAAATAGAATCCCTACCACTATTCTTCCCACGGAAGAATTATTGGTTGCATACTACATTAAAGGTTTCCCTATCCCCATTGCTATGTGGGTAAAAAGAACACACAAGGATAACTTGCAAGAGGCTTTTGTTGAAGCCATCCAGGTAGAAAAGGACATGTTCTATTTAAAAGATAACCCTGGCACTCTATCTGATCAACCTTCTACCTCTCGCAAGAAACAAGAAAACTCTCATGAACCCACTATGCAAATCAAGGATTCTTTTGAAATGAATGACATGAAAAAAATTCTTCAAAAGATCTCTAATGAAATGGTGGATTTAGAAAAAAACAACACTGAAAATCAAACCAATAACAAAGGATACATAAGACCACCTTTTAGGAGACCTTATCAACCCCTCAAAATCAAGTTCCGCCTAATCTTGATGAGGGGTTAAATTATGAAGAAATCTATTCCATTTTTGTTGGGCCTGTCCCAACAGGGCCTTTTTTGGTGACATTTTTTATTATAGATGGAGCTGAGCTGTGCGTAGCTCAGCAAAATATTGAATTTTGCCTAAGTATCGGGAGTGCTGCGAAGATGTGCGCAGTACCAAGTTTTGAAGGGTTCCGCGAAGATCAGCGCTGCGTAGGTGCAGTGCTACGAAGGTAGTAGGCCACGTGGAGCCAGTAGAGTTATGCACTGGACAGAGGATGGCCAGATATAGCGGATAGACCAGCGGTGGTCTACTTTTGGTAAGACTGCTGGAAATATGCCGAGTTGTGAGCATAAGCAGATCAAGAAGGCGGCCAACTGTATGAGTCCGTTAAACAGAGGATAGGTCGGGAAACTGACAGTTTGGCATGCAACAGGGTACATGACCATTAAGAGGAAAACGGCGGAAAGAAAACGACTGGGAGCTAATCCAGTTGCACATGGCCGATCAGAGGACAAAATACCTGCAGAGAAAGTGACTGGGAGTTGAACCAGTCGCATGAGTTCATTAGTGGAAGGGTAGCTTGAAGTGGATAACCTGTTGGTGTGCGCACAACAAAAAGGCTGAAAGCGACGGAACTAAGGCATGGAGGATTGCCACAACAGTACAATCGCTACCAGAGGCCTGCATGACGGTTCAGAGGGACAATAGTGGTTTGGAAACCCTAAGGGTTTCGGTCTTCAATGTTGTAAAGACACAAAATTCGGGCGTGATCTATTTAAGAAGACAAATTTTGTATAGGAAGGGTTGTTGTTGAATCCTTAAGTGAAAAAATGAATATTTTAGAGGGGTTGGTCATAGAGGTTACTCTTCATTTTTTATTGAACATTGTAATATCTCTGTGAGTCAAGAAAATTTTTTAAAGGATCTGCAGCTAAGTGCGCAGAGACCTATTTGAGCAAGAAGAGAGCTGCAGCTGAGTGCATGGCTAAGAACTGTGAACCCTTCCTGAAAAGAAATATCAAACACAGTTCTTGTGGACGTAGCTTCCCATCCGGGGGAGTGAACCACGTTAAATCGTGTGTTGTACGACTGAATGTTTATGTGTGTGTTTATATTTATCTATTTCTATAGTTGGATGTCTGAATATTTGCTTACAATCTGTTATGAGAAGGCTTTTATATGCATTTACCATCAAGAGAGTATGGAATGACATGTTAAGTCTGCATTAATGGATGTATGGTTAATATTAGCTTTGCTTCTAAGAACAGTGAATCTATCGTCTGCATGAGTATGGAGAGTGTTGCATAAGTACTTTCATGAACACAGTTGATGAATGCATGATAGTCATTTCACATTTGAAGGTTATGCTTAAAACAGTAACGTTCTAAGTGTGTGAATGAGCCTTAAGTAGTAAGTTAGTTAAGTGCATGACTAAGTGGACGAGTGATACTCATCCCATTGCCTTAATCATTTTGCAAGTAGCCCAAGTATATAAATTCAAGAAGCAGTGTTCGCAGCGTCAATAGTAGTTTTGCGATAAAGAAGAAGGTAGTGGTGCAGACCACGGTGTCGCCCATCGTCACGCAGTCCAACCCTCACAATGAACGGCCTGTGCGTTGCTGCGAATGCCATCTCACTCATCAACTCATCACTCACTGTGGACATCTGAGTCCGTAGTGCCCCATTAGATAGACCTTGGGTGAGACCTCATCCTGCTCGTAGGCTATTGCCGAAAGGGCTGGTGCGAAGGGGTTTTGTTGGTTTAAGGTAACCGCACAGAACCTGGGTCTTCATAAAACCTCTGGTCAGCATTGAATAGCCAACAAATGGTTCCATTTCCATGCTAGAATCCGTGATGAGTTCTAATCATGATGAGTGACACAGAATCTGAGTTCCTAGAAATTTCATTGAACTGGAATCCGGAGAAGACAAAAATCCAAGCTTGGTGGAACAAGACTAAACGAGATTTCTCAAAGAAAGAGAATAGATCCCGTTTCTCTGTTGTGCAATGGTTGAATAGATATCTGTTGAGAGATATCCACGAGATATTCTAGGCATCATTTCTGAACGAGCTGCATGCGTGTATCTCACGACTCGCAGAGAAGAAGACTTGTTTTCAACTAGGAGTTCCTACAGAGTGGACTCCTGAGCTAATTGAATATCTCAAAGCGATAGACAGCGCATGGATGCACACAGTGGACTTTTGTGTCGATCATATGCTAGAATTTTTTGTAACAGAGTTTGCTGTGGATACACTGATGTCATACAACCATGCGGAGGCATATTTCTTTGAAGGATTCTGACGTAAGTTCTTGAATAACCTCAGTTTATATATTAAGATGCTTTTAGCTGAGAAAGGCATGCTAAGAATGCAGTAATCTTTTCAAGTTGTCATGGTAAATAGCATTTACAGCAATTCTGATGAAGATACTAACAACCTAAGAAGTGGGAAAAGATACAAGTTTAGTAAGAATCCTGGAGGCTATGGACTCCAAGTAGATACTAAGATTCCCTCTGACATTGAAAACGAAGCCGCACCGCCATTTACCCCTCAGAATCCACCGATTGTAGAGACCGCGCCACCTTCATTTCAGAGCCCACCCGTTACACAGCCCACCCCGCAGAGCACTCATCCCAGTGCGTCTACTCCTATACACCCATTTGTTTTCACTGTGCAGAGTCTTTTACGACAGCAGGGCACACCTCAAGGTGCACCTCAGAGTACTCCACCGCCTCCTAGAGCAATGGCCCACACTGATATGAAGTTTCCTATATTCAAAGGGACAGGTCTAGAAGACCCTGACCAACACTAGTTCCTTTGTGAAGTTGTCTGGAGTGTCAGGAAGATTCGGGATGATGATGAAAAGAAATCCCAACTTATTATCACATTCAGAGATAGAGCGCTACACTATTTTATGAAGTATTCTAACACGCAGCCCAGAACCCTATTAGAGATTAAAGTTGCGCTGATAGCAGAGTTCAGAAAACCTAAGTTTGAGTCTCAGTGTATAACTGAGCTGAAGGAAATCAAGCAGAGACTGACTGAATCGGTCTGGGAATTTGACCAGAAGTTCAAGACACTCTTGGACTAAGTGAGCTTTGTCATAGCTCCCGAACAGCATAAAGAATGGTTCATTGCTGCGTTGTTGCCGCATATCAGGTTACCATTGATGCAGCAGAAGGTTGCATCCCAGGTAGAGGCCTTGGAAATCATGATGAAGTTGGAGGCTTCGTCGATCGGTGAGTCTAGTTCTGGGATGATGCAGATCCAGAACCAACTTACCACCCTGAAACTGGAGCTACAGAGTATGAAGAATGGAAAAAAGCAGTGATATGAACCTCGTCACGAGATCTGGTGCACGAGTTGCAAAGGAGAAGGTCATGACCGGGAGCATTGTTCCCTATACCGTGATTATCTCGGTAGTGGTGTGGCTAACTCTATCAATCAGAACCAGGCACCTTGGTGTGAGATTTGCAGAACTACCGATCATAGAACCGAAGACTGTTACCTGATACAGAAATATGTCAAGACACCTAAGAATCTATATTGAAATTTCTATAAATCAGTTGGACATGATGAATCCAACTGCCACACCTATGAACTAATGAATGAAAGAAAGCGTGACATGGATTGAATGAGAGGCGTTGGCTTGTACAGAGTGCAAGAAGACAACCAGCAAAAGCAAGAAAACATGCATTATGATCAATCTGTCTACACAGGCTATGGTGGTGGATACCGCGATAGAGGAAGAAATACCGGCCCGACACAAGGAAGAGGCCGCGACGGCGTCATCTGCTATAACTGTCGCCATCTAGGTCACGTATCCAGAGACTGTGTAAACCCATGCACCACCTATAATTATTGTAAATCCTTTGAGCATGTTATAGAAGACTGCCCAGTGTTAGAGTTAAAGATGCAGAAAAGAAGAAGAATGGACGCGCCATCCCCGAACATGTAGTGGATCACAGCAGAGAATAGACCTGCGGACCCAACCATCAAAGTGGTCACGTGTAGTGGCATGGAAATAGGCTGTGATAGAGGAGCAGAGGCTCACGCGAAGCAGGTCCCTCTTGAAATAGTATGGGAAAGAAAAGCCCCAGGAAAAACACCTGCTCTGGACATGAAAATGAACAAAGAATCCTTTTTTGACGCGCGGGATACCTTCAGAGAACCAACACCTAAATCACCAAGGATCCCATCTCACAATGAAGCACCGTATGTTGAAGACATACCAGCTGCATATGACAAGACCAACAACACCATGAATGTTAGCACCTCTGTTACGTAGTTCCGAAGGAGCTGCACGAAGCTGTTGAAAAGCGAAAATGCCATAGCAGAGCTAGAGAAGCTCATAAATCTATATGAACCACAGACAGAAGCAGAAACTTCTAATGGCGCAGTACATCATATAAAGAAACATAAGAGGTCAGGCTGAGAGATGAGGCTCACTGCGTAGATAGGAGACTTTGAGATGGATGAAGTTATCCTAGATCTGGGATTAGAAGTAAATGTCTTGACCAAGCAGACATGGCAGCAGATGGGTTGACCAAAGCTGTTATGGTCACCTATCTAGCTGAGAATGGCCAATCAAGAGAAAGTTATACCATTTGGCCACTTAGCTAATGTTGGGTGTTGATATTGACAGAGTACAAAGCCAGGTGGACTTTGAAGTCATTGAGATTGTTGACGATAATCAGCCTTTTCCTGCGTTGCTAGGAATTGACTGGGCTATTGATAATTTGGCCATTATAAACTTGAAAACAAAGAAGATTATATTCGAAGGCAAGCAACTGTGGGTTATTGCACCATGGGATCCTACAGATGGGGACAGATATAATGAGCCGATTCAGGAGGAATCTAAGGCTCGAGACTTGGACTAGTTGTACCATATGACTGTGAACCAAGAGGATTACGTCAATCCTATTGCAGATGGTACACTCAACTGGAGATGCGATAGCTCCTGCATTTCTGACTCAGACGTTGGACTGGAAAACTGGCAGAGTCGCATGCATGAAGTGTCAGCCAGAAGGTGCGCGAAGGTCACAAAATCACTGTGCTGGATTGGAAAGGAGGTAAACCCAATCCCTACATTTGTTCTACTAACGTTTATACTTTTATTCAAGACTATACTGCAACAGTTCCAGAAGAGCACATGTTGCCAGCATTGGATATGGCGCTGCACAACATACCCGCTAGATGGTGGGCCACGCACAAGCAGACATTGATCACTTGGGATCAATGCACAATAATGATGCAGATTCGGTTCGTAGATAAGTTTACTTTACCCTTTGAGAAGTTCAACGGACAGACAGATCCTAGCCAGCATTTGGAAATCTGTTCGCAGGCATGGGAAGAAAGGCCGCCTGAAGAGTGGGTGCACTTGTTTGTGCATACTTTGGAAGAGGATATTCTGAAGAAATGGTATCTAGACCTGGAGTTACGCAGGGAGACCACAGATTGGAAGACATGAGGCCTTGCACATGAGGCCTTGCAGCTGATTAAGGAACACATATTCGAAGAAGACTGTCTTTGAGAAGATATGTCATGGGAAGAATTCTTTGGCATAGATGATAGTCCTATGAACCTATCCTTAGAATATTTTGAACATGAAGAACATCCAATAAAGTGTTATAACTTAGTCGAAGATGATGAGTGTGAAAGAGAAGCAGATGAAGATGATCCGCACAATATCAATATACTAGAGTCGGAGGGTGTGTGTGATATAGAAGGACCGCCATTGCAAATCCCAGACATGAGCGGACCGGTTAAGACACAGAAGGTGAACATTGGCACAAGTGAAGAGCCGAAGTTTGCATCTATCGGGGATGATTGGGATGATCAGACTGCAGCAGAGATTGTAGACACTTTGCATGAATATCAGGAGCTATTTTCGACCATGTTTATAGAGATGAAAGGAATATTGGATGACTTAGGAGTCATGAAAATCTCGTTGAAGCTAGGCGCTAAGCCTGTGAAGTAGCGGCCATATAGGCTCAACCCACGTTATAAAGAAAGAGTCCGTGCAAAATTGGACAAAATGCTAGAGGCAGGAATCATTGAACCTATCAAGGAATCTGAATGGATCAGTCGCATGGTTGTCTAGGATAAGAAAGCAAAGGGAGAGATCAGGATATGTGTCGATCTCAAAAAACTCAATGATGCTTCAATGCATGACCCATTCTCTACTACTTTTACAGATGAAGTACTTGACAATGTTGGAGGGAATGAGGCCTATTCCTTTACTGATGGCTTTTCTAGTTATCATCAGATCAAAATTGATCCTGTGGACAGGTGTTGGGTTTGCATGTACTAAGCTAAGAAGGGGTTTGTGAAGACCCCGGATTCTGTGTAGTTCTCTTATACCAACAAAACTCCTTTGCACCGGCCCATTCGACAACAACCTGCAAGCAGGCTGAGGTCTCACCCGAGGTGTTACAATGGGGGCACTGCATAATCAGGTGTCCACAGTGAGTGATGAGTTGCTAGAGTGATGATGTTCACGGTACAACACTAGCTGCGTGCGGCGAAGGACGAACTGTGCGGCGATCGACAGCGCCGCGGTCCGCACCACTACCTCTTTCCCTACTACAGAATTCCTTCTGGGACTGTGGACATTGCATTTCGATGTTATACTTAGACTCTTCAATCCACTTAAGATGCAGCGCTGAGTTTCACCAATCCACTCAGGCGTGCTCTTCAACCGATTTAACATAGTTATACATTCAATACTTAGAACTCACACAGTTTTCTTACTACCACGGGACTCTTCCCGACACTACGAAGTCCTTGACAACACTGCAAACCACAAGGTTCCTCTTTATGCTTCAGGGACTTGTAGACACCTTAAGGTACTAAGCCAAGTTTCACTCATCCACTCGTCCAAGTCCTAACTCAGTTAACATTCACTATATGCTTAGACTATCCATTTGCTAAGCATATTCCTCCATTGTGAAGTGATTCTCATACATTCATAGATTCTATTCATGCAACTACTTAAGTAACTCTTCAGACTTAAGCAATCTCACCAATAAACTGTTCTTAAAAGCAATGCAAGTGTTAACCATTCATCCATTCAAGTAGACCTAACCGTATCATTTCATGCTCTTCTGATGGAAAATGCATACATTAAATCTCACATAACAGACTGCAATGTAATACTAAGACATTCATTTAGACACAGTAAGTAGAAATGCAATCACACAAATAGTCAATCACACAACACAAGATGTAACGTGGTTCACTCCCCCGGGTGGGAAGCTACGTGCACAAGAACTATTGTCATGTATTTCTTTAAGGGAAGGGTCAACAGTTCTTAGCCTGAGCCCTTAGCTTCAAACTTCTTCCTCGCTCAGATAGGTCTCCGTGCCCCTGCTACAGAGCCTTTACAATGATTTCTTACTAGACAGATTTTACAATATTCAATAATAGAATGCAAGAATCATTCTAACATCAACAACGACCAATCCTCTACTGATATTTTGCTTTACAATTAAGGACTCAATCATTATAACCCAACCCTTCTAACAAAGAAAGAGTGTCTAATGACCAACAGTTTCTTAACATCAATGACGACCAACCCTTTCTCATACAAGATGATCTTCTTTTATAGATCACGCCCGAAGGTCGTGTCTTTACATTCATGAACACCGAAACCCTAAGGCTTCCAAAACACTATGGTCCCTTTGAACCGTTTTGTAGGCTTCTGACAGTGGATCTTCTGTCATGGCAGTCTTCCAGGTCCTTCTTCTGTCGCTGTCAGCCTCCTTCCTTGTATTTGAGCCACCATTCCACTACGACTTGTGCGAGTGGCTTAGCCTCCAGTCGCTCTTCTTCTGCATGCCGTCCTCTGCTCAATGGTTGTGTACTGTTCCGCACGCCAGCTATCCCTTTCCGACCCATCCTCTGCTCAATGGATTCGTACATCTAGCCTCCTTCCTGATCTGCTTATGCCCGCAACTTAGCATCTTCCTGCAGACCTTCCAAAAATATACCTCCGTCGGCCTTATCCAAAAATATCTAGCCACCCTTGCTCCAGTCCATAGCTTAACTGGTTCCATGTGGCTTCCTATCTTTGCAGCACCGCACCTATGTTGCACAACTCTCCACGGTGTATCTTCAAAACCTGGCATCGCGCGCAACTTTGCAGTGCCCCTTCAAAATCCAGTGATGTGCTCTACAACACTCTCCATACTTAGCCAGATTTCTTCTTTTCTTGAGCTACAAGTAGCTCAGCTCCATCCATCCTCAAAATTGATTCCAAAAATGGCCCTGTTGGGCCAGGCCCAACATGCCCCTAACACTTACATGTGGCTCATCCCCGAGCCACTTTCGAGGTCGACCATCGGCACCTGTTCTGCAGTCTGAGCAGCTACCTTTGTTGTGAACTCATCGTATGTGTTCGTCAGCTCCTGCATGGTCTCTTTGACTTCCTGCTCAACCTATTTTACAGTGTCCAGAAATTCTGGGGTTACCTCTTTGCCAACCTGGGCCTCTACGGTTTCTTGATTGTCGCATAGTTCTTTCAACTTATCTTCTAATTGCTGTGACATGGTAGACGCGTCCTCCAGAACTGGCTGTGACTTATTATCCAAGTCAGTCTCCTTTTCTCTCCAGATGAGGACTTCCTTCCTCAGACCAGATATTTCCTTGAATTTCTGGAGTTTATCTCTTCCAGATAGAGTCTTCAACTTTGCCTCCATTCTATTCAAGTGAGTCTGTTTCTGCTTCATTGTGGTCTTTATTTGTTATAGGGTTGGATTTTCTTCAAGTGCGGTGAAGGCCTTCAATGACTCATCTAGTAGGTCTTGACACTTCACAACCTCTGCTGCGATTGCTTCTGCTATTGTTCTGACCTCATCTTGCATCTTTTCTTGCTATGATAGCTACTCCTGGGGCATCAGCTTTTCTTTCAGCAGATTAATGTCAGCTTCAAGGAGGATCCTCTGGTCCTCCATCTCAGACTTCAGGCTTCGCACTTTGTTTTCTATTTCATGGACTATGTCTTCTGGACTGTCCCGGATCTACACATCCATGATGTCTTGGGTAACTGCTTTGATCACAGGCTCTAGTCCCTACTGTTGGTCCTTCTCCAGCTCCATGAGCAACAAGGTATGGGTACTTGACTCCTCAAGCTGTCTTTTCGTCATCTTTAGCTGATTTTCTGCGATCATTGTATGTGCAAGCCTATCACGCATCTCATCACCTACCTGCATGTGCAAGTAATGCAGACCAGGTAGTGGGATCTTAGCTAAGTCAAGGTCAATTGCTGCGATCTTCATGGTATCGAGCTCCATGTCCTCTGCTGTAGACAGTGTGACTACCAGTGGTTCAAAATGGACAAGTCTCATTCTTTTTGGTACCGTGATAGTCAACGGTGATGGTGCTTGCTGCGAAGCTCCTCCAACTTCTGCGTCACATGGCAAGGGAAGACGCTTGTGAACATCATCCAATTTTTCCATAAGCCCTTGCATCATGTGCCAATTCCTTTGAAGGTCATCCTGGATGGCCTTATCATTTTTCTCTTTCTCGGACATGAAGTCTCCAAGGGTCTCGGTGACCTTATCTACAATCATCTCATAATCATCCTCTTTGAGCATTGAATCTGTCTAACCTTTTACAACTTTCTGCTTCTTTCTGGCCTTTGGCCGAGATGGGCTCTCTGGATCCTTTCCTTTTCCTTCCTGCTTCTCTTTTTTTGTTTCTTCTATGATTGAGCAAGGAGGTGGGATTGGTTCATCTTCCTTAGAGTCTGTGGGGACCTCCAGGACTTCCATGCAATATTCCGCGGGCCATTCCTTCATGATCAAGTCGATGTCTTCTTCATTCAAGTGGTAGTTTCCAACGTACCACTGCGGCTTTTTTACTTTGGCCTTTGGTGCAATAAACATAGACTTCATATCAGCTGTAAAATCAATCACGCTTATATATTTGCTTATTACCTGCTTAGTGATCCTTGGTGTTTTCTGTTGAGATATTGTAACTTCAAAGAATATTATAATTGTACTTTATTATTTCGGAGATGTTTCATTCCTCCGTAAAGATCTTATTGTATATCCGGAGATGTTTATTCCTCCGTCAGAATGTGGTAACTCGGGTTATTAGACTTCCCTAGTGGAGGTCGGCCCTTTATGTGTTATGTGGGTCAAAGGGTTATTAGACCACCCTAGAGGGGTTGGCCCAGTTAGTTGTAGTGGGGTATTTAACCCATTGGTTAAATACGAGCCTACGTGTACTTGTGTAAAATACATATCAGTGAAGTGTATAAATAGAGGAGGTGTGTTCCTCATTTGACACACTCACTCATTCAAGGGAGGCGCACTTTTGGAGGAGAGGTCTGCTACGGTAGATAAGGAGATCATGTCTTTGGTTTGCATCTTTGTATATTGCTGGTCATCTATATTGAGGAAGCTTTACTGGGTTTTCTACCCCATGAGGGTTTCCTAGGATAAATCTGTGTCTCTTGTGTTTATGCTATGCTTGTCGTTTCTTCAGTGATCCTGTATATGCTATTATTGTGAAATGGAATGTAATGCTGCTATTTTCTGTCTTAGCATATTGAATTTTAACATGGTATCAGAGCTAACCTGAAGGAAGACAAGGTATGGCATTTACGACACTTGCTTTACTTACAACAATTTGAAGGTTAGGGTTTTACATAGCAAAAACCAGTCATCGTGGAACTTTCGCTATAACTCCATTTTGGCGAAGGTTCAGAGTCTGAAAAGTTTACAGGTAGAAGATAACATCCCCAGGTACCTTGTGTACAAAGGGCACCCTCATATTCGTTGTACTTTGTGATTTATGATCAGTACAAGTTATGGTTTCTGCCTCTTCCAGATCTCAGTCAAAATCAGGTGACCTTGGAAAAAAGGTCATAACTTGGGCTAGGAAGCTCCAAATGAAATTTCGTAAAAAGTGACAGGTATTACACAGACTGTACTATCTCAGAAAACGTTTTCAGAGGCCGAAGGTGAACCAGTGACACGTGGCACTCCGTACAAGTTTGCTCTCCTGTTTTATCCCATAAACAGGTCACGTTGCAACACTTGGCATAACTCTCTCTCAGAGAGTCCAATTGAGATCAGACCTGTCAGGATGGAAATATAACAGGTCTAGATATCTCAGGAAACGTTTTCAGACCCCGAAGTTCAAAAAGTGACACGTGGCACTCCGTACAAGTTTGCTCTCCTGTTTTATCCCAAAACCGATCACGTTGCGACATTTGGCATAACTCTCTCTCAGAGAATCCAATTGAGGTCAGACCTATCAGGATGGAAAGATAACAGGTCAGGCTATCTCAGGAAACTTTTTCAGACCCTGTGGATCAAAAAGTTCAGAGTTACACCAGAAACAATCAGGTACATATTTCTGCCAAAACAGAATTATTTTTGAGTACCTTCATTCATGGCTTCCGGAATTTAGGGCTTTGGAGAAAGTTGAAATTTTTGCAATCAGAGAACACGGCTGGATGCTACTCATCAAAATAGAAATTTAGAGACCAAGATCAGAATTTTTGGTTGGGCAGAAGGCCGGGTTTGATCAAACCCTAGTTCGGGACTTTGATCAAGAAAGTGGAAAATTAGGGCTTCTGTAAAAATGGGAATTTTTGAAATCTGTGACCACGGCTGGAAGCTCCTCAGAAGAATAGAATCTTAGAGATTTGGATCATACATTTTGATTGGGTAGAAGAGTGGGCTTCATCAAACCCCAGTTCAGGGTCACGTCCAGTGAATCCGGAAGTTTCAAAGACAATTTTGAGGGGTCAAACTTTGGAGATTTCAAAACTGAAGTATGCTAGTTTGATCAGCTCAGCACGACACATCCTTCCATCCATTCAGAAGTGTGAAAGTCAAAGATTGAATTTTTAGAGTTTCGCTAGCAAACACTAATCAAGCACCAGATCAAGTTTCAGGGGGAGTTGAGGCTAAGACCTCACATAAGAAGACTACAAAAAGTTTCGACAGGTATGACTTAAGGAGGTTCAGGTATGCCTTGAAATCTGATTCTTGATTAAGTTCATAATGTGTTTGTCTTCATGTTAGTTATTAGTACAATCTTGATTAATGTTATTAATTGTCTTATCACCCTAGTAACAATATGAATGCATGTGAATGATTTGATTAGGGCTATATGATTGTACTTATGCATTATGGTGTTGTGTGAGGTTGATGTTGTCTGCTAACAAGACACAGGTACATTACAAAAGACAAATCAAGTTCCATGACCATGACAACATGAAGACAAAGACTCACGAGGTATGTATGACTTTGTTATATTATGTTTAACCTACGAGACATGCAGGTTCTAGCTCAAGATCTCTAAATCATTGAAGAGATTGTTTAGGTATGTTGTACATAACTAAGCAGGTATACTAATCCAGGTATGTTTTTCTATGTCATGTTAGAATCTTACCTTATATAAGTATACTTGCTATGATTGGTTATACTTATTCATAAAGCGAGTAATCAAGGGTTTATGAACATTATGTCTTTTATATTGATTAATGATATGCACAAGTAAAAGAAGACTTCCCTGAAATATTGAATACTAATGTTTATTATCTATGATCATGACTATACATATTCAAGATTATTTACAATTAGAATGTTTTGAGAATATACTAATGAATGTATGTTTGTGTATGAGATAATGAGGATGACACTAGTGCACACTTGAGCATGCACAGTAGTACAGAATAAATAGAAGTTCAAAATCCATATAGAAGATCAAGCGGGAGGCAACCACACAAACATAAAAGATAAGTACTTGAGTTGTTATTTGAAATAGTAAATGATATTGCTTGTATTCATATTTGTATTCCTAGAATATATTATGCTGAGTGTAAACATTCATAGAGCATTGAACAGTGTACTACTATAATGCATATGATTGGTAAGTTGGACAAACATTCCATTGTTGCTTGTCTAGAATGAAACCTCTTTGCTGACATGCTGAGAGCTGTGCACACTCTCAATAGCATGTTTTGGTAGAGATGGAAGGCATCTAGATAGCCACTGTATGCATACAAGATATGGGAAAGTGTTGTACCAAAGTATTGGTCAAAATAATTGCATAACTATGTAAATGATATCTGTATGCATAATAGGTTATCATGATTACATGATTATGAAGTATTACTAATCATGTACTTAACTTGTTTTGTAGGAAAGATCATGAAGAATGATGAACACCGAACAAGTGATGGATGTTCAACAAGGAGATTTACAAATCAAACAAAATATAGAAGGCTCATGGCTATAAGATTCTCTTAGAAAGAGGAAAGAGAACCTTAACAAGGTGTTTTGCTCCAAGGGAGTAGATAAGACCATTCCCTTAATAATGTTCTGCATGGGTTCCCAGGATCGGTAGTCAATTGATGAGCTTAATGATCATCATGGGTGATGTGGAATGCAAGAAGGAACTCACCACAGAGTTCAAATGATTTTGAGGGTCATATTAGTAGACCCATTTGACGAGAGATGGCACAGATAGATATGCAGAAGATCACTCAATGCTGAGTGTGAATAATGGACAATTGACAGCTTCATGACAAAGCTTGGGATTTACCAGAAGTAAAGCTGTCCCTAACCTTTACCTTAAGGTTGTGGATAATGAACCTAACATACCATTATTGCATGACGATGATCTCTTTCTGACAAGGAATGAGAAACAGGTCATGAAAATGGATGCAGAAATGAAAATGAAAGATCTCGGATTAATGCACTACTTCTTAGGTCTAGAAGTATGGCAAGATCCAAAAGGAATCTTTTAAATCAAGGTAAGTATGCTGTGAAGTTTCTAAAAAAAAAAAAAAAAGATTTGGTATGTTGGAGTATAAAGCCATGGCCACTCCCATGGACTCCAACTTGAAGTTATTAGTTAATGACTCATCGTATTTAGTGGACCTAACCCTTTATAGACAAATTATTGAGTCATTGATGTGTCTAAACGAATACTAGGTTAGATATATGCCTTGCTGCAATTACCCTAAGTCAGTATCTAGTAGAATCTAGAAAGGTTCACTTAATAACTACAAAGCATGTAGTGAGGAACCTAAAAGGTACAATAGATTTTTGTCCATATTATCTTGGAGGTCATGAACTCCGTTTACATGGTTACTCAGATTCTGATTGGGCAGGAAGTGCCTCAGACAGAAAGAGTACATCAGGTGGATGTTATAGTCTTGAATCTGCCATGATCTCATGGTTCAGCAAGAAACAATTTAGTGTGGCTCTCAGTACTGCTGAAGCAGAACATATGGTTGTCTGCTCTGCCAGCTGTGAAGCAGTATGGCTTCAGAAGCTTTGGAGTGTTTGACTTAGAAATGGATCCCACTGTGATTATGTGACTGAAAATCTTGTGTTCGACGATAAGTCAAAACACATAGAGATCCGGTACTTCTATATACGAGATATGGTGCAAAGAGGAGCTATCAAGCTTGTATATATAAGCACTAAGGATCAGATTGCTGATATCTTGACTAAACCTCTCTCTCGAGTAAAGTTCGAACACTTCCGAGACAAGCTTGGTATAGGACCCTCCTCGAAAGGGGGAGTAGCTCAGTATCCGATAACAAGTCTATCTCATCAATGATGAGGTTACCTATTTACTGCACTTAGCTACCTAGAATTATTTAGATTTAGGACTCTTATATTCTTTCTTTTGATAATAGATATATACATTCTTTTGATATTAGTTTCTGATGATAGATGTATACATGCTTTTGATATTAGTTTCTGATGATAGATGTATACATTCTTTTGATGTTAGTAGATGTATACATTCTTTTGATGTTAGTTTCTGATGATAGATGTATACATGCTTTTGATGATAGTTTCTGATGATAGATGTATACATGCTTTTGATGATAGTTTCTGATGATAGATGTATACATGCTTTTGATGATAGATGTATACATGTTTTTGGATATACATGTTTTGATGATGGTGATACATGCTTTGATGATGTTGATACATGTTGTGATTATACATGTTTTGATGATGATGATACATGTTGTGGTTATACATGTTTTGATGATGATGATACATGTTGTGGTTATACATGTTTTGATGATGATGATACATGTTGTGGTTATACATGTTTTGATGATGATGATACATGTTGTGGTTATACATGTTTTGATGATGGTGATACATGATTGTGATTATACATGTTTTGATGATGATGATACATGTTGTGATTATACATGTTTTGATGATAAGGATACATGTTCTGTTATACATGTTGTGAAGGGATTGCATCATTCCTGGACTTCAGTCCTAAAGAAAAGCTGTAGACGTATGTCTTCGATAATGAAGTTCTTGATGAACATGTGAAGGGATTGGATCATTCCTGGACTTCAGTCCTAAAGAAGAGCTGTAGACGTATGTCTTTGATAATGAAGTTCTTGATGAACATGTGAAGGGATTGGATCATTCCTGGACTTCAGTCCGTAAGAAGAGCCGTAGACGTATGTCTTCGAGAATGAAGTCCTTGGTGGACGGTTGAGGATTAAGTCATCCTTGGATGAAAGTCCTAAATGTACGGTTGAGGATTAAGTCATCCTTGGACGTGGTCCTAAAAGACGGTGGAGGATTAAGTCATCCTTGGACGTGGTCCTAAGAGACGGTGGAGGATTAAGTCATCCTTGGACGTGGTCCTAAAAGACGGTGGAGGATTAAGTCATCCTTGGACATGGTCCTAAAAGTCGGTGGAGGATTAAGTCATCCTTGGACGTGGTCCTAAAAGATGGTGGAGGATTAAGTCATCCTTGGACGTGGTCCTAAAAGACGGTGGAGGATTAAGTCATCCTTGGACATGGTCCTAAAAGACGGTGGAGGATTAAGTCATCCTTGGACGTGGTCCTAAAAGACGGTGGAGGATTAAGTCATCCTTGGACGTGGTCCTAAAAGACGGTGGAGGATTAAGTCATCCTTGGACATGGTCCTAAAAGACGGTGGAGGATTAAGTCATCCTTGGACATGGTCCTAAAAGACGGTGGAGGATTAAGTCATCCTTGGACGTGGTCCTAAAAGACGGTGGAGGATTAAGTCATCCTTTGACGTGGTCCTAAAAGTACGGTGGAGGATTAAGTCATCCTTGGACGTGGTCCTAAATGTACGGTAAGGATTGGATCATCCTTGGACTTTGGTCCTGTAAACTGAGCCGTAGACGTGAGGTCTCCAAGAACATGATAGGACTGGATCGTCCCTGGACTTCGGTTCAAAATGTACATGACTGGTTTACATCATCCTTTGATGATGCTGATGATCGTGGGATGACGATGCTGATGACGATGCTGATGATCGTGTGATGACGATGCTGATGATTGTGCGATGACGATGCTGATGATCGTGTGATGACGATGCTGATGATCGTGTGATGACGATGCTGATGATCGTGCGATGACGATGCTGATGATCATGTGATGATGATGTTGATCGTGATGCTGATGACGATGTTGATAATCGTGTGATGATGATGCTGATGATCATGTGATGACGATGTTGATCATGATGCTGTTGATCGTGTGATGATGATGTTGATCATGATGATGTTGATTGTGTGATGATGATGTTGATCGTGATGCTGATGATCGTATGATGACGATGCTGTTGATTGTGTGTTGATGATGCTGATGATTGAGTACTATCAACTCTGATGATGTTGATGTTCCAGTATTGAAGATGTTCCAGTAACTGGTTGAGTTACTGATGATGTTGAGAAAGCTTCCAATGATTTATAGATGTATCATGTATGATGTTGATGACTCCTTGCTCGTGCAGGTGCTGTTATAATATCCTTCTTGTTAAGGGGGAGTGTTGAGATATTGTAACTTCAAAGAATATTATAATTGTACTTTATTATTCTAGAGATGTTTCATTCCTCCGTAAAGATCTTATTGTATATCCGGAGATGTTTATTCCTCCGTCAGAATGTGGTAACTCGGGTTATTAGACTTCCCTAGTGGAGGTCGGCCCTTTATGTGTTATGTGGGTCAAATGGTTATTAGACCACCCTAGAGGGGTTGGCCCAGTTAGTTGTAGTGGGGTATTTAACCCATTGGTTAAATACGAGCCTACGTGTACTTGTGTAAAATACATATCAGTGAAGTGTATAAATAGAGGAGGTGTGTTCCTCATTTGACACACTCACTCATTCAAGGGAGGCGCACTTTTGGAGGAGAGGTCTGCTACGGTGGAGAAGGAGATCATGTCTTTGGTTTGCATCTTTGTATATTGCTGGTCATCTATATTGAGGAAGCTTTACTGGGTTTTCTACCCCATGAGGGTTTCCCAGGATAAATATGTGTCTCTTGTGTTTATGCTATGCTTGTCGTTTCTTCAGTGATCCTGTATATGCTATTATTGTGAAATGGAATGTAATGCTGCTATTTTCTGTCTTAGCATATTGAATTTTAACATTTTCGTGATGACTTCTTTCAGCTGCATATAGTACTGGTAAAATACCTCCTGTGTCACATGCTGGCGCTCTGAGTTTAGGTTAGCCCAGAGGTTCATATATCTCATGCCTCTAGGTTGCATGTTGTCACGCTTGACTCCTGCAAAGTCCTTTGGTTCCTTCCATCCTAGGAGCACGATGAGGACTATCAAACACGTGAAGTGGAAGTAGCTTCCGTTCTGCTGAATATCATTCAGCTCCTCCATGAATTCATTTAAAAGAAACTGTAACCAATTAAATTCTGTGCCCTCTGCTGCCGCAGCACCAAGTAAAATGTGCACGCGGGCACCTCCGCTGGTCTTGACGTTCTTAAAACCTTTGCTGCGAGCAGCTACGTGATGAATTTATCTGTTTGGTCTTCAATTGCTTTGGTAGGAAACCCGTGTTTCCCTTTAACTATGGTATACATCTTGTTCAACTTTGCTACGACCTCCTTCTCTTTGCTTTTCCCCTGGAAAAATAGCTTAGGGTAGTGGTCGCGCTTGCTCAATCCAGTAATGATCTGGATCAAGTCAATGTTTATGTCAATGGCCCTACCCATCCATAGGTAGCCCTGGTGGATATGCGCCATCAGGGTTTGAACCACGATGTTCAACTCGACAGACCTGTTAAAATGTGGTAGTCGCAGCAGGTTTAGCAGTCCTGACTCCACTACTGGAGTTAGCCAACTTTGAGCAACCAAGTTTGAACTACCCTTGGCGTCGTTCTTCCAGTAGACATATTTGTCTGGTTGAAACTGTGGGTATTTCGGCTCATGTGGTTCATCTTTTGTCATACCCAGGAGGTCATAGTCCAAACTGTGGGTATCCAGTGCCCGAGGTGAGATATATTCTGGTTTCATGGTCAGAGGTATTTCTTTAGTGAAGATGGGCTGCCTCTACGCCGCTGAACTCGGCTTGGTATGCTTCATCTGAGGTGCCATCATGGTTTCCTTTTCTTTATCTTGCATTATTGGGTTGAACCATGATGACTTGCGGGATCCTTCACCTTGCTCTATAGCAGCTTTCTTAACTGGGGTTTTCATTAACTGCTCTATCCCTCCGCGATGAAAGATTCTCACAGCTTCTACTAGAATGAACTCTTCTTCTGAATAGAAAGTCTCGGGCATTCACTTGGTGAAACAACAGCTAGGCTCAAGAGAAAACAAGTGATCACTTGCTCAGAGGGTCAATTGCAAGAAAATTTCTAAGTGTTGATAACACCCGCGAGTCTCTACGCAGTGTTATTTATAGGCACAGTAGACCATCCTATGTGCCCTTCAACGGCTAACTATGCATTAAATGTGATATCCAATGGCCAAATCCATCTACTCTTTCGGTCTTTTCATCCATCAGACCATCTAGAATGGCTATATTCTCTTTAAAAGCTCGAGCGGTTCGTCCAACGGTCATCTAACGACTATTTTCTCAAAAATCGATGCAACGGTTATTTCTTTCTATGTGCTGCGCCGAGTTGTGCGACATACCCTTTTTGGTCCTACGCAGCAACTTCATGGGACAAATTCTGAACTACACAGTCCCCTTGTTGCTTTGTCTCTGCTTTTCTCCTGCACAGCTTCAGTAGTGCTGCGCACTTCATATATCTTTCCATTATAGCACATGTACAGACTCATTACACTTCTAGCATCCAATTTCAACTGTACTTGACACTTAGAAGGATCCTCATTTCTTAGTGTTCGACATGCTACGAAGAAGGACTGTCGCGATACAGTTTCATTATGCTTCCATTGATCATGGTCGGTAAGAGTTCACCAGCTAAAGTGGCTAATTGGGCTGCACCAATGTCAGTAATATGCATAACAATATATGGACCAATCCAATGCGTTCTAAACTTTCCAGGAAACTTCATGAATTTACTATCATATAGGAGGACTAAGTCACCTACCCGAAAGCATTTGTTCCTGATATGGCGATCATGCCATGCCTTTTCGCGGTCCTTCTGGACTTGTTGTTGAAAGGTCACGATGAACCTATCTTCCTCCAACGCGACTAGATGAATAAGCCTTTCATCCAACACTTCGTGGTCTGCCATCCCGTTGAACGAAGCAATCCTTAAGGTCGGGAGAATGTATTCCATTGGCATGATAGCTTCCTACCCATAAGCCAACCTAAAAGGTGTCTGTCCTGTCAAATTTTTACAAGTTGTCCTGTATGCCCAGAGCACGGATGAGATGCACAGGTCCCAATCATCCCTGTTGATGTTGCACACCTTCGTCAGCATGTTCTCCAAATTTTTTTTGAAAGCTTCAATAGTCCCATTCTCCTATGGGTGATATGGTGTACTGTGGTGATGGCGAATGTGGAACTCCTCTGTTAGGGCTTCAATGGTCTTATTCAGAAAATGAGTGCACTGATCACTCATCAAAATTTTTGGACAGCTGAATCTTGTCAAGATCTCTTCAAATATAAACTGCGCAGCAGTCACTGCACTGCAGTCCTTAATTGATTTCGCTTCTTCCTATCTGGTGAGGCAGTCAGTGGTAGTAATGATATACCTCGCAATAGTCCTTTTCCCTGGTGGGTTGATAGGACCCACAAAATCAATTGCCCATTTCTCAAATGCTTACAAGGTTAACTGCGGGTTCAAAGGCATCTCATCCCTTCATGATGGCTTCCCTGTCCTTTGACATACGTCACAATTCCTGCAGTATTCCTTAGAGTATTTAGGTATGGTAGGCCACGATAGTCCTGCGCACAGTATATTCTGCGCGGTAGCTCTTCCCACATAATGTCCTCCCGCGATGCCTAAATGTGCATCTGCGAGTATGTATGACTTATCATGATCGAGTACGCATCTACGTAGGACTTCATCCGATCCTAGTTTATACAGCTGACCTGCAATGATGGTGAAGTCCGCAGTGCGCACTACTAGCTGCTTTTTTTGTTGAACTGTGAATTCTTGCTGTGCCAGTCCCATAATCAAGAATTCAATGATGTCTCGGTAATAATCAATAGCAACCTGAATAGCAAACAATTGCATGTCAAGTAGGCTATCTTCAATATTTGTCGGCTCTTCTCCTGACTCTATCCTGGACAAATGGTCAGGTCCCAAATTCAACCTTCTTGTCTTAATAATGATTTCAAAATCATATTCCTGAAACATCAGCAGCCATCTGCATATACGACCCCCTAACACTAGCTTGTTGACTAGGTACTTTAGTGCATAATGGTCTGTGAACATCAGGAAGTGCGCACCTAGCAGATAATGTCTGAATTTTTGTAGGGTGTATACCATCGCGAGGCCTTCCTGCTCAGTAGTGGTATAGTTTTTCTCCATGTCTGAAAGCTTTCTGTTCGAAAATGCAATGGGGTGGTCAATACCCCCTTCTCCTGGCTGTGCTAACACAATTCCCAAGGCAGTGCATGATGCATCCACATGGACATGAAACGGCTTTGTCCAGTTTGGAAAGACTAGGATCGACGCGGTAACCATTTTCTCTGTAAGGGTGTCAAAACCCTTCTCGCACTCCGCATTCCAAATGAACGGGACATCCTTATTTAGCATCTTCTCCATTGCTGTGGTTATCTACGTGTACCCTTTAATGAATTTCTGGTAATAGCCAGTATGGCCCAAAGTAGAGCGCAACGTCTTAACTGAGGTAGGTGTAGGTAGATTGACTATGATTTCTATATTCACAGGGTCCACCATCAAGCCCTACTTGCAAACAATGTCTCCCAATAAGGTTCCATATGGTACACAGAAGATGCATTTCTTCAAATTCAATGATATTTGATGCTGTCTGCACTTCTCCAAAATCATTCTCAAGTTTGCACAATGATTCTTCAACAATCCAAAGACTGGCCAGTCATCGAAATAGGCTTCCAAGAACTTTTGCATAAATTCTTTGAACGCGGCGATGACAACTCTGGAAAATATAGCTAGCGCATTCTTCAAGCCAAAAGGCATGACTGTATACTGAAAGGATCCCCATTCTGTGGAAAACGTTGTCTTGTGCCTATCCACGGGGTTGATTCTGATCTGATGATACCCAGAAAATCCATCGATGAAAGAATAAGCCTCATTCCCTCCCACGTTATCAAGCACCCCATCTGTAAAAGGTGTAGGGAATGGGTCATGCATAGATGCGTCATTTAACTTCCTGATATCAACACATATCCTGATCTTGCCTTTTACTTTCTTGTCCTAGAGCACCATAGGGATGATCCATTTGGATTCCTCGATAGGTTCGATGATTCCTGCCTCCAACATCTTATCCAGCTCAGTGCAAACTCTTTCCTTGTACTACAGGTTCAATCTATATGGTCGCTGCTTCACAGGCTTAGTGCTTGGCTTCAGAGGTATCTTCATGACTCCTAGGTCACCCAAAATTCCTTTCATCTCCATGAATTTTGTGGGAAACAACTCCTGGTATTCATGCAGAGTGTCTGCAATCTCTACAACTGTTTTCTCATCCCAATAATCTCCAATGGATGCAAACTTTGGCTCTTCACTGGTGCCAATGTTTACTTTCTGTGTTTTCACAGGTTCGGTCATATCAAGGATATCCAAGGCGGGTCCTTCCACATCGCGTGCACCTTCTGACTCTAGTATGTTGATGTTGCACGGATCATATTCCTCATCCTCCTCCCTAGGATCTTCAGCCTCTTCAGCTAAGTTGTAACACTCTATGAAGTGCTCTTCAAGCTCTTTCCAATAGGACTGTAGTCTGTCAGGAACCTTTTCTGCTCCAAAGGATTCTTCTAATGTCACGGGCTCTTGCGGGCATTCTTCGGAAGTGCAAGTCTCATGCGGACATTCTTCAGAAATGCAAGTCTCCTGCGGGCTTTCTTCTATGAATATGCATTTCTTTAATAGCTATAGCGCGTCATGTATGAATGGGTCCTCATATTCAAAGCTGAAGTATTTTTGGAAGTTCATGGTTAACAGTTCCCAGTTTGTAGTCTCTCTATGCAACTCCAAGTCTAGGTACCATTTCGTTGGGATATGCTCTGCCAAAGTGTGTACAAATAGATGCACCCATTCTTCTTGTGGTCTTTCCTTCCATGCCTATGAACAAACTTGCAGATGTTGCGTAGGATCTATTTGTCCATTGTACTTCTCGAAGGGTAACGTAACCCTCTCTACAAACCGAATTTGCAATTTGGTTCTGCATTGATCCCAGGTGATCAATGTTTTCTTGTGTGCACCCCACCATCTAGTGGGTGGGTCGCACAGTGCCATGTCTAGTGCTGGAAACCTGTGCTCATCTAGAACTACTACATTATAATCTTGAATAAACGTGTAAACATTAGCAGAACCATCAAAAGTGGGGACTAGACTTACCTCCTTTCCGATCCAGTGCAATGAATTTGTGATCTGCACGCACCGTCTGGCTGATACTTCATGCATATAAATCTGCCACTTCTCTAGTCCAGCGTCTGAGTCTGAAACGCGGGAACTATTGCACCTCCAGCTAAGTGTTCCATCTGCAGTAGGATTAATGTAATCATCCTGGTTCACGGTCATCTGATATAGTCTATCCATATCTTGAGCCTTAGATTCCTCCTGAATCAATTCGTTGTATCGGTCTCCATCTGCAGGATCCAATGGTGCGATGACCCTAGCAATAGCCCAATCATTCCCTAGCAATGGCCATATTATCAATAGCCCAATCATTCCCTAGCAACGTAGGAAAAGGTTGACTATCATCGACAATTTCAATGACTTCAAAGTCGGCATGACTTTGAACTCCATCAATATCCACTATCACGTCAACTAAGCGGCCGAATGGTATTACCTTCTCCTAATTGGCCACTCTCAGCTGGATAGGTGACCACAGGAGCTTTGGTCGACCCATATGCTGCCATGTCTGCTTGGTCAGCACGTTCACTTCTGATCCCAGATCAAGGATGACTTCACTCATCTCGAAGTCTCCTATCTACGTAGTAAGCCTCATCTCGCAGCCTGATCTCTTATGCTTGTTTATTTGTAGGAGTGCGCCATCAGAATTTCGTGCTTTTGTCTGTGGATCATATTGATTAATGAGCTTTTCCAGTTCGATGATTGTATTCTCACTCTTTAGCAGCTTCATGTAGCTCCTAAGGAACTGTGCAACAGAGGTACTAATGTCCGCAGTGGTGCTTGTCTGGTCATATGCCGCGGGTATGTCTTGAACATATGGTACTTCGCTGCGCAGTAGGATCCTTGCTGATTTTGGTGCTGGGTCTCTGAAGGTATCCTGTGCATCAACAAAGGTTTCTTTGTTCTTCTGCAAGTTAAGGGCATGTGCCTTTCCAGGTGCTTTCCTCACCCATGTCATTTCAGTAGGGCCCTACTTCGGCTGAGCTTGTGCAGATGTTGAGGCCTCTGCTTCTCAATCGCAGCCTATCTCAATGCCACTGCACGTGACAACATTAATACTTGGATCTCTGGGTCTTTTCTCGGCTTCGATCCACTGAACGTTTGGGTTGGGTCCCTCTGTTCTTCTTCTCTTCTGCATTTCAACCTCGAGCACCGGGAAGTCTTCAATGATGTGCTCAAAGGACTTACAATAATTACAAGTGGTACAAGGGTTGACACAATCTCGTGATACATGACTTGGCTGGCCACAGTTGAAGCAAATAACTGGACTATGGCCTCTTCCTTGCAGTGGACCCATATTTCTTCCTCTACCGCGGTATCCTCCACCACAGCCTCTATATCCTCCTTGATCATAGTGGGTGTTTTCTTTCTTTGGCTAGTTGTCTTCTTAGACTCTGTACAAGCCAGCTCATCTCATAGTGTCCATGTGGCGTTTTCTTTCATCCATCAACTCATATGCGTGGCAGTTGGATTCATCATGTCCAATTGATTTGCAGAATTTGCAGTACAAACTCGTAGGTGTCTTCACATATTTTTGCAATAAGAAACAGTCTTCTGGTCGATGGCCAGTGGTTCTACAGATCTCACACCATGGAGCTTGGTTCTGGTTAATATGATTAGGTGCACCACTTCCAAGATATGCACGATACTGTGGGAAATGATCGCGGTCATGACCTTCTCCTTTACAACTTGTACACTAGATCTCGTGTCAAGGCTCGTATCTCTGTTCCTTCCCATTCTTCATGCTCTAAAGCTCAAGTGTCAGGGTAGTGAGTTGGTTCTGAATCTGCATCATCCCAGAACTAGACTCACCAATTGGTGAAGCCTCCAGCTTCATTGCGATCTCTACGGCCTTTGCCTGGGATGCAACCTTTTGCTGCATCAATGGCAACCTAATATGTGGCAACAGCACGGCGATAAACCACTCTTTATGCTGTTCCAGAGCGATGACAAAGCTCACCTGGTCCAGCAATGTCTTAAACTTTTGATCAAACTCCCAGACCGATTCAGTCAGCCTCTGCTTAATCTCCTTGAGCTCAGTAATGCACTGAGACTTTGACTTAGGCTTCCTAAATTCTATGATTAACGCAGCTTTGATCTTAGCCAGGGTTTTGGGCTACATGGAAAAATACTTCATGAACGAGTGCAGTGCTCTATCATGGAGTGTGGTAATAAGCTGAGCTTTCTTCTCATCAGCATCAGGGATTTGTCTGACACTCCAGACAGCTTCGCAAAGGAACCAATGTTGATCGTGGTCTTCTAGACCAGTTCCTTTGAATATAGGTAACTTCATATCTTCCTGGGCCATGGCTCTAAATGGTGGCGGGGGATTTGGAGGGGCACCTCGAGGTGTGCTCTGTCATGGAGGTGTTTGCGCCATAAAGACAAATGGGCAGGCGAGGGTGGATGCACTAGGTTGCTGAAATGAAGGTGGTGCGGTCTCTATAGCCAGCGGATTCTGAGGGGTGAATGGGGGTGTGGCTTTGGTGTCAGGGTCAGATGGAATATCAGTATCTAGGTGGAGTTCCGAACCTCCAGGGTTCTTATTAAACTTGTATCTTTTTCCACTTCTTAGGTTATGAGTGTCGTCGTTAGAGTCGCTATATGTGCTATTTACCATATTAGAATTTAAAGGATTACTGCATTCGTAACACTCCTTTCTCTGCTAATAGCATCTTAATATAAAGACTAAGATTATTGAGAAACTTACCTCGGAATCCTTTGAAGAAATATGCCTCCGCCTGACTGTAGGACTTCAATGTGTCCACAACAAACTCTGTGACAAAACCTTCTAACATATGATCGACCCAAAAGTCGACCGCATGTGTCAGTGCGATATCTATTCCTTTAAGTTGTTATATGAGTTTAGGAGTCCACTCTATAGGTACTCAAGGCTGGAAACAAGTCTTGTTCTTAGTGAGCCGTGAAATCCAACCTAGTAGCTCGTTCGGGAATGATGCCCATAAAATTTCATGGATATTTTTCAATAGATATCTATTCAGCCAGTCTTCATCGAAGAAGCGACATCTATTCTCTTGCTGCACAAAGTCAGTCTTGGTCTTGTCCCACCAAGCTTCGATTTCTTTCTTCTCAGGAAACCAGTTCAATGCACTTTCCGGAAGCTCAAATTCTTCGTCTCTCATCACAATGGAACCATTCGTTGGCTCCAAGAGATATCACAACTACAACTCACCATAGGATTCTAGCATGACAATGGAACCATTTGTTGGGTTTGCATGTAATAAGCTGATCAAGGGTTTGTGAAGACCCCGGGTTCTGTGCAGTTCTCTTATACCAACAAAACCCCTTCGCACCGGCCCTTTTGGAAACAACCTACAAGCAGGCTGAGGTCTCACCCAAGGTGTTACAATGGGGGCACTGTGGACTCAGGTGTCCACAGCATAGTATTTTTTAAGGATTCTAATATTGTACTTAAGTATAGTATTCTAGGCGATTATTTTGGATTGAAAAAAACATATAGATAGATAGGTAGGCGAATATCAAATATGAAACATACAATTTACTACTGAAATTTGTAAATTTTGGCGAAAATTATGATAAAAAATCATATTTTATGTATATATAGGCGATATTAGAGACTAAAAATGACCAAATAGCGAATTTATTTTTTGAAAAAAAGCCCGAAAAATAGCCAATTGGCGAAATTTCGCCCCTAAAAATCACCCTGGTCCACAGTGAGTGATGAGTTGCTAGTGTGATGATGTTCGCGGTACAACACCAGCTGTGCATGGCGAAGGATGAATTGCGCGGCGATGGACAGCGCTGTGATCCGCACCACTACCTCTTTCCCTATTGCGGACTTCCTTCCGGGACTGTGAACACTGCAGTCTGGTGTTATACTTAGCACTCTTCAACCCACTTAAGATGCAGTGCTGAGTTTCACCAATCCACTCAGGCATGCTCTTCAACCAATTTAACACAGTTATACATTCAATACTTAGAACTCAAGCAGTTTTCTTGCTACTGCAGGACTCTTCCCGACACTACGAACCACAGGGTTCATCTTTATGCTTCAGGGACTTGTGGATACCTTAAGGTACAAAGTTGAGTTTCACTCATCCACTCGTCCAAGTCCTAACTCAATTAACATTCACTATACGCTTAGACTATCCATTTGTTAAGCATATTCCTCCATTGCGAAGTGATTCTCATACATTCATAGATTCTATTCATGCAACTACTTAAGTAACTCTTCAGACTTAAGTAATCTCGCCACTAAACTGTTCCTAAAAGCAATACAAGTGTTAACCATTCATCCGTTTAAGTAGACCTAACCATATCATTCCATGCTCTTCTGATGGCAAATGCATACATTAAATCTCACATAACAGACTGCAATGTAATACTAAGACATTCATTCAGACACTGTAAGAAGAAATGCAATCACACAAATAGTCAATCACACAACACAAGATGTAATGTGGTTCACTCCCCCGGGTGGGAAGCTATGTCCACAAGAACTGTTGTGATGTATTTCTTTAAGGGAAGGGTCAACAGTTCTTAGCCTGAGCCCTAGCCTTCAAACTACTTCCTCGCTTAGATGGTCTCTGTGCCCCTGCTACAGTGCCTTTACAATGATTTCTTACTAGACAGATTTTACAATATTCAATAATAGAATGCAAGAATCATTCTAACATCAGCAACGACCAATCCTCTACTGATATTTTGCTTTACAATCAAGGACTCAATCATTATAACCCAACCCTTCTAACACAGAAAGAGTGTCTAATGACCAACAGTTTCTTAACATCAATGATGACCAACCCTTTCTCATACAAAGATGATCTTCTTTTATTGATCACGTCCGAAGGTCATGTCTTTACATTCATGAAGACCGAAACCCTAAGGCTTCCAAACCACGATGGTCCCTCTGAACTGTTTTGCAGGCTTCTGACAGCAGATCTTCTGTCGTGGTAGTATTCCACATCCTTCTTCTGTCGCTGTCAGCCTCCTTCCTCATATTTGAGCCACCATTCCACTACGACTCGTGCGACTAGCTCAGCCCCTAGTCGCTCTTCTTTTGCATGCCGTCCTCTGCTCAACGGTCATGTACTGTTTCACATGCCAACTGTCCCTTTTTGACCTGTCCTCTACTCAATGGGTTCATACAGCTGGTTTCCTTTCTGATCTTCTTATGACCACAACTCAACATCTTCCTACAGACCTTCCAAAAATAGACCTCCGTCGGCCTTATCCAAAAATATCCGACCACCCTTGCTCCAATCCGTAGCTTAACTGGTTCCACGTGGCTTCCTATCTTCGCAGCACTGCACTTGTGCTGCACACCTCTCTGCAGTGTATCTTCAAAACTTGGCACCGCGCGCAACTTCACAACACCCCTTCAAAATCCAGTGCTGCACTCCAGAGCACTCTCCATACTTAGCCAAATTTCTTCTTTTCTTAAGCTGCAAGCAGCTCAGCTCCATCCAACCTCAAAATTGATTCCAAAAATGGCCTTGTTGGGCTAGGCCCAACAACAAGCATAAGACGACATTTTCCAGAGAGTGGGGGTCATTCCAGTATACAATCATGCCCTTTGGGTTGAAGAATGCGCCCGCCATATTCTCCATAGTCATCGTCGCGGCATTCAAAGATTTCATGCATAAATTTCTGGAAGCATATTTTGATGATTGGACTGTCTTTGGCTTGCTGAAGAACCATTGCGCAAATCTAACGATGATGCTTGACAAGTGTAGATAGAACCATATATCATTGAATTTGAAGAAGTGCATCTTCTGTGTTCCATACAGAATTTTACTAGGACATAGTGTTTGCAAGCAGGGATTGATGGTGGACCCTGCGAAGATTGCCATCATTGTAAATCTGCCTACACCAACTTAAGTTAAGATGCTGCGCTCTACCTTGGGTCATATGGGATATTACAGGAAGTTTATTAAAGGTTATGCGTAGATAACTACAGTAATGGAGAAGTTGCCGAAGAAGGATGCGCCGTTCATTTGGAACAAGGAATGCGAACAGGGTTTTGACACCCTTAAAGAAAAGATGGTTACCACACCAATCCTAGTCTTTCCAGACTGGGAAAAGCCCTTTCATGTTCATGTGGATGCATCATGCATTACCCTCAGAATTGTGTTAGCTCAGCCAGGAGAAGGGGGTATTGACCACCCCATTGCATTTTTGAGCAGGAAGCTCTCAACAATAGAGAATAACTACACCACGACCGAGAGAGAAGGACTTGTGATGGTCTATGCCCTTCAAAAGTTCAGACATTATTTGCTTGTTGTGCACTTCCTTATGTTCACTGATCATTATGCATTGAAATATTTGGTCAACATGCCAATGTTAGGGGGGCATATATGTAGATGGTTGTTGTTGTTCCAGGAGTACTACTTCGAGATCGTTGTTAAACCTGATAGGCTGAATTTGGGACTTGATCATCTATCTAGGATTTAGTCGGGAGAGGAGCCAACAAACATTCAAGACAGCCTGCCCGATGCGCAGCTGTTTTCTATACAGGTTGCAGATGATTACTATAAGGACATCATTGATTTTTTGACAATAGGTCTAGCACTGCAAGAGTTCTCTATTCAACAGAAGAAGTAGTTAGTAGTGCGTGCCGTGGACTTCACTATCATTGCACGTCAGTTATACAAACTCGGACTAGATGAATTTCTGCACAGATGCGTACTCGACCACGAGAAACTATATATACTAGCAAATGCGCATTCAGGGATCGCGGGTGGTCATTACGCAGGATGGGCTACTGCGCAGAAGATATTGCATGCAAGGTTGTGGTGGCCTACGCTCCACAAATATTCTAAGGAATACTGCAGGAACTAAGATGTCTGTCAGAGGACAGGGAGGCCATCCCAAAGAGATGAGATGCCATTGAACCCATAGTTGACCTTGCAGGCCTTTGAGAAGTGGGAAATTGACTTTGTGGGACCTATAAACCCACCAGGAAAAAGAACTGGTGCAAGATATATAATTACTGCTATGGATTACCTCACCAGATGGACATAAGCTAAACTAGTGAAGGACTACAACGCAGGTACTGTCGTGCAGTTCATTTTTTAGGAAATTTTGTCAAGATTCGGCTATCTGAAGATTTTGATGAGTGATCAGGGCACTCAATTTTTGAACAAGACTATTGAAGCTCTGATGGACGAATTCCACATTCACCATCACCGCAGTACACCTTATCATCCATAGGTGAATGTAACTATTGAAGCTTTTAATAAGATACTAGAGAACGTGCTGATGAAGGTATGCAACATGAACAAGGATGATTGGGACCTGTGCATATCATCTGTGCTCTGTCCATACAGAACAACTTGTAAGAAATTGACGGGACAGACACCTTTTCAGTTGGCCTATGGGCAGGAATCCATAATGCCAATGGATTACATTGTCCCTAGCCTAAGGATTTTTGCGTTCACTGGAATGGCAGATCGCGAAGCACTGGATGAAAGATTGTTACATCTAGTTGGGTTGGAAGAAGATCGTTTCATCGCAAGCTTCCAACAACAAGTCTAGAAGGATCGAGAAAAGACATGGCATGATCGCCATATAAGAAACAAATGCTTTCAGGTAGGTGACTTAGTCCTCCTGTATGATATCAAGTTCATGAAATTTCCTGGTAAGTTTAAAATGCATTGGCTTGGTCCATATATTTTTATGCATGTCACTAACAGTGGTGTAGTTCAGCTAGCCACTTTAGCTAGTGATACTTTACCCGCATTGATAAATGGAAGCAGACTTAAATTGTACCACAATAGTCCTTCTTTGCAGCATGCTAAAATATAAACACAGGGAGAAATTTCTAAGTGTCAAGTACAGTTGAAATTGGGCACTAGAAATGTATAGAGCCTATACATGTACCATAAAGGAAGAATGTATGAGCAATGCAACATTGCTGAAGCTATGCAGGAGAGAAGAAGAGAACAGTGGAAAAAAACCCATGCAATTCAAAGATCAGTACCGCAAAGCAACTATGCAGGAGTCGAAATGGTCTGTCGTGCAGTTCAACGCGATAATTAGGACACAGTAGAAGCTCAGATCGGTGAGGAGATAATTCCTGAAGTGTTTGATATTGGCAAGCAAGTTGAGCAAGAGGTCAAAGAAACAATGGAGCAGCTGACGAATGCTTACAGTGAGTTCGCAGCCAAACTAAACACTTAGATCGGCGAGCAGATTCCGGTAGTATACATTGAAAGTGGCTCGGGGAAGAGCCACATGTAAGTGTTAGGGGCATGTTGGGTCTGACCAAATAGGGCCATTTTTGGTGACATTTTTTATGATAGATGGAATTGAGCTATGCGCAGCTCAGGAAAATATTGAATTTTGCCTAAGTATCGGGAGTTCTGCGAAGATGTGCACAGTACCACGTTTTGAAGGGTGCCGCGAAGATCAGCACTCCGCAAGTGCAGTGCTGCGAAGGTAGTAGGCCACATGGAGCCAGTAGAGTTATGCACTGGATGGAGGATGGCCAGATATAGTGGATAGACCAACGGTGCTCTACTTTTGGTAAGTTTGATAGAAATATGTTGAGTTGCGGGCATAAGCAGATCAGGAAGGTGACCAACTGTACGAGTTCGTTAAGTAGAGGACTGGTCGGGAAAGTGACAGTTTGGCGTGCAGCAGGGTACTTGACCGTTAAGAGGAAAACGGTGGAAGGAAAATGACTGGGAGCTAAGCCAGTTGTACATGGCCGATCAGAGGATGAATGTCCTACAAAGAAAGTGACTGGGAGTTGAGCCAGTCGCACGAGTCTGTTAGTGGAAGGGCGGCTCGAAATGGATGACCTGTTGGTGTGCGCACAATAGGAAGGCTGAAAGTGACAGAACTAAGGCGTGGAGAACTGCCACGACCGCAGAATCACTACCAGAGGCCTACATGATGGTTCAGAGGGACCGTAGTGGTTTGGAAACCCTAAGGGTTTTGGTCTTCAATGTTGTAAAGACACGACCTTCGGGCATGATCTATTTAAGAAGACAAATTTTTTATAGGAAGGGTTGTTGTTGAATCCTTAAGTGAAAAACTGAATATCTTAGAAGGGTTGGTCATAGAGGTTACTCTTCATTTTGTATTGAACATTGTAATATCTCTATGAGTCAAGAAAATATTGTAAAGGCTTTGTAGCTGAGTGCACAGAGACCTATTTGAGCAAGAAGAGAGCCGCAACTGAGTGCGCGACTAAGAACTGTGAACCCTTCCTTAAAAGAAATATCAAACATAGTTCTTGTGGACTTAGCTTCCCATCCGGGGGAGTGAACCACGTTAAATAGTGTGTTGTGTGACTGAATGTTTATGTGTGTGTTTATATTTATCTGTTTCTGTAGTTGGATGTCTGAATATTTGCTTACAGTCTGTTATGAGAAGGCTTTTAAATGTATTTACCATCAAGAGAGTATGGAATGATATGTTAAGTCTGCATGAATGGATGTATGGTTAATATTGGCTTTGCTTCTAAGAACAGTGAATCTATCGTCTGCATGAGTATGGAGAGAGTTGCTTGAGTACTTTCATGAACACAGTTGATGAATACATGATATTCATTTCACATCTGAAGATTATGCTTAAAACAGTAACATTCTAAGTGTGTGAACGAGCCTTAAGTAGTAAGTCAGTTAAGTGCATGACTAAGTGGACAAGTGATACTCAACCCATTTACTTAAGCATTTTGCAAGTAGTCCAAGTATAGAAAGTCAAGCAGTAGTGTTCGCAGCGTCAGTAGTAGTCCCATGGTAAAGAAGGTAGTGGTGCAGACCGCGGTGTTTCCCATCACTGCGCAGTCCAACCCTCATAGCACACATCCTGTATGTTGTTGCGAATGCCATCTCACTCATCAACTCATCAACTCATCACTCACTGTGGACATCTGAGTCCGCAGTGCCCCATTAGATACACCTCAGGTGAGACCTCAGCCTGCTTGCAGGCTATTGCCGAAAGGGCCAGTGTGAAGGGGTTTTGTTGGTTTAAGGTAACCACGCAGAACCTGGGTCTTCATAAAGCCTCTGGTCAACATTGAATATCCAACAATTTTTAAATCTTTGGTTTCTGAATCTCAGAATCCTCTTGATCATCCTAATGAAAATCCAAAAGAAAATTAGGATCCTGAGCCACCAAATGAAGAAGAGGACCAGCAGGTCAACACTATCAGTTACATTTCAGAACTCCCTATGGCTGAAGAGGAAGATGAGCCTAAGACTATTTTTAATGTCCAACATCCTTATAACACAAGAAGCAAAGGATAATCATCACAAGAAGCTTCCCCTTCAACATCTACCGTAAATAAAGGCAAAGCAAGAACACAGAAAGATACTATAATTCCTGAGATTGAATATAGTTTAATTGATGACTTGAAAAGGCTTATGGCTAACATATCTCCTTTTGAACTTTTGAAAATCCCTACCATGAGAGATAGTCTGCGATGTTGACACACACACCCAGTCGACAGGGGTTCCTCAGTCTATCGACATCCAACCCACCGTGATCTCCTTGAGCACCGGCCTAGATAGGTTTTAACCTGTCTAGCAACACCTACGAAGAAGATGAAGTCTCACCCAAGATGTTCAAGGGAGAGCTGACGGAACCATGTTTCCAGCGAATAAGGAAGGACTTTTGTGCATCTGCTTATCAACTTATTGCAACATTCACAATAGATCTAATTGCATAATTGCACTATAGATCAACTTATTCAACTTAGACATTAAGCATAATTTCAGCATCATTCAACATCAACAAAATCACCAATGCACAACATATATAATAGTAAACATTAATTCCAACAAGAAAGCATTGCATCATTCATGGATTCATATCGCATAATGTATTTATCACAGGGAAACAGAAAGAGACACAGTGATTATGCTCAACATCATATATTAACCTTCGCAACTACCCATAGATACAGCAATATAGTTTTTCCATCACATACCAAAATTAACAGACAAGCAAAATCATCCATGCTCAACTATCTCTTTGTTTGATCAACTTCGGTATCTATCGATCTTTCACTCTCCCCATCTATATCCATATATCTCAACACTTACAATGCTATGTCTATTTATAGGCTAACACCTTTACATTTGCGGTCCACTTAAGCAACCACCTAACTACTTCTTAATGAACTCTACAAAAAGATGACCCAAAACCTACAAAATGAGGTCCAAATGACCCAAAATACATAAAATATGGTTCAAATTACCGAAAATACATAAAATACTATCGACTTGCGCATTGCTTTCCTCCTTTCATGGTATCTTCGGCCTATCGAAGCATCTGCGATGCTATGAAGCTGACTCATCGACCTGCCTGCCAATAGGCCCCCAACACAATCTTGTGGCTCTCCCTCAAGCTAGGTCAGCTGGACATAATGTACTCAGTGATCTTCAGCCAGAAGTACTCATACTACTGATCGATCTCCCAAACCTTCTCCTTTACTATCGCAGACATTGCTTAACTCTTTGTCACATCAGTCTTGGATGGGTGATCACTCAGCTTACCAGTAACTTGCCGGTGACCGTTCTGCATAGCCTGCAGTGCGGAGACTGCCTTAAGAGAAAACTGATCTCCAATCTCCTAGAATTCATCTAACTGTGTGCTGCACTTCTTCTTACACTCTCCTGCCTTGGCGACACACTGCTGCAATTATTTTAGTTCCGTCGATTTGGTGACCTGAACAATTGGTGCTAGCATTCTCATCGATATATTCAGTGTTTATAGGTTCCCTTCTGCCTCTTGCTACAGCTTGGTTAGTTATTCAATTTGCTCGTCTTGGAAGATGCAGCCCCAAAAATGTGCATTCTATGCAGTGATTTTTGGCGCTGCTTGCTGTAGATCGACTAGCTATGTTATTAACTCCTCGATGGCACATTTTCTGTCGGCTACTTGCTCTAGCAGTGTACTTCATTGTAGCAGAGTGGTTAACTCGGCATTATCATGCTATAACTAGGCAATGACAGCCCCAATTCACTGTGCTCACTCGACCGGATCCAATTGCGCGATGGTCTCCAGCACACACTGACAGGATTCAGAGACTGCTTCCTCCAACCGCACCCTACTATCTGAAATGGTGGCTTTCTCCACCGTTAAGTGACCCTGCTCCCTCTTCAACTCCTCAAATACTCAAGCCTTCTCAGCAGTCAGCTGCTCTTGCTTGTCTTCCAACTCATCGACCACCTCCTTGGCCACTACCACCTTTGTCGTTAACTCTTCTACCTCTTTTCATGCCGCTGGTTTGTTCTCCTGTGAGCACAAGACTTGAATACTTGCTTCCTGCTCTCTATCGGCTGACTCTTATCTGGAAACTGCCTACATATGCACCAATGTTTGAGACGACAGTGTGCTGATGTTGATCGACATACCTTGTAACTGCTACAGCGAAACCTGGAGATCCTCATTAGCTGTCGCAATTGTAGTCAGGGGAATTTGCACATTCTGAACCTGCGGCGTAGTGTTGATTGTGCCAACTACCTGCAAAAGTGCTACCTCTAGTGCCTTCTTCGAAATAATCTTAACTATGAAATCCAGATGAACTTTTACCACATTGAACCCGACTACCGCTTGCGCTGTCATTGCGTTAGCCGACGCATTCATTACATTTGTTAAGGCCACAATAAATTGGCCCAATTGCGCTTCCATTTCTGGGTTTGTGCCACTGATGGTACCATGCTCATAACATGCCTTCAATCTGTTCTCCTGAACCACACATGCTTCATCCTCATAAATCAAAATTTGCATTGATTCCTGATCGGAGTCATGGCAACTTTGCTAGTCCTGCACGGGTAGTAGATCAACTAGGCCCTCCGCTGGTGGCCCTGCCGAGATCTCCACCATTCTAATTGGTTCCTGGCATTCAACAGGCTAATCATTGACGATGACATCTAACTCCTCGTCAGACAGTTTGTATTGGGTCAGTAGCCATTGCTTTGTTGGGTCACGACGTGCTTGCACATGAATCACATGAGGTCTAATCGCAAACTGAGCAACCTGTCTATATTTTTTCATCGCTACTTTAGATAAGCGAGGCACTCTTACTGTTGTTTCCTATAGTGTCTCCCAATAGACCCAAAACTGCATGGCACAGTCCTTAAGGCACTCGAGTTCTTGTACGCACCATAAATTCTGGTAGCACGCACCCTTATGGTCTTTCGCAGCATCAACTTCCATCCAATATTCCCTTCCAACCCCATTCAGTGCCTTCTTATAGTGATGGATCGTTCCCTTAATCGTCACTACCAAATCCAACCACTCATCATGACCAAATCATGCCCTAATTACCCGAATCCACCATTGATCCTATCAATCCAACGGCAGGATCCGCCATTACTGCCTACCATTTCAACAAGCGTCTCTAATTAACTACATTTAATGATCGACCCTTATTACTGATTTGACTACATCACATCCCTGTAGTTGTTGCGACATGGCTCCCAAACTGTGATACCATTGCTCTTACCTGTGCATCGTCTTCCTACAAGTGTGCCATCCTGCCACCTAGCATCTTGCATTCTTTTTTTCTTTTTGCGCAATGCGTTACACATCTTGCGGTTCCTGGCCCATCCTGTAGGGCTTCAACCTGCTACCATTCACCATCTTGGGTAGTAGCACTCCATTTAACTATCGTAGTTTCACTGCACCTCGTAAACTAATGGAACTAACAAGATATGGTCCCAGCCAATGCATCTGTAACTTGCCGGGATGCTTTATGAATTAGCTATCATATAACAGCACCAAGTCACCCTACTGAAACTGTTTATTTTGGATATGGGGATCATGCCAAGCTTTTTGTCGATCCTTCCCCACACACTTGTGAAAGCCTACGATAAAGTGGTTTTCCTCAAGCTATAGCAGCTACTCCAGTCATTCTGACAACGCGGCTCCATCATTCATGCATGTTGCTGCCACTATGCATATACTCGAGACATTGTACTCCATACGCATAATTTCCTCTTGTCCATACACCAATTTGAAGGGTGCCTATCCCATCAATATTTTATAGGTGGTGCGATATGCCCACAAGACTGCTGGAATCTTCAAATTCTAGTCATCGCAGTTTGTGTCACAAACCTTTGTAATTGCATGCTCCAACACCTTGTATAAGGCCTCTACTGTGCCATTTTCCTGTGGATGATATGGTGTACTCTTCTTGTGCTGTATCTGAAGCTCTACAGTCAATGCGCTGACTGTGCAATTAATGAAGTGACTCCCTTGATCACTTATCAATACCTTCAGGCATCCAAACCGAGTGATATTATTGTCGAACAAGAATCACGCTGTTGTCGCAACGATACAATCTACAACTGGTGCGGCCTCCGCCCACCTCGTTAGATAATCTGTTGTGGTAATGAGGTACTATGCATAAGGTCGCTTCCTAGGTGGGTTGATAGGTCCCATGAAATCCAGAGCCCATTTATCAAATGGTTGTAAGGTCACTTGAGGTACTAGCGGCATCTCATCCCTTCTTGACGATTTTCCCAGTCTTTGACAAACATCACAAGAGCATGCATAATCTATTGCATCAGTATGAAGAGTGGGCCACCAAAGCCTTGCGCGAAGCACCTTCCTGGCAGTAGCACAACCGACATAGTGTCCACCAGCCACTCCTGCATCTTCCTTTGTCAATATCTACCCTTGATCATGAGGTAAAACATAGCACTGCAAGATCTCATCAAGTCCTAGTTTATAAAGCTATCCAGTAATCAATTGGAAATCTGCATCCTTAACCACCAATTGCTTCTTCTAACTGGTGGTAAACTCGTCTGGTGCGGTTCCTGTCACCAAAAATTGAATTATTTCTTTGTAGTAGTCATCAGCTACTTCAACCCTGAATAGTTGTGCATCTGGAAACCCATCTTCAATGTTGGTTGGTTCCTCCCCTGTCTCAATTCGTGACAAATTATCGAGCCCCGCATTCAAGCATCTTGGCTTCACAATCAACTCGAATTTAAACTCCTGAAAAAGAAGTAGCCAATGACATATCTTCCCCCCCAACACAGGCTTATTGACTGATATTTCAAATCAGAATGGTTTGTGAACATCTTGAAGTGACTCCCCAATAGGTAATCCCTAAACTTCTGCAGTGCATATACCATTGCCAAGCCTTCCCTCTTTGTGGTGGTATAATTTCTCTCCACAGATGACAACTTCTGACTCACAAAAGCGATTGGGTGATCCAGATCTCCTTCCATTGGTTGCGCGAGCACTACTCCCAGTGCAATCGATGACGCATCCACATGGACATGGAATTCCTTGCTCCAATATCGGAGCAGAAGCCATCTTAGCCTTCAACGTCTCGAAGCTGACTTGACATTCTAGGCTCCAGATGAATACCGCATCCTTCTTTAGCAATTTTTCCATCGGAGCTGTGCTCGCAGCATAACCCCAAATGAACTTACGATAGTATCCTATGCGCCCCAATGTTGCTCTCAACTGCTTGAAAGTAGTAGGCAGTGTTAGGATCAGAATGAGTGCAATCTTTGCTGGGTCAACCAAAAACCCTTGTTTGCAAACAATGTGACCCAACAACATCCCAAATGGTGCATAGAAAATGCACTTCTTCAAGTTCAATGATATCTGATGTTTTCTGCATCACTCCAGCATCAGTCACAAGTTTTCCAGATGATCGCTAATCAAGCCATTAACTATCCAATCATCCATATAAACTTGCAAAAACTTCTGAATAAATTCTCTAAATGCAGCGAAAACAACCCGAGAGAATATCGCAGGTGCATTCTTTAGCCCAAACGACATGACAGTGTACTAGAAACAACCCCATTTCGTCACAAACATTGTCTTGTGGCGATCCTCTTTCGCAATCCTGATCTGATGATATCCAGAAAACCCATCCATCAAAGAGTACATTTCTTGTCAACCCACTCCTTCCAGAACCTCGTCAGTGAATGGAATTGGAAATGGATCATGCAGACACACATCATTCAACTTCCTAAGGTCAACACAAATCCGTACCTGACATGTTTCCTTGTCTTACACCACCATGGGACTAATCCATTCTGATTCTTCAACTGGTTCAATGATGCCAATATCCAACGTGCAGTCAAGTTCAACTTTGACCCTTTCCTTATGTTGTAGATTCAATCGATACAGTCACTGCCTTATCGGTTTTGCATCTGGCTTCAACAAAATCTTCATCTCTCTAAGGTCTCCCAGGATTCCCTTCATCTCTGAAAAATTCATAGGGAACAAATCTTGGAACTCATCCAATAGGTCGGTGATCTTTGCGATCATATCTTCATCCCAGTAGTCACCAACATTCACAAACTTTGGCTCTCCTCCGTCCCGATGTTGACCTTTCTGAGCTTCAACGGTTGACTGATTGGATCCATCGGTGCATCAGGTGTTACAACATCACGATTCCCTTCTGATTCCAGAATATTGATATTCCGCGGGTCATCACCATTCTCTGGCCTTCCATAAATATTGTAGCACTCCAACATCGACTGCATCTGACAATGTGCATGCGGATCCACAGGGTAAGCAACTACAACCACTTTTAGACAAAAGCATGGACCCATTCATCCCTTGGTCGCGAGACCCACATTGTTTGACATTCCATCAGATGAATGCCAGGGTCATTCTGCCCATTGTACCTTCCGATGTGGTATATCTCTGTGTCGCCAAAGCGAACCGTCATCAACCTCTGACACTGCAACCATCCAGTAATTGAATTCTTATGGGTCGCCCACCACCATGCTAGAGTATCCTTCAACGCCTCCTCTAAGGCCAACAATCACTGTGGTTCTGACACCTTGGCTTCAAATGTGACTAGAAATTTAGATAATCTGGGAAGGCCTTCGTATACTAGCAATTCAACAATTTCAGTTGTGACATGACACAGTGATTGTGTGATCAACCCACACTTTCTGAACGACACCTCATGCAGTTGATTTTTCCAGTTCTCTAATGCATCATCTGAGTTGGAAGACACAGTGATACAGCTGCGCCAACAAATCTCTCCACCATTAGTCGGATGGATGTAGTCCTATGAGATGTTGTAGGCATGATCCCATCATGTTACAACTTCATCCTTAACTGGTTCAACATACCGCCGCCCTTCAGCTGGATCAAACAGAGCGATGACTCTAAGGTCGCGATTCTCAAAGGTCATCACTCGCTTCTTAAAATTGATTACAACCATAGTATCATTAGCCCATCCAATGCCCAACAATGTGGGATAGGAGCTGCCACCATCAACAACTTCCATCACATTGAAATCATCATAGGTTTGCATTCCTTCAATATCCACAACAAGGCATGGAACTCGCCCAATCGGTATTACCTTGGCCTGATTAGCCAATCACAGCTGCATGGGAGATTAGCTTAGCATTGGGCTCCCCATATTTTTCCATTCCTGCTTTGTGAGAATGTTGATGTCTAACCCTAGATCCATAATGAATGAATCTACCTCATAATCCCCAATCTGTATATTCATGCTTATCTCTTTGCCTATCTTCTTCCTCCGCAAGGAATTCACCGCGGACTCCCTCCATCCTTTGGTTGGTCGATGCAACAAATGATCAATCTTGGCAAGAGCATCAGAGCCTTGTGCTAGTTATAAGGAACTTTCAAATAAATGTTGCAAAGTACCATACTGATGTGATGGTCCTACTTCCAAAGTTGAGTAAAAAATAGGGGGCATATCATAAACAATTGACTTACCACGATATTTTTCCATCGCATTACGCGCTAGAAATAATGCATCACACTCGTCATCAATATCAAACTGTGTTTTCTTCTTCCTAGCCAGTCGGATCAGAGGACACGAACCATATTCACACCTTCATGAGTGATAACAGCAACAGCAGCATCTTGCATCCTCAACTCTGCTGAAATTGGCGTGATAGTTGGACCCTGGTTCTGGTTTGGAGTTGGATTCATAGGTTGATTCACATTTTTGTTGGCATTCTGATTCTGATGTTGGTTCTGATTCTGTGGTTGATTCTGATTTGGCAACTGGTTCTGGTTCTGTAACTGTGGTATAATCTGTTGATGTATATGTAACTTCGGAATGTATTTCACATATATGTATATTGTATTCCTATAGAGATGGTATTATTCCTCTATAAGGAAGTGTCGTCATTTATATTGTAAGTGTTGTAACTTATACTTGATGGGTTATTAGACCACCTTGTTTGGGGTCGGCCCTGTATAAGTCATGTGGGTCAAAGGGTTATTAGACCACCCTATTGGGGGTCGGCCATGTGGGTCAAAGGGTTATTAGACCACCCTATTGGGGGTCGGCCCACTCAGCATTATGTTATGTGGTTAAGTTCGAGCCGACATGAGTTAGGTAAAAAGGCAAGTCAAGTCAAGTATAAATAGAGTGCGGGAGGCACTCTATTTACTCACTCACTTCTCACACATGCTCTCAAGGAGGAGAGGCGCACTTATGGAGGAGGAGGATTGCTGCTAGGTTATGGCTATCTCTATTGGTTGGTTGTATCATTGCTCTATCTATCTCTGAGGAAGTTATTGGGGTTTTTCACCTTTATGGTTTTCCCCAAGTAAATCTTTGTGTCTCTTGTGTGCTTGCATTATTGTCTCCATGATTGATATGCTGTAGATATGCTGTACATGTTGTTCTCTCAGTTAAGATCCTAGATCAGATTGAAGTAAATTCAGAAAATTTAACATGGTATCAGAACTAGCCTGAAAGAAGGCATGATATGGCATGTATGACACTTGTTGCACTTACGATGCTAGGGCTTGATATAGCAAAAACCAGTCATCGTAGTACTTTCGCTATAAATCCGTTTTGGCAAAGTTTTCGGATCTGAAATTGTTACATGCCGAAGCTAAGATCTCCATGTATCTTGTGTCCAAAGGAAAACCTCTAATTCGTTGTACTTTTTTATGATCTGTACAATATAGGGTTTCTGCCTCTTCCAGATCTGAGTCAAAATCAGGTGACCTTGGGAAAAAGGTCATATCTTGGGCTAGGAAGCTCCAAATGAATTTTCGTGAAAAGTGACAGGTAGTACACAGGCCGAGCTATCTCAGAAAACGTTTTCAGAGGCCGAAGGTCAAACAGTGACACGTGGCACGCCGTACAAGTTCGCTCTCCTGTATTATCCCATAAACAGGTCACGTTGCGACACTTGGCATATCTCTCTCTCAGAGAATCCAATTGAGGTCATACCTGTGAGGATGGAAAGATAACAGGCCGAGATATCTCAGAAAACGTTTTCAGAGGCCGAAGGTCAAACAGTGACACGTGGCATGCCGTACAAGTTCGCTCTCCTGTATTTTCCCAAAACAGGTCACGTTGCGACATTTGGCATAACTCTCTCTCAGAACATCCAATTGAGGTCAGACCTGTCAGGATGGAAAGCTAACAGGTCAGGCTATCGCAGAAAACTTTTTCAGACCCTGTGGATCAAAAATTTCGGAGTTACACCAGAAACAATCAGGTACATATTTCTGTCAAAACAGAATTATTTTTTGGTACCTTCATTCATGGCTTCCGGAATTTAGGGCTTTGAAGAAAGTTGGAATTTTTGTAATCGGAGACCACGGCTGGATGCTACTCATCAAAATAGAAATTTAGAGACCAAGATCAGAATTTTTGGCTGGGTAGAAGGCCGGTTTTGATCAGACCCTAGTTCGGGACTTTGATCAGAAAAATGGAAAATTAGGGCTTCTGTAAAAATGGGAATTTTTGAAATCTGTGACCACAGCTGGAAGCTCCTCAGAAAAATAGAAGCTTAGAGCTTTGGATCAAACATTTTGACTGGGTAGAAGAGTGGGCTTCATCAAACCCCAGTTCAGAGTCACGTCCAGTGAATCTGGAAGTTTCAAAGGCAAAATTGAGGAGTGAAACTTTGCAGTCTTCAAATTCTGAATATACCAGTTTGATCAGCTCATCAAGGCGCATATTCCTATCCTTTCAGAAGTTTGAAATTCAAAATTTGAATTTTTGGGGTCTCTCTGACAAACCCATATCCAGCTCCAGGTCCAGTTCTTGCAAATCAAGTGGATTGGGTTAATCCTAGAAGAAGATGGATTGATCACCTGCATAAGTAAAGAAGTTCATGTCTCAGAGGGAGATGAGGATAAGGCCTTACATAAGAAGATTACAAGCGATCTCGACAGGTATGACTCATCGAGGTATGTTTCGATATTTGTCAATGATTAAGTTTATGGTATGTTTGTCTTCATGTAATCACGGTTAGTACAATCTTGATTTTAGACTTATCATATCACCTTAATAAAATTATGAATGCATTCATTTATTAGGAGTATGAAACTTATGTTTGTACTAACACATTGTGATGTTGTATGAGTTTTATGTTGTCTACTAACATGAAAGGTACACCAAGAAGACAAATCATGTTCTGGTTCAAGAACATATGATCATGATGACATGAGGACAAAGATTCATCCATTTCCATGGATCTCATAAGAGATCCATTCTCGAGGTATGTATAACTTGGTTTTATAATGGTTAACTTATGAGACATGCAGGTTACTAGCACAAGTCACTAAAGAGAACCAAAAGACATTATACGGGTATGTTAGACATAACTAGCTAACATGATAATCCAGGTATGTTTTTCCTATATCAAGCTAGATTCCTACCTTGGGTTAGGATCTTATACTATCGCGTTGCTGATAATGATTGTTCATGAAGTCATAAGTTTGAATAATCATGATTGTATGCATATTATGTTTCTTACCATAATTGATGATATGACTAACCAGAAGAATCATGATGGTATAGGTTTGAATAATCACAGGTTTTATGCATTTTATATCTCTTATCTTGATTGATGATTCAACTAACCTGAAGAGTCATAGGTTTGAGTAATTACAGGTTTAGACATGTTATGTTTCTTATGATTTGACTAACCTTAAGAATCCTACATAAACCTTGAATGCTAATGCTTATTATTTTCTGTTTGAAATGATCATGACTATACATGCTTGAGATTATTTTGTTTTAATAGTATACTAATGAATGTATGATTTTATATGAGATCACAAGGATAACACATTCATGATACTAATAAGCATGCATAGGAACCAAGGATGAATATGAGTTCAAGAACAGGTAATCCAGGAAGCAAAGATCAAGAGGGAGCACACTCCAGTTGTTCCTACAAGAAAGCAAAGGAACACACTTCAGTAGTTTCTGCAAGGATGCAGATATTCAGAGGGAGTTGACCATCTTTCCACAACAGAAAGGTGTAGAAGAAGCTACTTCAGATTAGGACTCCAGCAGCTCCTGTAAGGAAGCAAAGACTCAGAGGGAGTCCACCCAACGAACAAACAAAGATAAGTATTTTAACTTCTTGCATATTTGTTTGTTTAAATAAAATTGTTCAATGATGTATATGCTCATGGTCTTAGACTTAGGATATGTATTGTGCATATTAGAATAATTACATTAATGAACAGTATACTACTAATATGCATGGGTAAGTAGCCTATGGCACCGTACAACATTCCATTGCTACTTATCTAGAATGAAACCTCTTTGCTGACATGTTGGGAGTTGTGCACACTCTTAACAATGTTCTGGTAGAGATTGGAAGGCATCTAGAAAGTTACGGGATATGGATAAATGTTGTATTGAAGCATTGGCTAAGATAATTGCATGACTGTATGACATATTTATTTATGTGTAAGAATTTGTTCTGAAAACTATGAGATGTTTTCTAATCATGCAATTTAACTTGTTGTGTAGGAAAGATCGTATGCCATCTCCTACAAAAGAAGAACTACAACATTTGTTCAGCAACAAATTTATTTATTGAAGATATTGAAGTTCCCAGGATCTGGGATGAAGAAATGGAATGCCATGATCCGTCGATCATGAAGAATGATGTTTGGGATGTAGTCCCAAGATGTGAATGGAAGTTTGTTATGACTTCCAAATGGAACTATCAGATCAAGCATGTTGCAGATGGCAGCATTGAGAAATATAAAAGTGATGAAATAGAAGATGCACCAGATGGATCTCAAGACAGCATGGTGTAGTCATATATGTGTGAAGAACTTGGTATGATAGGATAGACAGCTTTCTATCCAGTTTGGGCCTTACCAAGAATAATGTGGATTCCAACCTTTACTACAAGGTTGAGGAAGGCAATTCAGTGATACTACTTTTTTTCACAGATAACATGTTTGTTACAGGTGAAAATAGATTGATTGCCGACACGCAGCGGAAGCTTACTACCGAGTTCGAGATGAAGAACTTGGGGATGATGCACTATTTGTTTTTGACATGGAGGTGTGGTAGAATGCAGAAGGAATCTTTCTTGGACAAGGGAAGTATGCAGTAGAGATCCTGAAGAGATTCGGGATGATGGATTGCAAGGCCATGGCCACACCGATGGCATCGAATCTGAAGCTTCTATGTGATGCTTCATCTGAGCCAGTTGATGTTTCTATGTATCGTCAGATTATTGGGTCCTTGATGTACCCGACGAACACGAGACCAGACATTTGCTTTGCTGTGAACACATTGAGCCAGTTCCTGACGGATCCGAGGAGTGTTCACCTAGTTGCTGTAAAGCATGTTCTGAGGTACCTGAAGGGTACAGTGGATTATGGGCTCAGATATGAGGTGAATCAAAAGTTTAACCTGCATGGTTATGTTGATTCAGATTGGGCTGGCAGTGCTGCAGATAGGAAGAGCACATCTGGGTGTTGCTTCAGTATGGGATCAGGTGTGATCTCTTGGTTTAGCAGGAAGCAGTCCTGCATAGCACTAAGTACAGCTGAGGCAGAGTATGTTGCAGCCTGTTCAGCCAGTTGTGAGGCAGTATGGCTACGGAAGCTACTGTCTGAGTTATTTGATCTCCCGTTGGAGGCTACTGGTATCTTCTGTGATAACCAGAGTTGTGTGAAGCTGTCCGAGAACCCAGTGTTTCATGACAGGTCGAAACACATAGAGATCAAATATCACTATATCAGGGATATGGTGCAGAGAGGAGCTGTGAAACTCCTGTATGTTGCGACGGATGAGCAGATTGCAGATGTGCTGACGAAGCCACTAGCCAGGGTGAAGTTCGAGTACTTCAGAGAGAGGCTTGGCATTATTCAGATCGAGGACACTTCGAGGAAGAAGTGACGGACACATTTGCTGAAGCCATTCCAAGCATGTTGGAAGGAGGATCCTTCACATGGCTGTGGATGTAAGCGCTGGATGATGAGCATCAGGATGATGTTCTAGTTTCTGCTTGATATGATCAGTTGGAAGATTTTATGTATGTATGTACGCATCATGTTGGATGCTGGATATGATCAGTTGGATCATTTTATGTATGTATGTACGCATCATGTTGGATGCAGGATATGATCAGTTGGATCATTTTATGTATGTATGTACGCATCATGTTGGATGCTGGATATGATCAGTTGGATCATGTGTATGTATTGTTTATGCATCATGTTGGATGCTTGGACCATGTATCGGTATATGTATCAGGTGGATACATTGTATGATCAGGTGGATCATGTATGGTGATATGTATCATGTATTTGTATTTGTATCAGGTGGATACATTGATGATCAGGAGGATCATGTATGATGATATGTATCAGGTAGATACTTGGTATGCATCAGGTAGATGCATTGATGATCAGGAGGATCATGTATGATGATATGTATCAGGTAGATACTTGGTATGCATCAGGTAGATGCATTGATGATCAGGAGGATCATGTATGATGATATGTATCATATATTTGTATCAGGTGGATACATTGATGATCAGGAGGATCATGTATGATACTTGGTATGCATCAGGAAGATGCATTGATGATCAGGTAGATCATGCAGCAGGATGTTGCAGTGATGATCAGGATGATCATAGATGACGAGCTTCAGGATGTTGCTCCAGATGACATGCAGCAGGATGTTGCATTGATGATCAGGACGATCATGGATGACGAGCTTCAGGATGTTGCTCCAGATGACTTGCAGCAGGACGTTGCAGTGATTATGATCAGGACGATCATGAGTACATCAGGATGATGTATGGTGAGTATCAGGTTGATACTCTGTGGCCGTGGATCAGGTTGTGCAGATGAGCATGTCTGGGAGATCCTATAGGTCGGAGTTGTGTACCCGTAACATCCTGGGATGCTCTTTCGAGACATTGCCATGACCACATGTAATAGCGCCCTGGGAGATTTCAGGTCGGAGTTGTGTACCCGTAACATCCTGAGATGCTCTTGCGAGGTTTTGTGGTGGACCACATGTAATTTGTGCCCTGGGAGATCTTAGGTTGGATTTGTGTACCCGTAACATCCTAAGATGCTCTTTCGAGGTTTTGTGGTGGGGTCACATGTAATAGCGCCCTGGGAGATCCTACAGGTTGGAGTTGTGTACCCGTAATATCCTGGGATGCTCTTTCGAGGTTTTGTGACGCACGTAATAAGTCCTGAGGATTCCACAGTATGGCCAGTGATGACGAAGACCTACAGGTGGTGGGCCTACATCCAGTATGAAAAAGGACTGGCTCTATAGAACTTCCTATGACGAGTAGATTCAGAGATTGATTGAGATAGCAGCAGCAGTGACGATGATGATGACTCGATGACGATTATCCAGTGACGATGATCCAGAGAAGATGACTTGTGCTAGAAGAACTGTGCTGAGAAATACCTTCCTAGTTAAGAGGGAGTGTTGATGTATATGTAACTTCGGAATGTATTTCACATATATGTATATTGTATTCCTATAGAGATGGTATTATTCCTCTATAAGGAAGTGTCGTCATTTATATTGTAAGTGTTGTAACTTATACTTGATGGGTTATTAGACCACCTTGTTTGGGGTCGGCCCTGTATAAGTCATGTGGGTCAAAGGGTTATTAGACCACCCTATTGGGGGTCGGCCATGTGGGTCAAAGGGTTATTAGACCACCCTATTGGGGGTCGGCCCACTCAGCATTATGTTATGTGGTTAAGTTCGAGCCGACATGAGTTAGGTAAAAAGGCAAGTCAAGTCAAGTATAAATAGAGTGCGGGAGGCACTCTATTTACTCACTCACTTCTCACACATGCTCTCAAGGAGGAGAGGCGCACTTATGGAGGAGGAGGATTGCTGTTAGGTTATGGCTATCTCTATTGGTTGGTTGTATCATTGCTCTATCTATCTCTGAGGAAGTTATTGGGGTTTTTCACCTTTATGGTTTTCCCCAAGTAAATCTTTGTGTCTCTTGTGTGCTTGCATTATTGTCTCCATGATTGATATGCTGTAGATATGCTGTACATGTTGTTCTCTCAGTTAAGATCCTAGATCAGATTGAAGTAAATTTAGAAAATTTAACATAATCCCTTACTGGCATCGCACAATCAACTGCGGACAATTTTCAACAATGTGATCCACAACAAAACAATATATGCACTATATCTTCAACTGCGGAAAGTGTCACATACCCCAATTTTGTAAAAATTATGTAATTGTTTTATTACATTCCTGAGACATTATGTTAAATTTAATACTAAGTAGGAATTGATGACTCAGCAGAGTCACTAGAATTGGAATGTAAATCAGAATATTTAATTATGAATAAATAAATTATGGAGACAACAGCACGGGAGAGCTGTTAAAAGAAGTTACTGGTCAAACTGGTGGATGGAACTAGGTGGAAAGGCAAAAGACAAGTGGCAGCATCCTCAAACAATTCCTAAGTTGTAGGTGGCAACTTCCCTATATTTTGGGGTCATGATTCCCCAAGAAAGTGGAATCAGAGCAGGTGGCTCATTAATGACAGTTAACCCAACAAAGACCTAGGCAATATTTTAAATAGTACTCAATGAACTGAGCTGAGGGTTCTAATTGTTCTGGAGGGAGAATACATTTAGGAGAATGTTATTCAGGAGTCCCATTGAGGAAGAGCGAAATATAAAGTAAGGAAGCGGTTTGAGAGGAATGCTGCAGTAACTTGGTTCTAGTACAGCTGTTTGGGCTGAGTGAATTATTTTGCTGCACCTAGTTCCAGCCAGGGAGACTAGAGCAAGCTCGGGGGTCCTGAGAAGTGTTGTTTGGGCACTCTCCAGGAGTTGGTAGGGAGGAATAGCCTCCCATTGCTATTGTTGTCCACATAAACAGGTTCTGCTATTGTTCTACGTTTGTTTATTAAATCTGAATGAATGTATGTTGTGTTTATCTTCTATTTGTCTGAAGAGTAATTAGTTAGAGTAATTAGTTTAGAAAAGATAAAAATCTCAGAGTATCAGTAGTAAGATTTGTTAAGAGTTATTGTGCTTTCTGTATCTTTAATATGAAATAATTAATTAGAAAAGTTAATATTTCAGAAAAGCAGTAGTTAATTCGATAGAGTTACTGTGTTTTTTTTTTTTAAACATCCCTAGTAAGAAGTCATTATTACTAATCAGATATCTATGCTGCATTCAATATGATTGTAAGATACTGTTTTCAATATAGCAGTAGTAACTTATTAATACATTTATAACAAAATAATCGTAGGAAACCATATTAATACTTTTAACAGTAGAAGATATAGTACTTATATCAAGATAGATAACATTACAGAGGAATGACAGCCATGGTTAGATTATCTACCCCATTGCAAAAACCCTAATTAAATTTATCCCGTCATTACTTATCAACTAAAATATTTGTGCAGAAACCCTAACAGATAAGATATCACAAAGAATGTAACAATGTTAAAAAACCTAGACATCGTTTTTAAACCAAAGAAATAGCAGAACATTAGTTCCAGCTCATTGACGAGTTTAATCTTTGTTTTACATCTTCCACTGGACTCTTAGTTATCGATAGAGGCATAATCGTAAAACTAGTTAATCATTTTACAAAAAAAGAAACAAACAAAACAATGTTCAGCTTATTCTTCAGGTTTGACCTTTATAGTTACTATCATTATTTCAGCTTACATTTACAAACAGGGTCGTATTCAAAGTAATAGCTTAAGCAATCAAATTTATTCACCACTGAAAATTAGTTCGGGTCAAACCCTACCAGCCCAGTTTAAACAAACAACCAATGCTACAGTATTAAGACCATGTTTTCATCTACAGCCGTAGCCAAGGATCACTGTTAAGGTGATTTTAAAAACATAGAATTAAAAAATTATACACATCACACTAGCTCCAGTATATAGGAGGACTGATAAGAAGTCTTATGGCGAGCACTCATTTACATAGTAAAGTTATAACAAAACACATTAACAAACCCTGAGTGAAATCCCTTTATGTTATAACAAAACAGTATTAAAACAAACTTATCGAGGCCGTGACCTCCTCTACAGGTATACTCACGTTCTTATTACCTATCTAATTATATACATAAAATTTCAGTTACAAAATTCCATTAATACAAAAATAAAACTATTATTTACAATCTTGACTGAAGCCACAACAACCCTTTATAATACAGGGTTAAAACATGTCCTGGAACTCGTCAACAAATAGTAAAAGACAATTCAGAATGAAAGTATCTACAAAGTACTCATTCCAAGTCCAAACCCTAACTATCCTAACAAACCAACAGGAAGGACAAACAATTTCATTTTTGACCGAAGCCATAACCTACTACCCAGCATAGAGTAGATCTTTCAAAGCACTTGCTACATCGAATAATGCAAAACTAAACCAAGTTGAGGGACCCCGAAGTCACCTCACCCAACCAAAACCCTAACCACCCTAACAACCAGCAAGGAGGAACAAGCCATGGTGGAACCAGGCTTACCCGGTAAGAGCCAAGTGCCGAGGGTTGTATCTTGTACACCTTCAAGAGTAGCCAGCACCTGCATTTGTCAAAATTGAGTCAGATAGCATTTTATTCTAAAAAATATATATATATAAACAAATTCTTTAAACTGGGAACGAAAGTGAAATGTAATAGCTTACCAGTGTTAGAAGGAGGTTGCAACCATAGTAAAATGGCCAGTTAACCATGAGCACAATAAGTGAAGAACCCCACGCTCGCCATCGAATGAATAAGCTGACAGGAACTAAGGGTATTTTACCCGAAGGAAACTTCTACAGAACCGAACCGAGAAATGTAGACACGGCCTGACAGGGTCGGCATTGGTGGTATAGGAAACCCTAGGTGTTAAATAAACTCATAAATTGCCAACAGCGAGGTAAATTGACTCTCAACACGATACAATGGACAAGCACGAAGACTGGAGTAGCATGGAAACTGTTAACACACAGAAACAGCAGCACGAGTAAACCCTAGATGTTTCATAACATTCATAATTGCTAACAGCAAAGTTACAACGAGTCCCCAACTATACAGTGGACAAATATGAAGGATGGGGAAAGCACAGAAGCTGCTAGCACACTGTAACAACAAAACTCAGACCAGGAGATTCCACAGAGCGACAGAGCCCGAAGGCAAGGGAAAATGACAAGTAGGGTTTGGCCGACGGATAAATACCATAAACACTTGGTTCTGAAATCACCACGTATCATCTTAAATATTTCTCATGCAGTGGGTTTACGTCCAAAGTCCCTCGCTGTATTTTCAATTATTTGCCTTTCGATTAAAATCATAAAATAGATACACTATAATCATAGCGAGGGTAAACCACAATCATAGCATGAATATTCTTCTATGGTCGTGGCACCATAATTTAAAACTTGCCCTATTTCATATTGCAAACAATGCATTCGAACTCGCATTTGTAAACCATATTACTTTGCCCTGCAAACAATAAAATCATACCTTGTCATTCAATGTTCAAGATTCGATGAGGTTCTCATTATTTTGCTAAACAAAAGCATGGCATGGGTAACATAAATTATAGTATGGCTCTCCATAATGGTTGCAATACCATAGTCACCTATCATCCTTCTATTAATCAAAACATTTGAATATGGCTTAATACCTTGCCTTATATTCTATAAAACCTTGCATTGACAATAGTATCCGAAGATTAAGACTTAGAGTCTGTTTAAAACATAGAGGCTAGGATAAATTATTATTTAAAATTATAAGGAGGTAAGTTCCAAGTATGTTATTTCTATTGTTTATAAACCTACTACTATATGGCCCTATTTTCTTATATGACAAGTCTTAGATGATTCTTTAAGCCTATAAGATAAAGAAAACATATTAGGGTCTAACTGTTACAATACTACTACAAATTGCCGTTTGTCATAGTTCTACACAGATGATATAAGACATATAAATGACAAGATACCTTGCAAATGCTAGAGATAAGCAATTTATACATTGAAAATTTCCAGATCCTTATAAGGGTAATTGTAAATGATTCAGTAACAACAGATGAGTAATAATTGTCATGTGGTATTGGGCAACCAGTTGTAATCTACAGTGCTAGCCATGAATTATAATTGCATTTAAGTAATATCATCAGAGCGCAATTACTTCATAGAGTTGTTTAATTCTTTTGTTCTCAAGAAAACATAGCTATCATAATCTCTAAGTAATTTCTAATTCTGTAACAGTAAAATCTTGAAGAGATCGTAGCATGAATACTACCTTTAAACACTTGATAACCTGTCTAGCATGCTTAGACTATTACTGAAGGAATTGGTACAGCTAACTGACTTTTAATACTTTAAAGATTTAAATGTAGCAACCCGCACAGTACCTGTATATCTGTAAGAGAAAGAAATTTTGATGGATTAGCTCGAAAGCTAAGTAAGTCTAGTCTGCAATGGCAACTCCCCCTTGAGGTTGCAGAACAGAAAAAAATTAGTAATTGTAAATAAAACTCACATTAAAATTTAAGAACAATAACAGATACTTCCGACACATTTATGTTCATTTAATCTAATCAAAACAGTTAAATTACCGCATTTAATAACAATATTTGCTATTATAAAAATTTTAAATTTTTCGGAAATTTTGGGTTTTGACATGTGGTATCAGAGCATGGTTCAAATACTAGGTCTTGATGTGGCCCAACTAGTTTCCGCAGAACCATAAAAGAAAAGAAAATTTATGTACTAACTTGTATTTTTGTTTCACTTAAACAGAGCAGAAAAATTTCCTTTTCTGAATCTAACAGACAGGTATGGAGAAGCTAGGAGAATATGCTGGGGAGGAATCTCCAAACACTAAGACAAGACAGATGTCCAGAGAACCTGTGATAGAGGAAGTAATTGCTCACTCCTTGGAACTGATGCAGACCATAAAAGGTTTAAAGACTGAGATAGAAACAGTCAAGAAGGATAATGAAAGGATTCTGAAAACTCAGGAGCAGTTAAATCAGTTATTGATAGAAAAATTTCAGACAGAAGGAAGAAGCAAAAGAGCTGAATCTGAAGGAGCTAGTCATCAAAAGGGGTCTAAAAGGGTGAAACTAATTAAAACAGATAGCAGTTCATCATCTGAAGGAAGAAGGGAACAACACATCTATCACACTACTAGTGACAGCTGTGAAGCTGAGTTGTATAACAGAAAGAAAAAGTGCAGGCCTTATGAAGAGATTTCTGGGGAATTCAAGAAAATAAAACCCCTAACTTTCAACGGAGAATCTGAAACAGGAGAAGAGGCAGAATCCTGGTTATCCAGGATGAGAAAATATTTTCAGATTTACAACTATTCAAATCAGCTGAAGGCACGAATGGCCATCTACAACCTTCTGGAAAGGCAGATATATGGTGGTAGGACTTGAAAAGGGTCAAGGGGATCAAGGAAAAAGAGGTCAATTGGAGTACCTTTAAAAGATACTTCAAAAAGAAGTTTCTATCTGAATAATACTATGAAGAGAGGGCCAAGGAATTTTATGAATTGAAGCTAGGATCTATGACTATGAAAGACTTAAATAGTAAGTTCTTAAGTCTGTTAAGATATGTGTCGTATTTTGTTGAACAGAAACCTATAATACAGTGGTTTCTCAACTGCCTGCCATATCATATAAAGGACATAATCGAATACGATAACCCCAAAACTCTGGAAGAGGCTATGCGAAAGGCTAATTTCTATTTTGAACAGAATAAAAAGAAATAAGGGATAGCCAACTGGAAGGCTAAAAAGAATAGTAATCAATTTGAGTACCGGAAAAAGGAGTTTGTACCCCAGAAAAATTTCAAAAATAACAAGAACATAAACCATTTTAATGGTAAAAACTTCCAGGGAAGCAAAAATGGAGCTGCTAATAATTCCAACAACTTCAAGGGCGGCAAGGAGGCTTCTAACAATCATGGAAATTACACTAAAAATTCTGAACGAAAGGAGCATGTTAAGTGCTGGGAGTGCAATGGCCCACACTATGCTTCAGTTTGCCCAAATCGGAAGAAACCAAATGGAAATATTCATACTATACAAGATGAAATGACTGTTGGAGACTTTGTAGGGACTATGCCCCGAATCAATGCAGCATTGGAGAACCACCAAGCTGACTATCAAACTTCCATGGTGGAAGTAGGAGGTATGGTTAACAAAACCCCTGTAACTATTTTAATAGATCCAGGTGATAGCCTTAGTTATATTTCACCACAGATAGTAGAAAAGTGTAATTTGACTATTGAAAGGTTTGATAACTCTTGGTCAGTACAACTAGCCACTGGGGAAAAAAGGAAGGTGGATTGTTATGTTAGGGAATGTGCTCTAGATATGAAGGATTTTAAAACTACTGTTAAATTAAATGTTCTGCCACTTGGCTCGTATGACATATTTATTGGTATGGACTGGTTAGAACAGCATAGGGTAGTTTTAAACTGTTTTGACAAAACTTTTACATGTGTGAATAAACATGAACAGCCTGTAACGGTTAAGGGTATTCCTAGGAAAACTGTAATCAGGTAGATTTCTGCTTTACAACTTAAAAGAGCAGTCAGAAAAGGGTGCAAAGCCTATGCTGTAACTATTATAGATGAGGCAGTTAAATCTGATTTCAGCAAGATAAAAGTTGAGGATCTTCCTGTAGTGAATGAATTTACTGATGTTTTTCTAGAGGAAATTCCAGGATTGCCTCCCAAGAGAGAACTGGATTTCACAATTGAGCTGGTACCAGGTGTTGTACCCAGTTCAAAAGCTCTGTATCGTATGAATATTTTGGAGCTTAACGAATTAAAAACTCAGTTAAAGAAATTAATAGATAAGAATTACATTCGACCCAGTGTGTCCCCTCGGGGAGCACCAGTAATATTTGTTAAAAAGAAAGACGGAACTATGCGACTCTAGATAGATTACCGTCAACTAAACAAGATGACAATTAAAAATAGATATCCGTTGCCTCGCATAGATGATCTGTTTGATCATCTACGTGGAGCTACGGTGTTCTCTAATATAGACCTGAGATCGGGTTATCATCAGGTAAGGATTAAAGAAGAGGACATATTCAAGACAGCTTTCAGAATGAGGTATGGACATTACGAATTTTTCATAATGCCATTTGGGCTTACTAATGCCCCAACCGTCTTTATGTGTCTAATGAATAACATAATTCATAAGTACTTGGATAAATTTGTTGTCGTATTCATCGATGACATTTTAATTTATTCAAAAAAAGAAGAGGAACATAAAGAACATTTACGGATAATCTTACAAGAACTGCGAGAACAGTAGCTTTTTGCGAAGTTCAGTAAGTGTGATTTCTTCAAGGATGAAATCCAGTACTTAGGTCACGTAGTGACTAAGGAAGGGATTTCAGTTGATCCTGAAAAGATCCAAGCAATTGAAGAATGGCCAGTACCAAAAGACGTAATAGATGTCAGATCCTTCATGGGAATTACTGGTTATTACCGGAGATTCATAGAAGGCTTTTCAAAAATAGCCAACCCAATCACTTCCTTGCAAAAGAAAGGCAAGAAGTTTGATTGGAACTTGAAGTGTGAAGAAAGCTTCAAGAAATTAAAAACTTTATTAACAACTGCGCCTATTCTAAGAATAGCTAATCCTAATAAGGATTTCATGGTTTGTACCGATGCTTGTAATGACAGTCTAGGCGGAGTGTTGACTCAGGATGGGCATGTCATTGCCTATGAGTCAAGGAAGCTGAAAATTCATGAAAAGAATTATGCCACCTATGATTTAGAATTAGCCGTTGTTATTCATGCCTTAAAGATGTGGCGACACCACTTAATAGGCAGAAAGTTTACCTTAATGATTGATAATAAGGGTCTAAAATACCTTTTAGATCAGCCTAACTTAAATGCAAGGCAAGCAAGATGGTTGGCCTTCTTAAGTGAATACGATTTTGAAATTCAGCACATAAAAGGAAAGGAAAATAAGGTGGCTGATGCTTTGAGCAGAAATGCAAGGCTGAATTTTATATCAGCTAGCAGCACTTATACCTCTGATTTAAATGAACAGCTGTCTGAAGGGATAACATCAAATGAAATTTATCAAAAGTTACAGGTTACAGCTAAAGAAAAACCTACAGGAAGTTTAATAAAGGGTTATAGCCTAAACAAAGATGGATTTTTATTGTTTAAGGATAGACTGTATGTGCCTAATGTATCCAAGGTTAAATTACTAATTCTGGATGAAATGCATAAAACACCTTACTCAGGGCATCCAGGCTACCAGAAAACTGTCACTATGTTAAGAAAAGACTATTTTTGGCCTAATATGAAATCTGAAACAACTAAGTACATAGCTAGATGTTTAGACTGCCAACAAGTAAAAACAGAACATCAGCATCCAGCTGGGTTATTGCAACCTTTGCCTATTCCTAGTTGGAAGTGGGAAATAATCAGCTTAGATTTCATTACCGGTTTACCCAGAAATCAAAATCAGAATGATTCAATTATGGTGGTAGTAGATAAATTGAGTAAATCAACACACTTTATTCCTGTTAAAACCAATTACAAGGCTGCAAACATAGCTGATATATTTCTGAAGCATATTTTTAGGTTACATGGTGTCCCAAAAGTTATTATTTCAAACAGGGATCCTAAATTCACAGGAAATTTCTGGAAATCCTTGTTTAAAGGATTAAACACAACATTGAATTTCAACAATTCTTTCCATCCTCATACGGACGGAAAAACTGAAAGAGTTAATCAGGTATTAGAAGATCTGCTAAGAATGTATGTTAAGGATCAACCAGGTAAGTGGGAGGATTATTTACATTTAGCAGAATTTGCATACAATAACAACTATCAATTGTCAGCTAAGTTCAGTCCTTTTGAAATTATGTATGGACGTAAATGTAACACTCCTATCTCTTGGAATAATCCAGTAGATAGATTAGTGTTAGGTCCTGAATTATTAAAAGAAATGGAACAGGTTGTGAAACAAGTGCAGGAAAATTTGAAGATTGCCCAGGATCGGCAAAAGAGCCAGGTAGATTTGAAAAGAACTCCTAAAGAGTTCCAGGTAGGTGAACATGTGTTCATCAAGGTAAGACCAAAGAAGAGCTCCCTAAGACTGGAGATTTGTGCAAAATTAGCGCCATGTTACTGTGGTCCGTTTGAAATTTTATCTAGAATCGGTCAAGTTGCTTATCAACTAGCATTACCACCTAATTTAAAAGTGCACAATGTTTTTCATATTTCTGTTCTGAAAAAGTACATACATGATGCTACTCATGTTATTGATTGGAACATTGTATAGGTAGAACCAGAAGGGGAAGTTTTGGTGGAACCGGATTGTATCCTCGAGAGGAGGGAAATTACTCTGTGGAACCGCACAATTGGACAACTGAAGGTGCAATGGAAGCACCTTAGTCCTGAAGAAGCTACCTGGGAACGGCAAAGTAAGATGCGGGAAGCATACCCAAATCTATTCCAGAAGGTGGCTGAGGATGAGGAATAAGTAACATCGAGGACGATGTTACATTTTAAGGGGGTGTGTATGTCACATACCCCAATTTTGTAAAAATTATGTAATTGTTTTATTAAATTCCTGAGACATTATGTTAAATTTAATGCTAAGTAGGAATTGATGACTCAGTAGAGTCACTAGAATTGGAATGTAAATCAGAATATTTTATTATTAATAAATAAATTATGGAGACAACAGCATGGGAGAGCTGTTAAAAGAGGTTACTGGTCAAACTAGTGGATGGAACTAGGTGGAAAGGCAAAAGACAAGTGGCAGCATCCTCAAACACTTCCTAAGTTGCAGGTGGCAACTTCCCTATATTTTGGGTTCATGATTCCCCAAGAAAGTGGAATCAGAGTAGGTGGCTCATTAATGACAGTTAACCCAACAAAGACCTAGGAAATCTTTTAAATAGTACTCAATGAACTGAGCTGAGGGTTCGAATTGTTCTGGAGGGAGAATACATTCAGGAGAATGTTATTCAGGAGTCCCATTGAGGAAGAGGGAAATATACAGTAAGGAAGTGGTTTGAGAGGAATGCTGCAGTAACTTGGTTCCAGTATAGCTGTTTGGGTCGAGTGAATTATTTTGCTGCACCTAGTTCCAGCTAGGGAGACCAGAGCAAGCTCGGGGGTCCTAAGAAGTGTTGTCTGGGCACTCTCCAGGAGTTGGTAGGGAGGAACAGCCTCCCATTGCTGTTGTTGTCCACAGAAACAGGTTCTGCTATTGATTTACATTTGTTTATTATATCTGAATGAATGTATGTTGTGTTTATCTTCTATTTGTTTGAAGAGTAATTAGTTAGAGTAATTAGTTTAAAAAAGATAAAAATCTCAGAGTATCAGTAGTAAGATTTGTTAAGAGTTATTGTGCTTTCTGTATCTTTAATATGAAATAATTAATTAGAAAAGTTAATATTTCAGAATAGCAGTAGTTAATTGCATAGAGTTACTGTGTTTTTTTTTTTTAAACATCCCTAGTAAGAAGTCATTATTACTAATCAGATATCTATGCTGCATTCAATATGATTGTAAGATACTGTTTTCAATATAATAGTAGTAACTTATTAATACATTTATAACAAAATAATTGTAGGAAACCATATTAATACTTTTAACAGTAGAAGATACAGTACTTATATCAAGATAGATAACATTACAGAGGAATGACAGCCATGGTTAGATTATCTACCCCATTGAACAAATCCTAATTAAATTTATCCCGTCATTACTTATCAACTAAAATATTTGTGTAGAAACCCCAACAGATAAGATATCACAAAGAATGTAACAATGTTAAAAAAGCTAGACATTGTTTTTAAACCAAAGAAATAACAGAACAGTAGTTCCAGCTCATTGACGAGTTTAATCTTTGTTTTACATCTTCCACTGGACTCTTAGTTATCGATAGAGGCATAATCGTAAAACCTAGTTAATCATTTTACAAAAAAAGAAACAAACAAAACAATGTTCAGCTTATTCTTCAGGTTTGACCTTTACAATTACTATCATTATTTCAGCTTACATTTACAAAAAGGGTTGTATTCAAAGTAATAGCTAAAGCAATCAAATTTATTCACCATTGAAAATTAGTTCGGGTCAAACCCTACCAGCCCAGTTTAAACAAAGAACCAATGCTACAGTATTAAGACCATGTTTTCATCTACGGCCGTAGCCAAGGATCACTGTTAAGGTGATTTTAAAAACATAGAATTAAAAAATTATACACATCACACCAGCTCCGGTATACAGGAGGACTGATAATAAGTCTTATGACCAGTGCTCATTTACACAATAAATTTATAACAAAACACATTAACAAACCCTGAGTGAAATCCCTTTACGTTATAACAAAACAGTATTAAAACAAACTTATCGAGGCCGTGAACTCCTCTGCAGGTATACTCACGTTCTTATTACCTATATAATTATATACATAAAATTTCAGTTACAGAAATCCATTAATACAAAAATAAAACTATTATTTACAATCTTGACTGAAGCCACAACAACCCTTTATAATACAGGGTTAAAACATGTCCTGGAACTCGTCAACAAATAGTAAAAGACAATTCAGAACGAAAGTATCTACAAAGTACTCATTCCAAGTCCAAACCCTAACCATCCTACCAAACCAACAGGAAGGACAAACAATTTCATTTTTGACCGAAGCCATAACCTACTACCCAGCATAGATTAGATCTTTCAAAGCACTTACTACATGGAATAATGCAAAACTAAACCAAGTTGAGGGACCCCGAAGTCACCTCGCCCAACCAAAACCCTAACCACCCTAACAACCAGCAAGGAGGAACAAGCCATGGTGGAACCAGGATTACCCGGTAAGAGCCAAGCACCGAGGGTTGTGTCTTGTATACCTTCAAGAGTAGCCAGCACCTGCATTTGTCAAAATCGAGTCAGATACCATTTTATTCTAAAAAATATATATATATAAACAAATTCTTTAAATTGGGAATGAAGGTGAAATGTAATAGCTTACCAGTGTTCGAAGGAGGCTGCAACCACAGTAAAATGGTCTGTTATCCATGAGCACAATAAGTGAAGAACCCCACCCTCGCCATCGAATGAATAAGCTGACAGGAACTAAGGGTATTTTTCCCGAAGGAAACTTCTACAGAACCGAACCGAGAAATGTAGACACGGCCTGACAGGGTCGGCATTGGTGGTACAGGAAACCCTAGGTGTTAAATAAACTCATAAGTTGCCAACAACGAGGTAAATTGACTCTCAAAACGATACAATGGACAAGCACGAAGACTGGAGCAGCATGGCAACTGTTAACACACAGAAACAGTAGCACGGGTAAACCCTAGATGTTTCATAACATTCTTAATTGCTAACAGCAAAGTTACAACGAGTCCCCAACTATACAGTGGACAAATACGAAGGATGGGGAAAGCACAGAAGCTGCTAGAACACTGTAACAACAAAACTCAGACCAGGAGATTCCACAGAGCGACAGAGCCCGAAGGCAAGGGAAAATGACGAGTAGGTTTTGGCCGACGGATAAATACCATAAACACTTGGTTCTGAAAGCACCACGTATCATCTTAAATATTTCTCATACAGTGGGTTTATGTCCAAAGTCCCTCGCTGTGTTTTCAATTATTTGCCCTTCGATTAAAATCATAAAATAGATACACTATAATCATAGCGAGGGTAAACCATAATCATAGCATGAATATTCTTCTATGGTCGTGGCACCATAATTTAAAACTTTGCCTATTTCATATTGCAAACAATGCATGCGAAATCGCATTTGTAAACCATATTACTTTGCCCTACAAACAATAAAATCATACCTTGTCATTCAATGTTCAAGATTCGATGAGGTTCTCATTATTTTGCTAAATAAAAGCATGGCATGGGTAACAGAAATTATAGTATGGCTCTCCATAATGGTTGCAATACCATAGTCACCTATCATCCTTCTATTAATCAAAACATTTGAATATGGCTTAATACCTTGCCTTATATTCTATAAAACCTTGCATTGGCAATAGTATCTGAAGAGTAAGACTTAGAGTCTGTTTAAAACATAGAGGCTAGGATAAATTATTATTTAAAATTATAAGGAGGTAAGTTCCAAATATGTTATTTCTATTGTTTATAAACCTACTACTATATGGCCCTATTTTCTTATATGACAAGTCTTAGATGATTCTTTAAGCCTGTAAGATAAAGAAAACATATTAGGGTCTAACTGTTACAATACTACTACAAATTGCCGTTTGTCAGAGTTCTACACAGATGATATAAGACATATAAATGACAAGATACCTTGCAAATGCTAGAGATAAGCAATTTATACATTGAAAATTTCCAGATCCTTATAAGGGTAATTGTAAATGATACGGTAACAACAGATGAGTAATAATTGTCATGTGGTATTGGGCAACCAGTTGTAATCTACAGTGCTAGCCATGAATTATAATTGCATTTCAGTAATATCATCAAAGCACAATTACTTCATAGAGTTATTTAATTCTTTTGTTCTCAAGAAAACATAGCTGTCATAATCTCTAAGTAATTTCTAATTCTGTAATAGTAAAATCTTGAAGAGATCATAGGATGAATGCTGCCTTTAAACACTTGATAACCTGTCTAGCATGCTTAGACTATTACTGAAGGAATTGGTACAGCTAACTGACTTTTAATACTTTAAAGATTTAAATGTAGCGACCCGCACAGTACCTGTATATCTGTAAGAGAAAGACATTTTGATCCATTAGCTCGAAAGCTAAGTAAGCCCAGTCTACAATGGCAACTCCCCCTTGAGGTTGCAGAATAGAAAAAAATCAGTAACTGTAAATAAAAATCACATTAAAATTTAAGAACAATAACAGATACTTCCGACACATTTATGTTCATTTAATCTAATCAAAACAGTTAAATTGCCGCATTTAATAACAATATTTGCTATTATAAAAATTTTAAATTTTTTGGAAATTTTGGGTTTTGACAGGAAGTCCCTATGATAATGCCCCAATACCCTGTAATTATAACATTGGACAGTTCTGCGACCTTGTCCTCCTCCACATCCGAAACCTCCACCGCGTCTCCCCAAGAATCCTCTGCAAAATCCCCCTTGCTGCTGATATGGCGGTTGGTTAAACTGTTGCTGCATGGTATTCGGTTGTAGCTGAACACACTGCCCTAGCTGAACGCATGGTGCTGGATGAACATACTATGGCTGTTGAACATACTGTACCTACTATGGAGCCATCTGCATCTGTTTATACTGCAGCAAAAACTTTTGTGGTGGTTGCGGTACAAACTGCATCTGCGGTTGAGGTGGCGGGTGGACCAATTGTGGCTGCGGTTGCGGTTGTTGCACTGCACACTAGTCATCCTTCACATAGAATGTGTCATATGTTCTTTCGCGAAGTAAGCCATATGTGTGGCAATCCTTATCTTCATGTCCCACAGATTTGCAGAATGTACAATACAAATTCATCGGCTTTGTGACCATCTTCTGCATGTACTGATAGTCCTCGTGTTGATGCCCATATACTTGACAAATGCGGCACCATGACATACCACCACCACCTAATGGGTTCGACGCTCCTGATACAAGGTAGTTGCCTAAATCCGGGCAGTTATTCCCTATGTGTCCCTCTACGCGACATCGAGTACACCAGACCTCCTCGCGGTGCTCTTTTCCCTTCTTCAGATCTTGCAGATGAATTGTTAGGTTTTCCAATTGTGTCTGGATTTGAGGAATACTCGCTGCATTCTCACCTATTGGTGAAGATTCTAGCCTCATCGCAATCTCCAAAGCTTCGCTCGGTGTTGTAATGTTTTTCTACATCAACGAGAGCCGAATATGTGGCAGCAATGCCACAATGAACCATTCCTATTATAGCGTAATTTTCCACCTTGTGAGATCAACATTGATTGGCCTTCAGGATCCATTTTATTGACTCAGATCCATCATTTCATCCTCCAGGGACACACAAATCACTATTTTTGTCCCTGTACACTAGTTGTTCCACTATAGCTAGCGTACACACGGGCTGTTACACTGTAGCCCACGGACACCAAGTAAAATGGTAAAAATCATTCGAAATTTACTTTTTACTCCCAGAAAGCAGTCTTAGGGTGACCTTTTTCTCTCCATATGCCTAGAAATGACTCGATTTGTCTTTTCACCTACCTTGAGAAGACTATATATTGAGCTCTTATGGAATGTGTAAGGGAGGAGAAAGGGAGAGCAAGATAACTCTAGTGGATTTTTGCCGTGACTTGAGTCTACACTCATTGATCCTTGTTGTTGTGAACTCCTTATGTTCACCTACCAAACTCCTTTTATAGTTTGAGTTTTCCATCGCATGGGGGATTGAAGTGGTGGAGGCACAAGTGGAGAGACCCAGTTCTTGGTTCAGATTGGTTGTCGACAAGAGGTCATATACTGTACTTCTTGTTATTCATTAATGGAAATACTCATTTTCGCATCCAATTGATGTTGCAAATATTGTTAAATTACATTCGGTTATATTTGCTTATGATATCATGGATCATGTTGTTGATTATGCTAATGTCTTTCACATGTTATATGCACTTGCTTGTACTTGTTGTTGAGACTAATTTGCAGGACCAAGTGTAGAGGTTGAAAGCTCAACGGTGATCTACTTTGAACATCTGGTTGAAGGTTGGTCTTTTCTCCATTATCTTAGCATTGTCATTTATATAGCTTTGTATTGGGAATTGAGTCATTTTCTGGTAGTGAGCTGTCTGTTATGGTCTACCTCGAAGCCATAGGAATTTTTCTCCGCAATAGAAATGGCGACTCCGCTGAGGATAACATCCATTTTTGGGGATTTTTAGGCATTTGTCCTTATTTAGAGTTGTTGTGTGTCAAGCTTCTGTGTCATTGATTGGCCATTGGGATTTACTATAGAAAACAAGCTTTTATGGGTTATTGGACTCTTTGTTTACTCATTTTCCTTTCCCTGTATGTGGGTCAACTTAGTTTTTCCCGCGTCTACCCGCCTCTGTTTGCATTGTAGCTTGTGTCCACCCGTAGTTTTTCTTTATACAGTAGCGTACAACTCCGGGATTGATTATTTTATGACCTTGGATTGTTGCTAGGTTGATTTTGAGTGTTCATGAGTCTTATTTGGCCTGATTCCTGACTGTTCCATACCCCGTTTGTGACCAGAAACTCCTCTTTCTCTTTGTTTTGATCCTTGTTGGTTTATCACAATTTTTTTATTTTCTATCTCATTACATTGGCTGAGTCTCACTGTTTGGGATTTTCTGGGTTGTCTTAGTGATTTGCTCTACATTTATTTAACTAAATAGGTATATTTCGCTTGCATTTTTTCATTTCATTATATTGAAAGAATACAAAAACATAGTTTTGCATTTTCCTTTCCATTATAAGAGAAAATACAAAAATGTTAGCTTTCCGTACTGCATTTTTGCACTTTAGTGTGTGTGCTTTCATCTAGGATCTTCTTTTGCATTGGAATCTTAAAAGAGTTGCATTTTATTTTGAACCATTGGATTGATTGTCATTTTAGTGGAATTGTTTCTATTGAATAGATGAGCCTAGAGTTTTCTAATTGTGCATACTATTGAGTCTTATAAATCATTGGTTTCATGACCATATGCTTTGAGTAATTATAGCCATTTTAAAATCAATGTTTAATCTTAAAATTGATTAGAACAATTCTTGTTTTATATGGTGCACCAACTAGTATAAGTTTAGAGTCTTCGAATAGATCATTGTGAGTTAACAATCCAAGACTACTAGACGAAACATTATGTTTCTGAGCAGGGAATGGTGAATTCCATAGTATACATCAGTGTTCTCAGGAAGCTCTAATCTGACCAGAGTTAAGCATGAGGTCACAGGAGGTTGGTTGCGGAGATAGCCATCCAATACTTGCTGAACGTGGGAGATATTTCCAGGATTTGTTCGTGTACAGGGGCTCTTGGGGATTTCATCCTCTTGAGTTTCGGGCTTAGCTACCCTTCCCATGTGACAGATCCCACCTACGACTGTCCACCTGAGCATTGGTTATATTGTGGTGACCTTAGTTGCCTTACCTAAGTATCACATAGGGTGCTTGCAGTGGTTATACTGTGTGTATCCTGAGTCAAATAAGGGTTAGACAACACAGTTTCTTGTTGTATAGTGATTTGACCTTGTGCATGCAGTGATGTCTGGGATCCCTTATAACTGATTCTGTTACCTCCGGTTATAGTTTGGGAGTCTCAAGCCTCTCCTAAGGTAAGACATACCTGCTGTAGTGTCGGGAGGTCCCTTAATCTAGTCCTATTTGTGTGCATTTGGTTGTAGTTTCTTTAGGTGTGTGCTCTTTGATTGTTAGTTTGGCCATTAGGGGACGCTTTGATTTATTGACTCTTGAGAGGTATCATGGCATGATTCCCACCTCTCCTCCGGTCTCGTCATTTGGCTGGTTTACCGACCGACGAAGTTACATGTCTTTTGCATTGGAGACACTGGAGGATCCCCTCCGATCCTTTTAATTTTTTTGAAGAGCTTCAAGATTATGTTATGACTACTCATACTCGCACGGGAGAAATCCATACGTCTCCATCAGGTAGAGTCGAAGATGCTTCTGCTCCTTCTACTCCTAGAGATGCTTGGGGGCGCGATCCATCACTACCAGAGACTCAACCTACTCTGTTTGGGTTGAATCCACCCGAGGACGACCCATTCGATCGTTCGAATCCATGTAATTTCCATTATGGGATGCCATATTTGCATGTTAACACAATTACTACGACCAAAATGAACACTACCCCATTCTCTTATGGTATGCCTAGTCTCAACATAGTTAATACCTCCACTACGTCAGGTAGTCATGCTAGCACCAGTCATGGTGTTGGCAACACTACACTCGTTGGGGGCACTACCCTCGCTGGGGGCACTGCACCTTTATCGTCCACACATTAGTATGGGATAGGCCATATCCCTTCAAACATTTGAGGAAGGCTGCCTCCTAGGACTACCCGTCCTGGTGGGAATACTGTTCACAATATGGCTCACATTCCACAGTACAATACACATGCCTCTACACATCAACCCACGACCACTTTCACTAATGTCCATAATCCTCCTTTTACCAGGAGTGGATACATACCATATACTAATACGACTGCTCTTGTTACTAATAGTACTTATGTAGGGGGTGGGAACATACCTAACAATTATGGTCATTACAATACAGTTCCTACTACGAGTAATATTTATATGCCCCATAATTATGGTGGTAAACCTTACTATAAAACAATCGGTTTTGGCCCTCATTACAACCCACCTCATTACAGTGCTCATAATACATATATACCTACTTACCCTCACACGGGTTAGGTTGGAGGATGTTATCAGCCTTATGTTCATGGTCATATTTATGGTCCATCCTATCCTTTAGGTCCGCACAATCAAATTTTCATGGGAGCTTATAATCAAGCTTTCCAGCCACAGCTTCTATTCCTTGATCGATTGAATCTTCTGGATCTTTCAAAGCTCACGAAAGATCCCATGTGTCATGATCCTACTTGGCCTCCAGTCCCTACCAAGCTCTGTTCAGACATTCGTAAGTTTGAGGGGAAGGGTGGTGAGGATTCGGGTGATCATGTTACGACTTTTCACCTTTGGTGCTCATCAAACTCATTAAATCACAATTCTGTTCATTTGAGACTATTTCAATGCACCGTCATAGGGGGAGTTGCCAAGTGGTATGTCGAGTTGCCTGGGGGCATGTACAGGGGTTTCAATGAGATAGCCTTGGTTTTCCTCGATCATTTCCAGCTGCCGGTTCGCTACGATACTGGCACTAAAATCTTGTCTACCTTCTACTAGAATAAGGCCACACACATATCTAACCACGTTCAAGAGTGGCGTCAACGAAAGAGGATAGTGAAAGCCAACATTCCTCCAAAGTTTCTGTTGGAATGGTTTCTCAAGTCTTTGCTTCCATACATTTCTAAGGATGTTTCAATGTCCAACATTACGAATGAGGAACAAGCTATATTAAAAGTCTAGCATCTAGATTTACTCTATGCTCAATTTGGTTTCCTGTATGATATTATTTCTGATGCACCACGATCATGACATGAAACCAAGCCAGTTTCATGACCACATGCCGATGGCATTGTTGGATTTGCAAGTAATCGACCAACAGATTTGGTTACTAATCAAATGCAAAAATTTTCACTTAACCAATCTACTCCCGGACAGGTTCACACCTTGTCCGCTTCCACCCCATCGTCCGATGTACACCATATGCAATCGATGAACCCATCGGGTAACCAACCGTCTGATGGTAAGAAGAAGGGGAGAAACAATCATAAGGGTGGAAATAATGGGAATAATGGTAGTTACCATAATACTACTTGGAAAGAGAATGCCAACCCTCCTGGGGGTGGCGGAAATGCTGGTGGGGACTGTAAACCTAGGCATAAAGTGAAATTCCCTTGCAATATTTGTGGGGAAGATCACCTTACTCACTTGTGTCCTCGAATCAAAGAAGCATCGAAGCATCTTGAACAAATCCCAACTATGTTGAAAGATCCCCTTACACATCCTCAAAATATGGCTTTGAATGCTCCCGCTATTGGTTATGGGACCAATGAAACTACCACTTCTTCTTCCCGTGCCAGTGGCTACCGATGCGTTAATATGGTTAAATCAGAGGTTAGTGTTGCTACTTGTCAACGTGATTATGGTGCACCACTACTGAATATGGGAAATGAGCCTCCTCCTCCTCCTGATACCTCTTTGCATATTGAGAAGCCCACTACTATGTTGTGGATACCGAAAGGTGTTCTTAAGTGCTCTATGCATAATCCCAATGCCTAAGCCTCCCAAAACTACTCTATTGTAGAATATTTGGGACAAAATCCATGTGCCATGTTAGCCCTTGAGGTTTTACAGGCATGTCCTTCACAATGACACTCCTTTTTATCTACTTTTGTAGTTCAGGATGAGAGTAGCACTAGCATCATTAATTTCGACACATCTAATGTCTAGCATCGCTTACCTTACCATGTGGCTTTTCAAATCCATGTAAGGTGCTTGGATAAGTTTGTTAAATGTATAGTGGTTGACAAAGGTGCATCTACCTCAGTCATGTCATTGGATTGTTGGAAGGCTCTTGGCTCTCCTCCGTTGTCTAAATCTATGACCATGCTTACTGCATTTGATGGTTGGTCATTCAGGCTGCATGGTATTCTCCCTTCCCTTCAGGTCCACTTGGGTGGGAAATATGTGCCTATTGAAGTCGAGGTGGTTGATGCGCCCATCAACTACAACCTTCTCCTAGAAAGCAATTGGATCTATGCAATGAAAGTGATCGTATCCTCCGTATTTAGAGTTATTTGCTTTCCTCATGAAGGTAGAATTGTGACGGTTGATCAGCTAGACTTCCCTAGTTGTAATTCCATAGCATCACCAGGAACTATTGTTATTCTCAGCTGGCAACTAGGAACATTGGTGTAGGATTGTATTCATCCTTAATGGGATCATTCGATTTCCTTGCACCAATTGTGTTTATTGGAACCATTTCTGATAGTGAGTCATCCTCATTAAATAATGTACCTTTCCGAACCTTGTATTTTAATGAGTCATGGACTTTACCATACACGAGTGCTTCGTCCAAAGGCATTTCGCATATTGGAATGGCTATTCTGTTATCCGCAGCTGAGCTTTCCTACTGTGAAATTGAACAAGCCACTGCGAAGCCGGATCCATCCTCTTCATGGAAAGAGGAGAAAGATCCTGTTATGCTGCAGGCATGGGCAACCGACTTGTCTTGCTCGCACGATTGCCTTGATGGTATTTTTCCTTTGGATGAAGCCATCGTCGACGCCATGTGTGGTAGTGAGATACCTTGGGGAGATTTACATCATCACTCTTATTTTCTTCCCAACCTCAATCTCGTTGAGTAGGGAGAGTTTAGGATGACTCTTGCAGAGAAGGTTGGTCACCCTATGGCTGCTTGGGATTCGCATGGGATTTACGTGAAGGGGAACATGGCTAATATTTCCCCTACCATATCGATCATCATTTCTTGTACTCCTGGAAAGGTTGAAAACATTTACATCGGTGTTGATTGCTGTACTGAAGAGGTTGGCATTTACACCGAATTGTTTAAGGAACTTCAGGAAGCTTTCACCTAGTCATATGAGGAGATGCCAGGAATAGACCCCAGCATTGTCGAACACGATATTAGAATGTATCCCAAAGCTAAGTTGGTTCAACAATGCCTTCATGCTGTGAACCCTAGAAAGGCAGACGTGATTAAGGCAGAGGTGCAGAAACTGCTTAAGGCTGGTTTCATCTACCCAATTCCCCTTACCAAATGGGTGTCAAATCTTGTTCCTGTGGATAAGAAATAGGGAACTATCTGTGTATGCACTGATTTTAGAGATCTGAACCGTGCATGTATGAAAGACAATTTTCCCACTCCATTCATTGATCAGATCTTGGATGCTTGTATAGGAAATGAAGTTTTTTTGTTTATGGACGACTTCTCAGGATATAACCAGATCCAGATAAATCCTGAGGACCAACATAAGACTGCTTTTATTTGTCCTTGGGGTACATTTGCGTATCAAAAATGCCCTTCGGCCTTAAAAACGTCGGAGCCATATTTCAATGTGCGATGACCTATGCCTTTCATGACCTTAAATGAATTATGGAGTTTTTCTTGGATGATCTTGCTGGCCATTCTTGCAAGAGAGCGGACCACCCCAAGCACCTTCGTATGATTCGCGAACGATGTATACATTACAAAATTCGATTGAATCCAAATAAATGCATTTTTGCTATGAGGAAAGGTCACCTTTTAGGGTTCATAGTTTTGAAAGAGGGTATTAGAGTCGATCCTCTTAAATTTTAGGCAATACTTCGGTTGCCTCCTCTGCGCAATTTGTTACAACTTCAGAGCCTCCAAGGGAGAGCCACTTTTCTACGATGTTTTATAGTGAAATATGATAATATTACCAAAGGTTTCACGCGCTTATTGAAGAAAGACACACCATTTGTCTGGGATGAGCGAGTCTAGCAGTCTTTCGATGCCCTTAAGAAAGCTTCAGTATCGACCCCCATGCTTAGTCCACCCGATTTCGCATGAGATTTTATGCTTTATGTGGCCACGTCTCAAGAGACGATTGGCATGGTCTTGGTTCATATGGATGATGTGCTCACCGAGCATGTGATCTATTACCTTAGTCAGAACTTATTAGATGTTGAACTAAGATAAACTCATGTGGAGAAGTTGGCGCTGGCAACTGTTCATGTGGTCCAGCGGTTACAACACTATATCATGCTTAGGAAAACTACTGTTATTTCCTACATCAATCCATTTCAGTTCATGTTATCGCGACATCTTATTACGGGGAAGTACAATAAATGGATTGTCATTCTTCAGGAATTTGAACTCGAGTTTGCCTCGTTGAAGTCGGTCAAGTCCTTAGTTTTCGCTGAGCTTTTGTTAGACCTTCCATGACTTGATGAGGATATCTTCCACGAAGATTCCTTTGCAAATGAACATTTATTTCTTATCTCAACTGAGGACCTTTGGTATGGGTATATCATTGTATATCTCCAAACTCTGAAGCTACCTACGCATTATTCGTGAGATGAACAATGGCATGTGAAACAACATGTTAAAGATTATACTATCATCGGTGATGCTTTGTTCTATCGAGGGAAAGATTGTATTATCCATCGTTGTTTAACTCATGAAGAAGTGGAGCGGGTACTTAATGATTGCCATGTTGGGGCATGTGGTGGTCATTTATCCGGGCTTGCTTCAGCCCAACGCATTATGCCGGCGGGTTATTTCTGGCCTTCCATCTTTAAAGATTGTATGAATGTTGTAAAGATATGCCACCCTTGTTAGGTGTTTTCTTGGAATATATGCTCGCATCGAGTGCCCCTTCATCCGGTCGTCACCGTCGGTCCCTTCACTAAGTAGGGGGTAGATTTCATGGATTGCAAACCAGCTTTAGCTAGGGGACATCACAATATCATAGTGGCCATGGATTACTTTTCCAAATGGGCTGAGGCCATGCCTACTATTAAAGTCGATGGTGCTACAATAGCCCATTTCTTATTCAATCAGATTATCACTCGGTTCGGTATCCTAAAAGAGATTGTCACTGACCATGGAAGTCACTTTCAAAACAAGATGATGGAGGATTTGTCTCTCAACTTGGGTTTCATCAAGAACACTCATCTTTGTATTATCCCCAAGCGAATGGTCATGTAGAAGCAGTTAATAAGTTTTTAATGACCATTCTCCAACGTACCATCTAACAGAGCAAGACCAACTGGCATATTATGTTATATCCTGCTCTGTGGGATTATCATACTGTAGTCAAGACTGCCACCGGGTTCTCACCATTTCAACTGGTACACGGTGTGGAGTCCATTTTACCGATCAAATGCGAAATCCCTTGGCTTAAAATCTCCATAGAACGCCTCCCTGATACGACAGATATTGAGCAACATTTAGTTCACCTTTAGCACCTTGACGAGCAGCGTCGAGATGCCACTGTGGCTATTGAGGCCAATAAATGTCATGTCAAGGTTCAATATGATAGGTCTATCCATCCCCGGCAATATGCTGAAGGCGACTTGGTTCTCCTATATGACCAAGATAAGGAACCTCTGGGTGCAGGCAAGTTCAATCCCATGTGGCACAGTTCTTACATCATGAGGAATGTTCTAGAAAAAGGAGCCTATGAGTTAGAGGACTATGAGGGGAACACCTTGAGGGAGCCTAGGAATGGGCTCTATCTCAAGCAGTATTATGCTTGAGCTTCTAGTTCGAGCTGATGCCTCTGTATACTATTGTATAGTTATTTTTGTACATAGTTTAGGTTGCATTTAGTTTTTCAGGTCTGCTGATTTACTTCCGTTTGATTGACAGATGTCACTAGAATCTGCCATGTTTATAGGATTCGTGGATGGTGCTAGCCGTCACATGCAGCAACTTGCATCTACTACATGGGTCATTTATTCACCTAACCATCTAGTTGTGTCTTCGGGAGGTGCTTGTCTTGGTCCCACATCTAATAATGTGGCTAAGTACAGTGCCGTGGTTGAGCTACTTCAGGATGCTATCTCACATGGCATCCAGTCTTTAGAAGTCCGCCTTGATTCACAACTAGTAGTGTGACAGTTGAACGGTTGGTACCGTGTTAGAGATCCTACTTTACTACGGAGATTCTTAAAGGTAAGACTCTTGGAATGACATTTTGTTTCCATTACATACATTCATGTTCCTAGAAGTTTTAATCATGTATCTGATGCATACGCTAATTATGTCCTAGATTAGCATTTGTCACATACATAACATCCATATGAAGCACACAAATAGAAGATACATTCACACATTTGTACATACCCACATAGTAGAACCGGAGAACGATAATTTATATATAAATATCATGTCCAAAAAATGATAGTGTCATGATACAAAACTGGAGCCCATAGCCGTAAAAAATATACATATCAATACAAAATAGGAAACCAAGATATCTAATCCCTAGGAGGAGGCCTAGCTGCCATACCCATTGACTCGACACTCCCACTACATGGCGTTGCATCTCCTCCGGGAGATGTGCTATATCTTCCTGAGGTATCCCAGTAACGATATGGGACACATTGCCTCGTAGAGTCTGTAGAGTGCGCTTGGCTGTAGCGACTACCATCTCATCACCCCTGCCCCGTCGAAGATGTCTTGGGAAGCCCTGGGGTATCTCTGGACCTTTGTCTACAAGCAAACAGTAGATTATTAATACATGATACCACCACCAAAAATATTTTTTGCATTCACATTTATAATCAAAAAATCCATAAAAATTTGATATACTGAAAATACAAAAAGAGTAACTCACCAATGTCTCCAACGCTGCTCTTGGTGGCAGCGGCATGTCACAATCCTGTCTGAAGTCGATCCTGGCATAGGGATAGTCCTCTATGGTGATGACCTATCAATCCCACCATGAAAAGATCTCATCAGTAAATGGTGATGCCTGTCGACCAACACCCTATCGCATCAAGACCTCTTCCCACTAGGTCATGGCTGGGTCACAGAGATTGTGAAGAGGGACCTCAACTCTCGGACTGAGTCCTGAACCCTCTCAAAGAAGAAATTGCATAGGATACTTCCATATCCAAAGTTATTTTCCTTTCCTTGTTTGCACTCTGTCAGTTGGGTCTTCATGGACCCCATTAGAGTGGTGCACCAGTCATAAATCATGGGCCTCACACACTGTGATGCATAGAACATCATAGGTCTCGAAGCCTGGTGAAGGGCTATCGAACTTGCTATCCACACTAAAGTAGCTGCTATCACCTGTATGTCCAGCTATACTATATGTTTGATGGGTACTCGTCTCCCCACCATGCATGTCTTGGGAGCGCAATACCGCTCTATGTAGTCAGCCACTATGATACCCAATACCACTGATCGAGACCTCAAGCTTGCCACCTCATCCCGATGGGACAAACCTGTAATGAAGTAGATGTCATCCACTTCTTTTCCCATCGAGATTGAAGTTCTGTGCCACCTCATCCTAGTAGTGTACTAGACGCTAGAGTATTTTGTTTTGGGCCCTTAAACCCCCAACAATCCAAAATTTATAAATCCCACATGCTTGTAGTGCTTGTTGCACGATCAAATCATTGGACACGGACTCATCGACTTGGTCATGCTCTCTCTCCCTCCACTATAGGACCATCCTAGAGGAGAAAAAATGATATTTTTCAGTCAAATATTATTTAAAAAACTAACCCTACGGACTTACCCATGGGCAGTTTAGCAGATAGAGGCAGCTACCTATGGGCAGTTTAGCAGACAGATGCTGCTACCCGTGTTCAATGCATGTGTTGACCGCGTCTAACTGGCCCTACCCACGACCCGCATAGTTATAGCCCACAGGTACGACCATGACCATCTAAGGCCTGGCCATATGAAAAACGCAAACACTGAAAAATGAAATAAAATCATGCAAATGGAAGAGGGGGATGAGACTACCAACCTTCTCCTGACGGCTCAGTGAATGATCGCTCCTAGCTCCCAGAATCAACAACTAAAGATAGTGGTAAAAACTACCCAATTTGCTCCAAATTGGTAAATAGTAAAAATGAATTGTGAATTGTAATTTTTTATTACTATTTATAAATTCTGAAACCCACTTCTGTATAGTTTTTGCCGTTATAGGCTGATTTGGACTAATAAATTGTCATGGAGTATCACTTTTTGACCAGATTTCTTTGACGAGAGTCATTTCTGAACATTTTTGACGTACCATAGGTATATTTCACACTTGGCATATAGGTTAGATGTCATTTTCACATGCATTATGCATCTCACCTTTTGACCATTTTCATTTACCCTAGGTGCAACCTCGCTTTTTAACTAACACAAAGCCTTCTTACTATTATAGAAGTGTCGTTATTTAGCGGTAGGACCTTTCCGAACATGCGTGCCCTAGTTAAAGCCCCGTTTTTCCTTTAGGCACCCATGCCATTGTTTCTCTCTAGGATCGGGAGTCCTTTGCAGTCATGCCATGACGTTGCGATAAAGACTCATACTCTACTTTGTCTTATGCGGGCCATCTCCCATAGGGACTCCCCCCCTGAATTATTCCAAGTTGTGATTACATTGCATCATCCTGCTTGTCACTTGAGCCTTGTGCCGGCTCCCGCTTACTCAGTTGTTAGCCTGTTGCTTGAGCACTTTCCCTATCGAGCCCTGCCAAGCTTACATTTGTCCTTCACAATTTGACGACCTTTTGACTCCGAGGAAACACCCCCTCGAGTGTCCACATCCTGCACGCAATTCCTTGCATTGATCAGAGGTATGTTCCATTGCTTGGAACTATTCTGCTCGCTTTGACACTCATTCCCTCGATTGTTGTAATATAAGAAATTTTATTCTTTTTCAAGCTTTCAGAATATGAAAAAGACAAAAAAGTCAAATATTCCAAAAAGCCGGATGGGATTATGGTTACTACCTCTTGTTGGAAGTTGTTGTGTCACCTTTGAACAGAGCACTCATTCCACTTCGTACATTATGAAGCGGGACTATAGTTGGACCTGAGGAGCTGTACTCATTTTTCAGTTTTACTCCACTGATTGGTTAATCTTCCAGTCACCATGCAACCCCTTTTGTCGATCCCTCCTGCATCGCACAGTATTATATCGAGTCTATGTTTCCTCAGTCAATCCATCTGCTCATGCTCTTGTTCAAAGGAAGTCTTGAACCAATGTTAGCCACTCCTGAGATCTCTTGACTATTGCATGTCGACCATCCTTATTTAGTCAGTCCATTCTACCTGAGTTCTTCCAAATCTTTCAGCATAGCTGGTACCTCATGCTGGTCGATGGGGGATGTCTTAATGCCCTCGCTCCAGTGAATCTTGTTCCATCGACTTCAACCCATTTATTCTGGAACTTGAGGCTTAGAGCTCGGTTGAGTACCTTGAGACTTACAGTCATGAGTGGCAGGTTCTCTCGCCATCGACATTTTTGGGAATACATCAATGTCCCCTGATCGATGGATTCATCTTAGTGTTTGACTTCACCACATTTATTCACACTTTGACGATTGTGCTCTGTGCCTTGATTCCCATTGTCATTATTGGTGGGTTATCTCGTGTCTGTTAACAGTTTACATTATTGACTGGTAATTAGACGATGTCACATCCGGTTCGACCTCAACAACCTTTATTCACTTGATGGGACTTGCACAGTAGATGATTTGTGTAGAAGACCCCAGGAGATAGTGGCATTCAGTATACTAATTATGATCATGACTTTACATTTGAGATATCACCTCTCAAACTTTAGCAGTTTGTACCTCTAGTTTGCACCGGTTGTTCCTTTTCAGTAGGAACCATATCTTAGTATAGAGGGATCATGGTTGTGATCACTTATGACATGTATTCACTATTTACTGCCTATTCATGGCCATTGTATCACATTGTTGTATTTCACCGATATGTATCCAGAAAAATTATTGTATTATGATGAGTGAGTGGATCAGTCCACTTGCGTCCCCTTCACTCCACTTCTAAGATTTATAATGTATTTTGGCCATCGTAGCACCATTCTCTGACCTCACACATTAGGGGGCATCTGTTACAACGTAATATCCCACCTTGTGAATATCAGTACTATTTGGCCTTTAGGATCCATTTCACTGACTAAGAGACGCATTATGTCCTTCAGAACACTTTTTTTCCATATTTTTATTCCTGTACGCTTGCTGCACCATTATAGTGTGCATACCCGCAAGCTGCATCACTATAGCCTGCGCGTATCAAGTAAATGGTAAAAATCACTAATTAATTACTTTTACTCCCAAAAGGCGGTGTTAGGGTGACCTTTGGCCCTCCATTTTCCCAAGTAATGCTTCGATGTGTCCTTTCACTTACCTTTGGAAGAGGCTATATATTGATCAGTTATGGCATATGGAAGGGAGGAGAAGGAGAAAGCAAGAGAACTCTAGTGTATTTTTGCCTCATCTTGAGTCTACACTCATTGATCCTAGTTGTTGTGAAGCTCTTATGTTCACCTTCCCAACTCCTATCATAGTTTGAGTTTGCCTTTCATGGAGGATTGAAGTGGTGGAGGCGCAAGTGGATTGACCTAGTTCTTTGTTCGGATTGGTTGCAGGCAAGAGGTTGTATCACATTGTACTTCTTCTTGTTTATTAATAGAAATACTCATATTCTCGTCCATTAATGTTGTTAATGTTGTTTATATCACATTGGGTTGCATTTGCTTATGATATTATGGACCATTGTTATTGATGATGTTAGTGTATTTCGTATATCATACGTACTTGTTGTATATTTGTTGTCAAGACTAATTTGCAGTTCCAAGTGCATTGATTGAAAGCATGCATGGATTGAAAGCTCCAATGGGGATCTACATCAAATGTTGGATTGAGGTTGGTTATGTTCTCCATTATCTTAGTATCGTCAATTATATAACATTGTATTGAGAATAGAGTTTATTTCTGGTAGTCATCTATCTGTTGTGGTCTACCCCAAGCCATAGGAAGTTTCCCCAATAATAGAAATGGTGACTCCACTGGGGATTACATCCATTTTTGGGGATTTTTAGGCATTAGTCCTTATTTTGAGTTGTTCTTTCTCAAGTCTCTATGTCATTGACTGGCCATTGGGATACCCTATGAGAAACTGGCTTTTTTCTTGGTCATTGGGCCCTTTTATTGTCCATTTTCTATTTCCTACCCGCAGGTAAGCCTAGTTCTACCCGCGTCTCCCTGCCCTTGTCTGCACTATAGCTCACGGGTACCCACAGTTTTTGCTTAGACAGTAGCATATAACTCCGGATTTGGTTGGTTTATGCCCTTTGATTGTTGTTGGGTTGATGGTGAATGTTCCTGAGTACTCTTTGGCCTTGTTCCTGACTGTTCCATGCCTTACTGGTGACCAGAACTCCTCTTTTCTATTTGATTTGAGTTTAGTAGTTTATCATCCTTTTTTATCGCCTTGCTCATCTCATTGTCTGAGTCTCACTATTTGGTGTATGCTGGGTTGTCTTAGTGATCTACTCTATATTCCTTTATCCAAATAGGTAGATTTTGCTTGCATTTTTCATTTCAATATATTGAAAAATACAAAAATATTGTTTTTTGCATTTTCTTTTCCATTTATAAAATAAAATACGAAAATATTTTTCTTTCCGCATTGCATTTTGCATTTGAGTGTTTGTGCTTTCATACAGGATCTGTTTGAGCATTGAAAAATTAAAAGAGTTGCATTTTTATTTCAAAATCGTTGGTTTGCTTGTCATACTAGTGGCATTTGTTTTCATTGAGTAGATGAGTCTAGCGTTTGGACAATTATGTGCATATTGAGTCTTATACATCACTAGTTTCACGACCATACCTTTGAGTAATCACAGCCCCTAAAATTAACGCTTAATATTAAAATAGATTAGTAACTATTTTTCATTTTATAGGGTGCACCAACTAGCTTAGGTTTAGGGTCTTGGAATAGATCATTGTGAGTTAACAATCCAAGACCATTAGACCAACATTATGTGTCTGACTAGGGAGTGGTGAATTCCATCGTATACATCGGTGTTCTCAGGAAGCTCTACTCAGACCAGAGTTAAGCACGAGGTCATGGGAGGTTGGTTGAGGAGATATCCTTCCGATACTGGCTGAACGTGGGAGATATATCCAGAATTTGTTCATATCTGGGGGTACCAGAGGTTTGTCCTCTTGTGCTTCGAGCTTAGCTACCCTTCCCATATGATGGATCCCACCTATGGTTGTCCCTCTGAGCATTGGTTATATTGTGGTGACCTTAGTTGCCTTACATAGGTGCCGCTGAGGGCGCTTGCAGTAGTTATACTGTTTGTGTCCTGAGTCAGATAGGGATTGGATAGCACAGTTGTGTTTTGTGCAGGGATTTGACCCTGTGCACGCAGTGAAGTTTGGGAATCCTTATAATTGATTCTATTACCTCCGGCTATAGTTTGGGAGTCTCAAGCCTCTCCTACGCAAGACATACCAGCTGTAGTGTCGGGAGCTCCTTGAGCCAATTCTATTGTGTGCATTTGGCTGTAGGTTCGTTTTAGGTGTGGATACTCTTGATTTTCTATTTTTTATCACTAGTTTGGCCAATAGGACACGTTTGATTTTATAGTCTTTCCGAAGATATCATGGCGAGAAGCCTGGCTCCCCGTCACTCTCGTTGATTGGCTAGTTTACCGGCCACCGAAAAACCACATCCTGTTGATAGGAGACATCAGAGAGTACCTTCGAGTTCTAGTAATTTCATCGAATATCTTTATAGCTATATCATGAATACATATTCTAGCATGGGAGAAGCCTCCACGGTTCCCCCGGGTGGTGCTGATTCTCCTACACCTCGAGAGGTGTGGGGAGGTGATCCCCTTGAGACCCACCCTAGCTTGTTTGGTCCGGATCCACCAGAGACCGAACCTGAATTTTATGACCCAATTCCACCCGAGGGCAACTCACTCAATTATGTGTACGGGATGCCAGAGTCACATTTTGACCATGATACTACGATTGAACCGAACACTCACATTCTACTAGAGGATGACCTGTTTCATCCGATATATCCATGTCATCATTTATATGGAAGATCAGAGCCTCATGATACTACGACTGATGTTAATCCATTTTATATGCCTAGTCACGACACAGTTCATCTGTCCACTCGATCTAGTAGTCACGCTAGTACTAGCCATGCTATTAATATCATTGCACGCATGGGGGGAAACCACCATGCTGGGCACACTATTCATGCTACTCACACACATACGGGGACTGGTCATGTTCTTCCTAACCATGCTAATGATGGAAGATGACCACCTCCTAGGGCTACCAATCCTAATAGGAAAGTTATTCCTGCCACGACTCATCCACCGCCTAGTACACAAGCCCATCAACGATAGCCGAGTACCACTTTTGTGAATGTTCATATTCCTCCAAATATTCGGGGTGGAACCATACCTACTACTAGCAACGCTCATGTTGAGACTGGAAATATACTTATTACTCATGGTCACCACAAGATTGTGCATACTACTATAGGTGCTCATCATGGGGGTAACCATTATCATAATACGGCCGGAGCAGGACATCAATACCCTCCACCTCAGTACCCTCCACCTCAATATATTCCACCTCAATTTCTGCCACCTTAGTACCCTCCACCATCATTTGGTGCTCATAAAACTTTTATACTTGCTTACTATCACACCAGTTATGTTGGGGGGAATTATCAACCTCATGGCCATGGTCAGTTTTATGGGCCATATGGTCCGTATTATCAACCTTTTAATGGTCATAATCACACTAATGGTCCATCGTATAATTCGGGTTCGAATGCGTAACCTTTTATGGGAGCTCATAATCAAGCTATCTAGCAGTAGCTTCCTTTCCTTGCTCGACTAAACCTTCCGGATCTTTCAAAGCTCATGAATGATCCGGTGTGTCATGACCCTAATTGGCCTTCGGTCCCCACTAAACTCCCTTCCGATATTCCAAAGTTTGAAAGGAAGAGTGGTAAGGACTTGGGGGACCAAGTTACAATGTTTCACCTTTGGTGTTCATCCAACTCGTTAAATCATGATTCTATTTGTTTATGTCTCTTTCAACGCACCCTCATGGGGGCAGCCGCGAAATGGTATGTCGAGTTTCCTGGGGGCACCTATAGGGTATTCAATGAGATCACTTTGGTTTTCTTGGATCACTTCCAATTTCCAGTTCGTTATGACACTAGTACTGAAATTATATCCACCTTCTGCCAGAATAAGGCCACGCATATCTCTGACCACATTCAAGAGTAGCGTCGACTAAAACGATTAGTGAAAGCCAACATTCCTCCAGAATTTTTGTTGGAATGGTTACGCAAGTCTTTACTTCCATATATTGCCAAGGATGTTTCAATGTCTGGCATTATGATTGAGGAACAGGCCATCCTAAAAGTACAGTAGTTAGATTTGTTATATTCTCAGTTTGGCATTTTATACTACATTATACCTGACGCACCGAGAACACGAAACGAGCCCAAGTTAGTTCCTGGACCACATGCCGATGGCATCGTGGGTTCCACAACTACTCGACCTGTAGACTTGGTTACGAATCAAATGCAAAATTTGTCGGTCAACCAATCTACACCCGGACAGGTTCACACCTTGTCCACTTCCATCCCATCGTCCAATCTACATTCTGTACAATCGACGAACTCATCGGGTGACCAGTAGCCTGGTGGTAAGAAGAAGGGGAGAAACAACAAAAAGGGTGGAAGCAATGGGAATAATGGTAGTAATCGTAATACTCCATGGAAAGACAACACCAACCCTCCTTGGGACAGCAACAATGTTGGTGGGGACCATAAGTCTAGATGTAAAGTGAAATTTCCATGCAAGCTTTGTGGGGAAGATCACCTTACTCACTTGTGTCGTATTGAGGAAGCATCAAAGCATCTTGTACAGACCCCAGCTATGTTGAATAATCCCCTTCCACATCATCAAAATATGGCTTCGCATGCTCCCACCACTGGTTATGGGCCTAATGAGGCTACAACGTATTCTACCAATACCAGCAGTTATGGATGCGTGAATATGGTCCAATCAATGGTTAGTGTTGCTACTCGTCAGTGCGATTATGGTGCACCACAACCGAATTTGGGGAATGAGCCTCCCCCTCCCCCTGATACATCCTTGCATATCGAGAATCCCTCTACTATGCCTTGGATACCAAAAGGTGTACTCAAGCGCTCTACGCATAATCCTAATGCCCGAGCTGCCCATAACTACTCCATTGTAGAAGATTTGGGCCAAACTCTATGTGCCATGTTGGCTCTCGAGGTATTACAGGCTTGGCCATCGGAATGGCATGCCCTTTTTTCTACTCTAGAAGTTCAGGATGGGGGAAGTCCTAACGTCATTATGTTCAACACTACTGATGTTCAACCTCGCTTACCTTACCACGTGGCTTTTCAAATCCAGGTGGAATGTTTGCAGAACTTCATCAGGAGAATGGTGGTTGATGAAGGCGCATCGGTGTCAATAATGTCAATCTCTTGTTGGAAAGCCCTTGGCTCTCCTTCCCTAGCTAAGTCTATGACCATGCTCACTGCATTTGATGGTTGTTCATTTAAGCCGCATGGGATCATCCCTTCCCTTGTTGTCCTCTTGGGTGGGAAACCTGTGCCTATCGAATTCGAAGTAGTTGATGCACCAATCAACTACAACCTTTTACTGGGTAGGAACTGGATGTATGCTATGAAGGTTGTCACGTCCACTGTATTCATAGTTATTTGCTTTCCTCATGAAGGCAAGATTGCTACCATCGATCAACTCAATTACATTAGTCCTTCTTCCACTGCATCCACGGGATTAGTAGTCCCACAAGTTTTTTATTCTCAGCCGGCAACTAGGAATATGGGTGTCATATTGTACCCTTCTATGATGGGATCTTTTGATTTCCCTACACCCATTAATTTTATTGGAACCATCTCTGACAATGCATCTCCTCTGTTACATAATGTACCCTCCTGGACATCATATTTTGACGATCTGTGGACCTTTCTGTCTACAAGTTCCTCATCCTGAGAAATTGTGCATGTGGGGATGACTATGCCGTTATCTGCTGTTGAGCTTGCTTATCATGATATTCAACAAGCCACGGTAGAGCCGGATCTCTCCTCTTCTCAGACAGTTGAAGAAGATCCCATTATGTTGCCGGTTTGGGCAGCCAACTCGTCTTGTTCGCACGATTGCCTTGATGATACTTTACCTTTGGATGAAGACATTATTGAGGCTATGTGTGGTAGTGAGAGCCCTTAGGAGGATATGCACCATTGCTCTAGTTTTCTTCCCAACCTCGACCTTGTCAAGCAAGAATATTTTAGGATGACTCTAGCTGAGATTGTTGGTCACCTTATTGCTCTTTTGAGTACACATGAGATTTATGCGGAGGGAAATATGGATAATATTTCCCCTACTATGGTGATCAACATCTCTCAAACTCCTGGAAAGATTGAAAACATTTATATCGGTGAGATTGCTCTCCTGAAGAGGTTCGCATTTACACCAAGATTTTTACAAAACTCCGGGAAGCTTTCGCCTGGTCATACGAGGAGATGCCGGGAATAGACCCCAACATTGTTGAATGTGATATTAGAACGTATCCTAATGCTAAACCAATTCGACAATGCTTACATGCTGTGAATCCTAGGAAGGCTACCGCGATCAAGGCAGAGGTGGAGAAACTGCTTAAGGCTGGTTTTATCTACCCGGTTCCTCTTACCGAATGGGTGTCCAATCCCGTTCCTATGGATAAGAAGCAAGAAACTATCTGCATGTGTACTGATTTTCATGATCTGAATCGTGCATGTCCAAAAGACAATTTCCCCACTCCATTCATTGATCAGATATTGGATGCTTGTGTGGGAAGTGAGATTTTTTCGTTCATGGATGGACTTTTGGGGTACAACCCGATTCAGATCAAACCCGAGGATCAACATAAGACTGCTTTCATTTGTCCTTGGGGTATGTTTGCATACCAAAAAATTCCCTTTAGCCTTAAAAACGTCGGAGCCACATTTCAACGTGCGATGACCTATGCCTTTCATGACCTTAAACAAATTATGGAGGTTTTCTTGGATGATCTTGCTTCCCATTCTCGCAAGAGAGTGGACCACCCCAAGCACCTTCGTATGATTCTCGAATGATTTATACATTACAAAATTTGATTCAATCCAAATAAATACATTTTTACTGTGAGGACAGGCCGCCTTTTAGGGTTCATAGTTTCGAAAGAGGGTATTAGAGTCGATTCTCTTAAAGTTGAGGCAATACTTCGATTGCCTCCTCCGCGCAATTTGTTACAACTTCAGAGCCTCCAAGGGAGAGCCACTTTTCTATGACATTTAATAGTGAATTATGCTAATCTTACCAAAGGTCTCGCACGCTTGCTGAAGAAAGACACACCGTTTTCCTGGGATGAGCAAGCCCAACAGTCTTTCAACGCCCTTAAGAAAGCTTTGGTATTGGCCCCCGTGCTTAGTCCACCCGATTTCGCATGAGATTTTACGCTTTATGTGGCCGCATCTCAAGAGACGATTGGCATGGTCTTGGTTTAGACGGATAATGTTCTCACCGATCATGTGATCTATTACCTTAGTTGGAACTTAGTAGTTGCTAAACTAAGATACATTGATGTGGAGAAGTTGGCACTGGCAACTGTTCACGCGGTCCAGCGGTTATGACACTATATCATGCTTAGGAAAACTACTATTATTGCTCACACCAATCCATTTCAGTTCATCTTATCACGACGTCTTATCAGGGGGAAGTACAATAAATGGATTGTCATTCTTTAGGAATTTGAACTCAAGTTTTCCTCGACGAAGTCAGTCAAGTCCTTAGTTTTCACTGAGCTTTTGTCAGACCTTCCACGGCTTGATGAGGATATCGTCCATGAAGATTCATTTGCGGATGAACATTTATTTCTTATCTCGACCAAGGACCCTTGGTATGGGGATATCATTGTATATCTCCATACTCTGAAGCTACCTTTGCATTATTCGTGAGATGAACGATGGCATGTGAAACACCACGCTAAAGATTATACTATCATCGGTGATACTTTGTTCCATCGAGGGAAACATTGTATTCTCCGTCGTTGTTTAACTCATGAAGAAGCAGAGTGGGTACTTAATGATTGCCATGCTGGGGCGTGTGGTGGTCATTTATCTGGGCTTGATACAGCCCAACGCATTATGCAGGTGGGTTATTTCTGGCCTTCCATCTTTAAAGATTGTATGAACGCTGTGAAGAGATGCCACCCTTGCCAGGTGTTTTCTTGGAATATACGCTCGCATCCAGCGCCCCTTCCTCTGGTCGTCACCGTTGGTCCCTTCACTAAGTGGGGGGTATATTTCATAGATTGCAAATTAGCTTCGACTGGGGGACATCACCATATCATATTGGCCATGGATTACTTTTCCAAATGGACTGAGGCCCTGCCTACTGTTAAAGTCGATGGTGCTACAGCAGTTCATTTCGTATTCAATCAGATTATCACTTGGTTTGGTATCCCGAAAGAGATTGGCACTGACCATGGCAGTCACTTTCAGAACAAGATGATGAAGGATTTATCTCTCAAGCTTGGGTTTTGTCAATAACACTCATCTTCGTATTATCCCCAATAAAATGGTCAAGTAGAAGCACTTAATAAGTCTTTAAAGACCGTTCTCCAACGTACCATCCAACAGAGCAAGACCAACTGGAATATTATGTTATATCCTGCGCTGTGGGTTTATCGTACCGTGGTCAAGACTGCCACTGGGTTCTCGCCATTTCAGCTGGTACATGGTGTGGAGTCCATTTTACCAATCGAATGCGAAATCCCTTCGCTTAAAATTGCCATAGAACTCCTCCCTGATACGACAGATATTGAGCAACCTTTAGTTCACCTTGAGCACCTTGACGAGCAACATCGAGATGCCAGTGTGGCTATTGAGGCCAATAAAAATCGTGTCAAGGTTCAATATGATAGGTCTATCCATCCCCAGCATTATGTTGAAGGCAACTTGGTTCTCCTATATGACCAAGCTAAGGAACCCCTGGGGGCAGGCAAGTTCAATCCCATGTGGCACAGTCCTTACATCGTGAGGCGTGTTCTGGAAAAAGGAGCCCATGAGTTAGAGGACTATGAGGGGAACACCTTGAGGGAGCCTAGGAATGGGCTCTATCTCAAGCGGTATTATGCTTGAGCTTCTAGTTCGAGCTGATGCCGTTGTATACTATTGTATAGTTATTTTTGTACATAGTTTAGGCTGCATTTAGTTTTTCAGGTATGCTAATTCGCTTCCATTTGATTGACAGAAGTCAGCAAAATCTTCCATGTTTATAGGATTCACGGATAGTGCTAGTCGTCACATGCAGCAACTTGTGTCTGCTGCATGGGTCATTTATTCACCTAGCCATCTAGTTGTGTCTTCGAGAGGTGCTTGTCTTTGTCCTAGATCTAACAATGTGGCTGAGTACAGTGCCGTGGTTGAACTACTTCGGGATGCTATCTCGCATTGCATCCAATCTATAGAAGTTCGCTTTGATTCACAACTAGTAGTGTCACAGTTGAACGGTTGGTACCGTGTTAGAGATCCTACTTTACTACGAAGATTCTTAAATGTAAGACTCTTGAAACAACATTTTGTTTCCATTACATACATTCATGTTCCTAGATGTTTTAATCATGTATATGATGCATACGCTAATTATGTCCTAGATTGGAATTTTTCACATACATAACATCCATATGAAGCACACAAATAGAAGATACATTCACACATTTGTACATACACACATAGTAGAACCAGAGAACCATAATATTTATATAAATATCGTGTCCAAAACATGGTAGTGTCATGATACAAAACTAGAGTCCGTAACCCTCAAAAATATACATATCGATACAAAATAGGAAACTGAGATATCTAAGCCCTAGGAGGAGGCCTAGCTGCTGCCTTGGCAGGATGTGTCTCTGAGTAATAGCACACTGCACTTGCTACACGCTATAATAACCGTACCCATGGACTCGACACTCCCACTACATGGCGCTGCATCTCGTTCAGGAGCCGCGTAATATCTGCCTGAGTTATCCAAGTAACGAGATGGGACACATTGCCCCGTAGAGTCTGTAGACTGTGTTCGGCTGCAGTGCCTACCATCTCATCACCCATGCCCCATCGACAATGTCTCGGGAAGCCCTGGGGTCTCACTGGACCTTTTTCTGTGAGCAAATAGTAGAGTATTAATACATGATACAATGACAAAAAAGATTTTTTGCATTCACATTTATAATAAAAAAATCCATAAAAATTTGTTATACCGAAAATACAAAAAGAGTAACTCGCCAATGTCTTCAAATGCTGCTCCTGGTGGCAGCGACATGTCACATTCTTGTCTGAAGTCGATCCCGGCATAGGGATAATCCTCTATGGTGATGACCTGTCCATCCCACCAGGAAAAGAACTCATTAGTAAATGGTGATGCCTATCGACCACTAGCCTGTCGCGTCAAGACCTCTACCCACCGGGTCATGGCTAGGTCATGGAGACTGTGAGGAGGGACCTCAACTCAAGGACTGAGTCCTAGAACCCTCTCAAAGAAGAAATTGCATAGGGTACTACCATAGCCAAAGTTCTTTTCCTTACCCTATTTGCACTCTGTCAGTTGGGTCTTCATGGACCCCAGTAGAGTAGTTCACCAATCATAAATCATGGGCCTCACACACAATGATGCGTTGAACATGATAGGTCTCGAAGCTTGGTGAAGGGTTGTCGAACCTGCTATCCGCACTAGAGTAGCTGCTATCACCTGTATGTCCAGCTGTACTATATGTTTGATGGGTACTTGGCTTCCCACCGTGCATGTGTTAACACCCAAAAAGTGTTCACTACCTCATCTACCCCATTACATGTCTCATTTGTCCATTTTCCTACCATATTTCCCTTAAAAACCCTCAAAAAAGCCTCAAAAAGGCTAAAAAACCCCTTTTTCCTCCAAAAATATCCAAAATTCCTCTAAAAATAGCAAAAACCCCCTAAAAAGGGAAGAAAAAATATAAAATAATGAGGAAAAGGAGGAAAAAACCCTATACAGCTGCCCTAAACCATATGGTTCCCAAAACCATGGGTCAGCACTCCACCACCAAAAGCCTATAAATAGGTGATGGAGATCCCTTTTTCCACATCCACAATCATATGCACCCTTACTCTGCCAAAATCACTCTTGAAACCCTAGCTCACCCTTGAGCTACTTTCACCTTGAGGGCCCCTTTTGGCCCATTCCCACGATTGGAGAAAGAGAAGGAGCAAGTTGGAGCTTGGAGCAACCCTCTTGGACATTGCAAGAGCTTCATCAACCTTCACATTGGAGGTAATATTAATACAAAAAAGCCATTCTTTACATATTGTTGTTTATGTTTCATGCACATGTTTAGAGTAGTTTCTATTTCTGTTTTAGCTTAATTATTTCCATTTACTGAACTGCTACTAAGGAGTCCCTTCTCCTTATTAGGTGCTCATTTGCACAAGCTAGGGGTAAAACCCTAGCTACAGATTTGACGACTCCCCTAGGTTTGAATTTCTGGTTTCAGTTTAAAAAAAAAAAAAACATTTTTAGTTTTCTGCAATAATTTCCCTTTTTTCCTTTCGGCTGTCCCTTTCGGCCGCCGTACACCGCGTTTTTTCTCTCTGCAGGTGCGTCCCGACCACGTCTTTCAGGCCTTTACCTGCGACCCAACCGCGGCTCTCAGATTGTTTCCGGCGCCCTGTCGGCGGTTTCAAGTCTGTTACCTGCAATCCGACCTCGGCTAATCAGCCAGTTTGCTGCGATTTGACTGCACCTATAGGCCATTTTCCCGCGTCCCGACTGCGGTGTTCAACCCGTTTGCTGTGACCCGACCGTGCCTGTCAGCCTTTTTCCCGTGACCCGACTGCGTCTTTTTCCCTATTTCCCACGGTTCGACTGCATCTGTCGGCCAAACAGCCGCGACCTGTCCGCGCCTGTTTCCCTTAAACCCACAGTCTGCCTATTCAGATTCACCACCAACCCGCGATCTGATTTCTGCATTTTTTCCCTCGTTTGAACCCAGCCCCCTTTGCTGCAATATTTTCTGCACAGCCATTTCTCCTACCTGCAGCCCTACTTCCCTACAGCCTTTTCTGCAACATACTTTATGTTCCCTTTACAGAATCTTTTTAAAATTTCAGTATTTTAATTTAGAAAATTTTGCATGTTAAAGTTTTGAATTCAGTATCATTGTTAGGAAGTTGCCCCCCTTGTGGCACTTCTATTTGGGTTCATCACCTCACGAGCACACACTCTGTCACATAATTCAAGTGAGCCTTAAAAAACTACTTAACTCAACCAATATTCTAACCCCACTTGGGGAACACGAAAGAATCTTTGTAGTTAGGTAGGATCGGGGGGATAGGCTTCTAATAACACCCCTCGGCTACTTACACTTGAGACATAGTTGTTGTCCAAATAGGGAACCAAAATCCCCTAGTACTTTTTGGCACGGTCACGACTAGTTTATCAGAGGGCCTCTCCCTTAGGAGGGTTGAAGTCGGGAGACTGGTTCCGGAGGCCTGAGTGGAATACCGCACTCCATTCAGTAACCGAAGGGCTACCTTTCGCAATTCTCGGGATATCCCTGTATAGGGGTATTGCGATTAAAGGAACAAACGGAAGATTCACCTTTCTGGACGTGTCATGAATGGGGTATCTTAGTTGTCATTCTTCTAGGATTGACTACCCGATGTCCCTCCCGGTAGGGGGATATCTTAGCCACTTGGCTTTCCTATTCATATTGTCTGACTTGGATTTCATCACCTTGCAGAGGATATGTCTAGTTGAGTCAGAATACCTTTTTAGTTAGGTGTTTGCATGCTCCCTTACCTCCCTTTGGTCTAGTGAGTCCACCATTTTTTATTTTTAGGAAACCTGCTGCTTGTTGGTATTCTGACCATTTCTGTTGACACTCCACCTATTGTAGCACAGCTATTGCAGTGGGTGTTTTGAGTTGGTTGTTGGTCTGAGTGCCTTGTTTTTTGAGCTCTCCTTCTGCACACTCAGTTGCATTAGGATTTTTGAGCTATTTTTTTTTTACTCCCCACAACCCACAGAGCTTTGACACCATCTGTCACCATTGAGTCCCCGAGACATTCTCGGTGCCTCAGGCGTGAGCCCCCACAGCACGGTTCACTTGACACCACCCGTCATCGTCACAGATCATCATCACTTGATACCACTTATCAGAGATCTCGAGCCTTGTCCCTTGACTCCACTCGTCAGTGACGTAGGTCTCCGTCACCAGATATTGACGCTCCTTACTTTACCTCCGATTCTGAGAACCCCATTTATACTACCCCTACTAGCCCCATGGCTGGCGTGACTTCTAATCCTTTTGTTGTAGGGACCATTGGTGGCACATCCACCACTACACCAGTTACCACACCTACTTTGGGTATGCCCTCAATGGGGCTCCCATCTACTATTCCCCTCACTGCACCTATTCCCGCAGTGGGAATACCTATCCCCACTCCATCAGTGGCTCATACTACCTATGGTGGTGCAGGACCATCCTCTACCACCTTAGTTCCCCCACTTGGGGGAAACATCCCCAACCCTGTCCTTCCACTTAGGGGCATGGGCCCCAACTTGGTCCCACTCACTACTGTGTCACATCCTTCTTCCAGTTTGCCATTCATGGCTAGCCTCAACTTGCCTGACCTAGCCAGATTGACCAACGACCCTATCCGACACGGCCCTGCATGGCCTCACATGCCCACCAAGCTCCCCTCTGACATCCCTAAGTTCGAGGGAAAGGTAGGTGAGGACCCTCAAAACCACATTATGTCCTTCCATCTATGGTGTTCCTCCAACTCCATAGTGGACGAATCTGTTCGCCTCCATCTGTTACAGCGCACCTTCACTGGCTCTGCAACCAAGTGGTATATCGAGCAACCCCATGGGACCCATGCCACCTTTGCCTCCCTTGCCTCGACCTTCCTACAGTTCTTCCAGTTACCTGTTCGTTATGAGGCAGTCGTTGAGATCCTCCTATCCTACAGACAAAACACGGCTATCCACATCACCGACCACATTCATGAGTGGCGTCGACGCCATAGCTTATGCAAGATCAAATTAGACGACTGTATCTTCCTAGATTGGTTCCTCAAGTCCCTTCTCCCTATCATTGCTAAGGATGTGGCATCAGAAAGACCCCAGTCTGAATAAGAGGCCATCCTTAAGGCCCAACAGTTCGACCTCATTTACGCCCAGTCGGGTTATCTTTATACCATTATACCTGACGCCCCTCGTGGAGATTCCACCCAGCAAAATGCATCAGGGGCATCCCATGCTGCAGACGGTATCATTGGCCGTGTTTCTTCACATCCCCAACAATTTTCTATAGCATGTCCTGCCCCTGGCCCCGACCTTGCGGGCTACCTCACAGTCTGGAGCAACCAACTCGTATGCTCCCATGACACATCACCACCATTCCCATGGGCCCTCATGCCCACCTCAGTGCTTCGGTCATGCGACCCCTGCTTGTACCCCTCCGATCGCACCTCAGCCTTACTACCACCAACAGGCTGCACCAACTCCTGCGCCTGCACAAGCCCAACCCGCTTATTACGTGCCACAGGCAGCCCCAGCGGTGAACCCACAACCTGATCCGCAGCCATATCCGCAACCCCCTCAAGTTGCTGCACCTGCGCAGCCTCCACCTACATATCATCCACCATAGCCTGCCCCAGCACCTGCGCAACCTCAGAACCAACCTGCTGCCCAAGGGCAAGTTTACGCCCAACAAAACCCGTAGAAAAACCAGAATACCCAACATAACCAGGACCAACAAAACCGTGGCAAGGGCCATAATCATGGGAACAACCAACCTACAGACCAAGCTGCTCAACCGGCTAATCCCCCAGACAACAACAATGTGGCCCCCGCTAACCAAAACCCTGATCACCCACCCAAGCAGGATAAAAACCCCAATTTGCGAACAAACCATCCTTGTTCTATTTGCGGAGTATATGTCCACTACACACATGCTTTCCCACACTTGGAGTGAGCTCGGCAACTTTGGGTTGATGATGCCCATCGCCAAGGGCATGCGGTCCTCAAGCACCGCCCAACCCCCCACAACCTCAACAACCACCTTCGGTGCTGCAAAACCCCTTACCAACCCAAGGCGTAGTGAACACTTAGCCATTGGCTCCCCCTCAAGCCAATGCACCTCCCCAACAACAAATCACTTACGCTGCTCCTGATCAACCCATGTTCGACTCAGGGACCCACCACCTGTTGATGATGTCATCCGCTGATGTCAACCTTCAGACCTGTCGAAACCAATATGGCTCCACCACTGAAGCACCTCCCACTGATAAACCCAATAACGCTCATCCCACTGATCAAGCGTTACGTATACCTCCACCTCCACTAGATGGCGCTCCCAAAGCACCTCGTTTCCCACTTTGTCGTATCAACAATAACCCTAATGCGCGCACTGCGTCAAACTACAACATTGTAGATGACCTATCCCAATCTCCCGCAGCCATGTCTGTGTTAAAAGTCTTGAAAAACTTCCCTTCCCAGCGCAAGACTTTACTCTCCGCCATTGGGGCGATTGACCCAAATGATTCGAATTTGATGGCATTTGATTTGGACCAGTCCGAACCCCGCCTGCCTTCCACCCTAGCATTCCACGTTTCTGTTTCCATTCGGAATCTTGTCATCCATCGATGCATCATCGATGAAGGTGCCTCCACATGCATTATGTCTACATTCGTATGGCAGAAGTTGGGATCCCCTACACTCCAGCAGTCCACCACTGCACTACGCACCTATGACGGTCGCTCGGCTCAGCCCCAAGGCCTCCTAGCCAATGTCCCCATCCAGTTAGGTGGAAAAACCATACTCATCAATATCGAGGTAATCAATGCCCAATTGGATTATAACCTTTTACTAGGCCGCAGCTACATGTATGCCATGCGGGCGGTTGCCTCTTCCGTCTTTTGTACCATGATGTTCCACCATGAGGGACGCGTGGTCAAGGTTGACCAACTCACCTACTATGATCCCAGTGCCCCCGCGGCACCCGAAAATGTTCTCCCCATGGTTGAGCAGCCTGTTTCTAGTACAACCACCTCGTTTGTTTCTTCTACAGGGCCTGGAGTTTACTCAGATGCGCCGATGACCTCCACCTTCTATTCCATTCCTCCCCCGGCATCTACGGCCGATGTGTCTGACTTATGTACCTTGTCCCACAATAACCAAACACCTAACAATCAACCACCCTTGTTTCCTAAACCACCATTGGTACCTAGCCACATTGGTGTTACACCTATTCACACAATCCCCTTCCTAGTCCCTCCATCGGGAGTAGTAAGCGCCCCGGTTATGGCTACCCTTAGCCTCCCTGGGTTAACCTTGGGATTACTCGTCTGGTACCTTTCGCCTCCCGTTCCCCCACCGACACCAAGCGTCGTCCTCCAATCGGTGCAACCCATGGCTACTACCACTCAGCCACCCCCCGGTGTCGCTACCCCCTTCATCCTCCACAGATCCACCTCCTACTCCCAAATCCACTGGGAGCAGAGGACCCCAACCTTACACTGCTGTACCACCTCCTAAGACAGTAAAACCCCCCCCCCGTGTTTCGTGCTCCTCCTAAATGCTCGTTGTGCGACGAGTTAGGCCATGTGACTCATCAGTGCCCACAGTTACTGGCATTGCAGAAACACATGCAGATGCTCGACGATGACCCCAACATCCCGGTTGTCGAACTAAACCCCACCCCCAAGCCTAAAGATAAATCCTTGCATACCAACCACCCCTGTGCCATATGCGGCATTTACGGGCATTACTCACATCATTGTACCGATCTTCCGGATTACAGAGCGGCTCTCTATGAGATGAACAATCTGGATCTTGAGACGGCACCACCCACCATTGAGGAGATCCACCCTCCGGTCTCCTCCCCTTTCGGAGAGGTTAATACCATTTATATGATCTCTTCAACCACTACCCCCTTGTCAATCGATTTGACGATGCAAATTTTTCGTACTGATGAGGAGATTCTTGAGGCCCTTACTACCCTGGATTATCCCTGGGATGACATGCACCACCATTCATATTTTATCCCAAAAGAATCCTCCTCTCGCACAGCCACCCAGTTCACGGTTGAATCCAAAGACTTCCTTCCCACCAAGGTCGACTGGTTCAAGGACCCTATTCCTGCTCCTGACGCCTTCGAGGAGGGTAACATGGCCAACATATCACCTGTCATCCAAATTGATATCGCTGCCCCAGGACGTGCCCCTGAACTCATCACTTTAGGAGTAAACAAGAGATTGAGGACTACATAAACCTTTTCAGAGAGTTCTGTGATGTCTTTTCCTGGTCCTATATTGAGATGCCCGGTCTTGACCCCGCCATTATAGAGCACCACATAGACACATGGCCTGATGTACCCCCCGTTTGTCAGAAATAGCGCCCCATTCATCCCTGAAAGCTCCCAGCTGTCAAGGCCAAGATTGAGAAACTTCATAAGGCAGGATTCATTTATCCTATTGCCTATACCACATGGGTTTCAAACCCCGTTCCCGTTAATAAAAAACAAAGCACCATTCGAGTATGCACTGACTTCCATGATTTAAACCGCGCTTGTCCCAAGGACAATTTCCCCACGCCATTTATAGACCAACTCATTGATGCATGTGCGGGGCATGAAGTCCTCTCTTTCATGGATGGTTTTTCTGGATACAACCAGATTCAGATCCATAAGGAAGATCAGTACAAAACTGCCTTTACTACCCCATGGGGCACCTTTGCCTATCGTGTCATGCCTTTCGGCCTCAAAAATGATGGTGCCACCTTCCAGCGGGCCATGACCTATTTCTTCCATGACTTGGTCCATATCCTGTTATTCTACCTTGATGACCTTACAGCTCATTCCCGGAAACGATCCGACCACCTTAACGACCTTCGGCAAGTTTTTCTACATTGTCACAAATATCAGATCCGCTTGAACCCACATAAGTGTGTTTTTTGCATTTCGGCACGTCGATTGTTGGGTTTTATTGCTTCCCAGAAAGGAATTACTGTTGATCCCCTAAAATTTCAGGCCATCTTGGACCTTCCCTCCCCTCGAACGCTCCGGCAGCTCCAAATTCTGCAAGGGCGCTCCAATTTCCTTCGATGCTTCGTTCCAGATTACGCCACTACCGTTCATGGTTTCTTGTGCCTGCTCCATACCCACGTACCCTTTGTCTAGGATGAGCAAGCAGAAGCTGCATTCGGAGCCCTCAGGAAGGCTCTCACCCAAGCCCCCTTGATTTCCCCTCCGGATTTCTCTCAGGATTTCATCCTCTACGTCTCGGCATCTGAGCATGCTGTGTCCGGAGTCTTGGTTCAAGAAGACGCTTCTCACCAGGAGCATGTCATTTACTACGTCAGCCAGACCTTGTCTGGACCACCTTTACGTTACCCATATGAGGAGAGACTCACCCTAGCTGTGGTCTTTTCCGTCCAAAAATTCTGACACTACATTTTACTTAGTCATACCACCGTTGTCGCCGACTATAACCCCATGGTCTACCTCCTCAACTAGCGGCTACTACAAGGTCGTGTTGCTAAATCGGTCATTATCCTCCAGGAATATGACCTTACCTTCAAAACCCCTAAGAGCACCAAAGCCCTCGCACTTGCCCAGCTCATTACCGATCTCCCCTCCCTTCTCCCGTCCCCTCAAATCTCCAATGAGCTACCTGACAATCATTTGTTCACCATCTCGTCTGATGACCCCTGGTACGGTGATATTTTGTTATACTTGTGCATGCAGAAGTTTAGACCCAAAGTCACTCGTAATGGACATCATCGCATCCGTCACCAGGCCTCCCGCTATCTCCTCCTAGAAGATGTCCTTTGTCGGCGAGGGGTCGACACGATTCTTCATCGTTTCCTTACACACGAGGAAGCTGAACATGTCCTCAATGACTGTCATAGCGGTGCTTGCGGTGGCCATTTCTCTGGGATGGCCACCACCCAAAAGGTCGTCCGCGCCAGATACTTCTGGCCCACACTTTTCACCGACTGCATCACTGCAGTCAAACATTGCCATAACTGCCAACTTTTTGCACCCAAGGCCCAGACACCACCTGCTCCGTTACACCCAATCGTCACCGTCGGTCCCTTTTGTAAGTGGGCCATCGACTTCATGGAGTGTCGACCCCCGTCTGCCAACGGCCACAAATACATCGTTGTCGCCGTTGATTACTTCACCAAATGGGCGGAAGCCATGCCTACTTTCAATTGTACCGTCGACACTGCTGCTTGTTTCTTTTTCAACCATGTTATCACTCAATTCGAGGTCCCTAAGCAGTTAGTCTCAGACCATGGTTCCCACTTCGAAGATGCCATCTAGCGGGAGTTATCCACCCTCCTCAAATTTGAACACCAATTTTCCTCTGCCTACTACCCCCAAGGGAACGGCCAAGTAGAGGCCATCAACAAAATCTTAAAAACTATCCTCCAACGTACTATTGACCGGCATAAGTCCAATTGGCACCACATGCTATTCCCTGCCTTATGGGCTTACCGTACCTCCACTAAGACCGCCACTGGTTTTACACCCTTTCACTTAGTTCACGGTGTAGAGTCTGTCCTTCCCATCGAGTGTCAGATACCTGCCTTACAAATCGTCGTTGAGCTTCTCCCCGATACCTCCCCACTCGAGCAACGTCTGCTATCCCTCGAACAAGCCGATGAAGACCATCGTGACACTCTCCAGAACATCGAAGCTGCCAAAAACTGCTCCAAAGACGAGTATGATAAACATGTTCACCCTCGAATTTTCCACGAAGGGGACCTCGTCCTCGCGTATGACCAAGCACATGACAAAATCGGTAAAGGAAAGTTTGAATCTATGTGGCAAGGCCCTTACATTGTGCAGACTTGCCTCGGCAAGGGGGCATACATTTTAGCTGACTCCAAAGGTCACCCCTTGCACAACCCCCGTAATGGGTTGTATCTTAAGCGTTTTTACCCATAAATGAAACCACGGCCTCCTTGGTCCGCATTGTACAGTTTGCTCTCTTTTTGTTTTTCACCTTTTTTAACCATCATCTCACATTCATCATTTTTGCATGACCACAGATGGACCATATTCCACCTTGTTACACTGGCTTCGCTGATGGCGCAAGCCGCTGGTCTCCAAACCTGGCTTCTGCAGCATGGGTCTTATATTCCCCCTCCCATGAGATGATCCACCTTGATGGAATATGTATAGGCGCTACTACCAATAACCAGGCGGAGTATGATGCTGTGACCGGTCTCCTGACTGCTGCCCTCTAGATGGGCATATGTCACCTTCATGTGTTCCTTGACTCCTAGCTACTTGTCTCCCAGCTCAACAACTGCTACTAGGTGCATGATCCTTGCCTCTTTAGAAAATTCCTGTGCACAAAACAACTCAGCCGACAGTTTGAATCCATTACATTTACTCATGTACCAAGAGCTCACAATAGTGTCGCAGATCAAATGGCTAACAACATCCTAGATTGGCACATCAATCACACCATGTAACATCATGCATCATCATCCCATAACATATCATAAGAAATATATAAAAACCCAAAAAGATTGCATTGCATCAACATTTGCATCCGTGTACATACGCCATAAAAACACATACATATCCATAGGGGCATCCACGTACCTAATCATCCATACATTGTAAAACCACATAAAATACACAAGGGGCATCCACGTGCCCAACATCCTATGCTACTTGCATCCACGTGCAATACAAACATATCATATATCATAAAGCGCATCCACGTGCGTACAACTACAACAACATCATAAAAAGGTCCATCCACGTGCATATATATATATATATATATCAAAAAATACATGTCACAGTGCTATACATGTCCTGAGCGCCCCTGTACTCAGCTATACAAAAAATGGCTATACATCCCTAAAGCCTCATACAATACATGCCGTAGCTACAAAACTCGGGGGGAGTCCCCTGCACTCCCTAATGAGAGTCATACCCTGCATCACTGCCTGCATCGGCTGCCTCTGAGTCCTCCCCTCGCTCCTCCTCCAGCAAATCCTCATCCCCTACGGGCTCCTGTTCCCGTGCCCTGTCCACCAAGATCGCCACCCGAATGGAAATGGATCTGAACTCTCGGGGTGCCCTCATGCAATCCTGAACCACGTCCGAATCGACGTCTCGCCACCCCTCATCGGTCACCCCCACCAGCAAACGGTCTAGTAGTGCCCGTATGGACTCTAGCGTCCCCTCTGCATCCCGGCAATGCACCTCCCCCCACCCAGGTAGAGCTGGAACGGCCACAATCCCCCTCCATGCCACATGTCCTGGCGGCGGCCTCGGGCCCACATCTGTAGATCACACATGTGTCAGTAACAGTATATCAATAAACTATCATATATAAACCTTGACGTACATAATGTGCAAGCAAAAACATACATACCATCTGGTCCCCATGCCTGTCCCGGCGGTCGTGGCGCCTCTGGATCTCCGGTGTAGTCCATGTCCCTATACGAGAAGTCATCCAGTGTCAATGGTATCTGGAGCCACTGCAGGTACAACTCCTGCGTAAAATACCTACCCACATCACCGCCACCACGGCGACGCATCATCTCGCCCCACAGCACCATCCGCGGCTCCCTCAAACCTCCTGCTCTGATTGGCACTCGTGGCCGTAGTGTGGGTACCCTCTCCATAAAGAAGGCACACAAGAAAGAACCATAGCAAAACCCCTTGCCAGCTTCCTTCGCTGCTGTCAGCTGCCGCTGAACGCAAGTGAGGAACATTTGGCCCTACGCATAGTACACCCCATCCAGCACGTGCTCTACCATCTGCATCTGGCCCCCCGACACCTTCTCAGGTGACTGGGACCCCAATACCCGAACCACACATGCTGCCATCGCCTGCACTGATGGCTCCTGTAGGTCCCTCACCAGGAGTGCATTCCTATGTACCCTCACCTCGGGACCACAGTATCTCTCCAGCATGTCCTCCATGTCTACGTTCGTAGTGACCCACGGCTGTGTGTCTACCACCCTGCCCAGACAGGGCAACCCCGTCAGAAAGTATACATCGGTCAGGGTGAGGTCCACCCTCTCACCCTGTACTCGGAAAGCCTGTATGTTCGGCTCCCAGAAACTGATCAGTCGGTTCAGCAGCAATGCTGCTGACCGCATCATGGGTACCTGGGCAAACTTTAGAAGTCTGAATAGTCCCAGCACCGATCGTACATCGTCATCCCCTCGGATGACGGCCATGATCTCATCTGGAATCTCCCGCTCTCTCCATAGAACCTGCGGCATCCTGTCAATCACACAAAGTAGCCTCATCAGACTCCTGACAAATAAATAGGTCCTTCCCCTCCCCCCGAAAGACCCTAATAGCTCGGCCCAAAACCATGGCTTTAGGGCTTCCTGCTGCGGTTTTCGACCGCGGCTGTCAGGCCTATAGTTGCGGTCCTTAACCGCGCCTGTCAGCCCTAACCACGTGGTTTGGCACCGCGTGTTCCTCCTTGGAACGCGCGGTAGCCGACCGTGTATCCCGCCGAGAAACACGTGGCACCCAACCGCGTGGTTTAGCCCGGAACCCGCGGTCCCCGACAGCGAGATCCACTGAGGAACCCGCGGTCCTTGACCGTGGTTCCTACCCCCTAACCCGCGGTCCACCCACGTGGGCCGTACAAATAGTACCCTAGGACCCACTACCCACCCCCCGAACCCAATGACAAAGCAGGTATGAGTTTGACGGAATACCTGCCTCTCCCAAAGCTAAAAACAGCTGGTCGGATCGTCCAGAAATGCCACCTCACCTCTGGTCCACTCTGATCACTAGTCAAAGTCAAATAGTACAAATGACACTTGTCATGTGGGGCCCACTCACTATTTATAGTCCGTTGACTTTTTCTTGTTTAGGCCATTCCAAGCTCATATGGAGTCCGTTTCTTGCACCATTTCCACCATTGGAATCAGCACGACAAGACCATCACGATGGTCACCTCATTGCATTATTTTGTCTATGTCATTTTTTACCCATTTTTTAGACACCACTCGTTGCCTCAGTTTGCGTGCCACATCGACCGTTCTCCGTTTTTCACATATTTTATATCATCGAATTCATTTTTCCGAGCTCGTGAGGATGCTTGAGATCATTTCTCGCTCTCACCCCCAAATTTTTTGGGCATTTTTCCAAAACGCCCCCGACGCCTCGGTTTGCGTGCCACATCGGCCGTTATCCATTTTTGGCACCCTTTATATAACCGGATTCATTTTTCCGAGCTTGTGATGATGCTTGAGACCATTTCTCGCTCTCACTTGGTACAATTTCAACATTGTGTCTTGACACCTTGCTGCCTCGGTTTGCGCACCACATCGGCCACCATCGGATTGTTCCACATTTTTACATGAGCCATCCACTCCTGTCATAATGCAAATGTTTCGTTATTTTGCCACCATTTCATTCACCCCGCAAGGAGGCCCACCAGTGTTCCCACCTACCCTCATTCTTGGTCATCTTCAATGTTCCTTGATTGAACACTTCCTCCTTGCCTGGCCATTCCTTTTGTTCGGTATAATTTTATCCCTTTTTCGGGCGGGACAAGTCCTTTACGAAAAAGGCACTTAGGGATTTTCCGTTAAGCTCTTTTTTGACTCCTAAAAGAATGAAAAGATCGCCGAGCAATCTTGCTTCCTTTCATGCTCGTTAAAGTACCTGAAAGGGCGTCTATTTGGTATAAGTTTAACCCTTTTCCGGACCTGGTAGACTAATTACGAAAAAGGAATACTCTAGTCACACCGGCTAGAAGAGTTCTTCATTGCATCCTTTTATGCTTCTTTGGGCCTTGGAGACTAAACATACGAAAAAGCAACCCCCTGGAGTCTTCTTATTTGCTTTCAGACTCTCTAAAATTGAAAGCAACCACGAGCATGAACTGTCCTGGGCTCGTATAAATCCACACGACAGTACCATTCCATCACTTCAGAGTCTTCTTATTGCTTTCAGACTCCTTAAAATTGAAAGCAACCACGAGCATGAACTGTCCTGGGCTCATATAAATCCACATGACAGTATCATTTTACACACACTTCTTCTAGTTCCTTAACCCATGAAGAAGTCCCCTCCCGTGCCTCCTGGCACTATGATCGATCATCTCGGCAGCACCCCCAATAAGGTCGCCTTTGTTTAGAGTATTTTGCAGTCTCCTTCCATATTATACCAGCTTGAGTCTCCCTCAACCCCGTCACCACCCTTGATCCATTACAGCTATGATCCCTTTCCCCTCAGTCAGTTTCATATGCTGCCCGATCATCCCCATTATCATACTCTGAACAAAGGAAGTTTGAGTCCACCGCTCTACATTCCCAGTTATTTCTCCCCCGTTTGTCAGTCATGCCCTCAGTACTATCACATTTCGGTTCTCCACCTCGCGCTCTTGTCAAGGAAACATCATTGCCTTGATAGTTGTAGGTCTCCCTCTGTCGATGAAAGCCCCTCTATTCCAGAAGATAGACCCAGAGGCCCCTGCGCCTTGGACCCATCACCATCTGTGGTGAGTGCCTACGGACTATTTTGGGAGGAGTCATCATTGCCTCTCTGAATGGTTGTTTCTGACATGCTCGACTTCAGCACCTTGATTGCATCGTTGAGAATCGCGCAGGATTTACATCCCTTCCATTATTTGTCAAAGACCCCGGATTTCCCCCGACTCTAGCACATTGGTGAGTCACTTCGGAACACCCAGTTATATGTTCCTGTGGATGTCCGGGCTGCGTTGGCGATTGTATTCGGAAGCCATCCGGTTCTATGCTTCCTTGAGTACCCAGTTCCATCCCAGATCAGTCCTAGTTCAGTGTACCATTGAGAGTATGATCCTTGTCACTCTAATCCAGCAGATCATCAGTTCCTTTGGTACCACATTCAGTAGCACTGCTATCATTCCAGTGCACCAGTTCTTCAGCTTACACATGGTCAGCCCAGCAGTATGTCCCAGATTTGTGTCCCCTCTGGACCCTTATGATGTACACAGTGGTTCTCTATGTATCCTAAAGGTCCCTCTTTTTGGGCCTCACAGTTATTTTTATGTATCTTGATACGAGCATGGGTATGCCCGCCTCATCCATATATTGAGATTATTCCTCAATCAGTATTTGAGGTCATGTATATTTCAGGTCCCCATTTTTGGACCCCATTGTTATTATGTTATATCCTGATATGAGCATGGGAATGCCCGCCTCATCCATATGATCAGATGATTCCTCATCCATTTTTGAGGTTATGTACTTTTAGTTCTTGCAGTTTGTTTGGGATCGTTGTCCTGGGCTTCAGGTTGTTTCTTCTCTTCTCCACACCCCAGGAAAACCACACATGACTTATGATGTCCATCGGCCATACGATGAGCTCTTGCCCTCACGCATCAGGGGGCAATCTATTAACACCCAAAAAGTGTTCACTACCTCATCTACCCCATTACATGGCTCATTTGTCCATTTTCCTACCATATTTCCCTTAAAAAGCCTCAAAAAAGCCTCAAAAAGGCTTAAAAACCCCTTTTCCCCCCAAAAATATCCAAAATTCCTCTAAAAATAGCAAAAACCCCCTAAAAAGGGAAGAAAAAATATAAAATAATGAGGAAAAGGAGGAAAAAACCCTATACAGCTGCCCTAAACCATATGGTTCCCAAAACCATGGGTCAGCACTCCACCACCAAAAAACTATAAATAGATGAAGGAGATCCCTTATTCCACATCCACAATCATATGCACCCTTACTCTGCCAAAATCACTCTTGAAACCCTAGCTCACCCTTGATCTACTTTCACCTTGAGTGCCCCTTCTGGCCCATTCCCACCATTGGAGAAAGAGAAGGAGCAAGTTGGAGCTTGGAGCAACCCTCTTGGACATTGCAAGAGCTTCATCAACCTTCACATTGGAGGTAATATTAATACAAAAAAGCCATTCTTTACGTATTGTTGTTTATGTTTCATGCACATGTTTAGAGTAGTTTCTATTTCTGTTTTAGCTTAATTATTTCCATTTACTGAACTGCTACTAAGGAGTCCCTTCTCCTTAGTAGGTGCTCATTTGCACAAGCTAGGGGTAAAACTCTAGCTACAGCGTGTCTCGGGAGCACAATACCGCTCTATGTATTCAACCACTGTGATACCCGATCCCACCGATCGAGACCTCAAGCTTGCCACCTCACCCTGATGGGACAAACCTATAATGAAGTAGATGTCATCCACTTCTTTGCCCATAGAGATTGAAGTTCTCTACCACCTCATCCCAGTAGTTTACTAGACACTGCAGTAGTTTTTTTTGGGCCCATAAACCTCCAAGACTCCAAAATTTATAAATCCCACATGCTTGTAATGCTTGTTGCACAGGCAAATCATTGCGCACGGCATCATCGACTTGGTCATGCTCCCTGTCCCTCCACTCCAGGACCATCCTGGAAGAGAAAAAATGAGATTTTTCAATCAAATATTATTTAAAAAACTAACCCTACGGACTTACCCGTAGGCAGTTTAGGAGACAGAGGCGGCTACCCGTGATCAACGCATGTGTTGATCGCATCTAACCGGCCCTACCCGCGACCCGCATAGTTATAGCCCGTGGGTACTACTATGACCATCTAGGGCCTGGCCATATGAAAAACCCGACCACTGAAAAATGAAATAAAAGCATGCAAATGGAAGAGGGGAATGAGACTACCAACCTGATCCTCATGGCTCAGTGAATGATCACTCCTAGCTCCTGGAATCAGCAACTGAAGATCGTGGTAAAAACTACCCAATTTGCTCCCAACTGATAAATAGTAAAAATGAATTGTGAATTGTAATTTTTTATTACTATTTATAAATTTTGAAACCCACTTCTCTATAGTTTTTGCTATTATATGCTAACCTGGACTAATACATTGTCATGGAGTAGCATTTTTTGACCAAATTTCTTCGACGAGAGTCGTTTCTTAACGTTTTGGAGGTACCATCTGTATATTTCACACTTGGCATATAGGTTAGATGTCATTTTCACATGCATTATGCATTTGACCTTTTGACCATTTTCATTTACCCTAGGTGCGACCCCTCTTTTCAACTAACACGAATCCTTCACATTATTATAGAAGTGTTGTTATTTAGCAGTAGGACCTTTCCGAACATGTGTGCCCTAGCTAGAGCCCCGTTTTGCCTTTCGGCGCCCATGCCGTTGTTTCTCGCTAGGATTGGGAGTCCTTTGTAGTCATGCCATGACGTTGCGATAAAGACTCATACTCTACTTTGTCTTATGCTAGCCATCTCCCATAGGGACTCCCCCCCCCTCCCCTGAATTATTCCAGGTTGTGACTGCATTGCATCATCCTGCTTGTCACTTGAGCATTGTGCCGGCTCCTGCTTACTCAATTGTTAGCCTGGTGCCTGAGCACTTTCCTTGTCGAGCCCTGTAGAGCTTACATTTGTCCTTCACAATTTGACGACCTTTTGACCCCGAGGGAACACCCCCTCGAGTGTCCACATCCTGCACGCAATTCCTTGCATTGATCATAGGTATGTTCCACTGCTTGGAACTAGTCTGCTCGCTTGGACACTCGTTCCCTCGATTGTTGTACTATAAGCAATTTTATTCTTTTTCAAGCTTTTAGATTATGAAAAAGACAAAAAAATCAAATATTCCAAAAATCCAGACGGGATTATGGTTACTACTTCTTGTTGGCAGCTGTTGTGTCACCTTTGAATAGAGCACTCATTCCACTCCATACATTATGAAGCGGGAGTATAGTTGGACCTTAGGAGCTGTACTCATTTTTTCAGTTTTACTCCACAGATTGGTTAAGCTTCTAGTCACCATGGAGCCCCTTTTTTGATGCCTCCTACGTCGCACAATATTATATTTAGTCTATGTTGCCTCTGCCAATCCATTCGCTCATGCTCTTGTTCAAAGGAAGTCCTGAACCAATGTCAGCCACTCTTGAGATCTCTTGACTATTGCATGTCGTCCATCCTTATTCAGTCAGTCTGTTCTACCTGAGTTCTTCCAAATCTTTCAGCATAGCTGGTACCTCGTGCTGGTCAATGGGGAATGTCTTAATGCCCTCCCTCCAACGAGTCTCATTCTATCGACTTCAACCCATTTATTTCAGAACTTGAGGCTTAGATCTCGGTTGAGTACCTTGAGACTTGCGGTCATTAGTGGCAGGCTCTCTCGCCATCGACAGTTTTGGGAATACATCAATGTCCCCTGATCGATGGATTCTTCTTAGTGTTTGACTTCACCACATCTATTCACACTTTGACGATTGTGCTATGTGCCTTGATGCCCATTTTCATTATTGGTGGGTTATCTCACATCTGTTAACAGTTTACGTTATTGACTGGTAATCAGACGATATCACATCAGGTTCGCCCTCAACACCCTTTATTCACTTGATGGGACTTGCACAGTAGATGATTTGTGTAGAAGACCCCAGGAGATAGTGGCATTCAGTATGCTACTTATGATCGTGACTTTACATCTAAGATATCACCTCTCAGACTTCAGTAGTTTGTACCTCCAGTTTGCACCAGTTGTTCCTTTTCAACAGGAACCATATCTTACTATAGAGGGATCATGGCTCTAATCACTTATGACATGTATTCACTATGTATTGCATATTCATGGCCATTGTATGACATTGTTGTATTTCACCGATATGTATCCAGAGATATTATTGTATTATGATGAGTGAGCTGATCAGTCCACTTGCATCCCCATCACTCCACTTTTGAGATTTATAATGTATTTCGGCCATCGTAGCACTATTCTCTGACCTCACACATTAGGGGGCATCTATTACAATGTAATCTTCCACCTTATGAGTATCAGTACTATTTGGCCTTTAGGATCCATTTCACTGACTCAGAGACACTTTATGTTCTTCAGAACACCTTTTTTCCATATTTTTATTCCTGTACACTTGCTGCACCATTATAGTGGGCATACCCACGAGCTGCATCACTATAGCCCGCACGTATGAAGTAAATGGTAAAAATCACTAATTCATTACTTTTACTCCTGAAAAGCAGTCTTAGGGTGACCTTTGGCCCTCCATTTTTCCAAGTAATGCTTCGATGTGTCCTTTCACTTACCTTTGGAAGGCTATATATTGAGCATCTATGGCATATGGAAGGGAGGAGAAGGAGAAAGCAAGAGAACTCAAGTGGATTTTTTCGTCATCTTGAGTCTACACTCATTGATCCTAGTTGTTGTGAAGCTCTTATGTTCACCTTCCAAACTCCTATCATAGTTTGAGTTTGCCTTTCATGGAGGATTGAAGTGGTGGAGGGGCTAGTGGATTGACCTAGTTCTTGGTTCGGATTGGTTGCCGGCAAGAGGTTGTATCACATTGTACTCTTCTTGTTTATTAATAGAAATACTCATATTATTGTCCATTAATGTTGTTAATGTTGTTTATATCACATTAGGTTGCATTTGCTTCTGATATTATGGACCATTGTTATTGATGATGTTAGTGTCTTTCGTATATCATATGTACTTGTTGTATATTTGTTGTCAAGACTAATTTGCAGGTCCAAGTACATTGATTGAAAGCATGCGTGGATTGAAAGCTCCAATAGGGATCTACATCAAACATTGGATTAAGGTTGGTTATGTTCTCCATTTTCTTAGTATCGTCAATTATATAACATTGTATTGAGAATAGAGTTTATTTCTGGTAGTCATCTATCTGTTGTGGTCTACCCCAAGCCATAGGAAGTTTCTCCAATAACAATATGCTGTAGATATGCTATACATGTTGTTCTCTCAGATAAGATCTTAGATCAGATTGAAGTAAATTCTACAAAACTAACATGGTGTCAGAGCTAGCCTGAAAGAAGGCGTGATATGGCATTTATGACACTTGTTGCACTTGCAAAGCTAGGGCTTGATATAGCAAAAACCAGTCATCATAGCACTTTCACTATAAATACATTTCGGTGAGGTTTCAGGATATAAAAATCTTACAGGTTGAAGAGACGATCCCTATGTACCCTTTTTCCAAAGGACAAACTCTAATTCGTTCTACTTTCTGATTTATGATCTATACACTATAGGGTTTCTGCCTCTTCAAGATCTGAGTCATAAAAAGGTGACCTAGGAAAAAACGTCACAACTTGGGCTAGGAAGCTCCACATCAAATTTCATAAAACATGACAGGTAGGGCACGGACTGTACTTTCACAGGTACAATTTTCAGAGGCCGAAATGGAACCAGTGACACATGGCACTCCGTACAAGTTCACTCTCCTGCTTTATCCCATAAATAGGTCACGTTACGACATTTGGAATAACTCTCTCTCAGAGACTTCATTTGAGGTCAGACCTGTGGGGTTGGGAAGAGGACAGGTCAGCTACCACAAAAACAATTTTCAGACCCTGTGGATCGGAAAGTTTGGAGTTACACCAGAAACAATCAAGTGCATATTTCTATCAAAACAAAATTATTTTTAAGCACCGTCATTCATGGCTTCGGGAATTTAGGGTTTCAGAGAGAGTTGGAATTTTTGTAATTGGATACCACAGCTGGATGCTACTCATCAAAATCGAAATTTAGAGACCAATATCATATTTTTTGGTTGGGAAGAAGGATGGGCTTGATCAAACCCCAATTCGGGACTTTGATAAGAAAGATGGAAAATTAGGGCTTCTGTAAAATTTGAAAATTTGGAAATTTGTGACCACGATTGGAATCTCCTCAAACAAATTGAAGCTTGGAGCTTTGAATCAAACCTTTTGGTTGCGTAAAGCTCTGGGAAACTCAAACCCTAATTCATGGTCCTCCCTAGTGAATCCGGAAATCTAAAAGGCAATCTTGAGGGGTGAAACTTTGCATTTTTCAAATTATGAGTATACCAGCTTGACCAGCTCAGAAAGGCACATCTTTCTATCCCTTTAGAAGTTTGAAATTCAAAGTTTGAATTTTTAGGGTTTCTCTGACAAACCCTAATCTAGCTCCAGATCCAGGTTCTGCAAATACAAGTGGATTGGGTTAATCCTAGAAGAGAATGGATTGATCACCTACGTAAGTGAAGAAGTTCCTATTTCAGAGGGAGATGAGGCTAAGACCTTACATAAGAAGATTACAAGCAATCTCTACAGGTATGACTTACAGGTATGTTTCGAGTTCTATTCATGGTTAAGTTTATGATATGTTTGTCTTCATATCATTACGGTTAGTACAATCTTGATTAATTACTACACTTGTTGTATCACCTTAATAAAATTATGAATACATGATAGAAGATATTCATTGATTAAGATTTTGACACTTATGATTGTACTAATACATTGTGATGTTGTATGAGGTTTATGTTGTTTGCTAACATGAAAGGTACACCAAGAAAGACAAATCATGTTCTACTTCAAGAAAATATGATCATGGTGACATGAAGACAAAGATTCATCCATTGTCATGGATCACATAGAAGATCTACTTATGAGGTATGTATAACTTGTTTCTACAATGGTTAAGTTATGAAACATGTAGGTTACTAGGAATCATGTTCTACTTCAAGAACATATGATCATGGTGACATAAAATACAAAGATTCATCCATTGTCATGGATCACATAGAATATCTAATTACAAGGTATGTATGACTTGGTTCTTCAATGGTTAACTTATGAGACATGCAGGTTACTAGCACAAGTCATTGAAGAGAACAAGAAAGATATCATGTGGCTATGTTAGACATAGCTAGCTAACACGCTAATCCAGGTATGTTTTTCCTATATCAAGTTAGAATCCTACCTTGTGTTAGGATCTCTTATATAAGTATACTTGGCATGATTGATTATGATTATTCATTGAAGTTAGTAATCATGGGTTTAGGCATATTATGCTTCTTACTTTGATTGATGATATGAATAACCAAGAAACGTTTTATGGTCAAATAGGAATATGCATGAGTAAAAGAATTGTGATAAATTATCTGTGTATGAAATGATCTTGACCATCCATGTTTAAGATTACTTAGAATCATAATGTTTTGATAGTATTGATATTATACTAATGAATGTATGATTACATATGAGACCTCGAGGATAACACAATGATGATACTAATAAGCATGCATAGTGATTAAGGATGGATATAAGTTCAAGGACAGGTAATCAAGGAAGCAAAGACTGAGAGGGAGTCAAACTAACAAACATACAAAGATAAGTATTTGAATTATCATTCCTTGCATATTTGATTGTTTAAATAATACTATTCAATAATGTATATACTGATGTTCCTAGACTTAGGGTGTGTATTCACTAGTACAAAATGAGAGATAAGTGACCAGGTGACCAAAAAATTTGGTCACCGTAGCTTTTTCAAGGGATAAATGACCAAAATTGAGAAATTTTAAGTGAACTGACCAAAAATGACCAAGATAAATGACCAATTTGGTCACGGGATAAGAACTAAACTAAAAATGACCAAGATAAATGCCCAATTTGGTCACGGGATATGAACTAAACTAAAAATGACCACATAACAATTGGTCATTTATGTGGTCATTTTTAGTTGTGTCATTCTAAGAGTGGAAAATTATAATTTTGATAATGAATTTGTTTAATTTACTAAATTTTAACACTGTAGATGGATTCGGAGACCCCCTATTTACTAAATTTTAACACTGCAGATGGATTCGGAGACCCCTTTCTAGGGGGTCTCCGAATCCATCTGCAGTGTTAAAATTTGGTAAATTGTATACCCCCTCTTGTGTCACATCTCGTCAATTGACACAAAATTACTGTTAATGATCAATCTCCTCACATCCCAAAAATCTTGACGAGAGGGGATGTTGTAAATCTCCATCCAATCTTTGTTTCTTAGTTGTTTATCATCGTTGTCTTCTCATCAACAACCACACCCATTTTTTGTCGATTGGGTATGAAAATCTTATCACAAGTTACTTTTATCTTATATTTGAATCCCTTGTTTACCGCTCCCCATCCAAACTAAATGATAAATAATATATATGTCAATTTTCATAGCAAACTATATATAATAATATACAATGTTAAAGGATGTATATAAAATGATATTCTTTTAATCTTATTTGAAATGCATTTAATCTAACTATATATATTAATATAGATTGCTGCAAAGTAAACAAAAATAAAATAATATAAAGCATATATATAAAAATAAAACTACGTAATTATATAAACATATTGTAAATAAAAATAAATAAAAAATAAACAAACCCTATGTTAAACTTGCATGTTATATAAAACTTGTATTATATGTTGTAAATAAAAAAATTAACAATTGCAATTAGATAGATCACTTAAAAGGGCATATGGAAATGGGTTACTCCTCCACGATGATCACACAAACAATTAACCATCGTCCATACATAACCAATAACATCTCTGCAACCTCAATTTATGCCAAATCGGCCTCGGCCTCTTTGTGTCCACAATTTACCATCTATTACCAAATTTAGTTACCCACGTTGACAAATTTGTTGTAAATAGTAATTTAGTTTCCCATGATTCTAATATTTAAGTCACTTGAGTCACAACCGTTATAAGTAAATTTTATTGGGTTACACTATATATATAATTGACACCAAATTATAAGTGCCCTGTGTATACTGATCATGACGATGTCCTAGCTGTAAGACACCAAATTGATCATCATGATGTACTATTGACTAGCGTCGTTATGCCCATCGACATACCCCGTAGCCATAATTTTGTAACCATGTTTATCAATCAGGGTCATTGCACCCTAGTTCCCAGAACACATCCTACCATCGAGTGAAGTCAAAAAGGTCTACTACCTTTAGCCTTTGCTACGAACGTTGTTGAGTTAATGGGATAAAATATAGGATCTTCATCTAGATAGGGACCTATGCCCAAAGGTTCTGGGTCAACATCTATTGCTCGATGTCCCTCTCTCTAGGTGTGCATGCTTGTGTGTGGGACCAATCCAAAGGTGTGCCTTGTCGGTTTGTCCCCTTAGTTATGTTCACTCAACTATCCACTATATATATTTATTATAAACAACTAATTTTATACCAAAAAAAAACTGAACATTAATATAATAATATAAATACATATAAATGAAAAACAAATCAATATATAAATATGTTATTAAAACAAGTTTAAAATATAATATTGTGGAAAAAAACACTAAATATATAAATAAATAAAAACAATATATATATGTTATTAAAACAAGTTTGTAATATAATATTGTTTGAGAAAAACACAAAATCATTAAAAATATGTGCTAAACAAGAGATTCACCTCATGATCAACCCTCCTCTTGTCACAAGTTCATTATAATTAATACAACATATCCTATCGTAACACAACATAGTAGACAATGAAATTATGTGTTACACAACACATCACAACTCCAAAATTTGCGACTAGTGAAGAAAGAATTATGGGGCCATGGATATCGTAATATTAAAATGTTCCAAATTGAAAATTATCATATAGCACAAAACCTTTTAGAATAGTGACATGGTTCCATTTCATAGAATACAAGAATTCCATCATGTGATACATTACACAGCATGAAACTTTACATTTGCAATAAAATACATCGTGAGCCTCATAACCTACAATGTACAAATTTTACCTTGCAAATACATCGCAAATACATCACGGGCCCAAAAGACTTGGATTAATGCAAAATTTTACCTTCCAAATACATCACGGGTGCAAAAGAATTGGGTTAATGCGGCATGGCACATATTTACAAAAAACATGGAAAGCCCTCTTATCAATCTTTTAAACATATAAATAAAATTGAAAAGTATTTTCACTAGAAACCAATGTTCCACATAACAAACTTGTGATTTAAATAAAAGTTAATAATGTAGGTCACATCCCAATTAGAGTAGTGCTTTGTTGTGCCTTTCCCTTTGAGGATTTACTAAACCAATCATGTACATTATCACTATAACTAAAATTATGGGTGGTCATCCTCTTGCAGGAAGATAAAATTTTACAGGTGAAAGCCCGGTTTCTCTGCTTATGGCTCTGGTTAAAGTACGAGATTGTTGGAGCAATTGAGAATATCGTTAAGTAGATTTGATGTTGAATACTCAAGTAGGGATTCTGCTTGGTGACTCAAAAACTGAACGGGGATTCGTACTATCCACAACACTGACTATGACGGAGCTCAATACCCTCGATGCCACAAGGACTATGCAGAAAGAGCTCGATACCATCGATGCCACCAACGGCTATGCGAATGGAGGTCAATGCCACCATCGAGTATGTGGATAGAGTGGAGTTTAGATTATTAACATTGACTGGGCTTTATTCGAATCCAATGGAGTTTATACATTAGCAGGGTTTGTGTTTTGATCAGAAAACCCTTAATTAGCGCCAACATTTTTGCTCTTGCGGGAGGGAAGGGGGTTTCTTTCATGCTGAGAGGCCATTACACCAGTTGAATTGGGGTGTGAACTCCGGGCTTAGGGCATTTAATAACTCATGTCGGTTGGAAATGCATTTTGGGGTTTGGAAAATTCACAACTATATATTTGGACTTGTAGCAATGGAGAAAAGCACAGCAATTCACAGAACTTATAGGAGCTTGAAGAGGCAAATGAGGGCTTCTGCAGCAACGAAGTACAAATCTACCTCTCCTTCTCAGGTTAGTAAATGCTTTGTTTCATCCCCCCTTGTTGTTCTCATGTTCCTTGGAAGTATTCTTTGTGGTTTTGAATGTTGGAATTAAATGCTAATTTGGATGAAATGGAGCTCTACTTAGAACAATATTAATCATGTCCTTTTATACTACCATGGAATTGCAGGTTTTGTCTTTGTCAATATTCTATTATGCATCTCAAATAATGAGTCATTTGAGAATGTTTCACAACCCAAGTAGGATTCAATCTAGGTAGAATCAAGGAGATTGTGAATAACATTTGCAAATCCTGCCTTTTTCACTTTCAATTCAGTAGAAACTAATAGCTACTAGGCTTTGTTCCTTCTATCATGCCACTGAAACCGACATTCATATTTTAGTTTGTTGTTTTTAACATGAGGATGCAGGATTTGATTTTATTCGATGAGGATTGTCCCACATACAACAAGATAACTAATTTATACCCATTTATGAATATACTAAGCCTGGACACAAACATTATGGTAAGAGGGACAATTGAAGGTAATAACGGGTTAACAATGTGTTTGCATATGGAAACTATTGACATAGGTCCAAAGGTTAGCTATGGATCCAATCAAATTTTATTTTGTTTTAAGTAATATGGCCCTTTGATGAACAATATGAAATGAATATAGTTGGGTTAAGAATTGGAATTGTCTATGAATATATTAGGCCTGGCCCAAAATATTTTGGTAAGAGAGAAAATATAAGGTAATAATGCACTACAAATGCTCCCATTCTGAATCAACCTATAACCTGCCACCTGCACAATCATAATATATTAATAGCCAACTGCCATATTTCATTTGTTGGCCATCATTTCATAAAATTCAAAGACTCTATAGGTGGTGGAAACTTTAAGATGACATCAAGCTAGCTAGAATCATAGGGTTAAGGTGCTAACCAAAAGTACTTGTAGGACAAAAAAAAATTTGGCAAGGGCATTAAATCTTTAGGCAATTTTTTTTGAATTGTAGGGTATCTAGAAACTCTTTTTTGACTTATAACTATTGACCAAAATTAATGTGTTCAACACATTCCAACCAACAAAGGTTCACTACTTGTAGTAGTGTACTAGCACAAGAATAGGTCTGGTTTGAATATTGATGTTGTATGGAATGAATGTAACAACCGTTAAATAGTCTTTGAACTTGGCCAGTCATTAATAAGTAGTATTTCACTATTGCAATCTCAAGGAGTAGCATGGGAAACAATAGGGATAATTTGTATGTCTATATGCTAAGGTGGGGGTGAATAATGGGAAATAAGAGAAGATAAGGTATATACTTCACAATGCCATTGTGTCACAGGGAACTCCTTCATGTGTAAACATGAAATTCTATTGAATGTGACCTATAAGAACAAACATTAGGCATGATAAATCCAATGACGTAATTATCAAATTATCATCATGGAGTGAAGAATTTGTCGTTGATCAAGTAGCTCAACTATCCTCCGTAGTTTGGGTGGAGTTTCCTAGACTCCCAATGTAACATTGGCCTTTTCTAAAGTGAAGAGTAAACCCTATTGGTGGCTTTATCTTACATGATCTTGAACTGTTTTTTAACCTTAGGCCTCAACATAAGGCTTGTACCAAAGTTAACTTGTCCAAGGACATAAAGGAATTAGTCCTCATAAGGGTAGGGGAAATTATAATAAAGCAACTTATTGGTATATCAACTTTCCAAATACCTATTTCCATCAAGAAATAATGAAGACATAAATTGATATTACTAGGTCAAATTGGGAAGTCAACTCTAATAAATTGCTTATTGTAGGTGTCACCATCTTTGTCTCTTGTCCATTCAATCATGTTGAAGTCATGCTTGGGCCTCAATTATCCACTTTGCAACAATCTGCACTTGAATATGTTCCTCACCAAGACCCACCTCGTCCAAAGGAACCCCAACCATCTTTCTCAAAGATTAGATGCTAAACCAAACTCTCTTCCCATTCTTCAGAAACTTCCTAGCCTTTCCCATCTGCACTTGGTTCTATGGATATTGTAGATGGGTAGACAGTGTAAATGAATAAAGGAAGGAGCCCAAGTCTCCTTTTGGGCAGTGCAACAACTTACTACTTAGGGATTCAGGGACCAAGTCATGACCTCAATTCTACAAGGATGCAACTATGCAATTGCTTGAAAGACAAGCCTTTAACATGGGTTGTATTGTTTCTAGTAACAACTTTAGTAGTAGCCTGAGTAGTGGGATCCCTAAATGAAGTTCTCTGTTGTGCCTTGAAACATCAGAGAGCTAACTATCTGAAGTTGGAAGATGTATGTTAGGGATCTGTTGTGCAATTCCTCTTCTTTTAGGATGAGAAGCATTTTCCTTAGGACAAGAAGCAGCCAAGTGCCCATGCTTGAAACATACTCTGTAATGGAAAGAAATATGTTTGTGGTCCAATACTAGTGTCTAGTTGTGGTCTTAGTATTCCAACATGATTTTTTCAAGAAGCTACTTGCTCAAATCAGCATAAATGCATATTCATGTAGTGGTAGAATCATGGTAGCAAGATTCAGTTGTATTGGCTTTTGTTATACGGAAATTTAGTAGAAATATAAAATGTGGTGAATTTTCAGTATAGTATGGCTATGGTATGGTCAATTTACTTTTGATTGTCTTTGATACCTGTCCAACCATAAACCCAAAAAAGGCCTTGGAACCCTATAAATATTAACAAAATTCTAAAAAAGGCCTATGAACCCTTGATTGTCTTCTTATATAATGTGCTCTGCCTCAGTTTCATTGCCTACCCTATCAATTCTAACACTACTATCATACGATGTTATGATGACATATTTGAATTACAAAATATGCCCTCAAATTTCTTCAAATGGAAGCATACAATTGAAATCTAAACTTATTATGATATCTAACCTCACAAAGCCAATAAAAAAATTATGCCAGTTTGCCAGCATTCATGGGTGTGGATGTGGGTCCAGAAATGGAGATATAAAACATAAAAAGGTAAAAAATTTAAAATTAAATACTAAGAAAAGTTATAACATATCATTGATCTAATAATAAATCTCATTGAGATCCCAATTTCACAAGTGACATGTCACAAGAGTCGAGAAAAAAACATAGAAGTAGGAAATTATATTGTTAATTAAAAATGTTGCTCCCATTTTGAACACTGGAAACTCAAAAACATTTGAATGTTCAGGTGCTATGTAAAATAACCTTGCAACATTTCTGGTCCTACTATGCAAAGTCCACTAATTGCTCCTAACATGAAAATGTTATTTGTTGTTTGCTAATACAAAACAAACTCTACCAAGAGGAAACAATGGCATTAGATTCCAAATAAATTGGTATCCATCAGAGTTACCAAAACATAGTCCCCTTGTGTTTTTGGATCCAAAATAGTTTTTAGAATAAAATTATAAATTAGGTATGAAACAGCTGGGAAACGCACTGAAAACATTTGCTTGAATTTACATTGATGAACATTGTAAAGGAATTTGTCTAGCCCCCAAAAGAATTTCCTTTTGCCTAATTGGAAAGGGACATGCCCACAACTAAGAAATGGAGAAGAACAGAAAACAAAGAATAAATAGGACGGAAAAAATAAATTTAGAACCCTGACAGGTAGAAAACATTCAAATTCATAATCTTAGTATTCCTCTCATATATGAATATAAATATATAATAATATGTGCCATTTACCCATACCCTAAAATTTTGAATGTTACATTTCTGATGGCTACACCTATTTCAAAAACTATACCATTTTGCTATTTTAGGCAACATTGATATGTAATATCAATTCTCAAAAGGTTTCTAAATCTACATTAGAAAATAAGTTGTGAAAGAATAAACAAATGTAGTTCCCCCCCTCAAATTCAGCAGTCTAAAATAGTGGACTCCTGGCAGCTACTACATGCTCACTGACAAATGTATTGATGATATAGATGCAAAACGTAGTTCCTCCTTTCCCCTTTCCACTTCATCATGTCTTATGTACTTCTAGTTGATCTCTTGCACTGTCCTGTTTCCCCTTCTTTGATGTAATATTATTTCATGTTTTCTTGTTTGATCCTGTTGTATTTTACTTCATGCTTTTAGGGCAACTTAGGGTAACCCTACATATTTCCATTACTGATTGTAGTAAATATAATGGAATGGAGTGAATGAAACATTGAAAATAAAGTATTAATACTGAGTGCACCAGTGTTACCAGGGAGTGGTCCTTCCTAGGAAAATCCTGTGATTGCAGCAGTCCCGAGAGTGTTCCATAGATATGTATGTATGGTTTCGGTAGCACCCACGAGTGTATTCCAGGAATTCTTCCAGAAGTGCATCATGATGTTATGGAGTATGCTCCTGAAAATGTTGTCAATTGGAAGTGTTTTGGGCATGTGCTATCGATTTATATGGTCTTACCTGAAGTTGTATGTTAAATTGCAAATCTACAGGGAGTCCTATTGACTCCTACAAAGGATTTGGATTGACAAGTTTTATTTTTTGAATGTTTTGTTGAGATTCTTGAGAATGCTCGAATTGGCTTCAGAAGCCACAAATAAATTTACATATCTTGTCAAAATCACTATTGGATCCCGGTTATATCTGCTTCTTTATAGCCCTTTGTTCACTATATTGATTATGTTTTCTTTTATGTGCATGCTTGTAATTGTTGAAGCTCTGCTCTTCAACGACTAATCATTAGACCATAGTTCTGAATATTCTTACAGTTATTGCATATCTAACAAAGATAGCTACTGCACACAACATTATTTTTTAAGTTTTTATGTTAGTTCTTGGGTTCTCAGTGAATTCTTTTGGTGCATTTCCAAGGATCCTATAGCAGGGTAATATAATGATGAATTCCTGGCCTTGCAGGATGCTGTGTCTGGAGATCAAGAACTTAGGGACACCCATGCTAATACAAATATTCTCCCAAAGGGGCACGATCACAACTCTCAGGGATTTTTAAGTATGGAGGATCATAATGAATCAAAGTCCATCTCTGAGCAAAAAGAGGTCCTCTCATGGCAAGAACCTTTATCCTAGCTTTATAAGTTTATCTGATTGTTGATGCCTGTGAGTTTGCGGGCTTCATGGATTGATTTATGATTCTTTTTCTTGGTGCTAATTATGGGACATGCTCAGATAGATCTAGGGTCAAGTCTTCTTAGACTGTTGATTTGTTGTTGTTTGTTGTTTTTATCTCATTCCGCTAAATGTATTTTCTCATTTATAGATACAGAATTCATTTGTGTATTTCTCATCTAGTAATAGGATTTATGTTCAAACTTGAAGGATTCAAAGGAAGGGATGGAAAGTATCAAGGAGAAATATATTTCAAAGGATGCTTCATTGGTTCTCAACTTTATTGAAGCAATTCATGCAGCTGAATAGAGACAAGCTGATTTAGATGCCCATATCTACTCCGGGTCCCAAAAAAAAATTAAAGGTTTGAAAACAATGGTCAAACTGATAGATGGGTTTATCTTGATTGCTCTTAGTCCTTTGTGGATGTAACATAATTTCCTCTCTTGTTTCTTCCTATCTTTTAGTTGTGGACAATTAGAGAGCAAGTGTTCTGATAAAAAGACTCTTGTATTTGGTAATCATGATAACTGGCATATAGATGGAGAGACTTTACTAATTGAACCTTCTCTTGACGTTATATACTATGCTAAGATCATTGCCTCGTGCTGACTATTAATGGATTTTAAAGTTTTTTGTAGGAAGAATATGAGAAGGAGCTTAAGGATGCAAGGGCAAGGGAGCTTATGTATGCAGAGGAGGCAGATAGTCTAGAAAAGTTTTTCACACTATATTTGTTTTCTTGTCATTGTTGTCAAATATTATTTTTTGAAGCTTAACATACACACAATACTGTATTTGCATACCCAAAATTTTACTCTATGTTTTCACAAGTTTCACCAACTGTGGAGTTACACCCATTAATAATGTGCAAGAAATGTGTTGCATTTATTTTGAGTTACTATAGGTTAATTCTATCTCTTAAAGGATGATTTTGAATTTCATGATAAAGTAAACTGGAATTACAGTGGAATTGAGTCATTTTATTTCTAAAGCTATTATTCAACCAACCATTGAAATAATTACGAACTTTAATTGTCATGGTCCCACCCTTGCCCCATACCTTTGCAAAATGCTATTTCCTTTACTTCTTTGTTTTGGTCTTGTGATCCAACAGGCATATGTTTTGTTAAACATTTAAAAGTTATGTCACTGCTTGTTTTACAAAATATAGTGTTGGAAGGGAAATGCCAATGGATCCCTATTCTCTATGTATTCCTGTGAATGGTCTATCTGGTCCTCATTTTAAATCCTTCTTAATTATTTTATCTTGTGGGATAGCTATCCTACAACTTCAAATGATGCTACTTCAATTCTGGAAAAAATACATAGCAAGGTACCCAAAACCACTTCCCTTGGCTCTCAGGGCACTCCAGATTGAAATTTCTTCTTTCAATTGAACTCATATTTCCCAGCGGTGAATCTATTTTTACTTCCCACGGCCCTATGAATCTATATGTAAAAGTTATTCTCATTTGATGCTTCTATGTGGCTCATCTATCTACTTTGTGCAATACAATTCCCATCTATGAGGCTTATGAGCACAAGGTATCAAAACCAACAGATAGTTGTATGACTTACTTTTAAGAATGTCAAATACCCATTTTTATCCATTTTTTGTCTTCTTTCTATTTATTTAAGATCAGATTGTTTGGCAAGAAATTATTTTAGAGGATTCCTCTTATTTTTATAGATATTGATAATCTTTAGATGTTCAGTTTTTACTCTTTTGCCCCTCCAATAAATTTATGATATTATTTTTTTATATTTAAATGTAACTTCTCACCCCACCCCCCACCCCTGAAGTGAGAGTGAGACATTCCTCACAGCTCATGAAGATGCTTAATCAACAATTGGTTCAAGAAGAACGAACATGCCACAAGTGAGATTTGAACTTGGGTATGGAGGATAACAATTCCTCCTTTCAATCTCCCTAGCTAGATCCAATTGACAGAATTCTACGATATTACATGTTTAATGGGCCAGACTTTTCCTCTAATTTTCTCTATTTCTTCTTTGTTGCAGAAATGTTGTTATTATTTTGTCTTTCCAAATCTCTAATGCTAATCATCTCTCTATTTTGATCTACAGAAATAGTGCATCTTTTTTATTCTTACTTGTGAGTCCTTGTTTCATATGTATATTATTTAGTCTACCAGCAAGGAGAAATTCCTTTTAGTGATGTCAGTTTTCCCTCTTCAGTTTGCACTCCATCCCGATGTTTGGTTGAAGAGTTGGAAGGCATTGCTCTGAACATTCATAATGAAGATACTTTTGTTTTTCCAATGGAAAAACTTCGTAGCTTTTAATTTCATTGAAGAGAAGAAGTTACATTTTGAAGGTGTCAATGCAATGTAAACATGAGAGGAAAACTATAAACAGTCAGTCCATACTACTCCTATGCTTGCTTAAATTATAGCTTCAAAAACAAAACAAATTATAGGCCTATTACTTTCTATTACATGATTACATTAAAATTTGAGGGCTATAGACCCAGAAACCGACTTCCACAAAGATAAATAAAGTAGATTTTCATTCAGTTTCAGTTGTCCTTATTGTCATTATTGATCTCACTATTGCATTTGAAAACTACCAGTAAGTATAGCTGTTATAAGCTATCCAGAAGTTGATGTATTAGAGCATATAATAACGATCCCCTTCTTTCCCAAGATCTTCAGTTTGAAATTTTAAGCACTCCTTACTGTCCCAAAACTCCTAGTCTAGAGAGTTCATCTTCTAGTTTATTAAACTATCTTCGTACATGGAGGAAAGGGATATCATCAAACATCTCTGCCACTATCATGATCTGGTCAGGTAAAGGCCTAAGAGAGATGTTTTGTAGATTGAAGGTTCCTTTCACACATTCTATGACTAGATTGGATTCCCTAGAAACTTGCAACCTGTTGACACCTTTATCCAAAGCTACCTTCAGCAGATTTAGTAATGCATGCAACTCATCCTAGCTGCTTGATCCCATGCCCAAGCCCAATTTGAAATTGATGAAGCATCTATCATTGATACACATCACTCCTCTTATTCCACTTAGTCCTGCATTCCCCTGGCTAGCTCCATCAAAGAAGTCCCATCTCTTGGACTTAACAGAACATTCTGCTTTCTTTGGTACTTTTCTCTTTTGGATGCAGGTAGATATCTTCATAAATTAACTTGATCTTGTGATTCGCTTCTAGAGTGGTAAATGGTTTATCCTAGAGTAATATCTCATTTCCAGTGATCCAAATTGACCATGAGACAATGCAGGGAAGTGCTTTGTGATCCACCAGCTCCATCCTGCTTTTCAGGCCATCCATCAGGGAAGGACCTTCACACTTACCTATCACCCCTGTCAGAGTATAGACCTCCTTCCATACCTCCGTAGTATAAGGGCATTCCATTAATAAGTGTTTGATATTTTCTTCATCACCTCGGCATAGCAATAATATAGATAGACTAGGGCCTTGCCAGGATCTCATTCGGAGTACCTCCCAGATAGGTGCCTTATCATTTAGGTCCGGCCTCATCACAAGTCTTGATTTTAATACTACCTTAACTTTCCACAATGGCTTCCACCACCTTTCTGCTCCTATTTCTTCATTAAGAAACATGGATTTATATCCAAAACTTGTAGTAAATTTTTCGTTGGGAATTCCTGATCATACTAAAGAATCATCTGTTGGTTGTGGAGCCTAATCTCCAGATTCAGAGATATTATTATTCAGCCGTGTTCGTACCCCAGTTTTGGTTATGATCCTGGCACGATCCCAGGGGGTCCGAGGGGGTGTGAACACCCCCCCGGCTGGGGGGCACGGGGGCCAGGGGGTAGCACCCCCAAGTCAGGGGGGTGCAGGGGTGTAGCCCTCGTGAATGCGAGTTCAGGGGAAGCACCCTCGAGAAAAGGGGGTTCGAGGGCAATGCCCTTGAAGAAAATTTTTGGGGCTGTTTTCATTAGTTGTTTTCGGGCCCATGGTTTTGGGTATCCCGCGGTATTTTCCCATTGTATTTCCCTTTTAAAAGAGACATTGTAATATGGCTAGGGCATGATGTATTAGGTTTTATGCATTGTAAAGATCTCTTAGATCAGGATAGAAACTGTGAGACGGTGAATAGGAAGTGCAGCAGCTGTGTTGTAGGTTGTATCCCTTCACCTTGATGGATGGTAATATTAATAAGGACTGGCAAAATTCAATGTGGACGTAGCCCAAGTTGGGTGAACCACGATATATCTATGTCTCTCTTGTAATGTCTATGTGCGATTGTATTTGCATTTCTGTTTATTGTTATTGCTTTGTGATCCTGTTTTTCTAACAATTGGTATCAGAGCCAAAGGTCTATTTGGAAGTTAAACCCATAGGAAACTAGGGTTTCTGGTTCGAGTGGGAGCAATTCCAGAAGAAGGAAAGTTTAAGGTCGAGAAGTTTAACGGCCAAAACTTCGGGTTATGGAAGATGCAAATGGAGGACTATCTGTACCAGAAGGATCTATTTCTACCATTGGAAGGAAAAGCAAAGCAGTCGGCGGCCATGAAGGATGAAGAATGGGAGGTTCTTGACAGAAATGCTCTGGGAACAATACAGTTGAGCCTGGCTTTGTTGGTGGCTTTAAATATCTCAAAAGAAATGACAATGGAGGGTTTGATGAGTGCATTGGGTAAGCTGTATGAAAAACCCTTAGCCTCCAACAAGGTATTCCTAATGAAGTGTTTATTTAATATGAATATGTCTAAAGGTGGATCCGTTATTGATCATTTAAATGAGTTTAATACTGTTACAAATCAGCTAAGTTCTGTAAGTGTGAACTTTGATGATGAGGTTAGGGCTCTTCTAATCTTGTGTTTATTGCTAGAAAGCTGGAATAGCTTGGTCATGGCTGTAAGTAACTATCTCTCTGGTTCAAACACCTTGAAATTTGATGATTTTATTGGTGTTATTCTTAGCGAGGAAATGCGAAGAAAAAGCACAGATGAGACATCAGGTAATGCATTGACCATGGAGAGCAGGGCAAGACAAAAAGAGAGAGGAAAGAGCCAAGGTAATTGTGGAAAGTCTAAAACGAGCAGATCCAAGTCTAGACTGGGAAAGATAGAGTGCTGGGACTATGGAAAGAAAGGAAATTTGAAGAAAGACTGCAGATCTCTAAAGAAGAAAGGAGATGCATAGAAGGAAACTACCCAGGAAGCAAATGTAGCAGGTGATGTGTTACAAGATGCTTTGATTCTTCCATTAGATAATACTAGTGATTATTGGGTAGTAGATTCAGGAGCTTCATGTCATGCTACACCCCATAGGAAATACTTTCATGAGTATGTTCCAGGCGATTTTGGACATGTTTTATTGGGTGATGATGAGCCATGTAAAATTCTTGGAATGGATAAGAGATGGATAAAAGTTAAGCATGGAACTGATTGGATGTTGAAAGATGTTAGACATATTCCTGCTATGAAAAGAAATCTGATCTCAATAGGGCAGTTGGGAGATGGCGGCTGTCTATCTACATTCAGAGAAATGTGGTGGAAGATCACTAAAGGATCAATGGTGATAGCAAAAGGAGACAGAGTAGGTACATTGTATTTATGTCCTCATAATACTGACCATTCTATCTCTTTAGCTTCCACACGAATAGATACAACATTGTGGCATCATAGGCTTGGCCACATGAGTGAGAAGGGGATGCAGATTCTCCACTCAAGGAAGTTACTACCAAATTTGAAGCAGGTAAGTTTGGAATTATGTGAGAATTGTGTTTATGGAAAACAGAAGAGAGTCAGATTACTCAGGGTTGGGAAACAGAAGAAGAATGAAAAATTAGAGCTTGTACATACAGATGTATGGGGACCGGCTCAAGTACAATCTCTTGGTGGCTCTCATTATTATGTTACATTATTGATAATGCAACTAGGAAAACTTGGGTTTATTGCATTAGACAAAAATATGATATGTTCTCTACTTTTAAGAAGTGGAAAGCTTTGGTTGAGAATGAGACAGAAAAAATATTGAAGTGTATCAGATCTGATAATGGAGGTGAGTATTGCGGCAAGGAGTTTGATAGTTACTATTCATACCATAGGATTCGTAGAGAGAAGACAGTCCCAGGAACACCACAAAAAAATGGTGTGTCAGAAAGGATGAACAGAACGATCATGGAGTGTGCAAGGTGTATGAGACTGCATGCAGGGTTTCCCTTACAGTTTTGGGTGGATGTTGTAAATACTGTTGTTTATTTAATAAATAGAGGACCTTTAAGTGCTTTGGATGGTGGTATTCCAGAGGAGGCATGGATAGATAAAAAGGTAAACTACTCATTTCTGAGAATGTTTGGTTGTGAAGCATTTGTCCATATTGATAAAGAAAATAGAACAAAGCTTGAAGCTAAATCCAAGAAATGTACCTTTATTGTATATGGGGTTGATAAATTTGGTTATCGTTTATGGGATTATGAAAATAACAAAATCATCAAGAGTAGAGATGTGATATTCAATGAAAAGGTCATGTATAAATATCAGTTGCAGGGAAAGAAACAGGAAAAGGAAAACACAGAGTACACAGTGCTTGATGAAATTAAAGAAAATGAAGTTCCGAAGGTGCCAGAAAATCAAGAACAACAACAAGTACCTAAAACTCCTGTAATTGTAAGAAGATCTACCAGGTTAAGTAGACCCCCTGAATGACACTCTCCTTGAATGTATTATTTATTGATGGCTGATTCTGGTGAACCAGAATGTTATGAAGAAGTAATGCAGGTGGAAACTAGAAAGAAGTAGGAGCAAGGCATGAATGAGGAGATGGACTCATTGGTAGGAAACCAGACTTGGGATTTGGTTCAGTTTCCTACTGGTAAAAGAGCATTGCAGAACAAATGGATTTACAGGTTGAAGGAAGAAGAAGGAGGTAAGAAGCGGTACAAGGCCAGACTTGTTGTAAAGGGGTTTGCACAGAAGAAAGGTATAGATTTTGATGAAATATTTTCTCCTGTTGTTAAGATGAATTCAATTAGGACTATCTTAAGTCTAGTGGCGGTATAAGATTTGCATCTTGAATAGTTAGATGTAAAAACAACCTTTCTCCATGGGGATTTGGAGGAAGAAATATATATGTAGCAGTCACAAGGGTATGAGATCAAAGGTAAGGAGGATCTGGTATGTAGGTTGAAGAAGAGCTTGTATGGCTTGAAGCAAGCTCTGAGGTAGTGGTATTTAAAATTTGATAAGTTTATGACAGAACAAGGTTATAGTAGATGTCATTCTGACCACTATGTTTATTTCAAGAAGCTAGACAATGAAAGATATATTATCTTGTTATTGTATGTGGATGACATGCTTTTTGCAGGGTCTGACATGCAGTATATAAATGTACTCAAAAGGAAGCTAGCTAATTCATTTGCGATGAAGGATTTGGGTGCTGCAAAGCAAATCCTTGGTATGAGAATAATGAGAGACAGGAAAAATCACAAATTGACATTGTCTCAGAGTGAGTACATACAAAAGGTGTTGGAGAGGTTTAGAATGCAGAATGCAAAACTTGTAAGTACACCTTTGGCTAGCCATTTCAGTCTAAGTAAAGAAATGTGTCCTAAGACATAGGAAGAGACAGATTACATGTCCAAGATTCCCTATCAATCTGTAGTTGGCAGCTTGATGTATGCCATGGTGTGCACAAGACCAGATATTGCACAAGGAGTGGGAGTGGTAAGCAAATATATGAACAATCCAGGTAAAGAACATTGGAAGGCAGTACAGTGGATTCTCAGGTATTTGAGAGGTACTACCACTGAGGAATTATGTTTTGGAGGTTCAGGCACTGTTCTGCAAGGATATGTTGATGCAGATATGGCAAGTGACAAGGATAGCAGGAGGAGCACCACAGGGTATGTGTTTACTGTAGGTGGAACAACAGTAAGTTGGATTTTGAAACTACAAAAGGTTGTTGCACTTTCAACAATGGAAGCAGAGTATGTTGCCATTACAGAGGCTAGTAAAGAGATGATTTGGTTGCAGAGGTTTATGGAGGAAGTGTGTAAGAAGCAGAAGGATAGTAGGTTGTATAGTGATAGCCAGAGTGCCATTCATCTTGCAAAGAACTTGGCATTCCATTCTAGGATGAAACATATACAACTCAAGTACCATTTCATATGCTCTATTTTGGAAGATGAACTGTTGAAGCTGGAAAATATACATACTAGCCAGAATCCTGCAGACATGTTTACAAAGGTAGTGACCCAAGAGAAACTGAGTTCCTGCTCAGTTTTAGTTGGCCTTCTAGCATGAAGGTGAAGAGGAGAAATTTGCCAAGTCCAAGTCCAGCAAGTGCAGCAGCGGTGGAGTTGTTGTGATCAGTCTCCAAGTGGGAGATTGTTGGTTGTGGAGCCTGATCTCCAAATTTAGAGATATTATTATTCATTCGTGTCTGTACCACAGGTTTGGTTATGATCTCGGCATGATCCCAGGGTGTTTGGGGGGGTGTGGACACCCCCTCAGTTGGGGGACACGGGGGCCAACGGGCCCCCACCAAGGGTCCAGGGGGTAGCGCCCGCAAGTAATGGGGGTTTGGGGGCAGTGCCCCCAAAGAAAATTTTTGGGGCTATTTTCGTCAGCTATTTTCGGGCCCATGGTTTTGGGTATCCCATTATATTTCCCTAATAAAAGAAAGACATTGTAATATGGCTAGGGAATGATGTATTAGGTTTTATGCATTGTAAAGATCTCTCAGATCAGGATAGAGACTGTGAGACAATGAAGAGGAAGTGCAGCAGCTATGTTGTAGGTTGTATCCCTTCACCTTGCTAGATTGTAATAATAATAAGGATTGGCAAAATTCAGTGTGGACGTAACCCAAGTTGGGTGAACCACGATATATCTGTGTCTCTCTTTTAATGTGTATGTGTGATTATATTTGCATTTCTGTTTATTGTTATTGCTCTGTGATCCTGTTTTTCTAACATCATCCTCTTCTTTCAGAAATATGTAGTTAGTATTCAATCTACGGACATACTTATTCCACATATCAGCATCCTGTCCATCCAATCCAATCATCCCTGCTTCCTTCTACCCATAACAGCAAAGATTACCTCTGTTTTGGATTACCGCATCAGCCAGATGAACTATAGCCTTAGCTTCTCAACAAGGCCTTCATTTAGCGTATAGATTCCATTACAGCCAACCCAGGGATCATGTCCAACTCTTTACACTATTGGCATTCCTTATCTTCCATGCTAGCTAGTTTCCCACCCTGGTGAAGGCTATCACAATCTTTCCACATAATGGAGGAATTTGCAGCAGATTTGGATCTGTCTTATTTACTCCTCAATGTATTTTGGATATTATAACATTTTTCCACAGACCAGGTGTTTTGAGTAATCTCTATAGGCTTGTGGCTGTAAGTGCCTTTCTAAATAAGTGGATGTTTTTGAGGCCCCATCTTCCCATAGCTTTTGGTTTTTCCAGTCTTTTCTATTTCACCAAAGGTAATCCCTTCTTTGATCCCAAAGAAAATTGAAACATTTGCTTTGAATCTTTTCCAGAATTTCCACAGGGATATATGCCATTGAGTGCTAGTGGACTGGAGTGACTTCTAGGATGGACTTTATTAATGTAAGCCTTACTCCTCTGGATAGCCAGTGATTGTACCATCTGGATACTCTTTTCTCCACTTTTTCACATAACCAATTCCAATTCTTTGCTCCATGGCTGTTGGGTTTTAAATCAAATCCTAAGTATCTTAGACCTCTGTTGAAATCCAGAACTTGGAAAGGCAAAATATGATTAATTCATGTGATTTGATTGTCACTTAAACCCAGAGAAAGGGATAGATTATTTTGTCATGTCAACTTCCATTCCCATTGCTATGCTATATACATCAAGAGCCTCATTTAAGTACCCTTCCTCTCTGATAGATCTTGCTTTAAAGAGTAGCACATCTTGTATAAAAAAGGAGGTGTGAGATTTAGTGATGCATGCTTTTATCACTCTCCCTACCTGAACCCCTTCAATTTTCCATTAATTTATAGGCTTCAATGGTCCTATTCAGGCCTTGAGCATCCAGGAGGAACAATAAAGGAGACGAGGGGTATCCTTGTTAGGGACCCTGGTGTGATTAAAGAAACTAGAAGCTGAGCCATTTATCAATATTGCAAAGGAAGAAGATTTTGGGCACCCTTCTATCTAGTTGATGAAAGGGATTTTGAATCCCTTGTGAACCAGAATGAGCCTAAGGAAAAGCCAATTAACCTTATCATAACCTTTGGATAAATCAATTTTGATTACCAAAGATGGGATTTCTTTGTCTTCATTGAATGCAGTCCCTCCTAAGCAATACCATTTGTGTCATGAATTTGTTTCCCTTCTAGAAAACCAAACTGTTTCGAGGAAACAACATTGGAGAGAACCACTTTTAGCATTCTGAAATAATTTTATATTTTGAGTTGCATAAGGAAATTGGCCTAAACTCATCAAATGAAGCTGGATTATTGATTATTCTTTTATGGAATCAATGTTAAGAAGGTATCATTCAGAGCTCCCAACACTTTACCAAGTCTTCTTGATTTCTCAAGCACAACAAGTATGTCATCTTCTAGGCATTCTTAAAAACATCGATAAAAATCAATTGACCACCATTCAGGGCCTAGGATTTTATCCTTTTGAAAGAATAAAACTATTGCTTTTAGTTCTTCTCTAGAAGCTTCTACCTCGAATTCTTCATTTTCTTCTTGATTTACAAATCTAGGGAATAACTCAGCTAATTTTATCACCTCTGCAATATTGGATCTTTCAGGATCTTTGTACAACTCGCTACAGGAATTAACCCCTAGATCTGCTATTTCCTTGAAAGATGAGGCTTTTCTTTCATGTGGCTTTGGCATCTCCTAGATTGTATATATTATTTTTGTCCCCTTTGCATAGTTTTGAAAAAATGTACTATTTTCATCCCCTTGGGATGATCAGATTGCTTTTCTCTTCAATCTCCATTTGGCCCACCCCCATTTCAGCATATTTCTCTTCTTTTCTTCAAGGTTATTTAATTTTGTTTTCTCTACTCCATTGAATATACCATGTGGGACCTTACCAAACAACTCCTCTATCAATACATCCACTTCATTAATATATTTTGTGAGTAATTGTACTGAGTACTTAGCTTTTGACCACTCCATAGTGGCCCTCTTAACACTTTGGAGATTTGAAAAGAATTGGAACATAGCTAATCCTTCCCCCTAAGGATCATATTTCCACCACTAGTTCTTCACTAAATCTGAGATTTCCTCATCTTGCAGCCAATGAGAGTTGAATTTGAAGGGCTCTGGAGTTTTCTGTTTCTCTTTTTATAATTGAAGAAATAGTGGAACATGGTATGATACTATGAGATGCACCAACCCCAATCCAATTTCTTATGTGCAGTCTCTTTACATGATTTTACATTCATTTCTCAGGTCATCCCAGCAAAATATTTGTGAAGTATACATTCTACAAAGGTAAAGTAGCATTGGGGATGCAACCCAAAGCACCTGAATATAGTACATTGGACGTACGTATTTTCTAATTCAATTTCTCTTGTAATTTTACTGAAGCATTTTGTAGGTTGCAATTATATTTTTGATTTATGTTTGGTGGTTCTTCTGCATTTGGCACATGTAAACATTAACATAGCAATCCTGTTTTATATTTGTGCTTGTAGTATTCTTACATTTCACATATTTTGTGAATTGTAATTGTGTCAATGCAAATTTTCAATATTCTAATAATAACAAGCATAAATTTCCTACTATATTTTTGGTCACTGAAGTTAGGAGTAATCAGGCTTTCAAAGGAAGGTTGCGTGTTCCTTGATTTTGCTCCTGCTATTGGTACTCGTCAGTATGATTGGAGTAAGAAGCAGGTATAATCTGTTTATCGCATTGTTAGGGCCCTCTGCTTCTTCTACACCTGCACCATCAAGAATATCTCCTACTCATCAGTATTGGGGCATGGAAGGTGATATTCTTTTGTCTTTCATTGGAGGGAAGTACTTTTTTTGGCGATATTCTTTTCTTTAATTCAGTTAAGCTTGACAAGTGCTTAAAAATGTCTTATCAATGTTTATAGCATGAATCTAACACACTTTCTGATCGCTACTTATTCAGTGAAGCTAAGGTATATCTTATTTAATGGTGTTTTTCAAACATTGGACTGCATTGTTTTGACATATTGCTAATCTTCCACTTGTCACAAGACTATATTCTGAAATGCCTAGACTGTTTCTTCACTCAAAAAATATGACTTGTAAAAATTTCAGTTATTTATAACTTTGTATTTACATGTAGACTCCGGCTTGGTGTGTCCAATGTTAATATCCCACTCCTTATATTTTATTCTCATATCAATCCATAAGGAATTCTATTTAAGGGTGCTAGCTCAATGGTAGAGCACCTTCCTTATAAGCAGGAGGTTGGTGGTTCGATTCCACCGTGCCCTATTTATATTCTGAAACCACTAAAAAGAGATAAATGACTAAAAAAATGACCAAAATTTGCATATAAACGACCACCATTACAACATGAAAGTTAACTGACCAAAATATGCATATAAATGACCACTTTTGAGTTGGTGATCACTGGTAGAAAATTAGTGGTCATTTATCACGTGACCATTAATGACCAAATATATTATCAAATTAATGACCAAATATACGACCAAATATATGACCACAAGATAAGCTATGAATGACCAAGCTAAATATGACCACATTTTTGGTCACGTGATATATGGCCATTAATTTGCTACTAGTGGTCACCATCTCAAAAGTGGTCATTTATATGTGGATTTTGGTCGTGTTTTTGGTCACTTATCTCTCATTTTGTACTAGTGATTATGCACATTAGAATAATTGCATTAATGAACAGTATACTACTAATATGCATGTGATGGGTAAGTGGCCTATGGCATTGTACAAAATTCGATTGCTACTTATCTGGAATGAAACCTCTTTGCTGACATATTGGGAGTTGTGCACACTCTTAATAATGGTCTGGTAGAGATTGGAAGGCATCTAGAAAGTTATGGGATATGGATAAGTGTTGTATTGAAGCAGTGGCTAAGATAATTGCATGACTGTATGACATGTTTCTTTATGTGTAAGAATTTGTTCTGAAAACTATGAGATGTTTCTAATCATGCAATTTAACTTGTTTTGTCGAAAAGATCGTATGCCATCACCTAAAAAAGGATTACAACATTTGTTCAGCAACAAAGTTATCTATTGAAAATATTGAAGATATTGAAGTTCCCAGGATCTGGGAAGAATGCCATCATTGAGGAGTACCAGTCGATCATGAAGATGTTTGAGATGCAGTCCCAAGACCTGAAGGGAAGTCTGTAATGACTTCCATGTGGATCCACAAGATCAAGCATGCTGTAGATGGTAGCATAGAAAAAAAAATAAAAAAAATAATACAAATCAAGGTTTGTAGCTCGTGGCTTCTCCCATAAAGAAGGGATTGATTATGAAGAAACCTTTGCACGTGTATCCAGATACACTTCCATCAAATCAGTACTTGCTCTGGCTGCAGTGATGAAGTGGAAGATACACCAGATGGATTTCAAGACATCTTTCTTGAATGGTGTAGTCGAGGAGGAAGTGTATGTGGAGCAGCCACTTGGTTCTGTGACACATGATAGGAAGTCATATATGTGTAGAACTTGGTATAGTAGGATAGACAGCTTTCTACCCAGTTTGGGATTTACCAAGAGTAAAGTGGATTCCAACCTTTACTACAAGGTTGAGGAAGGAAATCCAGTGATACTACTTTTGTATATGGATGACCTATTTATTACAGGTGAAGATAGATTGATTCCCGACACGCTGCGGAATCTTGCTGCCAAGTTCGAGATAAAGAACTTGGAGATGATGCACTATTTCTTTTGGCATGGAGGTGTGGTAGAGTGCAGATGGAATCTTCCTTGGACAAGGGAAGTATGCAGTAGAGATCCTAAAGAGGTTCGGGATAATGGACTGCAAGGACATGGTCATACCTATGGCATCAAACCTGAAGCTTCTATGTGATGCTTCATCTAAGCCAGTTGATGTCACTATGTATCGTCAGATGATTGGGTCCTTGATGTACCTGACAAACAAGAGACCAGATATTTGCTTTGCGGTGAACACATTTCCTGACGAATCCAAGGAGTGTTCACTTGGTTGTTGTAAAGCATATTCTGAGGTACCTGAAGGGTACAGTTGATTATGGGCTCAAGTATGATGTGAATCAAAAGTTTAACCTGCAGGGTTATGTTGATTCATATTGGGAAGGCAGTGCTGCAGATAGGAAGAGCACTTCTGGGTGCTAATTTAGTATGGGATCATGTGTGATCTCTTGGTTTAGCAGGAAGTAGTCTTGCGTAGCATTGAGTACCACCGAGATAGAGTATGTTGCAGCATGTTTGGCTAGTTGTGAGGCAGTATGGCTTTGGAAGCTACTGTCTGAGTTATTTGATCTCCCGTTGGAGGCTACTGGTATCTTTTGTGACAACCAGAGTTGTGTGAAGCTGTCTGAGAACCCAATGTTCCATGACAGGTCGAAACACATAGAGATCAAATATCACTATATCAGGGATATGGTGCAGAGAGGAGCAATGAAGCTCCTGTATGTTGCGATGGATGAGCAGATTGTAGATGTGTTGATGAAGCCACTAGCCAAAGTGAAGTTCGAGTAGTTCAGAGAGAGGCTTGGTGTTCTTCAGATCGATGACACTTCGAGGAAGAAGTGATGGAGACATTTGCTGAAGCCATTCCAAGCATGGTGGAAGGAGGATCCTTCACATGGCTATGGTTGTAAGCACTGGATGATGAGCATCAGGATGATGTTCTAGTTTTCTGCTCCATATGATCAATTGGATCATTTATGTACGTATGCATCATGTTGGATGCTGGATATGATCAGTTGGATCATTTGTATGTATTTGTATATGCATCATGTTGGATGCTTGGACCATGTATCTGTATATGTATTAGGTGGATACGTTGTATGATAAGGTAGATCATGTATGTCGATATGTATCAGGTAGATACATTGTGTGATCAGGTGGATCATGTATCTATGTATGTATCAGGTGGATCATGTATGATGATATGTATCAGGTAGATACTTGGTATGCATCAGGTAGATGCATTGTATGATTAGGATGATCATGGATGACAAGCTTTAGGATGTTGCTCCAAATATCATGCATTAGGACAATGTAATGATGATGATCAGGATGATCATGTGTACATCAGGATGATGTATGGTGAGTATCAAGTTGATACTCTGTGGCCGTGGACAGGTTGTGCAGAGGAGGACATGTAAGTAGACCTGGGAGATCTATACAGGATGAAAAAGGCCTCACATGCTCTTTCGAGACATTGTCCTCTAGCATGTAAGTAAACCTCAGAGATCTATACAGGATGAAAAAGGCCTCGGATGCTCTTTCGAGGCATTGCTGTGACCACATGTAATCAGAACTGGAGATTTGGACAGGATGAAAAAGGCCTCAGATGCTCTTTAGGGTTCTTGCTTGGCAAGACACCCTTTTAAGGTTTTGTGGTAGGAGTCACATGTAATCAGACCTAGAGATCTAGACAGGATGAAAAAGGCCTCAGAGGCTCTTTAGGGTTCTTTCTTGGCAAGACACCCTTTTAAGGTTTTGTGACTATCACATGTAAAATATCTTGGGAGATCCTACAGGTCGGAGTTGTGTACCTGTAACAGCCTAGGATGCTCTTTCGAGGTTTTGTGATGCACATAATAAGTTCTGAGGATTCCACGGTATGCCCAGTGATGATGAAGACCTGCAAGTGGTGGGCCTACATCCAATATGAAAAAGGACTGGCTTTGTAGAACTTCCTATGACTAGTAGATTCAGATATTAACTGAGATAGCAACAGCAGTGACGATGACGATGATTTGCTAATGATGATCTAAAGAAGAAGACTTGTGCTAGAAGACCTATGTCAATAAATACCTTCCTAGTTAAGAGGGAGTGTTGATGTATATGTAACTTCAGAATGCATTTCATATATGTATATTGTATTCCTATAGAGATGTTATTATTCCTCTATATGAAAGAGTTGTGATTTATATTGTAAGTGTCGCAACTTATACTTGATGAGTTATTAGACCACCTTCTCGGGGTCGGCCCTGTATAAGTCATGTGGGTCAAAGGGTTATTAGACCACCCTATTGGGTGTCATCCCAGTCAGGATTATGTTATGCGGTTAAGTTAAGGTCGATCTAGTAAAAGTTATTAGGCAAGCCAAGTCAAGTATAAATAGAGTGCCGGAGGCACTCTATTTGATGATTCGCTTCTCACTCATGCACTCATGAGAGAGTGGCGCATTTGTGGAGGAGGAGAAGCTGCTGCTAGGAGCATACTATCTCTTATGCTTGGGTTGTATCATTGCTCTATCTATCTCTGAGGAAGTTATTGGGGTTTTTCACCTTTATGGTTTTCCCCAAGTAAACTTTGTGTCTCTTGTGTGCTTGCATTATTGTTTCCACGATTTATATGTTGTAGTTATGTTGTACATGTTGTTCTCTCAATTAAGATCCTAGATCAGATTGAAGTAAATTATGAAAAACTAACAAAGTAGGGATTTCCCAATAAAAAATTGGACAATTGAAAAATGAAATAAAAACTACCAAATGAAAGAGGAGAATGAGATAAATAACTTGCTCCAGACAGCTCAACGAACGGATGCCCATAGCTCCGAAAATTAGTGACTGAAATTTCAGGTGAAAACTAAGTCGGCTGAATCAGAGTCGATTGAGTACCTTGAGGCTTGCATTCATTAGTGGTAGGTTCTCTCGCCATCAACAATTTTTGGGAATACATCAATGTTCCCTGATCAATGGATTCATCTTAGTGTTCAACCTCAAAACATCTATTCACACTCTGATGATTGTACTTTGTGCCTTGATGCCCATTTTCATTATTGGTGGGTTATCTTGCGTCTGTTAATGGTATACATCATTGATCAGTAATCAGATGACGTCACATTAGGTTCGACCTCAACATCTTTATTCACTTGATGGGACTTGCACTGTAGATGATTTCTGTAGAAGACCCCAAATGTTAGTAGCATTCAGTATGCTGCCCTTGATCATGACTGTACTCATGAGAGTTTATTTCTCATACATCGGCAGTTTGTACCGCCAGTATTGCACCAGTTGTTCCCTTCTCAACAGGGGATCATATCTTATTGTATAGATCATGGTTATGATCACCTATGACATGTATTCACTATGTACTGCCTATCATGTCCATTATATCAGATTCTTGTATTATACCGGCATGTATCTAGAGATATTATTGTATTTTGATGAGTGGGATGCTCTTTCCATTTGTGTCTCCATCACTCCACTTCTGAGATTTATAATGTATTTCGGCCATCGTAGTACCTTCTCTGACCTCACACACTAGGGGGCATTTGTTATAGCGTAATTTTCCACCTTGTGAGCATCAACATTGATTGGCCTTTAGGATCCATTTTATTGACTCAGATCCATCATTTCATCCTCTAGGGACACACAAATCACTATTTTTGTCCCTATACACTAGTTGTTCCACTATAGCTAGTGTACACGCGGGTTGTTACACTGTAGCCCGTGGACACCAAGTAAAATGGTAAAAATCATTAGAAAATTACTTTTTACTCCCAGAAAGTGGTGTTAGGGTGACCTTTGGCCCTACATATGCCCCGAAACGACTCGATTTGTCTTTTCACCTACCTTGAGAAGACTATATATTGAGCGCTTATGACATGTGGAAGGGAGGAGAAAGGGAGAGCAAGATAAATCTAGTGGATTTATGCTATGACTTGAGTCTACACTCATTGATCCTTGTTGTTATGAACTCCTTATGTTCACCTACCAAACTGCTTTCATAGTTTGAGTTTTCCATCGCATGGGGGATTGAAGTGGTGGAGGCACAAGTGGATAGACCCAGTTCTTGGTTCAGGTTGGTTTCCAGCAAGAGGTTGTGTACTATACTTCTTGTTATTCATTAATGGAAATTATCATTATCTCGTTCAATTGATGATGCAAATATTGTTAAATTACATTGGCTTATATTTTCTTATGATATCATGGATAATGCTGTTGATTATGCTAATGTCTTTCACATGTTATATGTACTTGCTTGTACTCGTTGTTGATACTAATTTGCAGGACCAAGTGTAGAGGTTGAAAACTCAACAGGGATCTACTTCAAACATTTGGTTGAAGGTTGGTCTTTTCTCCATTATCTTAACATTGTCATTTATCTAGCATTGTATTGGGAATTGAGTCATTTTCTGGTAGTCAGTTGTCTGTTGTGGTCTACCCTGAAGCCATAAGAAGTTTTCTCTGTAACAATTCCTTGTGCTGGACATCGCTCATGTCAAAGCTGACTCTTGCCATGAGTGTTTTGAACCTTTGGTCGAAATCCCAAACAGTTTCATTCGGATACTGATTAATCTCCTTCGTGCCTTATATTTTGGTTTTCTGAACTCTGCAATCAATCCCTTTCTAACTTCATCCAGTATCTTCCCTGGACTTCCTGTAGGAACTTGTAGAAACTTCATAAGCCAATCCAATGCACGACCCCGAAGAGTCATCACCAATTGACCTTTCTTGGTTTCATGATCTGTGATTTGTTTCACAATCCACATAGCTTCGCACAAAAGCCAATATTGCTCTGGGTTGTCAGTTCCATTTCCATGGAATAGAGGTAGTTTCGCATCTTCACCCACCATCCTGGGCTTCCTTCCTCTGGTTGCTGATCCACAAGTAAGTAAATGATGTTGACACAATGAACACAACGGTGTCAAAGGCATATTTCTTCCTGGTTGTGATATAGTGAGTGGAGGTGTGGGTACATTGCTGCTGGGGGTTGGTCCTGCCTCTATTTGGGGTGTAGCCTGGTCGTCCTCATTGTCACTATGAGGTTGCCTCATCCCATGTGGTATTCCTCCATGATTTCACATTTTGATTGCAGCAAGACCTTCTCCTGCCCTTTGCCTCTTCTCTTGTCAAAAACTTTCTCCTCCCCTCATAAGATCACTCTCTTCCTCGGCTTCCTTCACAGTCTTGTCGCAACTTGCACCCATCTACCCCTGTATCATTCCATTCACCATCCCCCTGCTATCGCGGTACCCACAGCATCTTCCCACTAGGGTTCTACTGGTTGAGATGCATCTTCAATATGCCTTTTCACATATGAGCATATTAATGGACAATTGTAGTGACAACAGGAACCTGCCTCTTGGTCCATTGAAAAACTCCCTTTCGGCTTCGCTATAGGACTTCATCGTGTCAACCACAAAATCAGTGATATAGCCTTCTAATATGCTTTCAACCCAGACTTCAACAGCCCACGATGCTTTATTGTCTACCTCTTGCAGCTCTTAGATCAATTCTGGGGTTCACCACCTTGGAAATTTCGCTTCTGAAAGGTCAGTTTCGCTAACCATTCATACAAGATGATTGAGAATTCACAGAAAAAATATTCGTGTGGACCATCATGTATGTACTTTTCCAACCACCAATCCATCGACAACCCAGGGTTCCGATTTTCTTTCTCAGCAAATTCTTGCAACTTCTGATCAAACCAATATTGAATTTCTAGTTTCGTCGGATGCCACAACATGCCCCCCCTTCACTTTGCGTTATGGTCCCAGAAATGGAACCATTTGTTGCCACACACACCTAGTCAACAGGGGTTCCTCAGTCTATCGACATCCAACCCACCGCAATCTGCCTGAGCACCGACCCAGAAAGGTTTTACCCTGTCCAGCAACACCTGCGGAGCAAATGAAGTCACACCCAAGATATTCAAGGGAGAGCTGACGGAACCATGTTTCCGCTGAATGAGGAAGGAATTTTGTGCATCCGCTTATCAACTTATCGCAACATTCACAATAGATCTAATTATTCAAGTTAGACATTAAGCATAATTGCAACATCATTCAACAGATCTTATCATCAACAGAATCACCAATGCACAACAAATATAATAATAAACATTAATTGGAAGAAGAAAGCATTGCATCATTCATGGATTCATATTGCATAATGTATTTATCATAGGAAAATAGAAAGAGACACAGTGATTCTGCTCAACATCATATATTGACCTTCGCAACAACCCATAGATACAACAATATAGTTCTTTTGTCACATACCCAAATTAACTGACGAGCAAAATCATCCGTGCTCAATTATCTCTTTTTTTTATCAACTCTGGTATCTATCGATCTTTCACTCTCCCCATCTATATCCATATATCTCAACACTTACAATGCTATGTCTATTTATAGGCTAATGCATTTACATTTGCGGTCCACTTAAGCAACTACCTAACTACTTCTTAACGAACTCTACAAAAAGATAACCCAAAACTCACAAAATGCGGTCCAAATGACCCAAAATACATAAAATACTATCGACTTGTGCATTGCTTTCCTCCTTTCGCGGTATCTTCATCCTGTCGCACATCTGCGATGCTGCAAAGCTGACTCATCAACCCGCCTTCCAACATGCGGCTAAAAGAATGATTGTGAATAAACCTAAAGAAGTTCAGAATAACAACTTAGAGACATATTCTAATCCTGGTAGCCAAAATCCTGGTGGAAAGAAAACACCTCCTTTCTTGCTCACTTTCGAAATTTTCAATAGGAATGTCCATAACTACATGATAGATTCAGGTGCTTCATCTACTGTGATGCCCTTATCTGTCTGCAAGAAGATGAATGCATCTTGGGAACCTTGCCCTACCCAAATACTTCAACTTGATCGATCAAGAATTAGGGTAGTAGGAGAGTTGAATAATTTTCTTTTTGTGATAATCTATAGGAAGATCTCACAGCTGTAACAAACCTCACACAAAAGTCACTCAAGAAGTGCAAAGAAGAAGAGAAGAATGTAGTCAATAATCACTCATGAACACATAAAATGGAGAATAGTAGTATAATCATACATTAGATATGATCTGGCACTATAAAAAATGAATACAATACAATAATTTTCAAGAGAATTAGAATTAACCAAGAGGTCATTCGAATCATCCTCAATGGTTGGATTGGATAGCATTGGAGACATCATCCAAAGTAGTGGAAGTGGTCATAAAGGTCAACTAGTCAGTCAAATGAGTCTAACTGAGTGCATGGGAACTGATGTAGGGAAGGAGACTCCAATGTGGGTGCATCAGGAGCTGTCAGTAGTCAGTGGAGCTCAAACTAGTCTCAGTAGATGCCTATCTAAGTGCTTCAGTCAATTAACTAGTCAATCATCCCCTGAATCAAGGAACTGAGTCATCAAATAACTAACTAACTAAAGTAACTCCTAAATAGGTGGAATAAGGTGTGCATGTTCTCCAGTGATGAAAACAAGGGTGCATCAATGGCTAGGAGGGATAAAACTGAGCAGAAATAGGCTCCTGGGGGCTGTAAAATAAGGACTAGGTGCTGGGAGACTACCACACTGATGATTGGATGCATGCATTTCCATGAAAATGCATGCAGATGACTAGATGCATGCAGGCATGCAAAATACAAAAATGATGGTGAGAATATTCCAACACCCCCCCGCAAGCTAAACATGAGGTAGTAACTGAAATGGAAAAGTAGGGCCCTGGTGACTAACACCAAAGGTCACCTCGTACAATCAATCTAAATAAACTAAGTGAGGAAAGAGGGAAAACCTAGTGGGAAGAAATACCTCCCTCAAAATAGATTGAAGGATGCTAATGCAGCATATTATCACTCACCCGAGAAGGAGGCAAGTGTCCTTCTTTTCCGAAGAAGGATCAATCGATTTGAAATGGATCAGTAATGTGAGAAGGATGAAACCTTCCATTCTGAAATTATGATCTGGTTCTCCATTCATCAGTTGGATCACCAAGAAGATCATCGGCAAATCGGAGAATAGTGGCTTCCCATCTCAGAATAGGAGTATCACCAGGTGAGAGATCATCAGGTTCTTGTGGAACTAGATCTCCCATTCACTCATCTTCTGAATCAGTTGCTAGGTCTTCATGTTCTTGTGGATCTGGATCTAGAATTCGCTCTTCATCATCATCACTCTCATACTCTGAATCTGAACTGTCATGTGATGAAGATTCACTCTTTTGGATCTCATCAAGCAGTTATGGTGGTATCTTCCTCTTGGGAAGAAGTGGATCATGCTCCAAAAACATAATATGAAGATAATTATGGAGCATGTGATTTGAACCAACTGAGGTAGAATCAAAACCATGAATGTGTATATAGTTCTTTGACATATCCTTTGAACCAACATTGGTGAGATCATAACCAAAGGAATTATGACATTGTGATGGTATCTTGGACTTCAAATCAGATCCAAGAATTGGAAGATGGTTTCTTATTATCTCCTTTGAACCAGTAGGGGTGAGATCAAAACCAAAATCACAAAGAATTGCATGAGTCATGAACCCAAGTGAATGATGGAGTCTTCCAACTTCTGTGAAACTTTGAAAACATGTTCCAATGACCAAATACAACTGAAAAGGAATCATTTGATCAAGGAGGGCGAATGCATCACCTCCAAAATCTGATTTTACCTCCAAAGAATTTAGTAGATCATCATTTTGCACATCAACAAGCTCATGGGAAGTAGAGATTTCAAAGGTCTCTTCAACTTGTAGAGTAGTAGCTGACATCTCTTGATCAGAATTCGAATCAGAAGATGGATCAAATCCTGAAACCATGTGATGTATTTCGACTTTATCTTGAACAACTTCATCATGGGAGATGATGGAGGCCGAATCATGAATAGAGAGAGCACTGGAGGCAGTACTGTTGGGCTTGTTCTCCAAATGGACATCATCCTCTTCCTTCTTTCCAAATAAATGTTCAATCTTGTCCAGTTATCACTTGGATGTTCTCTATGATCAATGAGGTATTCCATATTGGAAAACATAGTAGTACATATTGTTGTTGAGGCTCTATCACAATCATCAAGCCAATCTTCTTCCTCTTCATAGGAAGCAAAATCTCTCTTAACACCAATACACATACTTAAGATACCATATCTCTTCAGGTAAGCTATCATCTTTGGTTTCCATTCATCACAGTTGAATAAAGAAAGAGAAGGAAAAGCTTCCATATCCATGGAATATGTTGTTCAATTCAAATCTACTGGTGTGTTTCTGGTGCAGAAGTGCAGAATCACTAGTTCAGAATCACCAGTGCATAATCATTAGTGCAGAATCACTAGTGTAGAATCACTAGTGCAGAAATTTTCAAAACTGTTGCAACTGCAAGAAACAACTGCAACTACAGAACACTTTGAATAACCTGCAAAAACAATGGAGATCCATAATAGCTGTTGAATTCGAATATGTTGAAGAGGGATTCGAACAGATGAATAAACCTGCAAAACAATGAAATTTTTTTATGGACATTTGCTACAATTCGAATGAACACTGCCTTTGGACACTGAGCACATAGGACTGAGCCCTTCACACCTGGCTAGACCTCACTGGATTGCTCCAGTGAATTCAAGGTAATAGCACCAGGATTTGTTGTGGAAACTTAGAGGCTTCTAGAGCTCAATGAAAGACAACTGCTTAATGAAATGTTGCAATGGCTACAATTCGAAGAGCTTCTATCAGATTTGATGTCACACGCCCTTCCATCAATCCATTGCAAGGAAGGAAACATGAACAACATACCGGGATTATTGGAAAACTTAGCCCCAAACTTTTACTCATAAATTCATAACAATTAAAAACTTCTGTGTGCAGATTCAAACTCAATAAAAACACAACGGAATTAAAACACATTTGCACACACACAAACAATAATGCATCAACACATATATCACAAAAAGAAGTTGATTCCATATGCAGAGATTCAATCCCATTCTCATGCCATTCATAGATTTCATATCAATTTGATTACCATGAATAATTATCATTCTAAGTTAACACATTGCAAGACACAAAATGCATATAAATTAAAACACCAAGAATACTTATCTTGAAATGCAAACGGCTGAACAACTAGCTATGTGAGAGCAACATTACACCCAACCATAGCTCTCTGTCTAGCCTATATTCTTTCAGCTGAGAAATCACCCCCGAGCTGGGCTGTGTATCCACTAAGGAGGAACTAGATGGGCTCACTCACAGTCATGGTTTCACTCAAACAGTCCTGCTAAGCCAACACACAGTTGGGTTTTTCAAGGAAGAAATAGGAAAAGGAGGAGGATGATAATCCAGTGAGTTCAATCCCAGAGCTACATACATCTCAAGCTAGATTCAAGCAATCCCATCCTCTGTTCGAACATCCACACTTAGATTTCTCACAACTCTGTCAACGAATAACCCAATCCCGTCACTGGTTTTCTGGGCTATCAAAACCGGGTTTTCCAATGGATTTTGGGGTAGCTGATGCTCCCAAATTCGCCCCAAAGTTCATACCTATGGATCCCCCATTGGATTTCACTGTCAAATACCCATTCTTGGTGTTTTTGGCTCTTCAAAGCATGGGTTCTTTCAAAGTTGCGATTTTTGTTTTTTCTCACTGCTGGCAATTTGTTTTTGGATGGAAATGATGCTGGGTGTTCCACAATGGAATGGGGATGAGGAAGAGGCAACTCCCATGAGGTAGAGTGACTTTTGGTACAAGAAAACAGAGCCCATACTCTGTCGTACGAATTTCTGGGCTACCCATGCTCCATTGAAGCCATGGACTGAATTCCCTAGCCACTTCCTTACAACAGCATTAAATGTCAGCAAAAAAGTCAAATGGGTTCTCAAGGTAACATATGGTAGCCTATGGTTCAATCCCATAGCCCCCTCACCACTCCCTAGTGGATACACATGGCCCCTTCTTAGTCATTGCCTCCATAACCAGTTTTGGTATTTTATTGCATGATGTTTATTTCCATCATTTTTACAATGTTCCATGGCTAAATAGCACATGGGTAACATAATATCTAATACTTGCTTTTTAAATAAAATTTGGGCTTTCACTAGCAGGGTCTTGGCCTTGAGCTCCATGCTAGGAAAACATACATCACATGTATACATTATTTACATTAAAGGCTAATATATCCTAAGGGTCGAAATGGGGTATTACATTTGATGCCATGTGATTATTTGCAGAAATATCTCACAGCTGTAACAAACCTCACACAAACCTCACTCAAGAAGTGCAAAGAAGAAAAGAAGAATGTAGTCAATAATCACTCATGAACACAGAAAATGGAGAATAGAAGTCTAATCATACATCAACTAAGAGCTGGCACTATGAAAAACGAATCAATACAATAATTGTCAAGAGAATTCGAATTAACCAAGAGGTCATTGAAATCATCCTCTGGCTTGGATAACATTGGAGACATCATCCAAACCCGTGGCAGTGGTCATAAAGGTCAACTAGTCAGTCAAATGAGTCTAACTGAGTACATGGGCACTGATTTAGGGAAAGAGACTCCAATGTGGGTGCATGAGGAGTTGTGAGTAGTCAGTGGAGCTCAAACTAGGCTTAGTAGATGCCTATCTAAGTGCTTCAGTCAGTTAACTAGTCAATCATCCCCTGAATCAAGGAATTGAGTCATCAACTAACTAAATAACTAAAGTAATTCCTAAATAGGTGGAAGAAGGTGCACATGTTCTCCAATGATGAAAACAAGGGCACGTCAATATCTAGGAAGGATAGAACTAAGCAGAAAGAGGATCCTAGACTAGGTGTTGGGAGACTACCACACTGATGACTGGATACATGCATTTGCATGTAGGCATGCAAAATACAAAAATGATGGTGAGAATATTTCAACACTTTTGACATTGTCAGATGATCCAAGAATCCATCAAACTATTGACATAGTTGTGGATGATATCCCTTAGGCATACAGAATGTGGCTAAGTAGGGATTGGTCAGAAAATCTCAAAGGCTATTTTTCTATTGACTGGCCCCATTTGTGGCTCCCTTATAATGAAAGATCTAATAAAATCAAAATTAGTAGAGAGCCATACATGAAGCAGACATTCATTGATTTGAATGATTCCATTGAACCTGCTTCTTATTTTAGCTCACATACTGAACACTACACTTTTGACACATTTTTCGGTGATTTACCTACTGATTCATCGCCTGCTGAGAATGTTCAAAATCCATCTCAAATTGTCAATTTTACTTATGTTCTATTTTTTGGTTCCATTGTACATAATGTCTCTAATGTGAATACTAATTCTAGGATAGATTCAAATGCATGAACTTTGTTCTTTGATGGGTCGAGATCTAAAGATGGAACTGGTGCAAGATGTGTTTTAATAGACCCAAAGGGCACCAAAATTATGATTACATGCAGACTAGAATTTGAGTGCACTAACAATATTGTTGAATATGAGGCTCTGGTTCTGGGACTCAGGAAGGCAATCGATATAGGTACTTAGGGAATTGAATGCTACAAGGATTCCAAAATTATTGTGAAACAGATAAGGAATAAAATCCATTGTATATCCCCCCGTTTAATTAATTATTAGAATCTTGTTAGAGATATGACTAATTCTTTTAGTGCATTCAATATTAAATCAGTCCCTAGGTCCCAAAAAATTTGATGCAGACTTATTGGCCAACACTACCTCCAGATTAATTCCTCCATAAGGTTTGTCCCCTAATACTTTCTCTATTGAGTTAGTGTACAGACCTTCTATTCTTGACAATGTCACAAGTTGGAAATTTTTTGATGATGATCAACAAATATTAGATTTCCTCACAGCCCGAGATACTTTCCAAGATGTAGCCATAGATGAGGATGATCATAAGAAATATTTATCTAACCCTAAATTCCCTTCCAATCTTATATCCAAGTCAGTCATTAATTTTGAAAAGTACTCTAGTCTCCAAGACAAGTTTAAACATAAATCAAATTGTAAAACTCTTAGTTCATCTTTGAACTATGAACTTGTCAACCTGAGAACCGATCAAAACCCTCGGTTAATCAATCTAGGGATTGATTTCTCTCTTGAGGAGAGGAAAGCCTTCATAAAACTATGTAGAGAGTTCAAAGATGTGTTCTCCTGGACATATCATGCATCACAATATTCCAATGAAACCTGATGTCAAACCTTACCAATAGAAATTAAGAAAGATCCATCCTAGCTTAGAACCATCTGTTAAAAAAGAGCTCGAAAATTTGTTAGCAGCCAGAATTGTATTCTTGGTCAGACACACACAATGGATTGCAAACTTAGTCCCAGTTCAGAAAAAGAATGGGGAAATTAGACTGTGTAGATTTTAGGAACCTTAATAAAGCATCTGAGAAGGATAATTATCATGTTCCTCCTATGGAGTAGATCTTACAAAAGGTTGCAGGTTCTGATATGTTCTCTCTGCTAGATAGTTTCTTGGGATATAATCAGGTTTTAGTTGCCCCTGCTGATCAATTAAAAACAAATTTTGGAACCCCTTGGGGAACATTTGCTTATAGACGAATGCCTTTTGGATTGATAAATGCAGGTGCTACTTTCTAGACATCTATGGACATAGATTTCAGGGGGTTAATGCATAATTTTGTTGTTTATTTGGATGACATACAATTTATTCTAAAAATAGGCATGAACATATGTTTTCTCTTAAATAGGTATTTGAACGGTGCATAAAATATGGGATCTCACTAAACCCAAAGAAATCCATCTTCGCAGTTACTGAAGGTAAGCTTCTGGGATTTATTGTTTCAAAGCACAACATGGTCATTGATCCCGAAAGGACAGATGCCATAGCCAAAATCGGACTTCCTAGCTCCAGAAAAGCCATGCTGTCATTCTTTGGTAAGATTAATTTTGTTAGAATATTTGTTCCTAATTTCGTACTGATTGTCAATCCTTTACAACAACTGATTAAAAAATATGCACAATTGAAATGTTATGATGAGCAAAGAAACACCTTTGCTGAAATTCAGAAATCCATCGTAGAAGTTCTTGCTTTGATGTCTCTCGATTTCACTAAAGATTTTATTTTGTATACGTTCGCTACTGATTTATTGTATATTGTTGTTCTCGCACAAAAACATCTTAAGGATCTTGAGATTCCTATCTCCTTCATGAGCTCCACGTTTAAGGGGGGTGAACTGAAATATTCCCAGATTGATAAACAGGCCTACGCAGTGTACAAATCTGTAAAACACTTCAGACCCTATCTTTTGAAATCTCGAACTAAGGATATTTTCCCTTATGTAGCCATTAGAAATGATTTGATTCGAAAGGAGTTAGGGGGAAAACGTGCTCACTGGATGACAACTCTTCAGGAATATGACCTTGAGATCAGACCTGCTAAGATTATCAAAGGCCAAGGTTTTTGCTTACTTACTGCTCAGTCTAACGACTCTGTACAAGAACAACTCAAGTGGGATCAGGAAGAAAGTACATCAGAAAGTTCTGTAAATGTTATTTCTACACCAACATCCAATCGGTATGATGCCATCAAGTTTTTTCTAACATATGGGTTTGCTCTCAAAACCGTTGATTTTAAAAAGCATAGGGATTTAAGATTAAAGGTTGCACCCTACCAGTTTATTGATGGTGTGCATTTTAGAAAAAACTATGATGGTGTTTTTCTTAGATGTTTGGAGAAAGCTAAAACTAACAATATCTTGTTGGAATTTCATGCATGACCTGCAGGAGGACACTTTTCAGGGAAAACTATCGCTCACAAGATCCTCAGAGTAGGCTATTACTGGCCAACACTATTCAAAGATGCATATGTTTTTACCAGGAAATGTGAAGCATGCCAAAAATGTGCTGGAAAATTCAAGAAGCCTGCCTTTCCCCTTTAGCCAATCACTGTCTAGTTTCCATTTCAATAGTGGGGACTAGATTTCATTGGTCCTATTACCCCTGCCTCCTCCGTGCAACATAGATACATCCTGACAGCCACCGACTACTTCACCAAGTGGGTAGAGACAGTTCCTCTTAAGCTTGCCAACACAAACTAAGTGATATCTTTTCTCGAGAGTAACTTATAGTCACTAGGTTTAGGGAACCTGACTTTTTGGTTTTTTATAACGCTTCCTACTTCTCCTCTATCGACCTTACCCATTATGCCCTTGAAAAAGGGCTCAAACTTAAATATTCTGCCAACTATTATCCACAAGGAAATGGGTTGGTTGAGTCTTTGAATAAAAATCTGATCAAAATATTGAAGAAGACTGTGGGAACCCATCATAAGAATTGGCACACTCAGTTGTAGAATGCTCTTTGGGCAGACCGTATGACCCCAACATCCTCCATTGGAAACTCCCATTATTGTTTGGTATAAGGTAAAGAGGCCATCTTACCATCTAGTCTTATTATCCCTTCATTGCAATTAGCTCATTCAATGAAACAAGATGACTCTTCTCCCATCCATCAAAGGATTGACACATTACTTAAATTGGAAGACGATAGGGAGAAATCAAAGAATAAGCTATAAATATCAACAATTAGTTAAGAGATGGTTTAATGAGAAGTCCTCAACTGATAGGGATTTCAGAGTGCGAGATTTGGTTTTAAAATAGGATAAAGAACATAAATATAAGAATAATTACACCAAATTTCAGCGCTTATGGCTAGGACCATTCATTATTATAGAAAATCTTGGTCCTAGTACTATATGGTTACAAACATTGGAAGGTGTCTCTAAAACCTATCCAGTTAATGTCTAGCTGCTCAAAAAGTACTTCATCTAGATAAGCATCTGGCTTATCTATACATAGGTGTGGTTTTTTTGTTTGTTTGTTTGTTTGTTTTTCTTTTGAATTATGTTTTCATTGAGTCATAATAATGTCAACATATTTGGTGTAGGCTGCTAATCAGTGCTTCTCAGATCAATCTAGTCCGAAGATTTGGGGTGGCCATGTCAGATTTACTTTACTCAGTCTATACATGAAGGTGTCTTTTTCATGAAATGTAATAGCCAACTTTTGTAGAGCTTTAATTGATACTTTTCCACCTGAATCACCATCTCTATAGATGTTTCATTTTGTTAATTGAAGTTATAGAGGTGATTAGGGTTTTCCTACCTTATGTTCCATTAGTGATTGGCAGTAAATATTTATATCCTGGTCAACCTTTATCTGTTCTGGATCCCACCATGATCACCTTGGAATTTAATACATTTTAATAACTGTAAATTGCAAGATGGGGGTCTTATCACAAGCCATCCCATTACGTTCATTGATGCTCACTGGAATGACATGTCCACATCTGGTCAACAAGCTAGGGAGGCAACTTTCAGCTGCTATTGGAAGGTGGAAGATCCTATCACATGTCAGTCCACTCATGATCCATAGGTATCGGTGAGTAACACTACTGAAATATGGTCATCAAGAGATGGTGGTGTCTTGTAATTGACATTTCAATTTATTTTGTTTTATTTGTTAAGATTGCTTGTTGTATTCAAGGAAAGGGTGTCTTATTGCAAGCCATCCTGACAATTATCATGAACTTTATTTTGCACTAGAATTATTTCCATATGGTCACCAAGCCATGATAATTACTTTTGGAATCAAAACCAAAAGATAAGGACTCTCCTTAAAGAGCTAGCTTGTTCAGTTTCCAGGTGAAGTTTGTAAATGGCGATGCCAAAATCTGATCACCAAGTCAGGGCAATGGCCTTGTTTCAAGAAAGTCTTGTTTGTACATATTTTTCAAAATATACAAAAAAATGTATAAAAAAAGGGAAAAATGATTTTGAGTAATATAATCAATAAATGGTTAATAATTCAAGGTGACTCGTGATTTGGTGATCCAGAATGGCTATAAGTTTGTTCTAAGGTTTATCACAAACTGCCCTCTCATGCTTGCATAATGGTTCAAGGATTACCTCTTTACTGCTAGGATCCCTTTTCAATGAACATCATCATTAATTGATTTCGGATGGAAACATATCAATCTTATGGGACCAACTCTGTTGTTTGATTGTGATTTTATGAAAACATTTTTCTAAGTTAAAGGCTGAAACATATTTTATTCTTACATGTCTTTCAATCAAAACTGAAGATTATGTTTACATAGAAAACTGCTTCACCCAACTAGACGCCATTTTTTGTAGGCACAACAAATCCCGTTTTTATTGATAAAAATGGGAGCACCACTACTATTTTTGAAGGTAATTTGGAATTCCTTTACTCATTTTTAGGGTATTTTTCATTGTTTCCTTTGTCTTTTCTTATTCCCATGCTTTGGATTGAATAAAATTTGCCAACAAAATATTTCCTTTGTGCATTTTGAAAATTACGGAAAACTTGCTTTCTCTTGAAATTACGTCCTTTCCGCAACCTTCGATCCGCAATCCGCAATCTACAATGCAGATTATGGAAGTCATAAATTTTCAGAAAATAAAATTTTGTTTCTGCAACCTGTTAGGATATCTCATCATTCAGTTTTGTACTTTGCATGCATTTGCATGCATCCCAGTCACCAGTTTGATGCCTCCACCACCTTGTCCCCAGTTTTCCAGCACCCAGTAGCTTCTTTCCTTGCAGTTTTAGCCCTCCTAGTCAGGAAGGCACCCACTTCTCACCTACCACCTGAGAAAGGCACACTTCTTCACCTACCACTCAGTTCACTTCAGTTAGTTGAGTTCTTTCCCTGTTTTAAGGCTAGTTTGACTCCTCAACTGATTGTATCACTCCATTGGACCCCCAGTGAGACTAGATTGCCTATTCTGACTCGATTTAGCTCCCCATGTGCCCTCCACTAAGCCTCCTTCAGTCAGTTAGTTCCTCCATGTTCTAGTTACACCTACCACACTCAGTTAGACTGAGTTTGACACCTGTTTGACCGTTACTTGAGCATTGATGACTCCACTGATATGATGATGAGGACTCCTAGTTGGATCCAAGCTATTCCATGCAGTATTTCGAATGACCTCCTTGGGTAATTCGAATTCATTCACTCATGGTGAGTGCATCTTGTATTGTATTCTACTTATGAGTTCAATAGAGCATTGCTGCAATTCTCTTGCACAATTTTACACATATTCTTGTTTATGCATCTGTTATGGTTGATTTACTTGTTCAATAGATCTGTTGTGCTTAGATTTCACATGGTATCAGAGCCATGGTAGGGACAAGAATTTTGTTCTGCCGAGATTATTCATGAAGATTGACTGAATTGCTCACAAAAATATTTCAGCAATGCATGCAAAATCTCATGTGCATTCGCTCTTGGTCATGCAGTGACAAAAATTCTCTTCCAATCCACTCCAGAAGTTGAAAGTCTTCCACATAAATCCTGGATTCGAATCATTGGATCTTCAAGCTTGCTTGATTTTCTTATGCCAGGTGTGAAGTGACTTGAAAAGTGTGGATTGTTCGACCTTATTGATCTTGTTTTCTTGTGATTTGCAGGTTTGATCACTCCTCCATTTGCATTTGCTATCATTGAGATCGACTCTTCTTCTTCAAAGCTTCTCACTCCTTTCAATTATTTTGAATGGAAGGATGACATGGAGATTGTGGTGCACTCAAAAGGGTACTACAATGTCATCATGGGCCTCGAAGTTGAGCCAAATACAGTCATTGAGAAATCCAAACACTTCAACAAATTGGAAACATATGGTCTTCTTTGCCTCAATATTTCCAAGGATCTTCATTTCCACCTTAGTGGATTGTCTACTCCAAAATCAATATGGGAGAAACTTGAAAATCTTTTTGGCAAGCAAGATGAGATGCGGTCTTTTCAATTGGAAAATGAATTGATTGCTTTGAATCCTGAGAATTTTGAAACCATAAATGAGTTCTTCACCAAATTCAAGCACTTAGTTTTGCAATTGAAGCAAAGTGGGGTTGTAAAGGAAGATAAACAGTTGATTCTTTCTATTCTCACAAGACTTGGAAAATATTATTCGGTATTTGTCTCTACTTTCAATTCCGGGAAGCTCACAATCCCGAATTGGAAAATGCCTACCTTAAGTGCCTTCATTGAATCCATGACAAAGGAGCATGATAAACTCATTCAAATGGGGAACATGTGCTCCAAAGATCAAGCATTATTTGATGGAGGATCGAAAGCTATGAATGGAAAAGGGAAGCAAAAGAAAGAGAATCCATAGTTTGATTCGTCCAATAAAAGAGAGAAGACAAAGCAATCAGATGAGCCATCCGGTTCAAGAAACAAGCAAAAAGGGAAAGAGATCAAAGGTAAATCTAAATGTTCTTATTGCAACAAGGGCTATCATCCTGAAAGCTCATGCATGAAGAATACCATAGATCAAATGGCCCTTCTCTTAGAGAAAAACAACATAACCCTTTCTGACGGTGCAATGATGAAGGAGAAGAATGATCATCCCAAGAGAGGTCATGCACTCATGGCAACTGTTTCGACTTCCACAACTCTACTCATTGATTCTGGAGCTTCGAACCACATGGCTGCACATAAATATTATCTATCATTATTTGATCCCAACAGCACCATATCCATCCACATGGGAGATGACTCTCAGATCTCTTCAAAGTTCAAAGGAACCATTCATTTAGAGCATGGCAATTTTCACAATGTTCTCTATGTTCCTTCCTTAGATTCGAATCTTCTTTCCATTGATTAGATGAGACACACTGGTTCACCAAAGAAATTTGTATTCTTCCCTAACAAAGTTGAAATTTCTGATATTCAAAGCGAAAAAATTATTGTGGTCGGAAAAGCAAATCATGCTTCAAAAGCATATGAATTTTCACACTTTCTGCCGCATGACAAGCCCACCGCTATTCTGACTCAAGGTAATTAGGTTAGTAGTCTATGGCATGAGAGGTTTGGACAACTAAATTATAAATATTTGTAGCTGATATAGAAAAATTCCATGGTTGATGGCCTTCCGACAATTAAATCGTCGAAGGGAATATGCAAAGGTTGCATCATTGGGAAGCACCCCGAGCACAAATTTTACCGAGGAAAAGCTAGCAGAGCTTCTTGCATTTTGGGGCTGATACATTCTGATATTAGTGGTCCGCTACCACATACCTCCATGAATGGCTCAAGGTATGTTTTGGCATTCATCGACGACTTCTCCAGATTTACATGGGTATTCTTTCTCAAAAACAAGTCGAAAATACTAGAAAAATTCAAGTTTTTTAAGGTTTTTGTTGTGACTGCCACCAAGAGGAAAATCAAAGATCTTAGATATGATAATGGAGGTGAATATATAAAATCAAAGCTGCTGCAACTTTGTGCTGAAAGAGGCATTCACATCCAACACATAGTTCCCTACACACCTCAGATGAATGGTGTAGTGGAAAGGAAGAACAGATCACCGAAAGAGATGGCAACCTGTATGATTGAATCAAAAGGTTTGGATGAAAACATTTGGGATGAGCCATGAATGTTGCTGCATACATTTAAAATAGATTTCCGCATTCATCTTTGACTGATATTACACCTTTCGAAGCTTACACTGGTCACAAACCTGATGTGTCCAATCTCCGTGTTTTTGGCTCAACCGCTTGGGCTAAAATTCCGACTGAAAAGAGAAAATATTTGGATCCACAAATTGTTGAATGAATCCTATTGGGATATGATGAAGAATCAAAAGGATACAAACTAATGGATATCATATCCAAAAATATATTCATTGAGCGAAGTGTCAGATTTGAAGAACCGCTTCGAAATCTAGAACTAGTCAAGGAAGAAACTATTGATTTACTGCCTCCACCAGAAGAAGAATTTGAAGAATATGATGAAAGTATTGGTTCTGATATTTATGATATTTTATCAGACTTTCATGAGCATGATATATCAGGTTTAGAGGCTGATCCAGTTTTTCCCCAACACTTTCCAAAGTGGGCTTAAAATACACTCAATTCTGTTGGTCTAAACATTGGAAATCCTGCCGATCCACGGAGGACTCGAGCAGACTTTCAAAGAGTAGGTATGGATCTTTCTTTCTATGATCCTTTGCTATTTGAGAAAAAAATTTTGATGATAGGTTCAGATCCTAAATCATATTATCATTCGCACTGAGATCCGAGATGGAAAATTTCCATGGATGAAGAGTACAGTTCTCTTCAAAAGAATGCTACATGGGAGCTAGTTTCTCTTCCACCTGGGAGGAAATTAGTCCAATGTAAATGGGTCTACCGCACATATGTTGCTGCTGATGGCTCAACATGCAAATAAAAAGCTCGGTTGGTTGCAAAAGGCTTCTCCCAAGTCCAAGGGGTGGACTACACTGAGACCTTTGCACTGGTTGCAAAGATAGATTCTATTAGTCTAGTTTTGGCCATTGCTGCATCCAAGCACTGGGAAGTGCACCATATGGATGTGAAGAGTGCATTTATACATGGATATATGAAAGAATAAATATATATGAAGCATCCAAAAGGATATATGTCAGATCCAAAGTTAGTATGTAGATTGAAGAAGTCATTGAATGGCTTAAAACGGGCCCCAAGAGCTTGGTATGATAAGATGGACTCATTCCTTCTCTCCCAAAACTTCGGAAGGTGAAAATCAGATCAAAATGTGTACCTAAACAAAAATGAAGGTAATTTTCTAATTATAGTTCTTTATGTTTATGATTTCTTAATAACTGGAAGCACTCTTGCTTCAATCGACAAGTTAAAACTGCTTTAAATCTAGCTTTTGACATGAGCGATTTGGGCTTGCTAAAGCAATTTTTGGGGCTTGAGATTGCTCAAAATTTTGATGGGATCACCATATCTCAACAAAAGTATATTTCAGACCCACTACATAAGTTTAACATGTCAGATTGTAAGGCACCCCCATTCCCATTCCTCTCAGGAATCAGTCTTGAGGAGGGAGATTCTACACCGCTTGCAGACTCTACATTGTATTGATAGTTGATTGGTTCTCTACAATACTTGACACACTCAAGGCCTAATATATCTTATGCCATGAGTGATGTATCAAGATATATGCAGCAACCCCATGAGCTCCATTGGTGGGAATCCAAGATGATCTTACACTATGTGCAGGGTACTCGACACTTTGGCATACACTATGTGCAGGGTACTCGACACTTCGGCATACACTATGCTACAGATTGTGAGCTAGATTTGATTGGTTTTACTGATTCTGATTGGTTGGGTGATATTATTTATTGGAAGTGCAATTCCGGTTATATTTTCATGATTGGCACTGGGATTATTTGTTGGTCAAGACAAAAGCAGGCAGCCATTGCATTATCTTCAGCAGAGGCAGAGTATCAAGGAGCAGTAAATGCTTGCATTCTGGCAGTTTGGTTGCAGGGTATTTTTTCATAGTTTGATATTAGTAGTACTACTTCGACTGTCATTTTTTGTGATACTCAAAGTGCTATCAATATCTCGATGGATCCAGTTCAAGGACAAAGGACCAAGCACATCGAGATCCACATGCACTACATACGAGAGCTTGTTCATGACATAACCATTGTTTTACAATATTTCCCTACCGACAAGCAAATTGCAGACATCTTCACCAAGAGCTTCATAGAGAAGAAGTTCTCTTACCTCCGTTCACTGTTGGGGGTGAGTTCCATCATGGTGGAGACAAATTAGACCCTTCTATGTTCATCTTGAGGGGGGGATTTCTTCCCATTGGGTTTTCCCTCTTTCCTCACTTAGATTTATTTCTAGCATTTTTTGGATTATTGTATTGGGGTGACCTTTGGTCTCAGTAACCAAGGCCCTATTCAGTTATTATTTTTTACATCATAGTGTAGCTTGAGGGGGGGTGTTAGGATATCTCACCATTCAGTTTTGTACTTTGTATGTGTTATTGGAGAAAACTTCCTAAGGCTTTGGGGTAGACCACAACAGACATATGAGTACCAGAAATAAACTCTACTCTCAATACATTGCTATAAAATTGACAATGCTAAGATAATGGAGAATGTAACCAACCACGATCCAATGTTTGATGTAGATCCCCATTGAAGCTTTCAATCAACGCACACTTTCAATCAATGCACTTGAACCTGCAAGTTAGTCTCGACAACAAATATATGACAAGTACATATGATTCATGAAAGACATTAACATTATCAATAACAATGGTCCATAATATTATAAGAAAATGCAACCCAATGTGATATAAACAACATTAACAACATTAATGGATGAGAAGAAGAAGTACAATGTGATACAACCTCTTGCCAGCAACCAATCTGAACCAAGAACTAGGTCAATCCACTTGCCCCTCCACCACTTAAATTCTCCATGAAAGGAAAACTCAAACTATGATAGGAGTTTGGAAGGTGAACATAAGAGGTTCACAACAACTAGGATCAATAAGTGTAGACTCAAGATGAGGCAAAAATCCACTAGATTTATCTTGCCTTCTCTTTCTCCTCCCTTCCATATGCCATAAATGCTCAATATATAGCCTTCCAAAGGTAAGCGAAAGGACACATCGAGGAATTACTTGGGAAAATGGAGGGCGAACGGTCACCCTAAGACCGCTTTTCGGGAGTAAAAAGTAATTAATTAGTGATTTTTACCATTGACTTGATACGCGCGGGCTATAGTGATGCAGCTCACGTGTACGCCCACTATAAAGGTGCAGCAAGCGTACAGGAATAAAAATATGGAATAATGGGGTTCCGAAGGACATAAAATGTCTCTGAGTCAATAAAATGGATCCCAAAAGCCAAATAGTACTGATACTCACAGGGTGGAAGATTACGTTGTAACAGATGCCCCCTAATGTGTGAGGTCAGAGAATGGTGCTACGATAGCCGAAATACATTATAAATCTCAGAAGTGGAGTGACAGGGACGCAAGTGGACAGATCAACTCACTCGTCATAATACAATACTGTCTCTAGACACATATCGGTGAGATACAACAATCTAATACAATGGCCATGAATAGGCGGTATATAATGAATACATGTCATAGGTGATCATAACCATGATCCCTCTACGGTACGATAATGTCACCTACCCAATTTTTGAAAATAATATTTTATTCTACAAAATACTTTATGATTAAATTTATTTCAAAGTTTGAAATTATGACCAAGATTGGTCGAGGATGAATTTAATTACTGATTATTATTATTTAAATAAATTAATTAGGCGACAAACACCCAAGAGGATTTTTAAATGAGTGTTCACTGACCCACTAGAGAGGAATGTAAGCTGTTGGAAGGTATGGGACAGATGGTAGCAATTTCACTCACCACTAGCTATTGGTTATGGGACAAGTACCCCTAAGAAAGTGGCATTATCCCCCGGGTAGTGGGAGTGAGCAGGCAGCTCATTTAATAACCCAGTAACAACTGAAAAGGCCTAGTCAGCCTACATAAGGCAAATTCGAATTGAGCAGGCAGCTCCTTTCATAAAAATATTTATGCAGGAATATTTCCTCATGTGCATCAGGTGATCACTGAGAGATTCGAATAGGGAGGCTAGTGGTGAGTGCTAAGTATAAGTCTGCAAACTATTGATTGAAGAGAACTAGAGGTGCTAGGGCACGTCTCTTGTACTGCTAACTCTAGAAGATCTGACAAGTTACACGCTACTGGAAGAAGAGATCCTAACTTCCTAAGCTTCTTCCTCCTGGTGGTTCACTTAACAGGCTCGGGGGTCCTAAGGCAGGAATTTAACTGCTTTCTAGAATTGGTTCGGTGGAACAGTCTTCTTGGGCTGTTTGTTGCCCTACAAATTTACCTAGGTTTTGCAAATTTTCTACTTTATCTCAACTATTAGTTTTGTTCAGTAAAGTTAATAATTCCTGCTTTCTGTTTGAAGTAAGAATCTATTTCTAAGTTTGTTTAAAGTCTGAACTGTTAGAGTTTGAATGATGATTTAGAATTTATAAACCAATCCCTATATTTTTCCACATCCTGTTTTATGCATCGTACTCTAGTATAGAGACGCAGATTAATTGTAGATGAAAAGATAGGTACATTGCCAGTGATTCGACAGTTATTTTTACAGTAATTGAAGTTTGTTTCATTTTCTATCCTATAGTTAATAAAAGCAATAGTACTGTATAATATCCAATACAGAATGTTCTTTCATATCCTGAAAAACAATCAATGTTTAATTCCTATACAATCATCTTGCATTAAATTTAACATTACTATGTATATAGGAAGTAGATAAATTTACATTCTACATATTGTATTAAGGCTGCTGAAATTGAATAAAACAATTCATGATATCAAGTTGGAAACAATAGTTTTTCACACAAATTTCATACTTCATACATTTCACACACACTCTGTTTAATTTTATTTACTTCATCATTATTATGTGTATAAGAAATAAATTATAGACAGGGCAGCCATTTTACACAGTCTTCACTTTCTCTATGTTGTACGCACACATTGTTTCCTTTTTCTATTATAAACAATTATATTGTTTTAATAGAAACTTTATAAACATCACTTTATCTTCATTCATTTTATTCTTTTAGATCATCTAAACTGTAAGTGAAATTCATAATTTTGTTTAGCTTCGCATAAAAACCCTAGCTAGGTTCAGTCTTCCTTTATCATCGTATTTTCAGTAGAAAACATTACATTCTTTACAAGCCATGGATCGAACCCTATTCGACATTTTAAGTCTCGTTTAGTTTTTCTTTTTCAAATAGAAGCATGAATTAGGGTTTGGTACTATTCATTTCTTTTGCAAATGAAATTGAAAATCATTTTGACATTTTACTCTACTTAGTTACTAATATCTACAAACAAGAAACATGACATCAAACTACAGTATCAAGACGAACAACACAGACATCTACACAAAACTTCTAGCATATATTTTCATTGCCAAACCAGTGAAGTATAGTTTATACAAAGAACGAGCCCTCGGCTCTTTTTCTACTGTCACAACTGAACACGAAACAAGTCGTATTTCATAGATTCATAAACATTACAACAGGACAACTCAAAAACGAAGTTGATGCTCTCAAACAAACATTTTAAAACATGTTTGAAAAACAAGATCACACAGGGGTTTTCCCAAAAATCCAATAGTCGGAAGAGCCCAAACACTCAAGCATCGAAAAGTTACAACTCTAGTCGAGAAATATCAATTTTTTTTCAAAGTTTAGAAACTAAGTATCACTGAACAATAACCGTGCTTCGAAGTTCTTCAGCCATCAACAACGACAGAGCTACAACAGGTCTTGGCAAGGTTGTTTTTCATCTCGTGAAACTATTTCAACCACACATGAAGAGCACTACGAGGGTATGGAAGACCCGAAGATTACCGGTGTAGGAGCATGGGGTTTTCCATTCGCCAAACTCTTGCCAAACCTTTACTCAAGCGATTTTTCAAAACCCTCCATCTGACAAACGATAGCAGAGTTAGATACCTGTTACATTTAAATTGAAATCGAAATGCAGCAAAAGAAACATCTTCTCCTCAAAGGAACGCTTGCCTTCATAACTTGGTGGCCGAGTATTGGAGTTCACTAGAAAACAACGAGAACAATACCAAAATGCTTCTTTCAAACCTGTAGCCCTGTGTCTTTTTCACTCATGTCCTAAAATGAAAAACTGAAACCACGAACTCGATAACCCTCCGAACCAGAGACCCTTACCAAACTCCCTACTAAAAATTCGGCAAACTATCGGCCACCCCAACCAAAACAATAGCACAATAAACCTCTTTTCCAAGTTCTTAAACCAAAACAGTGACGAGGGTTACAAATCCAATGGCCCAAACTCTTCACCATCGACGGTCTCAACATTGCCAAGGAAGTTAACCTTGGGACAAACGACGTCGATATTAAATGCCCATCCTACATTATAGGTTGACAATGCCACCATGGCACACGGAGGAGCAAGCACAACCAGTGTGAGGCATATTACCCATACACATCGACGAGTACAGTGATGATCACATCTCTGTGGATCATTGGCAATCCCATTTGGCAAGTGTTTGTTAATAATCTTTTATTGCAGGATGGATAGGTGATCTCTACCACAGCTCGAGACCGGCACCGAATTAATGAATCAGCAACCTGTCAAGTTTCAAGTTAATTCTTGTCAGTACATCGACGTGATAGTAAACTTTACAAAGTACATTGTTAAACATATCAATATTAATGTTGATAATTCGGAATAGTATTAATAATGATTATGCAAATATTCGTTATAATGTTTGTATTATATAGCTATGATTTTGAGATATTACAATGTTTGTAATGAATTGCAAACATTTCATATAGTTTTGTTAAAATTCTAATGTTTGCATTATATTGCATTAGTTCGTTATATGTTTAATGTTAACATTAAACCAAGAATCATTATAGTCACACCATTATATGCATAAGACTTTGGATATGCCACTTTTTCATATAGTCCAAACCTTGTTTTCACCATGATAAAAACTAGGTTGTTTAATTTCAATTTCAATTTTTATATTGTTATTTTATTTAATTTTTAATTATTTTATATTATTGGTTATTCACATAATTGCTATATAGTCTCTAGGCAAGAATTTCACTATATCATAATTTCGAAATGTATAGTGATAGATAGGAAACTTGAATCACAAAACTTAGTGTAGTAATTCAATTATATATATTGATTAATATTGTTTGCAAGAGCTTACAAGCTCATAACTATTACATATAATTTGATATTGTGAAACATTAAGTTTCTTCAAATTCCTATCAACATTTAATCATGCGAGACAAAGGAGATGTACCACTTTGGTACTGCCATGCAATTAATGACAACAAGACAGCTATTACAATAACAATGACAGAACCAACTATTACAATGACGACGACAGAACCAGCTATTACAATGAAGACTTTAGTGACGATGCAGTTAAGTTGATGCCATTCAACGACTAACTTAGTTTATTTATTACTCAGCTGGAAGACGAACTTTTGGAAGCAGAAGTGTAAGCATGCAAATCGTACCTGTACATTTTTATAGTTGCAACAATCTCTAGACATTCTATTTTTACTTACGGCGATGACTTGAACTTACATGAACTGGAAATTATTGCAATCATGAAACTTCTTACCTGTCATCTGCACATAGAACAGGTTCAATGCTTTAGCATTGAAACTAAGTAAGCTTCGGGGTCCCTCATACGACACCCTTGGTCAACAAAAAGAAAACTATGAGTATCATCACAAAGGAGAAAGTATCATATCACATTTCTAACCTGTCATTTCATTTATTACATTAATCATGCTTTTCATTGCAGAAGAAAAGTGTCTCATCATAATTTTGAATTGTTAGTTCATTTAATTATCATAATCATAGTTGTTCTGAATATGTTAAGTTGTCACTGTCGTATTGTTTATAAATAGAATTTTAATTGTGTTTAGTACTAACAACTATTTAGTTACTGCTGTTACAATCAACAACTATTATTTCCTCAATTATAAAATATCAAAATTTATGCTATTATTGCAATTATTAAAACTTTTAAATTTTTATGAAAATTCGGGATGTTACATGTGGTATCAGAGCTCATGTTCGAACTTTAGGCCTGAAAAAGGTCCAAGAACACATAGCATAAATCTTACACACATAGAAAATTTTATTACAACAAAGAAATTTTTTTTTTACTAATTGAAATTTTAAATTATGATGTGTACATAAAATTTATTAAGCTACGGGTATGGAAAACTTAACAGAACATTCAGAGGATCGATTTCGACCAAATAGTCATAGTGCGGGATAGCACTATGCGGAAGAAGGCCATGGTGGAGTGAATGACAGTTTAGCAGAATTGTTAAGAGCATTCAAGAATTAAAGGAATAAATCAGATCTGTAAAACAAGATAATGAGAAAATATTGAAGGCACAAGAAGAGTTAAATCAAGTACTGTTCGAACAAAGTCCAGATGATGAACAGAATAGAGAAATTGAAAATATCTCAAAGGTTGAGGATCTATCTCTGCAAGACCAGAGTAAGAAAATGAAAATTGACGATAAGAGCAATATTTCTACATCTTCAGAAACTGTCCAGGAAAAACATAAAAAGAAATGTAACTACTCCGGTGATAGCAGCGAGGGAGATTCCAAACCGAGAAAGAAAAATCACAAGGAGTATGAACAGATTTCTGGAGAGTTTAAAAAGATAAAACCTCCAACATTCAATGGAAAAATAGAGAAGGGCGAGATAGCTGAAGCATGGCTGTCCCGCATGAAGAAATACTTCCAGATTTATAATTATTTAGAATATTTGAAGGCAAAGATGGCTATCTACAATTTAACCAAAAAAGTAGATATTTGGTGGCAAGACATCAAGCGAGTAAAAGGCATTAAATATAAAGAGGTAAATTGGAGTACTTTTAAGAGTTACTTCAAAAAGAAATTTTTGTTTGATCAATACTATGAAGAGAAATCTAAGGAGTTTTATGATTTGAAGCTGGGAGGCATGAACATGAAAGAGATGAATAGTAAGTTTCTGAACCTACTGAGATATGTGCCATATCTTAACGAAGAAAAACCAAAGATTCAGAGATATTTAAGCTGTCTACCTTTTAACATTAAAGATAGAATTGAGTACGATAGTCCGAAGACCCTAGAAGAGGCCATGCGAAAAGTAGTTTTTTGTTACGATACCAACTGGAAAAGAGAAGGGATGACAATATGGAAAAGTCATAAGCCCAATAATTTTGAATAGAAAAAGAAGAATTTTAGATTTAGTGGAAACTCAGGTTTTCAAAACAAAAATTTCCAGAATCAAAATTTTCAAGGAAATAACTTTAGAAACAGTCAGTAGCAAAATGGTGCAGCATCTAGAAATGTTCCTAATAACAACAAACCTAGTGAATGAAAGGAACCTGTTAAGTGTTTTGAATGTCAAGGTCCTCACTATGCATCAAAGTGTCCCAAAAGAAAACAGACAGCCAACAATATACACTCTATTCAGACAGAACCGACTGTTGGAGACTTGGCAAGAGAGCTGCCCAGAATTAATGCAGCAATTGACAACAAGCAAGTAGATCATCAGATCTGCATGGTAGAAATTGAAGGTAGGATAAGACAACGATTTTAAGGTAAAACCGGATTGTATCCTCGGAAGGAGGGAAACTATGCTCTGGAATCGCACCATTGGACAAGTGAAGGTGCAATGGAAGCACCTTAGCCCAGAAGAGGCAGCCTGGGAGTTGGAGAGTAGTATGCGGGCAGCATACCCAACTCTGTTTCAGGAACACTCAAGGAGTGATTAGCCAACATCGAGAATGATTTTGAGACTTAAGGGGGGGTGTATGTCACCTACCGAATTTTTGAAAATAATATTTTATTCTGCAAAATAATTTATGATTAAATTTATTTCAAAGTTTGAAATTATGACCAAGATTGTTTAAGGATGAATGTAATTACTGAATATTATTATTTAAATAAATTAATTAGGAGACAAACACCTAAGAGGACTATTAAATGAGTGTTCACTGACCCACTAGAGAGGAATGGAAGCTGTTGGAAGGTATGAGACAGATGGCAGCAATTTCACTCACCACTAGCTATTGGTTATGGGACAACTACCCCTAAGAAAGTGGCATTATCCCCCAGGTGGTGGGAGTGAGAAGGTATCTCATTTAATGACCCAGTAACAACTGAAAAGGCCTAGGAAGCCTACATAAGGAAAATTCGAATTGAGCAGGTAGCTCCTTACACAAAAATATTTCTGCAGGAATATTTTCTCATGTGCATCAGGTGATCACTGATAGATTTGAATAGGGAGGCTAGTGGTGAGTGCTAAGTATAAGTCTACAAACTATTGATTGAAGAGAACTAGAGGTGTTGGGGCAGGTCTTTTGGACTGCTAACTCTAGAAGATATAACAAGTTACATGCTACTGCATGAAGAGATCCTAACTTCCTAAGCTTCTTCCTTCTGGTGGTTCAGTGAACAGGCTCGGGGGTCCTAAGGGAGCAATTTAACTGCTTTTTGGAATTGATTGGGTGGAACAGTCTTCTTGGGTTGTTTGTTGCCCTATAGATTTACCCAGGTTCTACAAATTTTCTACTTTATCTCAGCAATTAGTTCTGTTAAGTAAAGTTAATAATTCCTGCTTTCTGTTTGAAGTAAGAATCTATTTCTAATTTTGTTTAAAGTTTGACTATTAGAGTTTGAATGATGATTTAGAATTTATAAACCAATCCCTATATTTTTCCACATTTTGTTTTATGCATCGTACTCTAGTATAGAGACGCAGATTAAGTGTAGATGAAAAGATAGGTACATTGCCAGTGATTCAACAGTTATTTTTACAATAATTGAAGTTTGTTTCATTTTCTATCCTACAGTTAATAAAAGTAATAGTACTGTATAATATCCAATACAGAATGATCTTTCATATCCTGAAAAACAATCAATGTTTAATTCCTGTACAATCATCTTGCATTACATTTAACATTACTATGTATATAGGAAGTAGATAAATTTACATTCTGTATATTGTATTAAGACTGCTGAAATTGAATAAAAGCATTCATGATATCAAGTTGGAAACAATAGTTTTTCACACAGATTTCACACTTTATACATTTCACACACACTCTGTTTCATTGTATTTACTTCATCATTATTATGTGTATAAGAAATAAATTATAGATAGAGCTTCCATTTTACACAGTCTTCACTTTCTCTACGTTGTACGCACACATTGTTTCCTTTTTCTATTATAAACAATTATATTGTTTTAATATAAACTTTATAAACATCACTTTATCTTCATTCATTTTATTCTTTTAGATCATCTAAATTGTAAGTGACATTCGTAATTTTGTTTAGCTTCGCATCAAAACCCTAGCTAGGTTCAATCTTCCTTTATCATAGTATTTTCAGTAGAAAACATTACATTCTTTACAAGCCATGGATCGAACCCTATTCGACATTTTAAGTCTCATTTAGTTTTTCTTTTTGAAACAGAAGCACGAATTAGGGTTTGGACCTATTCATTTCTTTTGCAAATGAAATTGAAAATCATTTCAACATTTTACTCTACTTAGTTACCAATATCGACAAACAAGAAACACGACATCAACCTACAGTATCAAGATGAACAACACATACATCTACACAAAACTTCTAGCATATATTTTCATTGCCGAACCGATGATGTATAGTTTATACAAAGAACGAGCCCTCGGCTCTTTTTCTACTGGCACAACTGAACATGAAACAAGTCATATTTCATAGATTCGTAAACATTACAATAGGACAACTCAAAAATGAAGTCGACGCTCTCAAACAAACATTTTAAAACATGTTTGCAAAATAAGGTCACATACACTTTTTCCCAAAAATCCAACAGTCGAAAGAGCCCAAACACTCAAGCATCGACGAGTTACAACTCCAGTCTACAAACATCAATTTTTTTCAAAGTTTAGAAACCAAGTATCATTGAATAATAAATGTGCTTCGAATTTCTTCAGCCATCAACAACGACAGAGCTACGGCAGGTCTTGGCAAGGCCGTTTTTCATCTCGTGAAACTATTTCAACCACAAACGAAGAGCAATACGAGGGTATGCAAGACCCGAAGCTTACCGGTGTAGGAGCACGCGGTTTTCCATTCGCCAAACTCTTACCAAACCTTTACTCAAGAGATTTTTCAAAACCTTGCATCTGACAAACGATAGCGGAGTTAGATACCTGTTACATGTAAATTGAAATCGAAATGCAGCAAAAGAAACATCTTCTCCTCAAAGGAACGCTTACCTTCGTAACTCTGTGGCCGAGTATTGGAGTTCACCAGAAAACAATGAGAATGATACCAGGATGCTTCTTTCATTCCTGTAGCCCTGTGTATTTTTCACTCATTTCCTAAAATGAAAAACTTAAACCACGAATTTGATAGCCCTCCAAACTAGAGAACCAACTCTTAAAACTACAAAGACATTACAGTGAAGAAAAACTCTACAACTTCAACCTATCGATAGGTCTCGGGGTCGAAACCCCTTACCAAAATCCCTACTAAAAATTCGGTAGCCTGTCGGCCACCCCAACCGAAACAATAGCACAATAAACCTCTTTTCCAAGTTCTTAAACCAAAACAACGACGAAGGTAGGGTTACAAATCCAACTGCCCAAACTCTTCACCATCGACGGTCTCAACATTTCCAGTGAAGTTAACCTTGGGACAAATGGTATCGATATTAAATGCCCATCCTACATTACAGGTTGACAATGCCACCATGGCACATGGAGGAGAAAGCACAACTAGTGTGAGGCGTATTAACCATACACATCGACAAGTACAGTGATGATCACATCTACGTGGATCATTGGCAATCCCATTCAGCAAGTGTTTGGTACTAAGCTTTTATTGCAAGATGGACACATGATCTCTACCACAGCTTGAGACCGGCATTGAATTAATGAATCAGCAACCTGTCTAGTTTCAAGTTAATGCTTGTCAGTACATTGACGTGATAGTAAACTTTACAAAGTACATTGTTAAACATATCAATATTAATGTTGATAATTCGTCATAGTATTAATAACGATTATGCAAATATTCGTTATAATGTTTGTATTATATTGCTACCATTTTGACATATTACAATGTTTGTAATGAATTGCAAACATTTCATATAGTTTTGTTAAAATTCTAACGTTTGCATTATATTGCATTAGTTCGTTATATGTTTAATGTTAACACTAAACCAAGAATCCTTATAGTCACACCATTATACGCATAAGACTTTGGATATGTCACTTTTTCATATAGTCCAAACCTTGTTTGCACCATGATAAAAACTAGGTTGTTTTATTTCAATTTCAATTTTTATATTGTTATTTTATTTAATTTTTAATTATTTTATATTATTGTTTGTTCACATAATTGCTATATAGTCTCTAGGCAAGAATTTTACTATATCATAATTTCGAATTGTATAGTGATAGATAGGAAACTTGAATCACAAAACTTAGTGTAGTAATTCAATTATATATATTGATTAATATTGTTTCCAAGAGCTTACAAGCTCATAACTATTACATATAATTTGGTATTGTGAAACATTAAGTTTCTTCAAATTCCTATCAACATTTAATCATGCGAGACAAAGGAGATGTACCACTTTGGTACTACCATGCAATTAATGACGACAAGACAGCTATTACAATAACGACGACAGAACCAGCTATTACAATGATGACAACAGAACCGGCTATTATAATGAATACTTTAGTGACAATGCAGTTAACTTGATGTTGTTCAACGGCTAACTTAGTTTATTTATTACTCAACTGGAAGATGAACTTTGGAAAGTAGAAGTGTAAGCATGCAAATCGTACCTGTACGTTTTTATAGTTGCAACAATCTCTAGACATTCTATTTTTACTTACGACGATGATTTCAACTTACATGAACTGGAAATTATTGCAATCATGAAACTTCTTACCTATCATCTGCACATAGAACAGGCTCAATGCTTTAGCGTTGCAACTAAGTAAGCTTCAGGGTCCCTCATAGGACACCCTTGGTTAGCAAAAAGCAAAATGTCAATATCATCAGAAAGGAGAAAGTATCATATCAGATTTCTAAACTGTCATTTCATTTATTACATTAATCATGCTTTTCATTGCAGAAGAAAAGTGTCGCATCATAATTCTGAATTGTTAGTTCATTTAATTATCATAATCATAGTTGTTCTGAATATGTTAAGTTGTCACTGTCATATTGTTTATAAACATAATTTTAATTGTGTTTAGTACTAACAACTGTTTAGTTACTGCTATTACAATCAACAACTATTATTTCTGCAATTCTAAAATATCAAAATTTATGCTATTATTGCCATTATTAAAAATTTTAAATTTTTATGAAAATTTGGGATGTTACAGATAAGGTCCCTGCTGAAAAGGGACAACTGGTGCAAACTGGAGGTGCAAACTGCTGAAGTCTAAGAGGTGATATCCCAGATGTAAAGTCACGATCATAAGTAGCATACTAAATGCCACTAGCTCCTAGGGTCTTCTACACAATTCGTCTATGGTGCAAGTCCCATCAAGTGAATAAAGGGTGTTGAGGTCAAACCTGATGTGACATCGTCTAATTACCAATCAATAATGTAAACTGTTAACAGATGGGAGATAACCCACCAATAATGAAAATGGGCATCAAGGTATAGAGTACAATCATCGGAGTGTGAATAGATGTGGTGAAGTCGAACACTAAGACAAATCCATCGATCAAGGGGCATTGATGTATCCCCAAAACTGTCAATGGCGAGAGAACCTGCCACTAATGACTGCAAGCCTCAAGGTACTCAACTGAGATCTAAGCCTCAAGTTCTGGAATAAATGGGTTGAAGTCGATGGAACGAGACTCGCTGGAGGGAGGGCATTAAGGCATCCCCCATCAGCCAGCACGAGGTACCAACTACGCTGAAATATTTGGAAGAACTCAGGTGGAATGGACTGACCCAATAAGAATGGTCGGCATGCAAATGTCAAGAGATCTGAGGAGTGGCTGACACTAGTTCATGACTTCCTTTGAACAAGAGCATGAGCAGATGGATAGACTAAGGCAGCATAGACTCGACATAATACTGTGCAACGTAGGAGGCATCAACGAAAAGGGCTCCATGATGACTGGAATCTTAACCAATCGGTGGAGTGAAAACTGAAAAACGAGTATATCTCCTAAGGTCCAACTATAGTCCCAACTCATAATGTATGGAGTGGAATGAATGCTCTGTTCAAAGGTGACACAACAGCTGCCAACAAGAAATAGTAACCATAATCGTGTCCGACTTTTTGGAATATTTGATTTTTTTGTCTTTTTCATATTTGGAAAGCTTGAAAAAGAATAAAATTGCTTATAGTACAACAATCAAGGGAATGAGTGTCAAAGCGAGCAGACTAGTTCCAAGTAGTGGAACATACCTATGATTAATGCAAGGAAGCGTATGCAGGATGTGGACACTCGGGGGGGTGTTCCCTCGGGGTCAAAAGATCATCAAATTGTGAAGGAGAAATGTAAGCTCTGTAGGTCTCGACAACGAAAGTGCTCAGACACCAGGCTAATAACTAAGTAAGTGGGAGCCAGCACAAGACTCAAGTGACAAGTAGGATGATGCAATGCAATCACAACTTGGAATACTTTGGGGTGGGAGTTTCGATGGGAGATGGGCAGCATAAGACAAAGTAGAGTATGAGTCTTTATCGCAACGTCATGGCGTGACTACAAAGGACTCCCGATCCTAGAGAGAAACAATGGCATGGGCGCCGAAAGGAAAAACAGGGCTCTAACTAGGGCACCCATGTTCAAAAAGGTCCTACCGCTCAATAACGACACTTCTATAACAGTATGAAGGCTTCGTGTCAGTTAAAAAGCGGGGTCACACCTAGGGTAAGTGGAAATGGTCAAAAGGTCAAATGCATAATGCATGTGAAAACGACATCTAACCTATATGCCAAGTATGAAATATACCTTTGGTACGTCCAGAATGATAAAAAACAAGTCTCGTCGAAGAAATCTGGTCAAAAAAATGCTACTCCATGACAATGTATTAGTCCAAGTCAGCATATAACGGTAAATACTATATAGAAGTGGGTTTAAAAATTTATAAATACTAATAAAAAATTACATTTCACTATTCATTTTCACTATTTACCAATTTAGAGCAAATTGGGAATTTTTTACCACGATCTTTAGTTGCTGATTCTGGGAGCTAGGAGCGACCAATCGCTAAACCGTCAAGAGCAGGTTAGTGGTCTCATCCCCCTCTTCCATTTTAATGCTTTTATTTCAATTTTTAGTGGTTGGATTTTTCAGTTGATCAATCCCTAAATGGTCACAGTCATACCCACGGGCTACAATTATGCGGGTCACGGGTAGGGCCGACTAGATGCCGTCAACGCATGCGTTGACCACAGGTAGCCACCTCTGTCTGCTCAATTAACTGCGGGTAATTCCATGCATTTTTTTTTTAAATAAATTTGACTGAAAATACTTATGTTTTCTCCTCCAAGATGGTCCTAGAGTACAGGGAGAGGGAGCATGACCCTATTGATGAAGTCATATGCAATGATTTTTCGACGCAACAAGCATTGCAAGCATGTGGGCTATATAAATTTTGGAGTGTTGGGGGTTTGAGGGCCCAAAACCAACTACTCGAATGTTTGGTGCACTACTAGGATGAGGAGGCACAAAAATTCAACCTCAATGGACAAATATTAACATTGGATTTAGACGACATCTACTTCATTACAGGTTTGTCTTGTCAGGGTGAGGTGGCTAGCTTGAGGTCTCGATCGATGGGATCGAGTATCACTGTGGCTGATTATATAGATTGGTACTACGCTCCTGAGACTCGTACAGTGGGCAATCAGGTGCCCATCAAACACATAGTGCGGTTGGACATTCAGGTGATCGCAGCCACTTTGGTACAGATAGCAGGATCTATAGCCCTACATCAGGCTTCTAGACCTATCATGTTCTACGCATCTCAGTGTGTGAGGCCCATGATCTATGATTGGTACGGTACTCTACTGGAGTCTATGAAGGCTCAACTGAAATACTACAAGAAGGGCAAAGCGAAGAACTTCGGCTATGGTAGTATCTTATGCAGTTTCTTCTTTGAGAGGGTTTTGTCGAGCACCCAATATGCAGATAGATTATTACCAACATACAGAGCATACGAGATTTATTGCCAACTCGAGAAAGTATTTTATTTCAAAGGATAAATGCACAGTCTATGCTTAAACACCAAATCACTATAATTGAACACTTTTATCCTCTAACAACTATGTCCATCCCAAGAATCTGTGTAATCCCATTCACCTTTGAAATGCTACAATTTCAATTTCTTTCTACCATGTATCAACAGGAAATGATATAAGATTCAAAAGATAATTGCAGATAAAAAAAAAGAAATCCTATTCACATTCTAGAACAAGTAACTCACCTATTCAATCTGATCACTCTTGAAATCCATAAGCATAAATTGAATATTAATCTAGAAATTCAATTGCAAAGGATTGAGTTCAACTACTCTAAGAAATTGAATTACAGGAATGAAAGTCAACAATCGTAACAGGAAAGATAAATTGCAAGGATTCGTGGGATAACGACCTAAACTGCAGGATGAACAAAGCTGTGTACAACTATCACATGAATTGCATAAAGAAAGTTACCTACTCAGTCGACTGTCACTCTGTACCACTTACCAATCTCGAGAAAATGTAATCCTAGTTATACTATACATCCACACTTACTACTGCTGCGTACAAAGGAAATATCATCAACAAACATCACACAACAATGAATTCGAAAAGTCCTACTTTAACTCAGCAATCTCTGTGGAAGATGGGCCCAGCCTTCACACAGAGATGCCGGCTGAACAACGTAAAGCTCCTTTAACTCAGAGGTAACTCTTTATATTAAAGAAAGGATGATTACACAAATTGCTTCCACTGCTAATACAATGAATGAATCCTTTGTTTTTCAACCCCCTGGGTCGAGATAGCTCCCCATATTTATACATGCAGATCATAACATCCGATCCTATTAACGGGCAGCCATGAAGATATCTGATCTTCAGGCGCCCTAAATAATACTAGTTGTTACAAACGTGGCATAGTAAAGACATAGAAAATGCGAGAAAGTTGTTGATTGGCCCAGGAGTGGCGATCTTTTCAGATCACAATTATACTCGAGTAGCAATATACTAAAGATCTCCAATTATAGCGCATTCTATTAGAGCTGCCCTGTCACAGCTCTGTCTAGTATGTTGCATTAGAACCACGTGCCTTAATTGATGATCGGAGCACCAAGGATCCTTTTGAGCGGTGAATATCCCTCCTTTCAAGACTTGTTCAGCGCCACCTTCCTGCAGTCCACTTATCTCAAACTACCTTCATAAATCATAACATGTTAGCACAATTGAGAGATACACAGCCTTAATGATCACAATCATAAGCATTAATAAGATAAAGCAATGATCAGTCATACCTTGGTAGCTTGGGGGAATAAAGTGAGGACAACAGGTCTAATTAGCATGCTAAATGGTGTAGGACAGGGGAAGCAAAGGTGATCAAGGATGGTTAAAAAGGGGCCAATTCTAGGCTCAACAGCTGCCCCCAACTATCCTGTTGCATGTCCTCATGCAACAACCTGCATCATTCAGAATCTGAATCAATGAAATTTCTAAGAGGTAGAAGCACTGGTTCTTGTGGGACAATGTCTTCCAGCACATCTGAGTTTACTATGAGAGTTGTTGGTTCTTGTGTAACAGCAACATCCTTTAGACTCTCTTCAGCAGCTACATTCATTGCTTTTAGAGACACTGGTTCTTGTGTAACAATGTCTTCTTCTTGGATAACCTGCATTTCTGAATTTGGTTCAAGAGTTGCTGGTTCTTATGTAATGGAAACATCCTTTAGACTCTCTTTAGCAGCTACATTTGTTACTTCTAGAGAAACTGGTTCTTTGTAACAATGTCTTCTTTGTCCTTCTACCATTGGGATTGGATATCTTCCTCATTGTGCAGCTCCTCCTCAAGGATTTCGGTGTCACTTGAGGATTGTGTCTGTACCTGTTCATCCTTTCTCCACTGTGTATTGGGAATGATATCCATTCTAGGGTTATCTTCTAATTGAAATTCAGGATTCCCTGCTGCAGCCTCCAAGGATGTTGGTTCTTATGTAGCAACATACTGGCTTGCCTCTTCATCCTCCTGTTGCTGCAATTCTTCTCCTATGAGTTCTGTGTCATGGGAACATTCTGGGGTTACAGTACAGAGTTCTTCATTAATCTCCAACGTGTCCTCCATCCTAGGTTCTTCTCCCATCTGTTCGGCCGATTGGACAAGTATACTCAGGTTTGTTGGTTCTTGTGTTACAGCACCCTGTTCAAGTTCATCAATGTCTTACCTTTGTGGTTCAGCTTCTATAATCTCTGTATCGTGGGAGCATTCTGGGGTTACAGTACAAAGTTCTTCATTAAGCTCCAGAGTGTCCTCCATCCCAGGTTCTTCTCCCATCTGCTTGGCCAATTGGACAAGTATACTCAAGTTTGTTGGTTCTTGTGTTACGGCACCCTGTTCAAGTTCATCAATGTCTTACCTTTGTGGCTCAGCTTCTATAATATATATGTCGTGGGAGCATCCTGGGGTTACAGTACATTCTTTATCCCCATCATCATACATGATTTCATCCTTTAGCTCCTCTGTCACAGGATTGGTGGCAGCTTCAACAAGGATGGTTAAAGATGCTGGTTCTTGTGTGACAGCATCTTCTTTTTCTGTAGCTTCCTCTATTATGGGTGTGGGCTGTTGTGCTATGCAGGTACGAATTATAATCTTGTGGCCTGCCTCCTTGAAGATTTCTCCACATGTGGGACAGATCACTCATTCATCTTCCTTGCCAAGCTCAGTAGAGTTCAATTCCTCCAGTTGGTCTGCAGCCTCCACCAATGTATACAATTTCCTTTCACCTTGTTTTCTGCAGGTTTCCTTCCAGTTTTCCAATTCCCTTTGAAGTATTTGGATGTCCTCTTTTAATAGTGTGTTGTTAGCTAGAAGTCCTTCAATTCTGGGTTCTTCCTCGACTGGCCTTTGTGGAGAATCCATTGGTCTCGGTACAAGGATTGGGAACTGAACCTATGCCTCTAGGGTTGCCCATCTTTTTCTGGCTGCCTCTGCTGCTGCAGCTGATTTAGTTCTTTTTCTTCTTATTGGTGAGGTTATGTTAAATTCATTGATTGATCTCTTTCTTCTCCTTTGTGGTGTTTTCTTTTGTGGAGTTGGTATATTGGGATTCATAGCTGAGGTCGAAGGAATGTTTTCTTGCTCCTCATGCTATTCTTCCTCAATTAAAGTTCCTCCTCTCCACTCAGGTGAGGATTCAATGGTTACCAGCTCAATATTTTCTTCTATTTCCCTGGCTCTGTCACCTTCAGGTTCAATTGTCACAGCATTTAGTGCTTCTCCAATTTCACCTTTTGCTGTCAGAGCTGCCCTGTTGTCTGGGTTTTCCACAAGGTTTTTATCTACACCCTCCCCCAATGGCTCTGCTTGTGCCCTTGGTTGCTCTTCTTCTGATGCAGTTTCATCCCCCCCCCAACTGCATTGGAGGGACTCCGGTCCTCCTGTTGTGGTTGAACTTGTGCTTGTTCTATTGGGACACCCAACAAAGGAGCGGGTTCCTGAGCTCGAGCTGTGAATTGCTCCCAGGTTATATTACGCTAGGAAAGGGTTCTTAAAATTATTAATTTGATAAGACCATGGTGGGTCAGGGAGGCAAGTGGGTGCTTAGCAGCTTGGAAAAATTCTGCCATATGACGCAAGTCATGAAGTACATAGTATGGAATGTTCAATAAAGTGCCATGGCGGAGATGAGAAAGTAAAGGGAGTTCAGAATTATAAACAGTTTGGTATCTACCTTCACAAGTGATGTACGTCTTGAGAAAGACAGCAACTTGGTCCCATGGCCGCGGAAATGAGTGTAGTGCGATCCCTCTTCTTGATGATTGAACTTGTTCCCCCTCTAGTAAAAATGCTTCCCGTTCGGTCGTCGTGGGGACTCGTCGTCCAAGCCATGCCCTTCCCACCTGCGGGATGGTAGTAACCTCAGATATAATGGCCTTGGAGACTTCTATGCGCAGCCCCCACACCTTGGAGTGAGTTTTTGTGAGATTTAAAGCAAATTGCAAGGCTGCTTCCCGATTGAATCCATCTAGTCGCTCAAAAAATTCAATCCAGCTGTCGGCTTGAAAAATGGCAAAAACTGTAGGATTTTTCCTGAGTTCCTGTGTATTCAAAGGTTCATGACGAACTAGAATCCCCATGGTATTGGCTACAGACTGAGGTTGCTATCCCGCAGATTACAGAATCTGAGAATGGAGGTTGCAACGCAGAGGATGCACGAATCGCTAAGTGGAGATGTTGAGGAAATGGGAAAATTTGGAAAGTTCAGCACAGAAAAACATTTGAAATTTTATTCCGACTTGGGGAAGGTGGCGGTTATTAGTGTTTACGTCGTACGAAGGAAAGGGTTAATTAGTCCATAATGGTGATACGAATAAAGGTACGACTGATATTTTTAAATTATATCAACACTTAATCATGTGATAAATCAAAGCCATACCTCATGAGACTGTGCGTCAGATATCTTGTGGAGAATGGTGGAACGTGCGGTTGGTGACGTTGTGGAGCCAAACTCGTGCACAGTCATTAATCTGATCATGATGACCAGGATAATGCAATAATTCCTTCCGCCAGTGAAACACCAACCATCGCGTCCCCAGGGTCGGAATTATGAACAAGGCGGTCATCGTATGGCCCAGTTCACCGGCATGAATAGGATGAATCGGAGCCATAGCTTAGCAGGTTTGAAAGAATTTTTCCGTTAACACAGGAGTTACCAGTGCAAGTTCTGAAAAATGATCTTTAATACTAGAAACATCTGCCAAATAGAGAAGAATTGCAGTTGCCAAGAATGATATCGTGGCTGACGAAAAAGATGTTGCAGTCGCTCGAAAAGATTCACGGCCACCAGGAAAAGGATTTACGGGATTGGGAAAAATCACAGCTATTAGGGAAAAGTTTTACAGCCGCTAGGAAAAGGATTTATGGGATCGGGAAAAATTGCGGCTATCAAGGAAAAATTTTACGGCCGTCGGGAAATATGTCGCAGCCACCGGAAAAGATGTTGCAGCCGCTGGGAAATGGTTCACGGTTGCCGGGAAAAAGGTTTTACGGTCATCGAAAAAAAAAGTCACAGCTGCCAGGGAAAAGTTTTATGGCCACTGGGAAATATGTCGTAGCCACCGGAAAAGATGTTGAAGCTGCCGGGAAATGGTTCACGGCTGCCGGGAAAAAGGTTTTACGGCCACCGAGAAAAGATGTTCCAGCCACTGGAAAAGATGTTGCAGCTGCCGGGAAAAGATGTTGTAGCCGCCGGGAAATGGTTCACGGCTGCCGGGAAAAAGGTTTTACGGCCACTGAGGAAAAGGTTTTACGGCCGCCGGGGAATATGTCGTAGCCGCCGAAAAAATTATTTTAAGGAAAAGGGAAACGCAGCACAGGAAGGCATAGGAAGATGACTCTCATTTGACAGGCCCATTTTGGTCATTCCCCTGGCACTTCCATGCAAATTTTTGAAAAACAACAGCAAACGAGAAGATGAAATGCAAAGGGAAAAAAAAACAATTATACGCTACAGTAGAAATTTTTTTTTATTTATGTACAAAGATTCAAAATGCGATTTACAGCTTAAGGATTGGCAAAGGCAGAGAGAAATTCCTGCCCTAGTGACAGCTGATAATCTAGATCGGCGGCAATTTGTGAAATGAATGCATCTTTCGAAATAGACTTACGATACAGTCGCAGTCTGTGGCCATTAGCAAATAATGGTATGCGGTTTTCATCAATGGTCACCAAACGGACAGTGCCGTTGTCAAATACCCTGTCGACCAAGTATGGACCTAGCCACCTTGTACGTAATTTAGCTTTAAACTCCCTTTTGAACCTGGAGTCATATAGTAACGCCCAGTCTCCCTCACTGAAGATTTTCTTTTTAATAAATCGGTCATGCCAATTGGATCTCTGTTGCTGAAGCAACACAGTCTGGTCCACTGCAACTAACCACTTCTCATCCAATTCATTTAGTTGATTCAATCTTCTCTTCTGGGCTTCTATTACATCCAGATTCATTTCGGTGGCTGTCTTCAGGGTTTTGATCTCAAACTCAATTGGAAAGATGGCACTCTTTCCATACACTAAATCATAGGGAGAGAACCCTGTGGTGTTGCGCCAAGTTGTGCAATATGCCCACAGTGCTTCCGGAAGCCTGTCATCCCAATCCTTTCGATGGATCTTAACTGTTTTAGTAAGGATGGATTCAATAACTTTATTAGTAATTTCCACCTAACCATTGGCGTGGGGGTGGTAAGGTGAAGCCACCCTATGCTGCACATGATACTTCCAGAGAAAGGATTCAAATTGGCGTGACATGAATTGTAGCCCCCCATCGGTTACTACTTCCTTTGATACCCCAAAGCGGGTAAAGATTTCACTGTATAGAAAATCAATCACCGCCTGGTCGTTAGCCTTAGCCAAAGCTACAGCCTCTACCCACTTGGTCATATAATCAGTACAAACCAGAATGTAAACTTTCTATCTGGAAGGAGGGCTGATAGGGCCAACAAAATCTAGTGCCCATCTATTACATGGTTCAACTACTACTTGAGGTTGTAGAGGCATCTGATCTGTTTTATTAGGATGGCGATTCCTTTGGCAGCTGTCACAGGACTGAACATACCTTTTAGCGTCCTTGAACAGAGTCGACCAATAGTAGCCCATCTGCAGCACTTTATGCCCTGTTCTTTTGTCTGCAAAGTGTCCCCCACAAGGTCCATCATGACAGGCTTTCAGTATGTGAAAGATCTCATCTTCCCTTACACATCTCCTAATCTCAAGATCGGGCCTTGTGTAGAAGAGATGACTATTGAGCCAACAATACCTGGCACTTTGCTGGATGATTTTTCTCTTTCCTCGTTTAGACATGTGTGGCGAAAGATTTCCTGCAACCAAATAATTAGTGATGTCTGCATACCAGGGGGAATGAGCTAAAAGTGAGAATAGATGTTCATCTGGAAAAGAGTCCTCAACAGGCAAACTCTCATCACTGTTAGTAAAACGAGATAAAAAATCAGCAACAACATTTTCTTTCCGAGTTTTATCTATAATGGTAATATCAAATTCCTACAATAACAAGAGCCACCTGGTCACTCTGGCATTGGTGACAGGTTTGTTCATTAAATACTTAATGGAAAAGTGGTCAGTGTGCACAAATGTAGGATACCCAGTGATGTAATGTCGAAATTTATTAATAGAGTAAACAATAGCGAGGAATTCTTTTTCGGTAACAGTATAATTAAGTTCAGCAGGGGCTAAGTTTTTACTAACATAATAGATGGCATAAGGTACTTGACCATCCTGTTGTCCTAGTACTGATCCAATGGCGGTATCAGAAGCATCTAAAGAAATGTGGAAGGGTAGGGTCCAATTAGGTCCCCTTAGGATAGGAGCTATGGATAGCTTTTCCTTAAGCTTATCAAACGCTGTCTGGCATGCTTCACTCCACACAAACTGTGCATCCTTCATTAATAGAGAGAACAAAGGAGAAGCAAGTTTGGAGAAGTTTTCTATAAACCTCCGGTAATATCCAACATGTCCCAGAAAACTTCGCACCTCTTTCTGAGTTGAAAGAGTTGGTATATTTTTTATCACCTTGATTTTTGAAGGATCCACCTGAATGCCATTGGTAGAGATGAAATGCCCTAATACCACCCCCTCACTCATCATCATATGGCACTTTTCAGTGCTTAATGAGAGCTAAGTCTTTTCACAACGAATTAAAACCTTCTTTAAATTTTCCAGTGCTTCCTCAAAATCCTTGCCATAGGGAGTAAAATCGTCCATAAAGACTTCCATACTATCATTAACTTGTTTAGAGAATATGCCAATTACAGGTCTTTGAAACGTTGCTGGTGCATTAAATGAACCAAAAGGAAGCACTCTGTAGGAAAACGTTCCCCAGGGACAAGTGAAGGTGGTTTTATCCTTGTCCTCAGGAGCAATCTGAATTTGGCTATACCCGTTGAACCCATCTAGGAAGGAGAAGAACTTCTTCCCTGATAGGGTATCAAGTACTTGGTCAATAAAGGGCAAAGGGAAATGATCCTTTTGTGTGGCTTTGTTCAGTTCCCTATAATGAACACAGACCCTCCATTTACCATTTTTCTTGGGCACAATTACGAGTGGGGAAACCCACTCACTATTTGAAATAGGATATATAAATCCTGCTTCCAAAAGTTTCTGGATTTCTTCCTTCACTATATCCCTTATATTGGGGTTCATGCATCGTTGGGGTTGACATACAGGCCAGGAGCCACTTTTAATATAAATATGGTGGGTGCACATATTAGAGGGAATACCCCTCATGTCTGTATACTCCCAAGCAAACGCCCCCTTGTGTTCTTTCAAAAGATTGATTAGGCGCCTCTGTTCCTCTAAGGAGAGACTAGGGTTGATATTCAAAGTTCTTCCAGGCTCTACCTCAATAGGAATACTTTTTGAACTTTTCAAACCTGGGATTATGTTTGTGTCACCAACTAGTGCTTCTTCCGTAAGATTTTCTTGTTCTTCCTTACCCAGGGTAATGTTCAGGATTTGATAGACCTCTCTATCCAATGAAGCGGGTTCACTAATAAAATTACTAATAGTATCGTCTTCTGTTTTGTTTTTAAAAGTTAAGTCCTTCCCTATTATTAATAGTGGCTGAACATCCTCCTCCTCCTCCTGCTCTATCCAAAGGGAAGTTTCAGCCTCTAGACTTGGTCGAGCTGGAGGATATAGGGTGAGGCTTTTACTCTTCATACCATCAGATATAGTCATGGACCCCAATCGACAGCTGATGCAGGCATTAGCTGTGGCCAACCAAGGCCTCCCCAGGATCAATGGGTGTCCCCCCAGCTGCAATTTTGGTTGTAATACCAAAAAGTCAGCAGGGTACTCCCATGAATCTACTGAGATGACAAGGTCATCCAGAATCCCTTCAGGTCTAATGGTGGATCTGTCCACCAATTCTAAAATTGTAGGGTTCAGTCTAAAATTAGTGAGTCCAAGCTTCTTTACAGTCTCAATTGTTATGACATTGATTGCTGCTCCTAAATCGATTAGCATGTTGGGTATCTGCGTCTGTCCTACATGTATAGTGACAGTCGGATTGCTAGGGTCGTCATACTTGGTCACAGGGGTTTTTCCTGTTATCAAGGCATATAAATTCCCTATGACGTGAACAGTGGGAGGATCTCTGGGTTTCCTCCCTAGTTTCTTAGTGCATAGGTCCCGAACGGTTCTAGCATGAATAGGCACGTCTTGAGGAGCTTGAAGAAGGGGGATTTTGACGTAAAGATTCCTTAACTCTCCTAGGAGGTTAAACGGAGGTTGCCCCCCTATTTTTGGTAGCATTAGTCTCTCAGGGTATGGTGGTTTCCTTATCAGCTGGGTAGGCTACGTATTGTCTGATTTATCGTTTGATGTTTCAGCCGTCCCATCTAAGGGATGATCAGCATCTTCAGTGATAGGAACTGTATCGGATGGATGCTGTGAACTCCCTCCTTCTTTATGCACAGAAGGTGGAGCATCTTCTGTAATTACGGGTTCTACTATTTTCCCAGATCGTAGATGAATATCATTACAAGGTACAGGGGAAAGGGAGTAGACCGGCATATTGACAGTTTCCAATTGATGGACTGTTTTATTATTCAGGTTAGGATTAGGTTGGGCAGGCAGCTGAGGCCGTATTGGTATATTAGGGACAAAATTATTCTGCAGCTGTAGCTGTGACTGCTGAGGTGGGTATTGAGGATATTGAGGGAATTGAGGGTATTGAGGAGAATATGGTGACTGTTGAGGTGGAGGTTGATGTGGTGGTTGTGTCCAGGGACTCCATGAGTTATAATTTTGCATTGCAGGTCGGGAAGGATTCCACTGAGCATAATTTGAAGGGAATTGTGTATTCACATTTTGCATGTTATTATTCCAATTGCTCATATTATTCAAAAATGGAAACGAGTCCAGAGGCATACCTTGATTTTGAGGCTGCCAAGGTTTCTTCTGTGCAATGAAATAGGTTGATTCCACCTCTAGAGTTGATGTCTGTAGAACAGCCTTCACTTTGGGAAGTGAGGGACATTCTTTCATGTCGTGGTTCAGCTCACACAACTGACATACTTCTACTTTATCAAGCGGACATTCTCTCAGCGGATGGTTCTTTCTACATCGGGGGCAGAACACACCTAGTGTGAGATCCTCCACTGCATGTTTTTGTTTTGCCTTCAGGACATCGATCTCCGAAGAGATGGAGCTCATCATTTCTGTTTTAAAATTTTCAAGGAGATTTCCTATCTCTGCATGGGTAGCTCCTCCGTTGGACGACTTCTGAGTTCTATCGAAGACATCACGTTCTAGCTTATCTCGTTTGTCCCGCTTATTGTTCCTGGAAGACCCCCTGCAGTATCTCTTACATAGTTCCACAATCTTCCCAAAAGGTTCTTTGGAGATATCTCCCTTTCCTAGCAAGTTTATCATGTCTAAACAATCATCCCTGATCCCACAAAGCAAGATTATCCTGAGCACGTCCAGCCCCATGTTCGTTTGCCCGACTCTTTGCACATTGTACAGCAGCCTTTCTACAAAATCCTCCAGAATTTCATCCTCCTTCTGCACCATTTTGAATAATTCCTCTCTTTTGTCCTTGGTGTTGCAGTATTCCTGATATTTCTCCAGGAACACCTGTTTCATCTTATCCCAATTAGCAACGGTTCCTCCCCCAAGGCTCATGAACTAGCGTAATGCGTTGTCCTTCAGGGTGGCAGGGAAAAGTTTTAGCTTTTGGGCATTGGTGATATAATCCTAGCTGCGATAGAGGATATCTAATTCAAAAAGGAATTCATCTGGATCTTCTGCCACCTTTCCATGGAAGCGAGGAAACACCGAGGGTGAGATGTTTTTCATAGGGGCTGTCCCTTTTGGCTGCTGAATCAAAAATTGCAGTGTAGCCATCGTTCCCTCAGGCAGGGAGTGATTTTCATGATGATAGTTTTCCACCATCGCCTCTTCCTCGTCGAACTCGTGTCTATTACTCATCTCCTCTTCTGTTTTCTCCTCTTCGTTCATTCCTGCATTCTTTTCCTCATTTTTCTCTTCATCCTTGTTTTTCCCTTTGTCCTTGTTTTGTTCCTGATAAGCAAACTTCTGGTGGAATTGCGTCCACTCTTCTTCAATTACAGCCTTCCCGTAAATGTGGTAGATCGAACCTCTACCAGCAGGTCCAGTTGTAACAGCTGTGTCTTCTTCAGCAGGGATATACAAGGAAGTCGCGGCTACTCATGTATTCTCCACCATGGACCCTGACGCTGGCGCCCCAGGATCAGCAGGGTTTCTTCTGATAGGATTTTCTTGATGATGAGCCCTAGTGGATGAATTAGTTATGTCAACAAGATCGTCGATGAATTTCCTTCTACCCAATGGTGGTCCTCGACCATGACCCAAGCCACCTGCACTGTTAGTATTTTGTGGGGTTTTGGGAGTTGGGAGGTGATAGCGTTTTACCCTCCTCATATTCATGTGACCCGAATCATTTCAGTAAAGAGAATAGAAAATACTGACTAGAAACAATTACCAGATGCAACTAATGATAGTGTTTAATTTTTATCCTTCCTCGGCAATAGCGCAAAAATGTCGAGAACCCAATATGCAGATAGATTATTACCAACATCCAGAGCATACGAGATTTATTGTCAACCCGAGAAAGTCTTTTATTTCAAAGGATAAATGCACAGTCTATGCTTAAACACCAAATCACTATAATTGAACACTTTTATCCTCTAACAACTATGTCCATCCCAAGAATCTGTGTAATCCCATTCACCTTCTAAATGTACAATTTCAATTTCTTTCTACCATGTATCAACAGGAAATGATATAAGATTCAAAAAATAATTGCAGATAGAAAAAAAGAAATCCTATTCACATCCCAGAACAAGTAACTCACCTATTCAATCTGATCACTCTTGAAAGCCATAAGCATAAACTGAATATTAATCTAGAAATTCAATTGCAAAGGATTGAGTTCAACTACTCTAAGAAATTGAATTACAGGAATGAAAGTCAACAATCGTAACAGGAAAGATAAATTGCAAGGATTCGTGGGATAACGACCTAAATTGCAGGATGAACAAAGCTGTGTACAGCTATCACATGAATTGCATAAAGAAAGTTACCTACTCAGTCGACTGTCACTCTGTACTACTTACCAATCTCAAGAAAATGTAATCCTAGTTATACTGTAAATCCACATTTACTACTGCTGCGTACAAAGGAAATATCATCAACAAACATCACACAACAATGAATTCGAAAAGTCCTACTTTAACTCAGCAATCTCTGTGGAAGATGGGCCCAGCCTTCACACAGAGATGCGGCTGAACAACGTAAAGCTCCTTTAACTCAGAGGTAACTCTTTATATTAAAGAAATGATGATTACACAAATTGCTTCCACTACTAATACAATGAATGAATCCTTCATTTTTCAACCCCCTGGGTCGAGACAGCTCCCCATATTTATACATGCAGATCATAACATCTTATCCTATTAACGGGTAGCCATGAAGATATCTGATCTTGAGGCGCCCTAAATAATACTAGCTATTACAAACATGGCATAGTAAAGACATAGAAAATGCGAGAAAGCTGTTGATTGGCCCAAGAGTGGCGATCTTTTCAGATCACAATTATACTCGAGCAGCAATATACTAAAGATCTCCAATTATAGCGCATTCTGTTAGAGCTTCCTTGTCACAGCTCTGTCTAGGATGTTGCATTAGAACCACGTGCCTTAATTGATGATCAGAGCACCAAGGATCCTTTTGAGCGGTGAATATCCCTCCTTTCAAGACTTGTTCAGCCCCACCTTCCTGCAGTCCACTTATCTCAAACTACCTTCATAAATCATAACATGTTAGCACAATTGAGAGATACACAGCCTTAATTATCACAATCATAAGCATTAATAAGATAAAGCAATGATCAGTCATACCTTGGCAGCTTGGGGGAATAAAATGAGGACAACAGGTCTAATTAGCATGCTAAATGGTGTAGGACAGGGGAAGAAAAGGTGATCGAGGATGGTTAAAAAGGGGCCAATTCTAGGCTCAACAGGTGCCAAGACTCCATCCAAGGGTCAAGTTTCCTCCTCACAGTCTCTGTGATCTAGCCCTGACCCGGTGGGTAGAGGTTCGGACGCGACAGGGTGGTGGCCATCAGGCATCACCGTTTACTAATGAGTTCTTCTCCTGGTGGGATCGATAGGTCATTGCCATAGAAGATTATCCCTATACTGGGATAGATTATAGACAGGACCGTGACATGCCGCTGCCGCTAGGAGCATCGTTCGGAGACATTGGTGAGTTTACTCTTTTTCTATTTTTAGTATATGAAATTTTTAGGATTTTTTGATTATATATGTAAATGCAAAAAATACTTTTGGAGATAATGTCATGTATTAATATTCTACTTTTTGCTCACAGACAAGAGTCCAGTGAGGCCCCAGGGTTTCCCGTGACACCATTGATGGGGTAGGGGTGATGAGATGGTAGGCGCTGCAGCCGAGCGCACACTACAGACTCTGCGGGGAAATGTGTCCCGACTAGTGACTTTGATATCTCAGGAAGATATAGTGCGGCTCTGAGAGGATATGCAGCACAATGTAGTGGGAGTGCCGAGTCCGTGGGTATGACTATTACAGCATGTAGTGACTGTGACTCGCTATTACTTAGAGACACATCCTGCAAAGGCTAGTCCTCCACCTAGGGCATAGACATTTCAGTTCCCTATTTTTGTATCGATATGTATATATTTGAGGGCTACGGGCTCCAGTTTTGTATCACGACACTACCTATTTTGGACATGATATTTATATATATATATGATGGTTCTCCAGTTCTACTATATGTGTATGTACAAATGTGTGAATGTCTCCTCTTATTTGTGTGCTTCATATGTATGTGACAAATGCCAATCTAGGACATAATTAGCGTATGCATCAAATACATGATTAAAACTTCTAGGAACATGAATGTATGTAATTGAAACAAATTGTCGTTCCAAGAGTCTTACCTTTAAGAATCTTTGTAGTAAAGTAGGATCTCTAACACGGTACCGACCATTCAACTGTGACATTACTAGTTTTGAATCAAGGCGTACTTCTAGACATTGGATGCCATGCAAGATAGAATCCCGAAGTAGCTCAACCACAACACTGTACTCATCCACATTGTTAGATGTAGGGCCAAGACAAGCACCTCCCGAAGACACAACTAGATGGTCAAGTGAATAAATGACCCATGCAGCAGACGCAAGTTGCTGCGTGTGACGACTAGCACCATCCGCAAATCCTATAAACGTTGAAGATTCTGGTGACATCTATCAAGCAAACAGAAGCGAATCAGCAGACCCAAAAAACTAAATGCAACCTAACCTATGTACATAAACAACTATACAATAGTATACAAAGGCATCAACTCGAACTAGAAGCTCAAGCGTAATACCGCTTGAGATAGAGCTCATTTCTAGGCTCCCTCAAGGTGTTCCCCTCATAGTCTTCTAACTCATAGGCTCCTTTTTCTAGGACATGCCTCACGATGTAAGGGCCGTGTCACATGGGATTAAACTTGCCTGCCCCGAGGGGCTCTTTATCTTGGTCATACAAGAGAACCAAGTCTCGTTCAACATATTGTCGGGGATGGACAGACCTATTATACTGAACCTTGACATAATGTTTATTGGCCTCAATAGCCATGGTTGCATCTCGACACTACTCGTCAAGGTGCTCAAGGTGACCTAAACATTGATCAATACCCATCGTATCAGGGAGGAGTTCGATGGCAATATTAAGTGAAGGGATTTTGTAGTTAATCGGTAAAACAGACTCCACACCGTGTACCAGCTAAAACGGTGAGAACCCGGTGGCAGTCTTGACTGCGGTACGGTAGGCCCAAAGAGCAGTATATAACATAATGTGCCAATTGATCTTGCTCTGTTGGATGGTACATTGGAGAATGGTCTTCAAAGACTTATTGACTACTTCTACCTGACCATTCACTTGGGATAATATGAAGATGAGTGGTTTTGACGAAACCCAAGATTGATAGAAAAATCCTCCATCATCTTATTCTGAAAGTGACTGCCATGGTTAGTGATAATCTCTTTCAGGATACCGAACCAAGTGACAATCTGATTGAATACGAAATGGGTTGTTGTAGCACCATTAGCTTTAGCTATAGGCATGGCCTCAGCCCATTTGGAAAAGTAGTCCATGACCACTATGATATGATGGTGCCCCCAAGCCAAAGATGGTTTGCAATCCATAAAATCTACCCCCCACTTAGTGAAGGGACCGATGATGATGACCAGATGAAGGGGCACTAGATGCTAGCGTACGTTTCGAGAAAACACCTGGCAAGGGTGGCATCTCTTCACCGCGTTCATACAATCTTTAAAGATAGAAGACCAGAAATATCCTGCCCGCATAATATGTTGGGCTGTAGCAAGGCCGGATAAATGACCACCACACGCCCCAGCATGGAAATCATTAAGTACCCACTTCACTTCTTCAGGAGTTAAACAACAATGGAGAATACAATCCTTCCCTTGATGAAACAGAGTATTGCCAACGATAGTATAATCTTTAGCGTGGTGTTTCACACACTGTCATTCATCTCGCAAATAATGCGAAGGTAGCTTCAAAGTTTGGAGATATATAATGATATTTCCATACTAAGGGTCCTTAGTCGAGATAAGAAATAAATGTTCATCCATAAAGGAATCTTGGTGGATGATGTCCTCATCAAGCCGTGGAAGGTCTGACAAAAGCTTAGGGAAAACTAAGGACTTGATTGACTTCACCGAAGCAAACTCAAGTTCAAATTCCTGAAGAATGACAATCCCTCTATTGTATTTCCCCCCAATAAGATGTCGTGATAACATGAACTGAAATGGATTGATGTGGGCAATAACCGTAGTTTTCCTAAGCATGATGTAGTGTCATAACCGCTGGACTGCATGAACGGTTTCCAGTGCCAACTTCTCCACATGAGTGTATCTTAGTTCAACATCGACTAAGTTCCAGCTAAGGTAATAGATCACATTCTCGGTGAGCACATCATCTGTCTGAACCAAGACCATGCCAATCGTCTCTTGAGACACGGCCACATAAAGCGTAAAATCTCATGCGAAATTGGGTGGACTAAGCATGGGGGCCGATGCCAAAGCTTTCTTAAGGGCATCGAAAGACTGTTGGTCTCGCTCATCCCAGACAAACAGTGTGTCCTTCTTCAGCAAGCACACAAAAAATTTGGTAAGATTAGCATAATTCACTACAAATCGTCGTAGAAAAGTGGCTCTCCCTTGGAGGCTCTAAAGTTGTAATAGATTGCGCGGAGGAGGCAACCGAAGTATTGCCTCAACTTTAAGAGGATCGACTCTAATACCCTCTTTTGACACTATGAACCCTAGAAGGCGACTTGTCCTCACAGCAAAAATGCATTTGTTCGGATTCAATTGAATCTTGTAATGTATACATCGTTCGAGAATCATACGAAGGTGCTTGGGGTAGTCTTCTCTCTTGTGAGAATGGCTGGCAAGATGATCCAAGAAAACCTCCATAATTCGTTTAAGGTCATGGAAATCATAGGTCATCGCACGTTGAAATGTGGCTCCGGTGTTTTTAACGTCGAAGGGCATTTTCCGGTATGCAAACATACCCCAAGGACAAATGAAAGAAGTCTTATGTTGATCCTCGAGTTTGATCTGAATCTGGTTATACCCCAAAAATCCATACATGAACAAAAAAATATCACTTCCCGCACAAGCGTCCAATATTTGATCAATGAATGGAGTGGGCACATTGTCTTTCGGACATGCACAGTTCATATCATGGAAATTGGTGCACACACAGATAGTTCCTTGCTTCTTATCCACAGGACCGGGATTGGACACCCATTTAGTAAGAGGAACCAGGTAGATGAAACCGGCCTTAAGCAGTTTCTCCACCTATACCTTAATAGCGACATCCTTCCTTGGATTCACAGCATGTAAGCATTATCAAACTGGTTTAGCATTAGGATACATTCTAATCTCATGTTCAACAATGCTAGGATCTATTCCCGGCATCTCCTCATATGACCAGGCGAAAGCTTCTCGGAATTCTGTGAAAATCTCGGTGTAGATGCGAACCTCTTCAGGAGAGAAATCGTCAATGATAAAAACGTTCTCAACCTTTCCAGGAGTTCTAGAGATGTTGATCACCATAGTAGGGGAAATATTAGCCATATTCCCCTCTGTGTAAACCTCATGTGTACTCAAAAGAGCAACAGGGTGACCAACAATCTCAGCTAGAGTCATCCTAAACTCTTCTTGCTCGATGAGGTCAAGGTTGGGAAGAAAATTAGAGCGATGGTGCATATCCTCCCAAGGGCTCTCACTACCACACATGGCCTCAATAATGGCTTCATCCGAATGTAAAGTATCATCAAGGAAATCATGTGAACAAGACAAGTTGGCTGCCCAAACCGGTAGCATAACGGGATCTTCTTCAACTGTCCGAGAAGAGGAGAATCTGACTCTACTGTGGCTTGTTGAATATTATGATAAGCAAGCTCAACAGCAGATAGTGGCATAGTCATCCCAACATGCACAACATCTCCGGACGAGGAACTCACAGATAGTAAGGTCCACGGATCATCAAAATAAGATGTCCAAAATGGTACATTATGTAACGGAGGAGACACATCATTGGAGACGGTTCCAGTACAATTAATGGGTGTAGGGAAATCAAAAGATCCCATCATCGAAGGGTACAAATCGACACCCATACTCCCAGTTGCTGGCTGAGAGTCAGACACTTGCGGGACTACTGATACCATAGATGTAGCAGAAGGTGGACTAACGTAATCGAGCTGATCGATGGTCACAATCCTGCCTTCGTGAGGAAAGAAGATAACTCTAAATATAGTGGATGCGATAGCCTTCATATCGTTCATCCAGTTCCTACCCAGTAAAAGGTTGTAGTCAATTGGTGCATCAACCACTTCGACCTCTATAAGCACAGGTTTCCCACCCAAGCAGACAACAAGGGAAGGGATGATCCCATGCGGCTTAAACGAACGATCATCGAATGCAGTGAGCATGGTCATAGACTTGGCTAGGGGGGGAGATCCAAGGGCTTTCCAACAAGAGATCGACATTACTGACGCCGATGCACCTTCGTCCACCACCATTCTCCTGAAAAAGTTCTGAAAACATTCCACTTGGATTTGAAAAGGCACGTGGTAAGATAAGTGAGGTTGAACATCAGTAGTGTCAAACATAATGACATTAGGACTTCCCCCATCCTGAAATCCTAGGGCATATAGAAGGGCATGCCATTGTGATGGGCAAGCCTGTAAAACCTCAAGGGTCGACATAGCACATGGATTTTGGCCCAAATCTTCCACAATGGAGTAGTTATGGGTGGCTCGGGCATTAGGATTATGCATAGAGCACTTGAGTACACCTTTCGGTATCCGAGCCATAGTAGATGGCTTCTTGATATGCAAGGACATATCAGGAGGAGGGGGAGGTTCATTCCCCAAATTTGGTTGTGGAGCACCATAATTGCACTGATGAGTAGCAACACTAACCTTAGATTTGACCATGTTCACGCATCCATAACCACTGGCATTGGTATAAGATGTTGCCGCCTCATTAGGCCCATAACCAGCGGGTGAAGCGTGTGAAGCCATATTCTGATGATGTGGAAGGGGATCTTTTAACACAGTTGGGGTCTGTGCAAGATGCTTCGATGCTTCCTCAATACGAGGACACAGGTGAGTAAGGTGATCTTCCCCACAAAGCTTGCATGGAAATTTCACTTTACACCTAGACTTACGGTCCCCACTAGCATTATCACCATCCCAAGGAGGATTGGCATTGTCTTTCCGAGGAGTATTACGATTACTACCATTATTCCCATTGCTTCCACCCTTCTTTTTATTTCTCCCCTTATTCTTACCACCAAGCTACTGGTTACTTGATGGGTTTGTCGTTTGCACAGAATGTACATTGAACGATGGGATGGAAGTGGACAAGGTGTGAACTTGTTTGGGCGTAGACTGATTAAATGACAAATTTTTCAATTGATTCATAACCAAATCTATAGGTCGAGTACTTGTGGAGCCCACGATGCCATCGGCATGTGGTCCAAGAACTAACTTCGGCTCATGACGTGTTCGCAGTGCGTCAGGTATAATGTTATAGAAAATGCTAGACTAAGAGTATAACAAATCTAACTGCTCGACTTTGAGGATGGCTTGTTCCTCAGTCATAATGCTGGACATTGAAACATCCTTATCAATATACGGAAGTAAAGACTTGAGGAACCACTCCAACAAAAACTCTGGAGGAATGTTTGCTTTCACTAATCGCTTCCGTCGACGCCACTCTTGAACGTGGTTAGAAATATGTGTGGCCTTATTCTGACGGAAGGTGGATAAAAGTTCAGTACCAGTGTCGTAACGAACTGGCAATTGGAAGTGATCCAAGAAAACCAAAGCGATCTCATTGAATCCCTTATAGGTTCCCCCATGCAACTCTACATACCATTTCACGACTGCCCCTGTGAGGGTGCGTTGAAATAGACGTAAACTAACATAATCATGAACTAGTGAGTTGGAAGAACACCGAAGGTGAAATGTTGTGATGTGGTCCCCCGGGTCCTCACCACTCTTCCCTTCAAACTTTGGAATGTTGGAAGGGAGCTTAGTGGGGACCAGAGGCCAATTAGAGTCATGACACACTGGAGCATTCGTGACCTTCAAAAGATTCAGAAGGTTAAGTCGAGCAAGGAAAGGAAGCTGCTGTTGAATAGCTTGATTTTGAGCTCCGATAAAAGGTTACGAATTCGAACCCGAATTATGAGATGGACCATTCATGTGATGATGACCATTAGAAGGTTGATGATAGGGATCGTACGACCCATAAAACTGACCATGGCCATGAGGTTGATAATTCCCTCCAACCTAACCAGTATTATAGTAAGCAGGTATAAAAGTGTTCTGAGCACCAACTGATGGTGGAGGGTACTGAGGTGGCGGAAACTAAGGTGTCGGGAAATAAGGTGGAGGGTATTGATGTCCCGCTCCAGCCAGATGATAATAATGATTACCTCCATGATGAACACCTCTAGTAGTATCCACATGAGCAATGTTAGTAGTAGGTATAGTTCCACCCCCAGTATTAGGAAGAAAATGAACATGCGCAGAAGTGGTCCTCGGTTGTCGTTGATGGGCATGTGTATTAGGTGGTGGATGAGTCGTGGCAGGAATAAATTTCCTATTGGGATTTGTAGACTTTGGAGGTGGTCATCTTCCATCATTAGCATGGTTAGTAGGAACGTGACTAGTCCCCGTATGTGTGTGAGCATCATGAATAGTGTGCCCAGTGTGGGTAGTGCCCCCAGTGGGTGCAGTGTTGCTAACAACATGACTAGTACTAGCATGACTACCAGATCGATTGGATGGATGAACTGTGTTGTGACTAGGCATACTCTAAGAAAATGGATTAACATCAGCCATAGTATCATGAGTCTCTGATCTTCTATGTGTGTTATGACATGGATATATGGGATGAAATGGATCATCCTCTGGTATCATGTGAAAATTAGCTTCGGTCATAGTATCATGGTCAAAATGTGACTCTGGCATCCCGTACATATAGTTGAGCGGGTTACCCTCAGGTGGAATTGGATCATAAAAGTCAGGTTCGGTCTCGGGTGGATCCAGACCAAACAAGCTAGGATGGGTCTCAAGTGGATCACCTCCCCACACCTCTCGAGGAGTAGGGGGATCACCTCCACCCGGTGGAACCGTAGAGGTATCTCCAGTTCCAGAATATGTAGTCATGATATAACTATGAAGGTCTTCAACGGAATTCCTAGGACTCAAATATACTCTCCTATGTCTACTATCAACAAGATGTGGGTTTTTGGTGGTCGATAAACCAGCCAACCAACAAGAGCGATAGGGAGTCGAGCTTCTCACCACGATATCTCTGGAGAGACTATAGAATCAAATGTGTCCTATTAGCCAAACTAGCGATCAAAAAATAGAAAATCAAGAGTGTCCACATCTAAAAAGAACCTACAGCCAAATGTACACAACAGATTGGCTCAAGGAGCTCCCAACACTATAGCCAATATGTCTCACCTAGGAGAGGCTTGAGAGTTCCAAAATATAGCTAGAGGTAACAGAATCAGTTATAAGAATTCACAGGCTTCACTTCATGTAAAGGGCCATAACCCTCAACAACAAACAACTGTGCTATCCTATCCCTATCTGAATCAAGACACAAACAGTATAACCACTGCAAGCACCCTATGCAGTACCTAGGTAGGGTCACTAAGGTCACCACAATATAACCAATGCTCAGGGGGACAGTTGCAGGTGGGATCCATTGTATGGGTAGGGTAACTAAGCCCAAAACTCAAGAGGGTCAAATCCCCCAAGAGTTCCCTATCCGAATAGATCCTGGATATATCTCCCATGTTTAGCCAGTATTAGAGGGCTATCTCCTCAACCAACCTCCCGTGACCTCGTGCTTAACTCTGGCTTGAGTAGAGCTTCCTAAGAACACCAATGTATATGATGGAATTCACCACTCCCTGGTCAAACACATAATGTTGGTCTAATGGTATTAGATTGTTAACTCACAATGATCTATTCCAAGACCCTAAACCTAAGCTAGTTGGTGCACCCTATAAAATAAAAATTGTTACTAATGAATTTTAAGATTAAGTGTTAATTTTAAGGGCTATGATTACTCAAAGGTATGGTCATCAAACTAGTGATGTATATGACTCAATATGCACATAATTGTCCAAATGCTAGACTCATCTACTCAATGAAAAACAAATGCCACTAATATGACAAGCAAATCAACGATTTCGAAATAAAATGCAACTTTTTACTTTTCAATTCTCAATCAACTCCTATGTGAAAGCACAAGCACTCTAATGCAAAATGCAATGCGGAAAGCAAAAGTGTTTTTTTACTTTCATTTATAAATGGAAAGGAAAATGCAAAAAACAATATTTTTGTATTTTTGAATATGTAAAATGAAAAAGGCAAGCAAAATCTACCTATTTGGATAAGGGAACGCAAAACAGGTCACTAAGACAATTAAGCATACACCAAACAGTGAAATTCAGCCAATGATATGGGCAAGGAAATCAAAAAGGGATGATTAACTACTAAACTCAAACCAAAGGGAAAAGAGGAGTTATGGTCACTGATAAGGCATGGAACAGTCAGGAGCAAGGCCAAAGAGTACTTAGCAACATTCACCATCAACCCAGCAACAACCAAAGGGCATAAACCAACAAAATCCATAGTTATACGCTACTATCTGGACAATATCTGTGGGTACCCACGGGCTAAAGTGCAGACAGGGGCGGGTAGACGTGGGCAGAACTAGGCTCACCTGTGCGTAAGAAACAACAAATGGACAATAAAAGGGCCCAATGACCAACACAATATCATTTCTTGATAATGTATCCTGATGGCCATACAATGACATAGAGACTCGACAAACAACAACTCAAAATATAGACTAATGCCTAAAAATACCGAAAAATGGATGTATTCCCCAGTGGAGTTGCCATTTCTGTTATTAGAGAAAACTTCCTATGGCTTTGGGGTAGACCACAACAGACAGATGACTACCGGAAATAAACTCTACTCTCAATACATTGCTATAAAATTGACAATGCTAAGATAATGGAGAATGTAACCAACCTCGATCCAACGTTTGATGTAGATCCCCATTGAAGCTTTCAATCCATGCATGCTTTCAATCAATGCACTTGAACCTGTAAGTTAGTCTTGACAGCAAATATATGACAAGTACATGAGATATATGAAAGACATGAACATTATCAATAACAATGGTCTATAATATTATAAGCAAATGCAACCCAATGTGATATAAACAACATTGACAACATTAATGGACGAGAATATGAGTATTTCTATTGATAAACAAGAAGAAGTACAATGTGATACAACCTCTTGCCGGCAACCAATCCAAACCAAGAACTAGGTCAATCCGCTTGCACCTCCACCACTTCAATCCTCCATGAAATGCAAAATCAAACTATGATAGGAGTTTGGAAGGTGAACATAAGAGGTTCACAACAACTAGGATCAATGAGTGTAGACTCAAGATGAGGCAAAAATCCACTAGAGTTATCTTTCTTTCTCTTTCTCCTCCCTTCCATATGCCATAAATGGTCAATATATAGCCTTCCAAAGGTAAGTGAAACGACACATCGAGGTGTTACTTGGGCAAATGGATGGCCAAAGGTCACCCTCAGACTGCTTTTCGGGACTAAAAAGTAATTAATTAGTGATTTTTACCATTGACTAGATATGCATGGGCTATAGTGATGTAGCTCACGTGTACGCCCACTATAAACATGCAGCAATCATACAGGAATAAAAATATGGAGTAATGGGGTTCTGAAGGACATAACATGTCTCTAAGTCAGTAAAATGGATCCCAAAGGCCAGATAGTGCCAATACTCACAGGGTGGAAGATTACATTGTAATAGCATGCATCTTAGTTATTTGCATGCATCCCAGTCACTAGTTTAATGCCTCCAGCACCTTGTCCCCAATTTTCCAACACCTGGGAGCTTCTTTCCTGGTAGTTTTATCCCTCATAGTTAGGAAGGCACCCACTTCTCACCTAGAACCTGAGAAAGGTGCACTTCTTCACCTACCACTCATTTCACTTCAGTTAGTTGAGTTCTTTCCTTGATTTAAGGCTAGATTGACTCCTCAACTAATTGTATCACTCCGTTGGACCCCCAGTAAGACTAGATTTCCTATTCTAACTCCAGTTAGATCCACATGTACCCTCCACTTAGCCTCCTTCATTCCGTTAGTGCCTCCATGTTCCAGTTACACCTACCACACTCAGTTAGACTTAGTTTGACACCTAGTTGACCATTACTTGTGCATTGATGACTCCATTGATCTGATGATGAGAACTCATTGTTGGAGCCAAGCTATTCCATGTAGTATTTCAAATGACCTCCTTGGGTAATTCGAATTCATTCACTCATTGTGAGTGCATCTTCTATTGTATTCTACTTCTGATTTCAATAGAGCACTGTTGCAATTCTCTTGCACAGTTTTACACATATTCTTCTTTATGCATCTGTTATGATTGATTTAGTTGTTCAATAGATATGTTGTGCTTAGATTTCACATAACTCGCATTGCGGATTGCAAAATTCGGAAGTCATTTAAGTTCAATAAAATGGAATTTTCCTTTCTGCAACCCGCAAATTGCGGATTGCGGAATGCGGAAAACACTTTTTCATTGTAAATAAACATTTTTGTTTCTGTAACCCGTAGTGCGGATTGTGGAAATCAAAAACTTCAATAAGCGAAAGTGAGAAGTAAAACCGCAACCTGTAATCTACTTTTTCATTGCGTTTTGTGGATTGTGGAAACTCCAAAACACTTAAAAATTCAAACTTGCACTTCTGCAACCCGCAACCTGCATTGCGGATTGCGGATTGCGGAAACAAAGATCAAAATTACAAAAATCTGTTTCTGCATCTCTTTTTCTGCTTTTCATATTTTAATCTTAGCCATTGATTTTCATTGAATTCTACGATCTAGATTTATTTAACCTTTGCTTAAATATTCCGAATTTATACTATTTTTTCTACCATTTTTGAATTTGCAAATTCCACATAGATGAAGAATTTGTTGAGATATTGTAACTTCAAAGAATATTATATTTGTACTTTATTATTCCGGAGATGTTTCATTCCTCCGTGAAGATCTTATTGTATATTCGGAGATGTTTATTCCTCCGTCGGAATGTGGTAACTCGGGTTATTAGACTTCCCTAGTGGGGGTCGGCCCTGTATATGTTATGTGGGTCAAAGGTTTATTAGACCAACCTAGAGGGGTCGGCCCAGTCAGTTGTAGTGGGGTATTTAACCCATTGGTTAAATACGAGCCTACGTGTACCTTTGTAAAATACATGTCAGTGTAGTGTATAAATAGAGGAGGTGTGTTCCTCATTTGACACATACACTCACTTGAGAAAGGAGCACTTGTGGAGGAGAGGTCTGCTATGGTGGAGGAGGAGATCATATCTTTGGTTTGCATCTTTGTGTATTGCTGGTCATCTATATTGAGGAAGCTTTACTGGGTTTTCTACCCCATGAGGGTTTCCTAGGATAAATCTATGTCTCTTGTGTTATGCTATGCTTGTTGTTTCTTCAGTGATCCTGTATATGCTATTATTGTGAAATGGAATGTAATGCTGCTATTTTCAGTCTTAGCATATTAAATATTAACATGGTATCAGAGCTAACCTGAAGGAAGGCAAGGTATGGCACTTACGACACTTGCTTTACTTACGACTATTTGAAGGAGAAGGTTCAGGGTCTGAAAAGTTTACAGGTCGAAGATAACATCCCCAGGTACCTTGTGTCCAAAGGGCATCCTCAGATTTGTTGTACTTTGTAAGTTATGATCAGTACAAGTTAGGGTTTCTGCCTCTTCCATATCTCAGTCAAAATAAGGTGACCTTGGTAAAAAGGACATAACTTGGGCTAGGAAGATCCAAATGAAATTTCGTAAAAATTGACAGGTAGTACATAGACTGTACTATCTCAGAAAATGTTTTCAGAGGCCGAAGGTGAACCAGTGACACGTGGAACGCCGTACAAGTTCGCTCTCCTGTTTTATCCCATAAATAGGTCACGCTGCGACACTTGGCATAATTTGGGCTAGGAAGCTCCAAATGAAATTTCGTAAAAAGTGACAGGTAGTACACAGACTGTAATATCTCAAGAAACGTTTTCAGAGGCCGAAGATGAACCAGTGACACGTGGCATGCCGTACAAGTTCTCTCTCCTGTTTTATCCCATAAACAGGTCACGTTGCGACACTTGGCATAACTCTCTCTCAGAAAATCCAATTGAGGTCAGACCTGTCAGGATGGAAAGATGACAGGTCAGGCTACTGCAGAAAAGGTTTTCAGACCCTGTGGAGCAAAAATTTCAGAGTTATAGCAGAAACAATCAGGTGCATATTTCTGTCAAAACAGAATTATTTTTGGAGCACCTTTATTCATGGCTTCCAGAATTTAGGGTTTCGGAGAAAGTTAGAATTTTTGGAATCGGAATCCACGGCTGGAAGCTCCTCAGAAAAATAAGAGTTTAGAGCCTTGGATCAAACCTTTTGATTGAGCAAAAGCGTGGGCTTCATCAAACCCTAGTTCGGGATCCTGTCAAGAAGATCTAGAAGTTTGAAAGGCAATTTTGAGGGGTCAATTTTTGGAGATTTCAAAATTGAAGTATGCTAGTTTGATCAGCTCAGCAAGACACATCCTTCCATTCATTCGGAAGTGTGAAAGTCAAAGATTGAATTTTTAGGGTTTCTCTAGCAAACCCTAATCAAGCTCTAGATCAAGTTTCAGGGGGAGTTGAGGCTAAGGCCTTACATAATAAGACTACAAGAAGTCTCGACAGGTATGACTTGAGGTTCAGGTATGTCTTGAAATCTGATTCTTGATTAAGTTCATAATGTGTTTGTCTTCATGTTATTTATTAGTACAATCTTGATTAATGTTAGAATTGTCTTATCACCCTAGTAATAGTATGAATGCATGTGAATGATCAAAGACATTCATTGATTAGGGCTATATGATTGTACTAATGCATTATGGTGTTGTATGAGGTTGATGTCGTTTGCTAACAAGATACAGGTACATCACAAAAGACAAATCAAGCTCCTTAAAACATGACAACATGAAGACAAAGACTCATCCATAATCTTTGTTCTAGTTACGAGGTATGTATGACTTTGTTATATTATGCTTAACCTATGAGACATGCAGGTTCTAGCTCAGGATCTCTAAATCATTGAAGAGATTGTTTAGGTATGTTGTACATAGCTAAGCAGATATACTAATCCAGGTATGTTTTCCTATGACAAGTTAGAATCTTACCTTAGGATCACTTATATAAGTATACTTGGTATGATTGGTTATGCTTATTCATAAAGTTAGTAATCAAGGGTTTATGCATATTATGTCTCTTATCTTGATGATCTAATTAACCAGAAGAGTACTATGATCAAACAAGAATATGCAGAAGTAAAAGAAGACTTCCTTGAAACCTTGAATATTATCTATAATCATGACTATACATTTTCAAAGATTATTTAGAACTAGAATGTTTTGATAATATTGAGAATATACTAATGAATGTATGTATGTGTATGAGGATGACACTAGTGCACACTTGAGCATGCACAGTGGTACAGAATGAATAGAAGTTCAAAAGACATATAGAAGATCAAGCGGGAGGCAACCACACAAACATAATAGATAAGTATTTGAGATGTTATTTGAAATAGTAAATGATATTGCTTGTATGCATATTTGTATTCCTAGAATATATCATGCTGAGTGTAAACATTCATAGAGCATTGAACAGTATACTACTAATATGCATATGATTGGTAAGTTGGACAAACATTCCATTGTTGCTTGTCTAGAATGAAACCTCTTTGCTAACATGCTGAGAGCTATGCACACTCTCAATAGTATGTTCTGGTAGAGATGGAAGGCATCTAGATAGCCATTGTATGCATACAGGATATGGGAATGTGTTGTGCCAAAGTATTGGTCAAAATATTTACATAACTATGTAAATGATATCTGTATGCATAATAGGTTATCATGTCAATATGATTTGATGATTATGAAGTATTACTAATCATGTACTTAATTTTTATTTGTAGGAAAGATCATGATGAATGATGAACACTGAACAAGCGATGGATGTTCAAACAAAAGGATTTACAAATCAAACACACTATAGAAGGCTTGTGGCTAGAAAATTCTCTTAGAAAGAGGAAGAGAATCATGATAAGATGTTTGCTCCAAGTGGCTAGATAAGACCATTCTCTTAATGGTGTAATTAAATAAGAAGTGTGAATCAGGTTCTGTATGGGTACCCAGGATCGATAATCAATTGATGAGCTTAATGATCACCATGGGTGATGAGGATCTCAACCTTTGCTAACAAGGTTGAATATTGTTTCTATACACAGACGATATGGTGCAGAAAGGAACCAAAAGTTTGAATTTGTAACAATGTACTAACCAAAACTCTACCGATCCAATGTACTAACCAAACCTCTACCTCAAGTAAAGTTTTCTGAGACAAACTTAATATAGTTCAGAAGGACCCTCCTCGAAAGGGGGAGTGATGTGATAACTCATGATGAGATTGCCTGCATCGACAGTGAGGTCGATAATAAGGATACCTATATTAGTGATGCCGACAAAGAGGTTGGTGGATGGTCCTTAGATAGGGTCAAAGGTGACAAGGGGATTGCATCATCCTTGAACATATGTTCTAAAGAGAGCCGTAGACGTATGTCTTCGAGAATGAAGTCCTTGGTGGACATGATAGGATTGCATCATCCTCAAGAGATCCGTAGACGTATTTCTTCGAGAATGAAGTTCTTGGTGAACATGTGAGGGGATTGGATCATCCCTGGACTTCAGTCCTAAAGAAGAGCCGTAGACGTATGTCTTCGAGAATGAAGTCCTTGGTGGACATGATAGGATTGCATCATCCTCAAGAGAGCCGTAGACGTATGTCTTTGAGAATGAAGTTTTTGGTGAACATGTGAGGGGATTGGATCATCCCTGGACTTCAGTCCTAAAGAAGAGCCGTAGACGTATGTCTTTGAGAATGAAGTTTTTGGTGAACATGTGAGGGGATTGGATCATCCCTAGACTTCAGTCCTAAAGAAGAGCCGTAGACGTATGTCTTCGAGAATGAATTCCTTGGTGGATGGTTGAGGATTAAGTCATCCTTGGACATAGTCCTAAATGTACGGTTGAGGATTAAGTCATCCTTGGACGTAGGTCCTAAATGTACGGTTGAGGATTAAGTCATCCTTGGACGTAGGTCCTAAATGTACGGTTGAGGATTAAGTCATCCTTGGACGTAGGTCCTAAATGTACGGTTGAAGATTAATTCATCCTTGGACGTGGTCCTAAATGTACGGTGGAGGATTAAGTCATCCTTGGACGTAGGTCCTAAATGTATGGTTGAGGATTAAGTCATCCTTGGACGTAGGTCCTAAATGTACGGTTGAGGATTAAGTCATCCTTGGACGTAGGTCCTAAATGTACGGTTGAAGATTAATTCATCCTTGGACGTGGTCCTAAATGTACGGTGGAGGATTAAGTCATCCTTGGATGTAGGTCCTAAATGTATGGTTGAGGATTAAGTCATCCTTGGACGTGGTCCTAAATGTACGGTTGAGGATTAAGTCATCCTTGGACGTAGGTCCTAAATGTACGGTTGAGGATTAAGTCATCCTTGGACGTAGGTCCTAAATGTACGGTTGAGGATTAAGTCATCCTTGGACGTAGGTCCTAAATGTACGGTTGAGGATTAAGTCATCCTTGGATGTTGGTCCTAAATGTACGGTTGTGGATTAAATCATCCTTGGACAGTAAATCCAGTAATTCCGAAAGGAAGGATAGTCCTAAATGAATTGAGTGGATTAAATCATCCTTGGACAGTAAATCCAGTAATTCCGAAAGGAAGGATAGTCCTAAATGAATTGAGTGGATTAAATCATCCTTGGACAGTAAATCCAGTAATTCCGAAAGGAAGGATAGTCCTAAATGAATTGAGTGGATTAAATCATCCTTGGACAGTAAATCCAGTAATTCTGAAATGAAGGATAGTCCTAAATGAATTGAGTGGATTAAATCATCCTTGGACAGTAAATCCAGTAATTCCGAAAGGAAGGATAGTCCTAAATGAATTGAGTGGATTAAATCATCCTTGCACAGTAAATCCAGTAATTCAGAAAGGAAGGATAGTCCTAAATGAATTGAGTGGATTAAATCATCATTGGACAGTAAATCCAGTAATTCCGAAAGGAAGGATAGTCCTAAATGAATTGAGTGGATTAAATCATCCTTGGACAATAAATCCAGTAATTCCGAAAGAAAGGATAGTCCTAAATGAATTGAATGGATTAAATCATCCTTGGACAGTAAATCCAGTAATTTTGAAAGGAAGGATAGTCCTAAATGAGATTGAGTGGACTAATCATCCTGTAAATAGATTGGGATTGCCTCATCCCTAGACATGGTGAGATGTCTTAAACTGATAAGGACTAATCATCCTGTAAATAGATTGGGATTGCCTCGTCCCTAGACATGGTGAGATGTCTTAAAGTGATAAGGACTAATCATCCTGTAAATAGATTGGGATTGCCTCGTCCCTAGACATGGTGAGATGTCTTAAGTGATAAGGACTAATCATCCAGTAAATAGATTGGGATTGCCTCGTCCCTAGACATGGTGAGGTGTCTTAAAGTGATAAGGATTGATCATCCTGTAAGTTGATCTGGATTGCATCATCCATGGACATGAGAGTTGTCTTAAACTGAGAGGGACTGATCATCCCGTAAGCGGATCAGGATTGTATCATCCTTGGACCTATGTCCTAAAGTGAGAGGGATTGATCATCCCGTAATTGGATCTTGTGTGTTGCAGGGTATGCTTCTATTGTGTATACTTGTATTGATGAGGATACTTGTATTGATGATGTGTATACTTGTATTGATGAGGATACTTGTATTGATGATGTGTATACTTGTATTGATGAGGATACTTGTATTGATGATGTGTATACTTGTATTGATGAGGATACTTGTATTGATGATGTGTATACTTGTATTGATGAGGATACTTGTATTGATGATGTGTATACTTGTATTGATGAGGATACTTGTATTAATGATATTTATACTTGTATTGATGATGTTGTTGATCGTGATGATCTAGATGACGATGTTATTGATCGTGATGATCTAGATGACGATGCTGCTGATCGTGATGATCTCGATGACGATGCTGCTGATCGTGATGATCTAGATGACGATGTTGTTGATCTAGATGACGATGTTGTTGATCGTGTGATGACGATGTTGATGATTGTGTGATGACGATGCTAATGATCGTGTGATGACGATGCTGATGATCGTGTGATGACGATGTTGATGATCGTGTGATGACGATGCTGATGATCGTATGATGACGATGCTGATGATCATGTGATGACGATGCTGATGATCGTGAGATGACGATGCTGATGATCGTGAGATGACGATGCTGATGATCATGCGATGACGATGCTGATGATCGTGAGATGACGATGTTGATGATTGTGTGATGACGATAATCGTGAGGATCCAGATGATGATATTGTTGTAGCTGTTCAAGTGCTACAGAAGATAAAGACTCAATACTGAAGATGTCGATGTTCCAGTATTGAAGATGTTCCAGTAACTGCTTGAGTTACTGATGATGTTGAGAAAGCTTCCAATGATTTATAGATGTATCATGTATGATGTTGATGACTCCTTGCTCGTGTAGATGTTGTTATAATATCCTTCTCGTTAAGGGGGAGTGTTGAGATATTGTAACTTCAAAGAATATTATATTTGTACTTTATTATTTCGGAGATGTTTCATTCCTCCGTGAAGATCTTATTGTATATCTGGAGATGTTTATTCCTCCGTCGGAATGTGGTAACTCGGGTTATTAGACTTCCCTAGTGGGGGTCGGCCCTGTATATGTTATGTGGGTCAAAGGTTTATTAGACCACCCTAGAGGGGTCGGCCCAGTCAGTTGTAGTGGGGTATTTAACCCATTGGTTAAATACGAGCCTACGTGTACCTTTGTAAAATACATGTCAGTGTAGTGTATAAATAGAGGAGGTGTGTTCCTCATTTGACACATACACTCACTTGAGAAAGGAGCACTTGCGGAGGAGAGGTCTGCTATGGTGGAGGAGGAGATCATATCTTTGGTTTGCATCTTTGTGTATTGCTGGTCATCTATATTGAGGAAGCTTTACTGGGTTTTCTACCCCATGAGGGTTTCCTAGGATAAATCTATGTCTCTTGTGTTATGCTATGCTTGTTGTTTCTTCAGTGATCCTGTATATGCTATTATTGTGAAATGGAATGTAATGCTGCTATTTTCAGTCTTAGCATATTAAATATTAACAGAATTTACTGAGGATTTCTTACCAGTTCTCCCAATTTACATTTGTCTTCAGCTCAGGTTGGTTTCCCGACTTCGTTATGGTTTTTTTCGATAATTTAAGGTTTAAATTAGTCATATTAATCATTTTTTCTTATTTATCAGATTTCTTCAAAATTTTCTCAAACATGTCGAGAATTACCCATTCGAAAACTGCCTTAAGGGAGCTAAAAAACAAAGACCCAAATAGTGGCATTCTTTTTGATACAAGTGGCAGAGTATCTCAAACTCTTCACCTGGATTGGTCCTGTATATATTCCATCTTCGACCATGATGACTCTTAACACCCAAAAAGTGCTCACTAGCCTATTCACATGACCCATTTGTCCACTTTTCCTACCATTTTAGCCTCTGAAACCTTCAAAAGGTCACCAAATAGACCAAAATCCATCTTTTTCTCCTCAAAATATTTAATTTTCCTCAAAAAATAAAGAAAACCCTCAAAAAGGGTGCAAAATTCGCAAAAAACAATTAAATGGGAATAAAATTCAAAAATATATTGAAAAAAGGAAAAAAGAGGGAAAAAGAGGAAAAGAAAACCTAAACCATTTTTACCAATACCATTGGTTTCCCTAAACCATGGTTGTATTTTCCATCACCCAAAAGCTATAAAAAGGTGATAGAGGCTCCCCATTTTTCATCCACATTCATCCTATCCTTATGCTTCCAATTTCACTCTTGAGATCTTGAGCCATCATTCGAGCTTAGATCCACATTTCGAGTGTCCTTTTTGGCCAATCCCCTATTATCATCTTGGAGAAGAGAGAGACTATTGGAGCTCTAGAGCATTACTCCCATACTACTAGGAGAATTCCAACAACCTCACGATTGAGGTAAACCATTTCAAACCATTGTTTGCCCATTTAATATAAAATATCAAGTTTTTTATTATTTCTCTCATGGATCTAGTTTTTTACTGTTCTTAATTTAGATTTACTTTCTTGCACATGGTAGATTAATATTTACATTTTACACAAGTTTTTACTGTTTGATCTAAACTGCTACTATAAGTTAGTAGGCACTCATTAGCACAAGCTTGCGTGAAAACCCAAGCAATAGTTTTTGGTGACTCTGCTTTTCTTTGGATCTTTGAATCTTTGGTTAGATCTAAGTTTTCTTCTTATTTTGGTTGTTATTTAGCTCTATTATTGTAGATCTAGGTTTCTACTGAGCCTATAGCTTGTTGCTCTAGCCCTTGGCCTTTTCTGCATCCTCTACAATCCATATTTTCATTTTCATCTTTTAGTTTCGGCGAATTTTTCTGTCCCATAAATGGTGACTTTATACACCCACATGCCCGATCCAAATTGCAACTGTTAAGCCGAAAGCCGCGATTTCCAAACTCTAAGTTTTAGATCCTGATCATGACTTTTGCCTAGTTAACCGTGATTCTAATGGCGGGGTTTTTTCCCAGAGCTGCAATTTGATAGCATGACTTTCAGCCCCTTAGCTGCGATTCCGATCGTGATATTTTCCCATAAAGTCGCAATTCTGATCGCGAGTTTTGCTGCAGACAGTCGTGATTTTCACCTGCACCCTGCGATCGATTTTTTCCTAGTTTTCTCACCCATTTTGGCCCATATTTTTCTGCCATCTTCCCTACACTTTGACAGCCTATTGTTTTACTTGCAGCCTTAGATATTCATTCACTTTTTCTGTTATTTGCTTTACTTTACATTTCAAAAAGTTTTTTCAGTATTTTTTTTTATTGAAAAGAAAATTGTTAAGCATTTACAGTTAATTTTTCATATTTGCAAGTTAAAATCAACATTTTAATTTGATAAATATTCACCCAAGAAATACACTTTATTTTGGTTCATAACCACACTTACACACACTCTGTCACCATTAATCAAAGTGAGCCATACAATTTTTTACTTAACTCAAACAATTCTATAACCCCACTTGGGGAACATCAAAAGAATATTGTAGTTAAGTAAGATTGAAGGGATAGGTATCCAAATAACACCCCTCACTCACTTTCATTTGAGATGTAGTTATTGTCTATTTAGGGTACCAAAATCACTTAGTACTTATTGACACGGTTATACACCAATCTGCCGGAAAGGGCTCTCCCTTGGGAGGGTCGAAGTAACAAGTCTGGTTCCGGAGGCCTGAGTGGAATACCACAATCCATTCAATCACCGAAGGATACCTACTCGTTGTTCTTGTTGTACCACCCTTGTGGGAGTACAATGGTAATAGAACAAGAGCTGCGGATTCACCTTTCTATACGGGTCATGAACAGGGTATCTTAGTGGCCTTTCTTCTAGGATTGTCTACCCAGTGTCCCTCCCAGTAGGGGAATATCATTGGCCTTTGGTTCTACAATTCATATTGTTTGACTTGGATTTCATCACCTTGCAGAGGATACGTCTTGTTTGAATCATAATACCTTTTTTGTTAGGTGTTTTCATGCTCTTTTACCTCCCCTTGGTTTAGTGAGTACACCATTTTTCTTTTTTTTAGCAGCTGTTTGCTTGTTGGTTTTTTTACCACTCTTTTTTATTACTCCACTTATTGTACCATAGCTATTATAGTAAGTGTTTTGAGTTTGGTTGTTGGCCTGAGCACCATAGTTCTTTGCGCTCCCCTCGTACACACGGTTGCATTAGGGTTTTTGATCTTTTACACTCAGCACTATGTATGAGTTTTGCTAGTCATCTGTCACCATTGAGTCCCTCAGACGTTCTCGGTGCTTCCGGGGTGAACCCACATAGTACGGTTCACTCGACACCACTCATCACAGACATAGAGCCTTGTCACTTGACTCCACATGTCATCAGCATAGAGCCTCGTCACCCAATTCTGATGCCCCTCATTTCACATCTGACTCTAAGGCAGACTCAAAAATCCCTACATACATAACACCAACTAGGCTCATGGCTGGCACAACTTCCAACCCCATCTTTACAAGGACAGTTGCTGGAGCATCTACCACTACCCCAACCACTATGGTAGACACCACTACTTTGGGTATGCCCTCCATGGGACCCACACCTACTTTGGGTATGCCCTCCATGGGACCTCCCCTAGGGATGCCCTCGATGGGACCTACAACTACCATTCCTGCTACTATACCAAATCCATCAGCTACTATACCCAATCCCAACCCATCTGTGACTCATGTTACACTTGGAGGTGCAGGCCCCTCTGACGTCAACCCAACACCTCTATTTGGAGGTCATATCCCCCTCACAGCTAATATTCCCTTTAGGGGGCAGTGGCTTGATTAACAGTGCTACCACCAGCACTTATGCCCCAGTGACCATGTTACATGCCTTTGCCAGTCTGCCATTTATGGCTAGTCTCAACTTACCAGACCTGGGAAGATTAACAAATGATCCCATCAGACATGATCCTACTTGGCCTCACATGCCTACTAAACTCCCATTAGACATCCCAAAGTTTGAAGGGAAGGTTGGGGAAGATCCCAAAAATCATATTATGTCATTCCATTTATGGTGTTCCTCAAACTCCATTGTAGATGACTCCATTCGCTTATGTCTATTGCAAAGAATATTCACTGGCTCTACAGCCAAGTGGTATATAGAGCAGCCACATGGGACACACCCCACATTTACATCCCCCGCCTCAACCTTCCTATAGTTCTTCCAACTACCCATTCGCTATGACGCGGGAGCATAAATCCTTTTGTCTTGTAGACAGAACATGGCTACCCATATCATGGATAACATTCATGAGTGGCGTAAATGTCGTGGTCTATGCAAAATTAAGCTGGATGACCGTATTTTCCTGGATTGGTTCCTAAAATATCTCCTCCCAACCATCTCCAAAGATGTGGCATCTGAACGACCCTAGTCGAAAGAGGAATCCATTCTCAAAGCCCAATAGTTTGATTTAATTTATGCCCAACCTGGCTATCTATACACCATCTTACATAGTACCCTGCATGGCAACCCATCCCGGAATGATGCACCGAGGGAATCACACGCTACTGATGGCATCATTGGATTTGTTTCTTCAAAACAACAACCATTTTCGATTGTACCCAATAATACCGGCCCAGATCTTTCATGGGCCACATCACATTCTGGAGCTACAACTTCATATGCTCCCATGGCACAAACCCATCACACTCATGGACCATCATGTCCACCACAATGTTATGGTCATGCACCTTCTTCCTATCCACATCCGGTCGCACCCCCTACATATTATCATCAACAAGGTGCACATACTCCAATTCATTCACAATCCCCATAGGCTCATTACCAACCACAGGTAGCAGACGCTGCCCCAACACTTCCACTAGCTCAAACTTATCAACAACCACAACAAGCATCTGGATCACCTCCAAACCCTCGTGCTTACTATCCACCGCAACCTGCTCCAACACATGCGCAACCCCAAAATCCACCTACTCCCCAAGGGCAAGTGTATGCACAACAGAACTAGCCCCAAAACCACACAAACCAATGCAATCAAGGAGGCCAACAAAACCGCGGTAGGGGTCGCAACCATGGAAATAACCAACATCAAAACCAAGGAGGCCAGCCACCTAATCCTCCAAATAATAACAATGCCACCCCTACGAACCAAAACCCTGATTGACCACCAAAACAGGGTAAAAACCCAAATTTAAGAACAAACCATCCATGTTCTTTTTACACAGTATATGGCCATTACACACACAATTGCCCCCATTTGGAGCAAATGCGCCAATTATGGACTGATGACACCCAATGCCAAGGGCATGCAGCACAACCTGCACCACCCCCTCAACCGCAACCCATCGTGTTTCAAAATCCTTTACCTGCACAAGGAGTAGTGAACAATCGTCTGTTGGATCCTCCTCAAGGAACAATGATGCAATAGCAACAGATCACCTATGCTACAACTGATTATCAACACATAGATTCAGGAACTCACCATCTATTAATGATGCCATCGAATGATATTTACCTTCAAACTCACAAAAACCAATATGGCCCCACCGCTAACACCATACCCGCTGATCCAGCCACTGGTTCCCTTCCAATAGATCAGGCACTATGCATACCCCCTACACGTCTGGAGGGAGACCCTAAAGCCCCTCGCCTCCCACTACGTTGGATTAAGAATAATCCCAATGCTCGTGCTACATCAAATTATAATATCATAGAAGACTTAGCTCAGTTCCCCACTACTATGTCGGCCTTGGAAGTCCTTAAAAAATGTCCCACACAGAGGAAGACATTGTTATCTGCCATTGGTGCGATCGACCCTTTAAATTCACAATTAATGACTTTCGATCTGGACCAATCTGAGTCCCGTATGCCATCCACAGTAGCATTTCAAGTTTCCATTTCTATCTGAAATCTTGTTATTCATAGATGTATCATTGATGAAGGTGCCTCCACCTACATTATGTCTACATTTGTATGGAAAAATATCGGATCTCCCACACTCCAACCATCCACAATAGCATTACGAGCTTATGATGGACATTCATCCTAGCCACAGGGCCTCTTACCCAATGTACCTGTTCAATTAGGCACATAAAAACTATCCTTATAGACATAGAGTTCATCAATGCCCAACTTGATCACAATCTCTTGCTAGGACGAAGTTATATGTATGGAATGAAAGCTGCCGCTTCATCGGTCTTCTGCATTATGATGTTCCCCCATGAGGGATGAGTGGTTAATATTGATCAAATAGCATACTATGATCCTAACACCCCCATTGCTCCTGAAAATGTTCTCCCAATGATTGAACAACCCGTTCAGAATGCACCCACATCGTTCGTCTCAACAATCGGATCTAGGATTTACTCAGATACACCTATGACTTCCACATTCCTAGCCATTCCAACTCCTTTAAAGAAATTCGAAGTATCTGATTTGTGCACCCTTTTGCACAATACCTAGTCACCTAAATAATAACCTCCTTTACTACCCCAACCACCCTCATTTCCCACTCATGTGGGAGCCACACTAATACACACTATCCCATTCCTATTCCCCCCTTCAGAAGTAGTCAGCACCATAGTTATGGCTACACTAAATATTCCAAGGTTAACATTAGGACTACTTGTGTGGTACTTTCCTACCTCAACTCCTCCTCCGACACCAAATGTCATTTTAGAACCATTCCAACCCATCATTACCTCTAACCGTCCACCCCCAGGTGTGGTGAACATTCCAAGCCACCCACCTTCAGGAGCGACAACTACATCAACATCTAACATTGCACCTCCTCCTTCCCGCTACACTGGGGGCAGAGGCCCACAGCCCTATACTATTGTACATGCAACCCACACAGCCCCATCTACCCCAAAGATGGCAAAGAACCCCTCCCCATTCCGTGTTCCCCCCAAATGCTCTTTGTGCAATGATCTGGGCCATGCTACCCATCAACGTCCACAATTACCAGCACTATAGGAACACATGCAGATGTTAGATGACAACGCTAACATCTCGACTGTTAAAATTAACATCACCCCTTAGCGTCATGATAAATCAGTGCGTACCAACGACCGTTGTGCAATATGCAGTATTTATGGCCATTACTTATATCACTACCCCGATCTGCTAGATTACAAAGCAGCTCTCTACGAACTGAATAATGTCGACCTAGAGACATCCCCTCCTCTTATTGAGGAAATATATCCCCCAACATCTTCCTCCTCAGATGAAATTAACACCATTTACATGGTTTCCACTAGAGACCCCTCTGTCCGGTCGGCCCCTTTCATAGACACACATGTTCAACCTTTTCAAATCGACGAGGAAACCACATGTCCACAACATGGGGATAGGCCCAAAACCTTGCCTACTTATCATCATCATCTTTCTCATTGGAGATACTGCGGGAATCCACCTTGGAAGGGGAATCCCCCATCATCATATCATCACTTCAGTATGTCACCATGACCCACAGCCTCATGGTACAATCCCCCACCAGCAGTTTCTTAATGCCCTGTTGATCCCTCTCTAAGACAACATCTGCACCACATTGACACCTCTGAGTTAGGGGTCATAATAGATTACCTCGATCGTGGGATAGGGGGCATGATCAATCACTTTGAACCTCCCCCATCGCATTGTTGGGTAAAATATATGCACTCTAATTCAACATTTAATTGTCAACCCGAGAAGGGAGCTTATGAGATGCAATCACCATATGTGCAGGATTGAGGGTTTGAACTAATCTAAAAAATGCAAATGCACTAACATGCAACTATATGATTTTAAACTACATGCATGACTTTCATAATTGCAATGTAGGAATTTATTCTATCTATGAAAACAGGAAACTGATTAACAAATGAAGCAAGTGGGAAATTTAATAAAGATATTTAATTGAATTGAATTGATTTGGAAGCAAGTAGAAAACTTGATAAAGATGTTTAATATAGAAACAAATAGAAAACTTGACAAAGATATTTATTTCTGATCCAAATCTTATTTTATGATCATCTTCATTAATTATATGAAATGGAAACTAGTCTCATAATTAACAAGTTAAAACAACTCGAAAAAATAGAATTATTAACTATGATTTGAAAACAAACTACTTAGAAAACAAGACTGATCAATTCTAAAACAGTAACTAATTAGCAAATTAGATATGAAGAATTTAACTATGGAAGAAGGTTGAAAGAGGGTTAAGGAAGAAGTAAGAGAAAAGAGGAAATAATAACAAGACTTAATTAAGAACTTTAGGTAACATGAAATAAGCTTTAAATTACATCTAAAACTGTTGATTAGAAGTAGGAAGAATTATTGTTGAAAGGTAGAAGAAATCAAATTCTTAAAAGACCTAAAATAATGCAAAAAATACAAAGGTCCAAATGATGATCCGAATGCCTGTCTGAATAGCGGTCCAAATGCCAATCCGAATGGAGGAAAATGATATAAAATAAGGAAAAGAAGAATTTTGGATGACTTTAATTACCAGCTGGCTGATGCATATGATCCTACAGTGCAAAGGAAGCAAGAGAGTGATTAGTTAAGGGATAAACTAACAAGAAGCTATTTACTCTAATCATTATCTAAGAAGATGAATTATCCTATGAGATGTGAGAAGAAGGTTGATGATGGCGGATAGAAGTAACCTACAGCTACAGAGGAAGAGGCTAATTAACTACTAGAATTAACTTACAGGTACAGGAAGAAAAACTAATCAGAGAGAAACTAAGGAAACTAATGCTAACTATGGAAGAATTTGAAGCAATATCTAACTACAAATGATGGAAGAAGGATGTAAAACAAACTACAAAACATTTAAACTTTTGGTCAACCATTCCTAATCCTAAAGAAGAGATTATGTTAGCAACAAAATACAGTTCACAAGAAAAACATTAGCAGGACTAATTCTAACTATGAATTGAATTTAAAACATGAACTGATTAACTTATCAAGTTTGAAAAGACTGAAAGTAATCAAGAAAGCTATGCTTGACCGGTCATACTAAGTTCTACAAATATAACAACAAAATACACATAACATAAAACAAAAGTTTTATTTATATGAACAATAAGACATGAATAGTGACAAAATACATAATACGAAATAGGAATCTCATTTATGTAAACAACATAACATTATTTCTATCACAAGACAACAACATCATGTACAAAATAAATACAGAAACAAGACAGCTTATCTACAAAACACAAATTATATACACAGACAGGAGATTGTTGGTCATTGAGGGGCCCGTATCAACAATCAGAGGCTATTCCCTGATCAGTCAATAACCATGCATGCTGTTGGATCTTCATAAAAACTAGAACATAGGTATATTGAATTAAAAATAGAGTGTTATAGTATTTTTATGTCTATTTGCAGCTTGGGAAAAAGTAATCAAGGCTAAATCCATCTCAGTCATGTCAACAAAACAAAACTTTTACAAAACAAGACAAGACTTAGTTCATGTCAGTCATAAAGATGTCTATTTATACATGATCACAACTGGGGGAAGAAAGTCGACCCTTTAGTGGTCGACTACTCTAATAATAGACATCTTTAATACAAGAAAACAACTCTGACTAAGATCTCATGAAAACGCATAACCAAGGAACAACTTCTGCTTAATCACCCTGTGACACATATAAGCTAAGCAACGGCCTTGTAACGTTTCATGACAGTGCACGGGGGATCTTCCAGGTTCTACAGCATCGATCTTCAACGCAATTGTTGAAGCATTAATTCTCTTTGATGTGGGCAAAGATAATTGTGCTGTTGAGTTGAGCGTGCAGGAGAAGGAAACTTCTAGAACACTAGCTCAAGCACTATAAGGTCCACATCCTAAATAGAACCCATGTGTCGGTTTACTCTTCAACGGCCCGAGAATATCTCAACCAATGATCCCATGGGTTGAATGTGGGGCTGAACGATGGGCTGAATGCAGTTGATCATTTGTAATATAAACACGTAGTCTGAATGAAGCTTCGTTTGAGAGCCATCACCTGTAGAATGAAATGTACTTGCCAAGCAAGCCAAGAAATATCAAATAAATGTTAATAAATCACAATAATGATGATTTTTAACCAAGATTCACATGATATGTAATTATGAACATATATGGGTCTAATTAATCTTCTGAATTGTAGAAAAATTGATTTATTATATCAAGATAGTGTAAAAGACGCCGCTCAGAATATATTTGTTGATAAAAAATGGTGACAAAAATGGACGTCAACACTCCCCCAAACCGAAGATATGCCAGGTCCCACTAAGCAAAGAGAAAAAGAAATAAGGAAAAAGTGGATGTGGTTGGATGGACTTGGAAAGGATGAGAGCGAGCAGAATGATGGTGAGGATCAAGCAAGGGTCAGTTTTAAAACAAGGTCCAATTAAATGTTTGAAAAATCATGGAAATTTGGCACGTTTAAGCAATCACGCCATTATTCAGAATTTTTGAAACATGTACCATAATAAATATGTGCGTATTATTGAATTCATATGGTTTGTGAAATATTCAACCATGTCGAAAGTAAACTTTGGACAGGTTGAACGGAAATTTTCATCATGGGATTATAACATAATGCATTAAAAATCATGCTGATCTTGGATTAATAAAATGACGATTCGTGTGTTGATTTTTTTGCATATAACTTAATGAAAAGTTAAAACCATATGATAACTAGATAATAATTCTAAAAATAGCAATAATGCATGATTAATCAATTCATTTGGTGAAGTCGGGATGAATTAAAGGAATGAGATTGTGTGCAGAGATGACATTTGATTAATCCCTGATATGGTTAGTCAATTAGATTTATAAATAGAATTCAAAAATTAAATACCTTAGCACACTTAATCATGATGTTATAAGTTATGGTTTCATTCGGATCATCATTCATTCATTGCATTTGACCCTTCATACAGACCATTTTTCTGTACAAGATGTGCTTGCTGGATCTGATTGCCACTGATTATGTAGAAAATTTCTAAGGCTGCCAGCACACAAAAGGATGATGTAAACCTGCTTTTCTGAAATCTTCAGTTGCTCTTCTTTGTTCAACATGGATCAGAATAGTTTTTTTTCTTCTGTTACTTGCATTATTCCTGAAACAACATATCATTGCATAAGCACTTTAATTGTTTTATAAGTAAACAGAAAAATAGAAGAAATTTTGAATCCTAGTAAACAAAAAAAAAGAAATGATTTTGAATCCTCCCCCAAACCGAAGGTATGGCACGTCCTCGGGCCATTAATAAATTAATATTGGGTTGTATGCTTCTTATGTAACACTTGAGATCAACATCAATCAACAGGAAATCCTAAAAAACATCATTATTCTAAAAACTAGAACTTTTTGAGAAAAAAATGTATTCATGATATGATCAAAATAGTATCATACTACATCAGATTCTTCAATACATGCAAATTCATCAGTTTATGCTCATGAAGACCATATATAAGCTATGATAGGGGATTTTCATCATGTCTTGCAAAATAGAAAACTTGAAGTTATAGATAGTCTATAAAGCCTATAGGAAACTAGTCATCCCTGCTACTTCTCAAAGGTTTATTGTTATTCAAGTGATTATGGACAAAGTTTGCACTTGAGTTCATTAGATTCCTAAGTTTATGGGTCCCACTGCTAGGATAGTGACATCCTAGGTATACCATGAATTACATGACAGGGTCTTAAGTGCAACTTACAAACATTCTCAAATGGTAGATATATAAGGTTCATTTAACTGGTTGTTCAACCATGCATGCTTCTTCTTAAGAGTTTATACAAGTATATCTTTCATACACACAAATATAGATTAGGTATAGTAAAAGACATCAAAGTTAGAGCCCATTGCTATCAATCCTATTCAGTACCCCGACGGGGTAACTTTGATATCTAAGAAATATCATGTCTAGGGAGAATGCCCCATTGCGAGCAAGCCTGTTCAATACCTCAATGGGTTTTCCTAGTCATACCATAGGCTGGTACTCGCTGCCAGCAAACCTATTCAGTATCCCGGTGGGTTATCCCTTTTTGCATCAAAGGCTCGTGTCCCAGTGTTTCCACCCTCTATAGATATTCGGCAATAAATAGCCTATGAGTGAGTGGATGGGGGAGCAGCTCTGAAAACCATGCTACAAGATGGGATGATATTTCGGTTGGAGGGCTCCTTATAAATTACCCTTTAAAGGTTGTGTGCATGAAAAATAGACTACGCATTTAGTTTATTCCAAAGACATGACATGGGCAATCTTAATTAATGTATAGTGGACGAGGCCATAAGAGAATGATTGAAAGTTGTCTCTAGTCCCGAAACTCGCCTTTTTCATATAGAGTTATAGTAGTGTTTCCTCATAAGCTAGGAATTTCATTCACCCTTATGCTATTGTAGTAAAGATGCTTAAATAACAGACTTTGACAATGAAGCTAGGATGTACAAGTGACCTCTAGGTTTTAGATAGAATTTAAATTTATGGTAAATTCCCATGGTATTAAAAATTGGTCTTAAGCAATTGTTATAGTCAGAAATATGCATGTGTAAAAAGAAATGATGGAAAATTGTTTCAATTGACATTATCTTCTTCTCAGTTCTTTTATTTGAAAAACAAAAGAAAAAACGAAGTTGCATTGTTCCCTAATCTTAAGAATGCAACATTTTATTTATATACATATTTCCCTATTCTACCTAAGAACAAAGAAAATGTTGTTATTCAAGTATATGAGATTTTCCAATGAAACCAAGTGCGAAGCAAGATGAAAATTATACCTTTATCCACATATGAAAAGCTTGTTACAGTGATTACATGAATGAGGAATTTCAACCAACTTACTTGTCTTTGCATCAGAAGGTGTCGAATGAAGGAATGCTATTGTGGTTTGGTTACCTTTCGAAACGATATTTCAATGTAGTCGTGATATTCACCTTCCTTCATCATGTCATGCAGATCCCCTTCTCTTGGTTGATTGATTTTGGAAGTATGCATAGGATCTACCAGCTTGCATGTAGGGAACTCTTTAATTTCCATTTTCTCTCCCTCAGACGTAGTTCCCAAGTTATCAATTTCCTCTATAATTGGCAAGGAACATCTTTTTGTGGCTCCTGGGACTTTGGTATGTTTGTTGTGTCATGAGAGGTAGATAAACTCTTAACTGCTATCAGTATGTGTTCTACCTGATAAGAAGAATTCCCAACTGTTGCTAGGATTTGAGAGAGCTCTCTCATACTGATGGTCACCTCTAAATCCATTTTGTCAGTTGATAGATCGTGCTTCACACATGGATTAGTGCCCGGGGTTCTTACATCACCAAACTTTTTTTATGTGTTTTTAAAATATTTCTATCACTAAAACAAATTTGCGAACTAAACTTGATAAAATAATAACACACTTGAAAAGAAAGAAGGAAAACTTTACGAAAATAAATTGTGGAAAATTAAACACTCAGATGTACAGAAAGGAAATCACACTTGTGCGGAAAGGAACAACAAGGCTTTGGGGCAACCCACTATAGTGGATGCGTAGGTTCTTATCTCTCGTCTTACTATTCTCCCCTCCCCCTTGCTATGTAATGTAAAAGCATCCTATCTACCTAGAATTCAATCCCTTTAGCACCCCCCTGGCAACGGCGCCAAAATGTTGGGTAAAATATATGCACTCTAATTCAACATTTAATTGTCAACCTGGGAAGGGAGCTTATGAGATGCAATCACCATATGTGCAGGATTGAGGGTTTGAACTAATCTAAAAAATGCAAATGCACTAACATGCAACTATATGATTTTAAACTACATGTGTGACTTTCATAATTCCAATGCGGGAATTTAATCTATCTATGAAAATAGGAAACTGATTAACAAATGAAGCAAATAGGAAATTTAATAAAGATATTTAATTGAATTGAATTGATTTGGAAGCAATTAGAAAACTTGATAAATATGTTTAATATAGAAACAAGTAGAAAACTTGGTAAGGATATTTATTTTTGATCCAAATCTTATGTTATGATCATCTTCATTAATTATCTGAAATGGAAACTAGTCTCATAATTAACAAGTTAAAACAACTCAGAAAAATAGAATTATTAACTATGATTTGAAAACAAACTACCTAGAAAACAAGACTAATCAATTCTAAAACAATAACTAATTAGCAAATTAGATAAGAAGAATTTAACTATGGAAGAAGGTTGAAAGAGGGTTAAGGAAGAAGTAAGAGAAAAGAGGAAATAATAACAAGACTTAATTAAGAACTTTAAGTAACATGAAATCAACTTTAAATTACATCTAAAACTATTGATTAGAAGTAGGAAGAATTATGGTTGAAAGGTAGAAGAAATCAAATTTTGAAAATACCTAAAATAATGCAGAAAATACAAAGGTCTGAATGACGATCCGAATTCCTGTCTGAATGGCGGTCTGAATGCCAGTTCGAATGGAGGAAAATGATCTAAACTAAGGAAAAGAAGAATTTTGGATGACTTTAATTACCAGTTGGATGATGCATATGATCCTACAGTGCATAGGAAGCAAGACAGTGATTAGTTAAGGGATAAACTAACAAGAAGCTATTTACTCTAATCATTATCTAAGACTATGAATTATCCTATGAGATGTGAGAATAAGGTTGATGATGGGGGATAGAAGTAACCTACAGCTACAGAGGAAGAGGCTGATGAACTACTAGAATTAACCTACAGCTATAGGAAGAAAAACTAATCAGAGAGAAACTAAGGAAACTAATGCTAACTATGGAAGAATTTGAAGCAATATCTAACTACAAATGATGGAAGAAGGCTGTAAAACAAATTACAAAACATTTAAACTTTTGGCCGACCATTCCTAATCCTAAAGAAGAGATTATCTTAGCAGCAAAATACAGTTCACAAGAAAAACATTAGCAGGACAAATTGTAACTATGAACTGAATTTAAAACATGAACTGATTAACTTATCTAGTTGTAGAAAAGACTGAAAGTAATCAAGAAATCTATGCTTGACTGGTGATACTAAATTCTGCAAACATAACAACAAAATACACATAACATAAAACATAAGTTTCATTTATATGAACAATAAGACATGAACAATGACGAAATACATAATATCAAATACGAATCTCATTTATGTAAACAACATAACATTATTTCTATCACAAGACAACAACATCATGTACAAAATAAATACGGAAACAACATAGCTTATCTGCACAACACAAATTATATACAGAGACAGGAGACCACTAGTCATTGAGGGGCCCATCTTGGCAATCCAAGGCTGTGCCCTGATTAGTCAATCACCACAGATGCTGTTGAATCTTCATAAAAACTAGAACAGAGGTATATTGAATTAAAAATAGAGTGTTACAGTATTTCTGTGTCTATTGGCAGCTTTGGAAAAACTAATCAAGGCTAACTCCATCTCAGTCATGTCAACGAAACAAAAATTTTACAAAACAATACAAGACTTGGTTTGTCTCAGTCACAAAGACATCTATTTATACATGATTACAACTAGGGGAAGCAAGTCAACCCTTTAGTGGTCGACTGGTCTAATAATAGACATTTTTAATACAAGAAAATGGCTCTATCTAAGATCTCGTGACAATGCATAACCAAAGAACAACTTCTGCTTAATCACCCTGTGAGACATATAAGCTAACGAACGGCCTTGTAATGTTTCATGATAGTGCACAAGGGATCTTCTAGGTTCTATGGCGTCAATCTTCCATGCAATTGTTGAAGTGTTAATTCTCTTTGACATGGGCAAAGATAATTGTGTTTTCGAGTTGAGCATGCAGGAGAAGGAATATTCTAGAACACCAGCTCATGCACCATAAGGGACACGTACTAAACAGAACCCATGTGTTAGTTTACTCTTCAACGGCTCGAGAATATCTCAACCAATGATCTCATGGGTTGAATGCGATGCTGAACAACAGGCTGAATGCGGCTGATTGTTTGCAATATAAACACGCAGTCTGAATGAAGGTTCGTTTCAGAGCCATCACCTGTAGAATGAAATGCATTTTACAAGCAAGCCAAGAGATATCAAATAAACATTAATAAATCACAATAATTATGAGTTTTAACCAAGATTCACATGATATGTAATTATGATCATATATGGGTCTAATTGATGGTCTGAATGGCGGAAAAAGTGATTTATTATATCAAGATAGTGAAAATAACGCCACTCAAAATATATTTGTTGATAAAAAATGGTGACAAAAATGGATGTCAACATGCATCTATCTCATTATTTCAATGATCCCATTGTTCAAACCAACACATATGTTATCCACAATCACAAACCCCATGCACATAGCATGGGGGTAGGTCATTAACCCTGCTTACTTTTTCAGATGCATGATCTCAACCATTTTTTTGAGGTTACATGTCACTTGTATATTTGATTTGATTTGATACACCTAGTATTCTTCCCCCGCGGGTCATTATTTCTCCCCACCACTGCATCCTTGGATTGGTGGGCTCACCTTTATTTGTAACCATTTTTTAACCTGGTTTTTTCTTTGACCATTCCAGAGTCATTATGACCTCCATTTTTCGCACCATTCGCATCGCCGGATTCATGTATCCATTCCCGTGATTATACTTGAGATCATTTCTCGCCCTCACCACCATATTTGCCGGGCATTCTTTCACATGCATATCATCGTCGCGGTTTGTGTGCCACATCGGTCTGTCTCCGTTTTTTGATGCTTGATATCACTTTTCGCTTTCACCTAAAATGTTTTAGCATTGTGTCCATGCACCTTACCACCTCGATTAGCGTGCCACATCAACCACTGTCATATTTTACAAATTCATGCATCACATCTTATACATGATCCCTCTGCTCCATCCATACTGTAATTATGGCATTTTTTTGCTACCATTCATCAACCCGCAAGGAGGCCCCATTAGTTTTCCCCCCTACAGTTGTTCTTGGTTCCCATACTCATCCCTTGATTGAACACTTCCTCCTTGCTTAAACACTACTTTTGTTCGGTATAATTTTATCCCTTTTTCGGGCCAAGCAATTCCTTTATGAAAAAGGCACTTAGGGAGTTTCTGTTAAGCTCTTTTCTAACTCCTAAAACAATGAAAAGATCGCCGAGCAATATTGCTTCCTTTCATGCTTGCTAAACATATTTGAAAGGGCTTCTACCAGGTATAAGTTTACTCCTTTTCTAGACCTTGTAGACTAATTATGAAAAAGGAATACTCTAGTCACATTGGCTAAAAGAGTTCTTCATTACATTATTTTATGCTTTTTCAGGCCTTGGAGACTAACACATGAAAAAGAACCCCCTTGGAGTCTACTTACTACTTTCAGACTCTCTAAATTCGAAAGAAACCTCGAGCATGAACTGTCCTGGGATTGTTCAATTCACACGACAATACCATTTCTTGAGCACACCTCTATCCCTTATTTGATCTCCTTAAACCATGAAGAAGGCCCCAACGGTGCCTCTCAATGCCACAACAAAGCATATATAATCACACCAGCATGGAATCTTCCCCAATTTGGTCACCTTTGTTCAGAGTATTATGCGAAATGTCACCCTAAGAGTTTCCCAATTTCAGTCGTCAATTTATCCCCCAATGTCACTCCCACTGCAGTACTTACCCTTTATCCCTTAAGCTATGATCCCCATACCTAAATATAGTTTCATATGCTTCTATGTCATCCATGTCATCATGCTTTGAATAGAAGAAGTCTAAGTCCACCCACTCTAAGACCCCAGTTATTCCCCATCCCCATAGTATGTCAATCCCACTATCAGTACTATCACCTTTGGTTGTACACCTTGCGCTCCTATTAAGGAAACATCATTGCCTTGATAGTTGCAAGTCTCCCTTTGTCGATGCCAACCAATCTATTCTAGAGGATAGACTCAGAGGTCCATGTGCCTTGGACTCATCACCATCAGCGATGAGTGCCTGCATATCATTTTGAAAGGAGTCCTTATTGCCTCTCCGAATGATTGTTTCTCACATGCTCGACATCAACACCTTGATCGCATCATTGAGATTCATATAGGGTATCGGTCCTTTCAGTTATTTGTCGAAGACCCCAGATATCACCTAACTCTACCACATTTCTAAGTCTACTTCAGGAAACAACCAGTTATATGTTCCTGTGGATATTCGGGCTGTGCTTGGTGACAGTATCTGGAAGCACCACAGTTGTATGCTTCCTTGACTATACAGTTGATTGGACACCTTTAGATCCAGCATATCATCCATCTTTCTAGTACCACAATCAGAGAGATAGATGTTTTTCCAGTGTATCAGTTCTCCAGATCAGTCATGGTATGACCATGAGTATGTCCCAACTTTGCGTCCCCTCTCGACCATTAGGATGTACATAGCATATTTATAAGTATTGTTCGGTTCCCCTTATGGGCCTCATTGTTATTTATATGTCTTGATACAAGCATGGGTATGCCCGCCTCATCCATATATTGCGATTCTTCCTCTATTGAGCCCATATATTTTCAGTATTGGAGTTTGTATGGGACTGTTGTTCCAGTCTCCAATTGGTCTCTTCTCTCCTCCAAACACTAGGAAAAAGACAAAGAAACTATGATGTCTATCAGCCATACAATGAGCTCCTACCCTCACACATCAGGGCGCAATCTGTTAACACCCAAAAAGTGATCACTAGCTCATTTCCCTATTCACGTGACCCATTTGTCCACTTTTCCTACCATTTTATCTTCTAAAACCTTCAAAAGGTCACCAAAAAGACCAAAATCCATCTTTTTCTCCTCAAAATATTTAATTTTCCTCAAACAAATACAGAAAACCCTCAAAAAGGGTCCAAAATTCCCCAAAAACAATTAAATGGGAATAAAATTCAAAAATATTTTCAAAAAAGGAAAAAAGAGGGAAAAAGAGGAAAAGAAAACCTAAACCATTTTTACCAATACCATTGGTTTCCCTACACCATGGTTGTATTTTCCATCACTCAAAAGCTATAGAAAGGTGATAGAGGCTCCCCATTTTTCATCCACACTCATCCTATTCTTATGTTGCCAATTTCACTCTTGAGATTTGAGCTTAGATCGACATTTGGAGTGCCACTTTTGGCCAATCCCCTATTAGCATCTTGGAGAAGAGAGATACTATTGGAGCTCTGGAGTGCTACTCCTGTACTGCTGCAAGAATTCCAGCAACCTCACCATTGAGGTAAACCATTGCAAACCATTGTTTTCCCATTTAATATAAAATATCAAGTTTTTTATTGTTTCTCTCATGAATCTAGTTTTTCATTATTCTTAATTTAGATTTACTTTCTTGCACATGTTAGATTAATATTTACATTTTACACAAGTTTTTACTATTTGATATAAACTGCTACTACAAGTTAGTAGGTGCTCATTAGCACAATCTTGGGTGAAAACCCAAGCAACAATGACTTTTCAGAAATCCAGCAAAACCAGTCCTTTTACAAGAACATCATCCACTCCCAATTACATGCCATTGCGGCTAGATCGGTGCTTATGCCTTATACTGATGCCATTAAATGGATTATAGATCATGCTAGCCCTCAGGACCGTTCTTTCAATCACAAGCCTAGGGCACAGTTAACTTCCTTCCGGCCTGACACGTTTGCTAGGGCTTATGCCCTGAGACAACTTGACCGTTTGCCCAATCCCAAATTTGTGGACACTGCCAGAACCCAATTCAACTTTGATGAGATGCTTAAGTCTTGGATGAATAACCTGACAAGCTTCACTCCCATGGCTGATAAATTCTACCCTATTTCCTGATTCAAAGATTCATTCTCCTTACTAGCATCCATGCTTTGCAGACTATATGGTTTATTGGATTGTTCTGTATTCAAGGGTAAATGGGTACCCCTTTCTCATCATCTACTCACTACAGGGGAGTCCTTTAACTGGGCTCAAATCTTATCAGTGGATTTTAAGTCAGCTATTGAGAAATACCAAAAGAATCCTGCCTCCAGAAGGCCTCCATTCTTTTATTCAGCATACATCATGGATATCTTATGTTTTGCTTTCCAGTTTCCTTCCATAAGGTGGAATTGGACCCTATTTGCGCCACCTGTTCACATCTATTGCTCAACACTGTGGGGAGATAATTTCATACCTATGATATATTATTTTTTTTATCATTTTATTGGTACAATTCATCTGATGATCTTTAAGGAAAATGATCCCACTTTCTCCGAATATGCTGAGTCACTAGTCTCTGCTATGGGGGACCGGTACATAGGAGAATACTTTTCTTATGTCAGAATTTGGGGTGGAAAAACTGCACATCTTCTACCCAGGATTGTGTCAGACACACTGTGGTTGGAAGAGATTTATTTTCAGATTGTCACTAATGGTGTCTTTCCAAAACTGACAGGAGCCAAAAGAAGAGGGTGGCCCAAGTTCCCACGTCATCTTGGGCCTTGGATAGTTCATAATTCAACTCATGTTGGGCTACTTGGAAAGAAAATTGTTGCTCTTAAGCTTGGGAAAGCTTCAAAGAGGATGCATGATCCCAAGGCATTTCTGGTTAAAAATTTTGCAAAGGAGCACATGATGAACGAATATTCCCACCAGACTAAACCAAATGATTCTATCTACCAGGGTGCTGACTCTTTTACTGAAGTCATGAACAGAACTGCTTCTAAGGAAGAACAAAGTTTCATCTTTCAGTATCAGCAAGAGCTCAAGACTAAGGTATTGAAGTACATAAAAATGGAATTGTCACTTGATGATAAAGTTTAGAAAGACAAGGCAGAAAAAGAATCCTAGAAAGCAAAGACTCCATTGATGCTCACCTACCATGACAAGTTCGAAGCCCCTGTTGAAGACACATCACAGCCCAGGCCTTTGGAAAATCTCAATTCTCTGATTCAGTCAGCTACGGAGATGAAGAAAGAATTGGTAGCACTAACTTCAGTTCTGGAAACTCAAACTAATGTTGTAGCCACACCACCAAATAAGAAAAGGTTGAAAATCTTATGTCCAAGTTAACCATGCTCAAAATTGAAGACAGTGATGAGGATGAGGAAACACTTCCCTCTAAATTCTCATGTACCATTGCCTTTCCTGATATTTTGTCTGAAGTTATTTCTGTCACTTCAATCTCTTTTGACCCCCTGGAAGACATGAATGTTGATACCATTGTCCCTGATATTCATTTACTGGAAGTTACCATGTCTATAACTGCAACATCCCCTATATCATTAGATATCCCAATCATTTCATCTTCCATCTTGTTCTTTGATATCATAACTCCTATACTTACAAAAACTGAACCACTGCTAATCCCTGTGGTGACTTCACAAGAACCACTTATTATCCCAATTTCTGTTACACTTACACAAGATGTTGAAACCCAACTTCCCACAACATTCATAGAGTCACCTGTCATTCCTATTTATGTTCCACTTCCAGAACCTCCTATCATTCCAATTTATGTTTCACTCCTAGAGGTCATTTCTCCACCTTCCACTTACTCTTCCTTACCTTTGGTTTCTAACATCACTCCACCCTCCATCTCTACCACCGAAATCAACATCCCAATCCCAACTTCTGCTATTTCCTAGACTCCACCTTTAGTTTCAACATATGATGTAACAACATCAACTGTGGAATAGTGGCAAACTTTGGGGAGGATGTTGTAGTTTCTTTGGGAGAATACTTCTAAAAAACAATCTGAGAAGAATGTGGTGAAAAGAAGGGCTAAGAGACAAAGGGGAGGTGTTAGATTTTGAGCATTAATTCAATATACTCTAGGATCTTTACTGAGAGAATAACATGTACAGTATATCAATCATATCAAGCATGCCAAGCAATCACAAGCAATCACATGAGACAATAGACATACAAAGTTTCCTTGGGGAAAACCATAAAGATGAAAAACCCCAATAACTTCCTCAGAGATAGATAGAGCCAAGATACAATAATCGAAGTACATAGAGATAGTCTTCTCCTAGTAGTTGATCCTCCTCCTCACATGTGCGCCACTTTTCGAGTGATGGAAGAGTGAGTAATGAGATGATCAAATAGAGATCTCCCGATCTCTGTTTATACTTGTCCTAACCTGCCTAATAAACCAGTGGAGCCAACTTGTCTAATTTAGTCTAATAACCCATGGTTACATTAATCTGGGATGACCCCTTACTAGGTGGTCTAATAACCCATTAGCAAGTTAACACACTTGCGACACTTGTCAATACAAATGACTACCCTTCCGTATAGAGGAATAATACATCTCTATAGGAGTACAATAAATACATAGATGAAATACATTCTGAAGTTACATATACATCAACACTCCCTCTTAACTAGGAAGGTATTTCTCAACACAGATATTCTAGCACAAGTCTTCTTCTCTAGATCATCGTCATCGATGCATTGCCGTCAAATGATCGTCATCGTCACTATTGTTGCTATCTCAATCAATGTCTGAATCTACTCATCATAGGAAGTTCTACAGAGCCATCCCTTTTTCATGTTGGATGTAGACCTAGCCTCCATGTAGGTCTTCATCATCTCTGGTCATACTGTGGAATCCTCAGGACTCATTACGTGTGTCAACAAAACCTCACAAGAGCATCCCAGGACTGATTATGAGCACACAAATCAACCTATCGAATCTCCCAGGATCTTTTACATGCCACTGCACAACCTATCCATGACCACAAAGTATCATCCTGATACTGATGATCATACTGATCATAATCATCTCTGTGAGCAAGCCATCAAGTAGGTACACCTCAGGACTGATTGCACTGCCTCTGCAAAATTGAAAGATATCTTAGGACTGATTAAAATGCCTCTTCAAAACCTGTAAGAGCATTCTCAGGACTAATTACATGCCTTTGCAAAACTTGTGTACCCTACTATCACATCATCATCTTCAGATCACCACATAGTCCATGGAGCACAACCCAGATGCACACACACAGCACTTACACTCACCAGCATGGAAGGACTTTCTTCTGACCATCCAGGAAAGGCTCAACACTTACACTCATCAACATGGAAGGAATTTGCTCTAAACATCTAGGAAAGTCTCATAGCACTTACATCAATGAACATGGAAGTACTTTCCTCTGACCATGTTGGAAAGGCTACAACAATTACATCACGACCATGGAAGGACTTTCCTCTAACCATGTCGGAAAAGCTCGACAATCACATCATGGCCATGGAAGGAATTTCCTCTAACCATGTCAGAAAATCCATGCCCAACACTTACATTTCACCATGGAAGGATTTTCCTCTAACCATGTGAAAATGGCCCAGCCCTTACATCTCACCATGGAAGGACTTTCCTCTAACCATGTGAGAATGGCCCCAGCCCTTACATCTCACCATAGAAGGACTTTCCTCTGACTATGTGAGAATGGCTCTGTGTGCATCTGTGTCTCCAAACTCATCACTTCCCTCTGGAAGGCATCTCGATCTGAAGTACACCAAGTATTCCTCTGAAGTATTCAAACTTCACTCTAGCCATTGGCTTGGTCAACAAATCGGCTATCTCCTCGTCCGTCGCAACATACAAGAGCTTCACTGCTCCTCTCTGCACCATATCCCTGATATAGTGGAACTTGATATCAATGTGCTTCAACTTGTCATGGAACACTGGGTTCTCTGACAACTTCACATAACTCTGGTTGTCGCAATATATACAAGTAGCACTCAACTGGAGATCAAACAAATCAGACAGTAGCTTCCTAAGCCATACTGCCTCACAACTAGCTGAACAAGCTGCGACATACTCTGCTTCGGCTGTACTCAATGCCACATAGGAGTACTTCCTACTAAACGATGAGATCACACCAGATCCCATACTGAAGCAGCACCCTGAAGTACTCTTCCGATCAATCGAACTGCATGCCCAATCCGAATCAACATAACCCTCCAGGTTAAACTTCAGATTCGCATCATACTTGAGCCCATAGTCGATTGTACCCTTCAGGTACCTCAGAACATGCTTTGCAACTATCAGGTGAACATGTATTGGATCTATCAGATACTGCCTCAAGGTGTTCACCGTAAAGCAGATGTCTAGTCTTGTATTCATCAGGTACATCAAGGACCCAATCATTTGACAATACATCGTGGCATCAACTGGCTCAAATGAAGCATCACACAGAAGCTTCAGGTTCGATGCCATAGGTGTGGCCATGGCCTTGCAGTACATCATCCCAAACCTCTTCAGGATCTCTACTGCATACTTCCCTTGTCCAAGGATGATTCCATTTGCACTCTGCCACACCTCCATACCTAGAAAGTAGTGCATCATACCCAATTCCTTCATCTCGAACTTGGTAGCAAGCTTCCTCTTCATATCGGCAATCAATCTATCCTCACTTGTTACAAACAGGTCATCCACATACAATAGTAGTATCATGGGATTGCCTTCCTCAACCTTGTTGTAAAGGTTGGAATCTGCTTTACTCTTGGTAAAGCCCAAACTGGATAGGAAGCCATCTATCCTACCATACCAGGTCCTGGGTGCCTATTTCAAACCATACAGGGCTTTCTTCAATTTGCACACATGAGTCTCTCGTTCACGTGTCTCAAACCCGAGTGGATGCTCCACATACACTTCCTCTTCAACTATACCATTCAAGAAGGATGTCTTCATATCCATCTGGTGTACCTTCCATTTCATCACTGCATCCAGAGCAAGTACTAATCTAATGGAAGTGTATCTGGCCACATGAGTAAAAGTCTCTTCATAATCAATCCCTTCTTTCTAGGAGAAGCCACGAGCTACAAACCTAGCTTTGTATTTCTCTATGCTGCCATCTGTAGCATGCTTGATCTTATAGATCCACTTGGAAATCACCACAGACTTCCCATCTGGTCTTGGGACCACATCCCAAACATCATTCTTCATGATCGACTGATACTCTTCGACCATGGCATCCTTCCATTCTTTCTTTTCCGCTGCTTCTTCATAAATGAAAGGTTCTTTATTCATAATGTCACAGAGTAAAACATCATAACTAGTATGTGATCTTGTTCTTTTCCTTTCTCTGTGTTCCTCTTTTGGAATGCCATATATTTCTGCATGTTGGATGAGCTCTCTAGCCCATGCTGGTTTCCTCTTGTGAGAGTTCTTCTCACGAGCTGGATCTACAGGTTCTTGTGGATCTTCCATTTCACGATCTTCTTCAAGAATTGCTTCATTCATGGTAGTGTCTTGTGTTCTGGATATTCTGGGTTCTTCATTGTCTTCAATAGGTGTCTTTCTCGATTTGATGTATGTTGAGCTCTCATCAAATGTTACATCCCTACTGATGTCAATCTTCTTGAATCCTAGAAAGTATATTTTGTAAGCCTTCGAGCTTTCACTGTAACCCACGAATATGCCCTTCTTTCCTGAAGGATCTAGCTTTGACGTCTTTTCTTTTGGGATGTGAGTGTATACTGGACAACCAAATATTCTGAGATGGTTAACTTCTCGTTTCTTACCAGTGAACACTTCTTCTGGTGTTTTGTTTTCAAGTATCTTATGAGGTGTTCTATTCTGCACATACACAACTGTCCTAGCTGCTTCTGCCTATAAGTGCATAGGTAAATCTTGATCATGAAGCATTGCCCTTGCTGCTTCCATGATTTTTCTTTTCTTTCTTTCTACAACCGCATTCTATTGTGGATTGTAAGGAGTGGTCAACTTGTTAGGAACCTATGTCAACCCTTCTCTTTACTTTGTTAGTATATTGTTGTTGGACGCATATGCTTTGTAAGTCATCCCGTAGTATTTTCTGATCCATAGTTAATATTAGCCCATAGTATTGGACGCATATGCTTTGTAAGTCGTCCCATAGTATTATATGTCCCATGGTTTTGACCCATAGTATTGGTCATAGACTTAGTATATAAGTGTGTGTTGAGGCCAATGAAGGTACCATGAAGTTAATTGTATTGAGCTTGCTCAAAGGAGGTTTCCCCCTCAAAGTGGCCCGTGATCAATATAAAAGTGATTCTGAGTTCTATTATTTATGATATCTGATGTATTTGCATTAATTAATTATTGCAGGTTATTCACATCTGGTATTAGAGCACTTTCTTGGGCTCACTGGGTGAAATTTTTGTCAAATTTTTTCTTTTGCATCTGTCGCAGCTTCAGATCTAAGAATAATCCCTATCCGCTTAACTATGGGAAGTACTTGGGCATAATCCCTAAAATGCATTATGAGGAGTACCACAGGAACCCCAAAGTAGCTGGTCCATTGAGAGGACCTACCAACGAAAAAGGCAATGAACCCTACCTGATTGACTAGTTCCCACCCGTGAGGTAAACCAAGAGTTGTCGTTTGTGGCAAAGCGGTTATTAGTTTTACCTGAGCCGTGGAGTGAGGCGTACTGCCCCAATACGCAAGCCATCAGAAAGCATTGGTGGCTGAGTGAATCCCCTGAACCAATAGGAAGCCGCACATACCTAGGGTCCATATCTATTTTTCAGCTGAAATGTTGTCGATCACTTCCGAGCAATTTTAGATCCATTCTAACAGTCATTCCAGCTCCAGCCATTTCAGATCTATTCTGAAAGTTGTTTCCGCGTCATTGTAGATTCATTCCTGAAAAAAAATTTATGTTTTTCGGCCATATCTCCCTTGTTTCAACTCTGTTTTCCCTGAAAATTTACTAACACCCCTGCAATCCCATTCTGCATATTTCATTCCTAAAGACCCTATCCCAAATTCCACTTCCCAAGACCCGAAATCCCACATTTGTCTATTTTTAGGGTTTTCCATAACTCCTTCGATTTTCACCCAAACACCTTCAAATTGTTCCACCATGTTCCTTTCCTAATTCTACTTCTTTGTCCCTCTTTGACAAATTTTCCCATTCTTTCACTCCGCTTCTGAAATCCTCATTTTCTGCTTCCCTATCCATCAAAAAGTGTCCAAAACCTAGTCAAACCCAAATTAACCATCCGAATTTTTCCCAAATCCAAATTTCCCTTTACTAAATAAGCTTTTGTTTGTGTTTTTCTATCCATTCCCAAAAAAGAAAAAAGAAAAAAAAAACTCCTGGTTATGGTTGTCACCCATGCAGGAGCAAAAACCATGGAGGAAGCACTTGCAGCCATCCAAACCAAACTCCAAGATCTGGATGAAAAATTTCTCAGCCTCCATCTTCAGCATTCAACCATGAACAATAACGGACAACAAGAAGCTTTTGCAACCAATGGGTTCTCTTCTTCCAGCAATTTCCTTGGTCCGAAGCTTGATTTTCCTCGCTTCAATGGCACTGATCTGACTGGATGGATCTATCATGCAGAACAGTATTTCAGTCTGCATAACACTTTTGATGTCCAAAAAGTTCCACTTGCATCCTTTCATTTGGAACAGGAAGCCCTTCAATGGTACCGTTGGTACATCAAGGCTCATGACGAGCCAAAATGGACAAATTTTTGCCAACTCTTTTGCAATGATTTGGTCCTAGTTCTTTTGATGACTTCATCGGAGCACTCACTAAAATTCATCAAATTGGCACTATGAGAGAGTATCAAACAGAATTTGAGAAACCAGCCAACCACACAGAAGGATTGTCTGATGACTTTTATAGGAATTGTTTTATCAGTGGTCTTAAGGATGAAATCCGCCCAGAGGTCAAAATGTTTCGTTCCAACACAATGATGGAAACCATAGGGTTGGCTAAGTTGGCAAAAGACAATATTGCAGCCCATCAACGCTCCAAACCCACTTTTGTTCCCTTCCAAAATCTTGGTTCTCAATGACCTCCCATTCCACCAGCTCCTCGACCAACTCCTATCAAGTATTTGTTCGAAACAAAGATGCAGGCATGACGAGAAAAAGGGATTTGTTATAATTGTGTTGAGAAATTCACTTGGGGACATAAATGTGTTCAGAAAAAGCTCTATCTCTTGGATATGGAGTCTCCACCTGCCTCTAAAATTGGTGAAGAAGCTCCAGATATAATGGATGATCAGATCGACATTCATGAGCCACCTATTGACCCCCCATCTTAGGATGACCAACTAGAGATATCTCTTAATGCTTTATCCGGCATCACCAACCCCCAAATAATGCAGGTCAGGGGTTACTTTAAGAAGCTTCCTCTTACAATACTCATTGATTCTTGCAGCATTCATAACTTCATTGACCCTCGGATCGCCAAACAAGCTGATTGTTTTATCCATCCTTGCTCTAACTTTGAAGTCATGGTTGCCAATGGGAGCACCTTACCTTGCAAGGGAAAGTGTCACAATGTGCATATCTCTCTGGAATATTATAACCTGTGCTCTGACATGTTTGCCTTGTCGTTAGGTGAATGTGATGTGGTTTTGGGCGTTCAATGGTTACGCACACTTGGCCCCATCTTATGGGATTTTGCTGAACTTTGGATGCAGTTTTCAGTCAATGGGACACAACACAAATATACGGGCTGACAACCAAGGTCTCTCCACATCATCAGTTCACATCGACTGGAAAAGATCCTTAAGAGGAATTCACATAGTGTCATTGCTCATCTCCATTCTATTCAGTTGCACCCACCAATGGTCTCCACTACTTCCTTGGATAGCTATGCAGGTGTCTTTGCTGCACTAGTGGGCTTGCCACCTTCAAGAGACCTTTCTGGTAAGCATTTCGCCGCATCTACATCTCAACAGGACATGCTAGCTATTTAGCTTGCAGTACAGAAGTGGAAACCATCCCTATTGGGGAATTATTTCCGCATCAAGATTGATCTCCAGAGTCTGGAAAATTTCCTGGAACAATGGTTCTCCTCCCCAGCACACCTGAAATGGGTTATCCAACTCATGGGTTATGACTATGCGATCACTTACTAGAAGGGTATGGACAATATGGTTGTAGTTTCTCCTTCACGCACATTTGATGAACCAGTTTCTCATACAACTATTTCTCTACTTGTTCCAAATTGGTTGCAATCTGTTCAACGGGGCTCTCTCTTCTATGAACTCCATGCTTCTTCATCAGCAAGGCACTCTGGGTTCCTCAAAATGTATGATAGGGAACCATGTAACTTCTTTTGCCAGGGAATGAAAATGACAATTCAACAGATGGTAGCTGATTGTGATACTTGCCAGGTCAACAAGGGTGAAACAACACTCCTTTTGGGACTGCTTGAACCCTTGCCCATCCCTACATAGATTTGGCCAACTATTTCTATGGATTTCCTAGAAGCGCTCTGGTGGTCCAATACCACATCTATAAGAACACCATCTAAAGCAATCTATGGATAGACACCGCCAGTTCTTCTTCCATACACCCTCAATAGCTCCACAGTTCAGGAAATTGACTCGGTTCTTTGAAACCGCGATTAGATTCTTCTCATTCTGCAGGACAATCTTCACATGGCTAGAATTCGACTGAAACAACTAGCCACTCAGCACATTTCTGAGCACACTTTTCACGTAGCCAATATGGTTCTTCTTCGTTTACAGCCTTCTACGCAATCCTCCTTGAAACTCCAAAGGCATCAGTGGCCCAGAATACAGCCCGAGGATGCTACATGGGAACCATTCCTTCAGATTCTACAACTAAAGCTTTGAGGACAAAGCTTTTTCTAAGGGAGAGGGGATGTTAGGAACCTGTGTCAACCCTTCTCTTTACTTTGTTAGTATATTGTTGTTGGACACATATGCTTTGTAAGTCGTCCCGTAGTATTTGTTGATCCATAGTTAATATTAGCCCATAGTATTGACCCATAGTATTGGACGCATATGCTTTGTACGTCGTCCCATAGTATTATATGTCCCATGGTTTTGACCCATAGTATTGGGCATAGACTTAGTATATAAGTGTATGTTGAGGCCAATGAAGGTACCGTGAAATTAATTGTATTGAGCTTGCTCAAAGGAGGTTGCCCCCTCGAAGTGGCCCGTGATCAATATAAAAGTGATTCTGAGTTCTATTATCTCTAATATCTCGTGTATTTGCATTAAGTAATTATTGCAGGTTCTTCACACAAGTCCCTCTTAATCCCTACACCACTACATAGTTTCTTGAAGTCTCCTGAAGTAAATTCTCCGCCATTGTTAGATCTGAAGATCTTAATATTCTTGTCAGTTTGATTCTCTATCAAGGCTTTGAATTCCTTGAACTTATCAAACACTTCATCTTTGTTCCTCAAGAAGTAAACCCAACTCTTCCTGGAGAAATTATCAATGAAAGAAACATAGTACACATACCCACTCAAAGAGCTGGATGACATTGGATTGCATACATCAGAGTGGATGATTTCCAAGATTCCTTTTTCCTTGCTTCCATTGCTTGGAAATTTCTTCTTTGTGTTCTTTCCTTTTGCACAATCTTTGCAAATGCCTTCATGCTTTGTCTGGATTTCAGGAAGACCTTCCACTACTTTTCTTGGAATTGGTAGTGCTCTATAATGCATGTGTGCAAGCCCTCTATGCCAAAGTTCACCTGGCTCTACTGATTCATGGACAATGGATTGTTTTGGTTGGCCCCTTAGTTTGTACAATCCTCCCTCTTGTTCTCCAATCACAACTGCATCATCTATAGTTTTCCCCTTTGTCCACATTAGGACTTGGCTATCTACAAATGCAACCCTCATGCCTTTCGCATCCAATGCAGATTATTCTTGATACCTAGAACATAAAGTACATCTTTCATCTTCGTAGACTTTCCAGAGTCTAGTTTATAGGAGGCTTCACCACTCCCTTTTATTGGATACTGGTAGTCATCCCCAAGTTTCACCTTGTGGGGAGATTCATGTTTAGATAGGTTCATAAAGGATTCCTTGAATCCTGTCATGTGTTTAGAATCCCCACTATCTATAAGCCAATCATTACTTCCATGAGTAATGGTACCAGTGAGGGCAGAAATCAAAGCATATTATTCATCACTTGAAGAATCTTCAATTTCTTCCCTAGCCCTCTTCTTGGGAGGTTCATCATCCTCTGCAGTGTGAGCATGATGTCTTCTTTTGTTGCTCTTCTTCTTGTGAGAGCCATCCTTATTATTTCTAGGACAATCCCTAGAACAGTGACTCTTCTCATCACATGTATAACATCGGACATAGGACATGTTTCTTCGAGGTTTGGTATTACCACTTTGATTCTGATGGTGATGTTTATTGTTCTTACTGTGGTGATGTCCCCTCTTATCATCATGTCTTTTGGAGTGTGCTATGAGAGCTTGATCTTCATTTCCCATCTTCTCTTCTCGAGCTACAATTTGACCTTCTTCTTGTGAGCATTCTTCCCATAGCCTAATGAATGTGATAAGTTTCCTTCTAGCACAAATTTCTTGGATGAAGGAATTCCATGACCTAGGGAGGCCATTAAGAGTGGTCATCACCACTTCTCCATTTTCTATATCTTCACTCGCAGCTTTAAATTGTTCTTTTATCTAGGAGACCCTTGAGAAATATGACTGCATAGTCTCCGCTGTTAAATTTTCAAAATTTACTTCAATCTGATCTAAGATCTTAACTGAGAGAACAACATTTACAGCAAATCTACATCATATCAATCATGGACACAATAATGCAAGCATACAAGAGACACAAAGTTTACTTGAGGAAAACCATAAAGGTGAAAAACCCCAATAACTTCCTCAAAGATAGATAGAGCAATGATACAACCATAATATAAGAGATAGTCTTCTCCTAGCAGCAGAGCCTCCTCCTCCACAAGTGTGCCACTCTCCCAAGTTTGAGTGAGAGAATAGAATGTGTAAAATGAGATAGACACACTCTCTATTTATACACTAACTTGACTTGACCTTTACTCAACTAGGTTGGCCTCAAATTAACCACTTAACATAATGCTAACTGGGCCGACCCCCACTAGGGTGGTCTAATACCCCTTTGACCCACATGACTTATACAGGGCCGACCCCAACAAGGTGTTCTAATAACCCATCAAGTATAAGTTACGACACTTACAATATAAATGATGAGACTTCCATATAGAGGAACAATAACATCTCTATAGGAATACAACCACTTCTATATAGAGGAATAATAACATCTCTATAGGAATACAATATACATATATGTGAAATGCATTCCGAAGTTACATATACATCAACACTCCCTCTTAACTAGGAAGGTATTTCTCAACACAGATCTTCTAGCACAAGTCTTCTTCTCTGGATCATCGTCACTGGATAATCATCATCAAGTCATCATCATTGTCATTGCTGTTGCTATCTCAATCAATCTTTGAATCTACTCGTCATAGGAAGTTCTACAGAGCCAGTCCTTTTTCATACTAAATGTAGGCCCACCACCTGCAAGTCTTCATCATCTGTGCGAACGGTCTGATAGAGCTGGCCTCTCAAGACTAATTTTATGTGCGGATGCAATATCGGAAAGAGTATCCCAGGAACATGTATGTGCCTAAGCACGATTGGCAATATCTCCCATGACTGATTACATGCATCTCCTCCACAATACCTTTAAAGAGCATCCCAGGAACATTTATGTGCCGCAGCATGACCAGCAAGATCTCTAAAGAGCATCCTAGGACTTATTACGAGCACACAGCTCAACCTCTCGGATCTCCAGGACTGATTACATGTGGATAGACAAAACCTTTAAAGAGAATCCCAGGAACATTTATGTGTTGCAGCACGACCGGCAAGATCTCTAAAGAGCATTCCAGGACTAATTACAAGCACACAGCTCAACCTCTTGGATCTCCAGGACTGATTACATGTCTCCGTAGTAATACCTCATCCCAGTACTGATTACGAGCACATAGCTCAACCTATCGGATATCTAAGGACTAATTACATACTACATAGCAATACCGGAAAGAGTACCCCAGGAACATTTATGTGCCACAGCACAACCGACAAGATCTCCTAGGACTGATTACATGCTATTTGCACAACCTGCCACATATCATCTCTAACCTCAAAGTATCAACCTGATACTCATGATCTAATGGATCATCATCACACGATGCATCATCCTGATGCCCATGATCATCCTGATCATCATCACTGCAACATCCTACTGCATGTCATCTGGAGCAACATCCTGAAGCTCGTCATCCATGACTATCCTGATCATACAATGCATCTACCTGATGCATACCAAGTATCTACCTAATACATATCATCATACATGATTCACCTAATCATACAGTGTATCCACCTGATACAAATACAAATACATGATACATATCACCATACATGATCCACCTGATCATAAAATGTATCCACCTGATACATATATAGATACATGGTCCAAGCATCCAACATGATGCATATACAAAAATACATACAAGTGATCCAACTGATCATATCCAGCATCCAACATGATGCGCACATACATATACATATAAATGATCCAACTGATCATATCCAGCATCCAACATGATGCATATATAGAGCAGTAACTGGAGCATCGTCCTGATGCTCATCATCCAACACTTATATCCACAGCCATGTGAAGTATCCTCCTTCCAACATGCTTGGAATGGATTTTGCAAATGTGTCCATCACTTCTTCCTCGAAGTGTCATCAATCTGAAGAACACCAATCCTCTCCCTGAAGTACTCGAACTTCAGCCTGGCTAGTGGCTTCATCAGCACATCTGTAATCTGCTCATCCATCGCAATGTATAGGAGCTTCAAAGCTCCTCTCTGCACCATATCCCTGATATAGTGATATTTGATCTCTATGTGTTTCGACCTGTCATGAAACACTGGGTTCTTGGACAGCTTCACACAACCCTGGTTATCACAAAAGATACTAGTAGCATCCAACGAGAGATCAAATAACTCAGACAGTAGCTTCCGTAGTTGTTATAGGTTAAACCTGCACCTCTTCGTCTGTGATCACCTTAAGCTGTTGATCACACAAAAGGACAACTTGGATGGAGGAGCATGTTGACCCTAGATGAGATTTTGACTTACTCCACCTCCTGACAACACTGAAAAAACCCTAAAAATGTCATTATGAGATATGAGCGCTACTCTATTTCAATAGACTAGCACCTGTACCCTACTCCAGTGTGTAATAGTAGCGCTCAAGCCTTATGAGCGCTACTCCTCTTCGGAAAAGTAGCGCTCAACATTCAAAAAGTGATGAGTGCTAGTTTACAAGCACTATAGTAGTGCCCTGAACGATACTTCAATGAACAATAGTAGCATACATCTCAAAAGATGATTAAAAAATAATTAATTTCATGAATAGGATTAGTTGTAGTTGGTTTCCCAACTTCCCCAACTTCCTCCATAACCATCTCTTGACCTGAACTGCTTCTCTTGTCCTATAAATATAGGGAAGAATAAAGAGAGGGGTTAGAGACATGAATATTATTAAGAGAATTTTAAAGAGAAGCTTGCATTGGAGGAGTTTATGCTGGAAGATATCCAAGCCAAAGAAGAGCAAGACCCCAGAATCAAGTTACAGGAGCATGTCACAAAGTCAGGTATATTTTGTAACATCAATTTGCATTTGGCAATAAAAGGTTGAAGCGTCTTTCTTGTCCCAAATTAAGTGTTTATTGAAGTGATATACTTGTTTGGATCTGTTTTGGTTAATATTGAATGTTTAAATTGCTTTGTCTTTTTCATCATTATATATTATCCAAGATACGCTGAGAAAGGTACTTGTATTGTAGGTTTAATGAACGGGAAGTGGACTTGAGGATCGCGCGCGAGATCAAATCAGAGCTAGGATCGAACATCATTCGAAAGGTATGTTCTCAAAGCATATAACCTATTTCCTTTCATGAACATCTCTGTAGTGCAGTTAATATGCTTACCTGTCATCCCCTTTCAGTTGATAGTATCAGTTTCCTTACTATAGGGTAGTTTTTCCCGCCAACAGACTGGCGACTCCACTGGGGATAGTTGTGTTTTTGCTCTAGGAGACCTTTTCTTGTTTGTCTTCCCAGAATTATTTCAACTCCTTTTATGTGCTGAGAAACCCTGTAGGTACCCCCCTGCTTGTTTTTCTCTGCTTCAATCAGTCTTTTTGCATATTTTGAAAGTCAGTTTTTAACTTTTAAGACCTGAGCGCTGCTTTGTTACACATATAGTAGCTCCCATATGCTATACATACAGTAGTGCCCATCTCTTCAGGAGTGTTAGTTTCCCTACTGCACAATAGGGTATATTTCCTGTAGCCTTCTGTTAGTGATCTGTCGAGTTTTTATCCTTTTTGGTGGTCTTTTGGCTTTGTTTTTAGATCTCCTTGACTAGTATTTGAGGTTTTAAACTTTTTTTTAAGTCGTAGAACCTTTCTTTGAGTCTTTTTACCATCTTTAGATCACTTGCTTACCTATGGAATGTTTGGATTGTTTATAACTCTTTTGGAAGACTAGGTTTTGTTCTTTGGTGAACACTGCCGCTTATTCTTGCCCTGACTGTATGTTGCTGATTTACAAACCTGCATACTTTTGCATTCACTGTTTGTAGCAACATTTGTTTTCTCTTTACCTATCTTATCCTTTGTTTTAGGGTTTGGTCTGTTTTGGAGCTTTTGGGGTGTCTTCCGAACATGTTGATTTCCAACCTTATTTGACTTGTTGTCTTTTCTAGTTTCAAGTGTGTTTAAAGTGCTTTAGGCTGATTCATTTCTCAGTCCTTGTATTAGTAAGGTGGTTGGTAGCTTGCTTGCCTACTTTTTTTTTCTTGGCGTAGTGGTCTTGTTAGGGTTTGATGCTTTGGGTCAGTCCTCTTGTGTTGGATTCCCAGTTTTAAGTATCTTTCTCCTATTGTTTTCTCCCCACTTTGTTTCCGAGTATAGAGGGTTTTTCTTTTGCAAAAAACCCGTAGGACAAGTCTTTGTTGAGCTAGTGCCTTGACAGCTGTAAGCCTAGGAACCATTTTCAGCCATACTTACACATTGCACACAAGTCTTATTTGCTTTCCATGTTTATAGTTCTTTTTCGTTTATAATAACAAAAAATGCAAAAAATTTGGTAGGTTAAGATTTAATAAGGCTTATATTTGTTACAAGATAGCATAGGTTATTTTGTGTACAATTTCAAAAGAAAACAAAAAAGGAATTTAAGTAGATTTGCTCATCTTTTTCAGTTTGAAAATAATTTTAAATGAAAAAATAGAAAAAAAAATTTGTTGTCAAAAGTTAGAATTTATGCACTTTTTCTTTATTGTTGCAACCACGCCACACAAACGCACTACCTTTTGAGTAATAACAGCCCTAAAAAATCTTTAATAAAATCAAATAGAAACAATTTTTCTTTTTTAGGGATACACTACACCAACTAGTCTTGGTTAGGATCTTGAGTTTAAATCACCTTAAACCACTCAAGATCGCACATTACACAAAAATCTTAGTTCGACTATCACAGGTAAATCCATTTCACTCAAAGCTTGCCTGGGATCTATGCAGTAGGTCTTGTGAGATTAGATTGTTGGGAATACTCCTCCTACTTTTTGTTTCGAGCATATACTAGGATTGGATCATGTTTGGGGACTCTTTTGAGTTTCAGGCTCAGTTACCCTGCCCACGCCTTCTGATTCGACCAGAGACTGTTCCCCCAGGAGTTTTCGGTGTTGTGGTATCCTTAGTATCTGACCTTAGGTTCATACACAGGTGAGTGTAGAGGGTATATCTGCTATACCTAGGACAGACGTGGGAGGAAATCCCTTGCAGGTATTTGGGAGGGCGGTTGGGTGATTCCAGCGTTTGCACCCTTAGTCATTGTATTGTGGACCCCGGGTAACTGTTCTTCATCATCCCAGACTCTTCTCTGGAAGGAATCTTGTTTGCTTGGTTTGCATACTTAGGACTTTTTAGTTGGCATGATGTTTGCCCCCTAGTCATAGTGGCCACTATGTTCTAGTTTTTTATTTTATATATATAATCACAGAGAATCAAGAACTTCGTAGATTGAGAAGGCTTCAAAACCTTCTGCCACTTAGAAGAGAACCTTTACCGCCAGCTAGATGACAGTGAGTAAACCCCAGTGTTTCTTCAGAAACCATTCCTAAAACAGAATTTCCTGAGGAAACTTTTACAATGGAAAATACTGAAATAGGAATTCCTGAGGAACTACCACTTGAAATTGAGTTTCTTGAAGAACAACAAACAACAATAGAAAACCCTGAAATAGAGGTTCCTGAGGAACCAAAACCGGGTACTCCAGACCAGCGACATTTTAGTTTAGTTGAGATTGAAGATCTTACTTCTACGGAGTATAGCACTCCTTTTAATCCTCCTCTGACCAATCTTAGAAATCCGCTTGTGTTACCCATTGGTTTCCAGCAGCCCAATTACAGTGCATATAATTTCTTGCCTAGGCATTTGATGTCTACTCTAGGAGGTGAACAGGGAATTCCACAAACTCCCACCATAGGTATGAACACTAACACTGTAAATCCTCCTTTTACTGCTACATCGAGTTCGGCACAGACAACCTTTGTGTCCACTCTGTCTTTCATTTTTAATATTGGTACGTTAGTTATGCCAAGTTCAACAACTATGGCATCTACCTCTACACCTACCATTGGACCTAGCAGTACAGCCAATTTAGTGCCACCTCCTGCATTTCAACCATTATATCATATACCCAGTACTTGGATTTCCACACCCGCTATAGGGCCAAGTGCTGTTGCAACTATTCCTATCATGAGTACCGTGACTGCACCGTCTACGTCAGCTACCACTGGTTTTAGTACTTTTGCAGCTCCCAACATGAATCAATGTAATATTCCTACAGGTAATGTCCCTTTTTCCTTATTTTCAGGGGGAGGGGGTAATATTTTTAACCAGCAATATGGTGGGGCTAACACCCAGCCAGAGTGGACAAACCCACAGAGCACTAACCCACTTTCATATGGGTGGGGAAATTTCAATAATACTTTTGTGCAACAATAGATGGCAGGGGGCGACCCCTACCAACAAGTAGCTAGGGGAAACCCCTATCAACAAATGGTAGGTGGAAACCCTTATTAGCAGATGGCCAGGGGCAACCATTACCAACATATGGTTAGGGGCAACCCCTACCAGCAGACGGCTGGGGGAAACACCTACCGGCAGTTCACGGGTCAAACTATGGGTGGTTCCCCTTTTTCGACCCCAGCTTATCAAGTACCATCTTACCAACCTCGTTTACCATTTCTGGCAACTTTAAATTTGTCAGATCTTTCCAAACTGACCAACGATCCAATGTATCATAATGCTACATGGCCACCAGTTACTACCAAGTTACCTTCGGACATTCCAAAGTTCGAAGGCAAAACAGGCGAAGACCCTGGTGACCATGTCACTACTTTCCATTTATGGTGTTCCTCGAACTCATTAAACGAAGATTCCATTAGATTGAGACTGTTCCAAAGGACTTTAACTGGTGCTGATGCCGAATGGTACATTGAGTTACCTGCAGCTACATTCTTTAATTTTGGGGATCTTGCAGCTTCCTGTTCGGTATGATGCCAGAACAGACCTTTTGTAGACATTTAGGAAAAATAAAGCCACTCATTTATCTGATCACATTGAGGAGTGGCGAAGATGGAAGAGGCTCATTAAGGCCAGCATAACTCCATAATTCCTTCTTGAGTGGTATTTGAAATCACTCCTTCCTTACATTTCTAAGGAAGTAGCTACGTCTGGAGTGTCTAATGAGGAAGAAGCCATCCTACAGACCCAACAGTTAGATCTCGTTTATGCACAATCCAGGTTACTGTATGAGATCATACCTGATGCACCACGATCGAATACCAATTTGAGTAGACCTTAACCTGGACCACATGCTGACGGCATAGTGGGTTCAGTTGACTCTGCAGCTTTCGAAGCATTGACCAAACAAGTTCATGCCTTATCTATCAAACAATCAACTATAGAAGTTTCTTTCGTCACAACCTCTCCTTCTACTTATGAACCTGTCAACCAGGTTTAGAACAATCAAAAGGGCCCTCGACAGCCCAATAACAAAAAGAAGGTAAATAAAGGAGAGGGGAACCATCAGAAGCCCAAAAAAGAGAATTCCGAAGAGGGTAACAAAGAGAAAACGAAGGTTAAGTTCCCTTGTAAACTTTGCAAGCAGGACTGTTGGCGGATATTTCTACCCTATAGCCAGGAAACTAAAGCTATCAACTTGGTTGGGGTGACAGGTAAGTGCATTAATGCTATTACAGAGATATTTACAAAAGAAATAGATTGTAGATTTAGGGAACTCACCTTTTAACCGGAGTCTGATCCTAGCCTTGACTCGATCCTGTGTCCAGCTTCCAAATCTACTTTTCCTTTAGCAAACCTGTAACAACAATACCTTCCTCAAACATTTTGGGCAACATATAAAGCTTGAAATAAACAAAAACTATGTTTAATATTCAGCATTGACCAAAATAAATCCAACTTAAAATGCCATTTCATAACACATTCAGATTGGAACAAGGAAACACTTCAACCTTTATTTGTCAAAATTAGAATGAAGTACAAGTATACCTGATAATGAAACAGGCTCCTGCAACTAGATTCTAGGCTCTGGCTCTGCTCTGGCTTGAATGTCTTCTGCACAACTTCTCCAATGTCCTAAAGTTTCTCCATTAACTCATCCTCTAGCTTTTCTAGCAATAATTTGTAACCTTGCTCCTTTAACCTTCTTGGTATTTATAGGTTCAAAGAAGCAGTTCAGGTCGAGATGTAGTTATGGAGGAAGTTGGGGGAGTTAAGAAACTACCATCAACTAATCCTCCTCGATGAATTAATATATTTTTTAATCATCTTTTAAGATGTACGCGACTCTTCTTCAGTGGAGTAGCGTATAGGGCGCTACCCTAGTATTTAACAACTAGCGCTCAATTGATTTTAAATGTCGAGCGCTACTTTGCTACACTAGAGTAGCGTATACTTGGATATGGGCACTACTATTATACAGTTGAGTAGCGTATGGGCGCTAGTCTCTTTAAGTAGAGTAGTGCTCATATCTTAAAATGATATTTTTTTGTGGTTTTCCAGTATTTTCAGGAAATGGAATGAGTTGTCATATCATCTAAGGTCAACATGCTCCTCCATCCAAGTTGTCCTTTTGTGTGATCAGCAACTCAGGGTGATCACGGACAGAGAGGTGCAAGTTTGACCTATAACAGATGCCCCCTAATGTGTGAGGTCAGAGAGAAACGATGGCCGAAATACATTACAATCCAAAGCCAGAGGAGGAGCATAGAACCGCAGAACAAGTCGCAAGAAACCTGCAACAAAGATCAAGGTCAGCGAGCAATTACATTTTTGACATCGTATAGATGTGTAGTGTGATACAACATGATCTCCGATACATAACAAGGAGATGTATATAAAAGCATGGCCACTTGAAATACAAGCGTGGATCCATGTCAAACTGAGAGATCATAGCCATAACAACAAACTAGATCTATGTCCCATGGAGAGCCGTATATATGTGAGGCTCAGTCTTGCGCAACTTAGGTGATAACAAAATGAGGTAATGTCATCAAAAAATCCCAAGGTCTTCATCCCACAATAACCCTAGGTACAAACCCGAACCACGTGAATAGATGATCCGATAGTCGAACATGGAGGGCATCGTTTGATTACCGGTCATTGATGTATACCGTTAACAAACGCGAGGACTTCCATCGATAATGATGATGGGGTCCAAGGTACCAAGTATGATTCGCCAAATGTGAATAGATGGACTTGGAGTTGAACACTTGGGAATCCTGTCGAAGAAGAGACATTGATGTATTCTCATCATTCAACAGCGAGGAAAATTGCCACTGGTGACTGCAATCTCCAAGGTACTAACCGAAACTCTAAACTTCAATCCCATAATAATGATTTGGTGTCGATGGGAAGAAGTCCGTTGGAAGGGAGGCCTTAAGGCATCCTCCATCATCCAAGTCGAGGAACACTCAACTGGTAAGAGCTAATATGGAATAATATGTAACAAGACTGACACGAGGAAGGCCGACACATGAGGTCAAGGTAAACTGCATAATGGCCGACACAGGGTATATCCTTGAACATTGAGCACGACACAAAAGTGACTCAGGCAGTTTCTGACATAATGGGGTAAGTAAGTCTGAAATGTAAGAGACATTAACAGACCCTCCATATGGTTGGAAGAATAACCAACCGGGGGAGTAAATAACTCGGAGGAAAGGTTCACCCTGAGGCCAAAAACTAAACCCAACCGACAAGATAGACTCAAGTAGGTGCTGTGTTCAAGAATAGAACTTGACTGAAACTGCCTTTGACAATGAAGATATGATATGTTTTCCCATTCCTTATTCTTTTTAGATAAAAGAATACCCTTCTTGTAGATTTAATGAGTCCAAGAAAGAATGAAAACTCAATAAGTCCAACCATGTAAATAGTTTAACGAGCCCATGGGAGGAAGACTCAGTACCTTCTTCATAATTTAGAGAGTTCGAAGAAGAGATAGAAGATTACTCTATATGTACTGATCTCTAGATTTTAATATCGAGCCGAGATCTGTTCTTGCTCGCCGGTGTTTTCAATTTTAAGGAGTCTGAAAAACTTAAACAATAACTCCATATATCTACTCGTGGATTTTAGTATCGAGCCCAAGCAGATTAATGCTTGCCGGTGTTTTCCTGTTTATAGAGTCTAAAAAACTTAAACAATCCTCTTTTCACCTATCTGTGGATTTTATATCGAGCCCAGATTGGTCTGTGCTCGGCGGTGTTTTCTTGTTTATAGAGTTGAAAAACTTAAACAGTCCTCTACTTACCCTCTCGTGGATTTCACATCGAGCCCGGGTAGGTGAATGCTCGCTTGGTATTTTCATGTTTAGAGAGTCTGAAACCCTAAAGAGAGACTCGAAAAGGTCCTTTTTCGTATAGTTAGTCTCCTCCCCCAAAAAAGTATAAAACAATGAAAGGAGAACTCTTCTAGCGCATACAGGAGTATACCTAGAGTATACCTTTTCCGTAGTTAATCCACTGAGGCCCGGAAAAGGGGTAATTCTATACCTGAGTGGATGTCCTTCGGATACTTTAACGAGCTCAAAGAGGACAAGTTTGCTCGGCAATCTTGTTTAGGTTTAAATATTCCAAACAAGAGCTTAAAATGACTTAAAGGTCAGCTTCTAGGATCGTAGCTTCATGCCCTGCCAAAAACTAGGTCTTCAACAAAATATTAGTCGATGCCTCAAAAATCTTAAATGATATATGAATTTGGAATGTTTAGTTAACTGAAAAAGTCTATCATCAAGAAATTTGAGGTTAGGAGACGAATCCGACAACAATTGAGTGAAAATTGAACTTAGATCAGTGTTATACCTTATTTTGTGTTTCAATTGATTAATTAGGGTTTTTGAAAGTTTTTGAAACTATGGAAAATTAAAAATTATGGGTAAAAATCAAAATCCAATTTTATATATAATTTCATTGTTAAAAAATCAATTTTCATTTTGTGTTGTAGGGCAAACATTGGACACCATTTTTCGAATTTCAAATCTCCACCATGATCAAACGGAGCATCCAATCACCAAACTTCTTCCACCAAGTAAGTAGAAATCAACCAATCTTGCATTTCAATGGTTTATTTGTAAATTTTTGAGCAAAAATGGCCCGAAACGCGATGCTCATAAGGTTTTATGCGCGGGCACTACTGTGTATACACCAAAGTAGCGTACAAACGCAATGGGCGCTACTTTGCTCAAACAGAGTAGCACCTACACGCTACTGTGTAGTATACACAGTAGCGTACATACTTGTAAAGCCACTTTCAAGCGTCGAGACTCAAAAATTTTGGGGTTTTTGTGCAGGATGGTCTTACAATGGAGGGAAAGGGAGCATGAAGACATGGATAGACTAGCCATGCAAGACCCGGATACCCTCCATGCGCTCCCTAGATGCGGTTTGTTGAAATTTTATCGAACCGTAAACATGCGGGCACTAAACAAGCTGTTTCGGAGATTGATTCAGTATTGGGATGTCGATACTAATACCTTCATCATCCGGGGGAAAACTCTTGAGCTTACCATTGAGGATATATACTTTATTACCGGTCTCTCAAGGAGAGGAGACATAATCAATCTAAAAGGGACATCTCGTTTGGGTGCACAATCAGTGCAAGAATATGTAAATACATACTGTGTTGCCGGAGCAAAAAAATCGGGAAGCCAAGTCCTGATTTCAACTATTGATGGTCTCTCGCTGAAAGTGATAGTGAGCATGATCAACCGGGTATCCGGTAGTGCATCACAACACTTAGCTTCTAGGAATTTGATGCATATTGGTGTACAGTGCTTGCACGACCATGTTTATGATTGGAGTACTAGCTTGTTGGCAAACATGAAGTATCAATTGATAAGTTGCAAATCCGGCTCAATGAAGAATTTCGAGTACGGGAGTATCTTGTGTACTTTCTTCTTCGAGAGGATGCCTGCTATTAGTTTGGGGATGCCTCTTCCACAGGTTAACCCCCGTGAGCCCATACTAGGCCGTTGGGGTGACATTTTCCTCCGCCAAGGTTGTGGGGAAAGTCACTATTGTTACCACACTGATGACTAATGGGGGTGGTGGGAGAGGCAGGTTCCCGCTTTTGAGCAGTTTCCCTATGCTGGATTGGATTTCCGTCACGATCCAGAGCTGGTGCTTCCGCCAGGTGGAGCCTGGGGAGATATTGGTATGTTTAAATTTTGAGAAATTATTTAATTTTTTCAAACTTTTCAAGTATTTGATTTTTATGAATGAGTTTTGGAGTTGTAATCAAGTGTCAAATGGAGATGTTGGGCCTGTTCGTCCCGAGGGCCATCCTACCATCTATGTGAGGCCAGCCGATATCACCACAACAGAAGCTATGTTGGGGACCCTGGAGAGGAAAATGAGTCGGTTGACTCATGAGATTCCTGCATGCGGCATGGACCAGATATCTGTTGACATGCAGGAAGATGTTGTTGGGGTGCCTCCAGCATGGCTTAGATTAATACGGAGGGTTGCTAGACTAGTGATATGCTACCGCAATGCGGTAGATGATGAGGAGGTCCCTCCTTCTCCATAGGAGAAGAAAACATTATATGTATATATTTTTGAGGCTACCATGCCCAGCTTTTGTACTTTTATGACTTGACTAGAGAGACTCATGACTCAAAACTCATATTTTTTGATATGGTACCAGTTATATATACAGTATCGGTTATTTACATGTGTATGCATTTTAATTTTATGTGTGAAATGTTGTTTATAATGTATGATGCAAATGCCAATCTAACACATAGTTTGCTAATGAATCAGCTAAAGTGTTTAAACTTCTTGGAATGTGTTCATATCTGATAGAATGAAATTGTCTTTCCAATAGTCTAACTCGTAGAAACTGACATAGCAATCCTGGATCCCTGATCCGATAGACACCTATTAACTGAAATACAATTAGCTGTGAGTCAAGCCTTACCTCCAGGTACGAAATGCCATGACTGAGGGCATCTCGGAGAAGTTCTATAACTGCACTGTATTCAGCCACATTGTTCATGGTAGGTCTCAAACAAACCCCCCCTGAAGAAACCAGTTGGTTAGCGGGTGAGTAAATGACCCAAGCTGCTGCAGCCAACTGACAGGTGTGGCGACTGGTGCCATTAGCAAATCCTAGGAAATGTGCGGTTGACATCTGGTACACGAAACAAAAGACACACATAAGATCACCTAATGAGCATAACAAAACTAACTATACAAATATATATAGCTATGTTACAAGAAAAAGTATTTCATCCTAGGCGTAGTACTTCTTCAAGTAGGGTCGATGCCTGGATCCTCCTCAGGAGGCCGGGCAAAGGTGTTATGGAACTCATGGAAAAGGTTGGTGTATGGGATTATTTCATCGAGATAACATCCCGTTTCAAAGAAAATGTTTCCGTTGACCCAAGTAAAAATGTTCACCAACAAGGTATGTACTCTATTTGCTTCAACAATGGCAACTTGTGAAGGAGTGAGACCAGTATTCTCATCGGGTGGTGAACAAAATTCACCTCTCTCTATTAAGTGAAGAAAAGGAAACAAGAAGGACACGCGATTTATATGTTCACAAGGATGGTCCGAGTCGTTCAATGCTTCTAACATTTCCTCATCAGAAGGTAAAGTAATTCCTGAACGGTCGAGAGAACGGATTGGGTCAAGTGTCTGAGTAGTGGCACAATCCATGTTTGACTCTGCAGACAATGACGGAGTCAACCTATCTTCTATTGTAGTTTGATAAGAATCTAAGTGAGTAACTTCTACAACAGGGGTAAGCACTGAGGGGTTTTTATTAGTTGAGGGAAACTCATAATCAGTTGTTAAACTGGTCATGGATGTTTTAGACGATAAACATCCCTCAGTACCGACAAATAAAGTAGGAGCGTGTAGGTCAAAAGTGCCAATTAGTGATCCGAAAAGTCCTGCTCCTAAACTCTCGCTAACTGGGGTGGTTTGATCAATCAAAGGAACTGTAGATTCCGAAGAAGTCTGGTGTTTTCCTTGAGTGAAAGAAAGTTGATCGACTGTAACGATCTTACCTTCAAATGGGAACATGACCACTCGAAAAACTACCGATGCTATAGCTTGCATGGCATAAGTCCAACTCCTGCCCAATAACATGTTGTAATCGAGCAGAGCATCCAGAACTTCTATCTCAACAGCAACTGTCTTACCGGCCAAAGTGACATTAAATGATGGCAAAACTCCATGTGGATAGAAAGTTCTGCCATCAAATGCAGTAAGCATTGTGTTAGAAGGGACTAACTCAGGAGAACCTAGAGCTTTACAACAGGAAATCGACATTACGCAAGTCGACGCTCCCTCATCTACTACAGCTCGTCTAATGGTCATTGGACCATGAACGACCACAATCTGGAGGGCAACATGATATGGCAACCGGTATTTGACATCAGTCATGTCAAATTGTGCAGACATGTTGGAGGACTCCATACTCCCAATAGCTGCCAGAAGTGCATTTCGTTGCAATGGACAACTTTGCAAGACTTCTAGAGTAGACATGGCACAAGGGGTTTGGGCTAAATCTTCAACCACATTGTAGTTAGAAGCAACCCGTGTGTTGGGATTGTGCGATGCCTTCTTCAAGACACCTTTCGGAATCTTGGGCATTGGGTCCACAGGTATGTGGAGTGGAGTGGAGGATTCAACAATCTCCTTATCCTTTCTCTGCGTTTCCGGGGTATAGTTCTTAGCTTTGGTTTGCAAAAGTGCATCTGAGTTAACCATATTTATAAATGTTTGATCAACCGTGGCGTGTGAAGTGCTCCCAGTTTTGGAGGTGCCAGAAGTTGAGCCTTGCCCTTTAGGAAATGGATCTTTCAAGACGGCAGGCTTCTTCTCTCTTAAGAGCTTCTGGGCTTCTTCAAGTAGAGGGCATTGATGAGTAAGGTGGTTTTGTTTGCAAAGTTTACAAGGGAACTTAACCTTCTTCTCTTCTTTGTTACCCTCTTCGGCATTATCTTTTTTGGGCTTTTGTTGGTTCCCCTCTCCTTTCTTGCCCTTCTTTTTGTTGTTGGGCTACCGAGGGCCCTTTTGGTTGTTCTGGACCTGATTAACAGATTCAGAAGTAGAAGGAGAGGTTGTGACGGAAGCAATGTCTGCAGTCGAATGTTTGACAGTTAAGGCTTGGACCTGTTTGGTCAGTGCTTCGAAGGCTGCAGAGTTAACTGAACCCACTATGCCGTCAGCATGTGGTCCAGGTTTGGGTCTACTCAGATCAGTGTTTGATCTCGGTGCGTCAGGTATAATCTCGTACAGTAAACCAGATTGTGCGTATACAAGGTCTAACTGTTGAGTCCTTAAAATGGCTTCTTCTTCATTGGATACTCCAGATGTTGCTACTTCCTTAGAAATATAACGGAGGAGTGATTTCAAGTACCACTCAAGCAGGAACTCTGGAGGGATGTTGGCCTTTATGAGCCTTTTCCGTCTTCGCCACTCCTGAATGTGGTCAGATAAGTGAGTGGCTTTGTTTTGTCTAAAAGTAGAAAAAAGTTCTATTCCGGCATCATACTGAACAGGAAGCTGGAAATGGTTCAAAAAGACGGTTGCTAGATCCCCAAAACTAGAGAAAGTAGCCGCAGGTAACTCAATGTACCATTTGGTTGCGGGACCAGTTAAGGTCCTTTGAAACAACCTCAATCTGATGGAATCCTCGTTCAACGAATTTGAAGAACACCACAAGTGAAAGGTAGTGACATGGTCACCAGGGTCTTCACCATCTTTGCCTTCGAATTTTGGAATATCCGAAGGTAATTTGGTGGGAACTGATGGCCACGTAGCATTATGACACACAGGATCATTTGTCAGTTTAGAAAGGTCTGGCAAATTCAACGTTGCCAGAAAAGGTAGACAAGGCCGATAAGATGAAGCTTGATAAGGGGAACCACCCATAGTTTGTCCCATGAATTGTTGGTAGGGGTTGCCCCCAGCCATTTGGTGATAAGGGTTGCCCCGGGCCATGTGCTGATAGGAGTTGCCACCTACCAACTGTTGATAGGGGTTGCCCCCAATTAACTGTTGGTAGGGGTTACTGTTAAAATTCAAGATGCTAAGACAGAAAATAGCAGCATTACATTCCATTTCACAATAATAGCACATACAGGATCACTGAAGAAACAACAAGCATAGCATAAACACAAGAGACACAGATTTATCCTGGGAAACCCTCATGGGGTAGAAAACCCAGTAAAGCTTCCTCAATATAGATGACCAACAATATACAAAGATGCAAACCAAAGACATGATCTCCTTCTCCACCGTAGCAGACCTCTCCTCCAAAAGTGCACCTCCCTTGAATGAGTGAGTGTGTCAAATGAGGAACACACCTCCTCTATTTATACACTTCACTGATATGTATTTTACACAAGTACACGTAGGCTCGTATTTAACCAATGGGTTAAATACCCCACTACAACTAACTAGGCTGACCCCTCTAGGGTGGTCTAATAACCCTTTGACCCACATAACACATAAAGGGCCGACCTCCACTAGGGAAGTCTAATAACCCGAGTTACCACATTCTGACGGAGGAATAAACATCTCCGGATATACAATAAGATCTTCACGGAGGAATGAAACATCTCCGGAATAATAAAGTACAATTATAATATTCTTTGAAGTTACAATATCTCAACACTCCCCCTTAACAAGAAGGATATTATAATAGCACCTGCAAGAGCAAGGAGTCATCAACATCATACATGACACATCTATAAATCATTGGAAGCTTTCTCAACATCATCAGTAACTCAACCAGTTACTGGAACATCTTCAATACTGGAACATCAACATCATCAGAGTTGATAGTACTCAATCATCAGCATCGTCAACACACGATCAACAGCATCGTCATCATACGATCATCAGCATCACGGTCAACATCATATCATCATCACACGATCAATCAGCATCATGATCAACATCGTCATCACATGATCATCAGCATCATCATCACACGATTATCAACATCATCATCAGCATCACGATCAATATCATCATCACATGATCATCAGCATCGTCATCGCACGATCATCAGCATCGTCATCGCACGATCATCAGCATCGTCATCGTACGATCATCAGTATCGTCATCGCACGATCATCAGCATCGTCATCACACGATCATCAGCATCGTCATCGCACGATCATCAGCATCGTCATCACACGATCATCAGCATCGTCATCGCACGATCATCAGCATCGTCATCGCACGATCATCAGCATCGTCATCACACGATCATCAGCATCGTCATCGCACGATCATCAGCATTGTCATCACACGATCATCAGCATCGTCATCGCACGATCATCAGCATCATCATCACACGATCATCAGCATCATCATCACACGATCATCAGCATCGTCATCACACGATCATCAGCATCGTCATCAGCATCATCATCAGCATCGTCATCCCACGATCATCAGCATCATCAAAGGATGATGTAAACCAGTCATGTACCTTTTGAACCGAAGTCCAGGGACGATCCAGTCCTATCATTATCGAAGACATATGTCTACGGCTCTTCTTTCGGACTGAGGTCCAGGAATGATCCAATCCCTTCTTTCTCGAAGACATACGTCTACGGCTCTTCTTTCAGACTGAAGTCCAGGAATGATCCAATCCCTTCATTATCGAAGACACACGTCTACGGCTCTTCTTTCGGACTGAAGTCCAGGAATGATCCAATCCCTTCATTCTCGAAGACATACGTCTACGGCTCTTCTTTCGGACTGAAGTCCAGGAATGATCCCAATCCCTTCATTATCGAAGACATACGTCTACGGCTCTTCTTTCGGACTGAAGTCCAGGAATGATCCAATCCCTTCATTCTCGAAGCCATACGTCTACGGCTCTTCTTTCGGACTGAAGTCCAGGAATGATCCCAATCCCTTCATTATCAAAGACATACGTCTACGGCTCTTCTTTCGGACTGAAGTCCAGGAATGATCCCAATCCCTTCATTATCCAAGACATACGTCTACGGCTCTTCTTTCAGACTGAAGTCCAGGAATGATCCCAATCCCTTCATTATCGAAGACATACGTCTACGGCTCTTCTTTCGGACTGAAGTCCAGGAATGATCCCAATCCCTTCATTATCGAAGACATACGTCTACGGCTCTTCTTTCGGACTGAAGTCCAGGAATGATCCCAATCCCTTCATTCTCGAAGACTTCACGTCTACGGCTCTCTTCAGGACTGAAAGTCCAGGGATGATCCCAATCCCTTCATTCTCGAAGACCTCACGTCTACGGCTCTCTTTAGGACTGAAAGTCCAGGGATGATCCCAATCCCCTCAACTGTCCACTAAGGACTTCATTCTCGGAGACCTCACGTCTACGGCTCTCTTTAGGACTGAAAGTCCAGGGATGATCCAATCCCCTCAACTGTCCACTAAGGACTTCATTCTCGGAGACCTCACGTCTACGGTTCTCTTTAGGACTAAAAGTCCAGGGATGATCCAATCCCCTCACATGTTCATCAAGAACATGTATCCTCATCATCATAACATGTATCATCACAACATGTGTCATCAATATTAAAAACATGTATAACCACAACATGTATCATCATCATCAAAACATGTATAACCATAACATGTATCAAAACATGTATAACCACAACATGTATCATCATCATCAAAACATGTATCATCAACATCAAAACATGTATAACCACAACATGTATCATCATCATCAAAACATGTATCATCAACATCAAAACATGTATAACCACAACATGTATCATCATCATCAAAGCATGTATAACCACAACATGTATCATCATCATCAAAACATGTATAACCACAACATGTATAATCATCATCAAGACATGTATAACCACAACATGTATAATCATCATCAAAACATGTATGCATCTATCATCAAAAGTATCTAGCATGTATACATCTATCATCAAAATAAAGAATATAAGAGTCCTAAATCTAAACAATTATAGGTGAGTAAGTGCATAGAAGAATAAGTAACCTCATTATTGATGAGATAGATTTGTTATCGGATACTGTGCTACTCCCCCTTTCGAGGAGGGTCCTATACCAAGCTTGTCTCGGAAGTGTTCGAACTTTACTCGAGACAGAGGTTTTGTCAAGATATCAGCAATCTGATCCTTAGTGCTTATATATACAAGCTTGATAGCTCCTCTTTGAACCATATCTCGTATATAGAAGTACCGGATCTCTATGTGTTTTGACTTATCGTGGAACACAAGATTTTCAGTTACATAATCACAGTGGGATCCATTTCTAAGTCAAACACTCCAAATCCTCTGAAGCCATACTGCTTCACAGCTGGCAGAGCAGACAGCCATATGTTCTGCTTCAGCAGTACTGAGAGCCACACTAGATTGTTTCTTGCTGAACCATGAGATCATGGCATATTCAAGACTATAACATCCACCTAATGTACTCTTTCTGTCTGAGGCACTTCCTGCCCAATCAGAATCTGAGTAACCATGTAAACGGAGTTCATGACCTTCAAGATAATATGGACCAAAATCTATTGTACCTTTTAGGTTCCTCACTACATGCTTTGTAGTTATTAAGTGAACCTTTCTAGATTCTACTAGATACTGACTTAGGGTAATTGCAGCAAGGCATATATCTAACCTAGTATTCGTTTAGACACATCAATGACTCAATAATTTGTCTATAAAGGGTTAGGTCCACAAAAAAACGATGAGTCATTAACTAATAACTTCAAGTTGGAGTCCATGGGAGTGGCCATGGCTTTATACTCCAACATATCAAATCTTTTTAGAAACTTCACAACATACTTACCTTGATTTAAAAGATTCCTTTTGGATGTTGCCATACTTCTAGACCTAAGAAGTAGTGCATTAATCCGAGATCTTTCATTTCCATTTCTGCAGCCATTTTCATGACCTGTTTCTCATTCCTTGTTAGAAAGAGATCATCGTCATGCAATAATGGTATGTTAGGTTCATCATCCACAACCTTAAGGTAAAGGTTAGGGATAACTTTACTTCTGGTAAATCCCAAGCTTTTTCATGAAGCTGTCAATTGTCCATTATTCACACTCAGCATTGAGTGATCTTCTGCATATCTATCTGTTCCATCTCTCGTCAAAAGGGTCTACTAATATGAGCCTCAAAATCATTTGAACTCTGTGGTGAGTTCCTTCTTGCATTCCACATCACCCATGATGATCATTAAGCTCATCAATTGACTACCGATCCTGGGAACCCATGCAGAACCTGATTACATTATTAAGGGAATGGTCTTATCTAGTCCCTTGTAGCAAAACATCTTGTTAAGGTTCTCTTTCCTCTTTCTAAGAGAATCTTCTAGCCATGAGCCTTCTATATTTTGTTTGATTTGTAAATCTTCTTGTTGAACATCCATCACTTGTTCGGTGTTCATCATTCTTCATGATCTTTCCTACAAAACAAGTTAAGTACATGATTAGTAATACTTCATAATCATGTAATCATGATAACCTATTATGCATATAGATATCATTTACATAGTTATGCAACTATTTTGACCAATACTTTGGTACAACACTTTCCCATATCTTGTATGCATACAGTGGCTATCTAGATGCCTTCCATCTCTACCAGAACATACTATCGAGAGTGTGCACAACTCTCAGCATGTCAGCAAAGAGGTTTCATTCTAGACTAGCAACAATGGAATGTTTGTCCAACTTACCAATCATATGCATATTGGTAATATACTGTTCAATGTTCTATGAATATTTACACTTAGCATGATATATTATAGGAATACAAATATGCATACAACCTATTACAGGCAATATCATTTACTATTTCAAATAACAACTCAAATACTTATCTTTTATGTTTGTGTGGTTGCCTCCCGCTTGATCTTCTGTATGTCTTTTGAACTTCTATTCATTATGTACCACTGTGCATGTTCAAGTGTCATCCTCATGATCTCATACACAAACATACACCCATTAGTATGTTCTAAATGTTATCAAAACATTATAGTTCTACATAATATTGAGAATGTATAGTCATGATTATAGTTAATAAACATTAGTATTCAAGATTTCAGGGAAGTCTTCTTTTACTCATGCATATCATCAATCAAGATAAAAGATATAATATGCATAATCCCTTGATTACTAACTTTATGAATAAGCATAACCAATCATTCCAAGTATACTTATATAGGGGATCCTAACACAAGGTAAGTTTCATGGGAAACATACCTGGATTAGTATACCTACTTGTTTATGTACAACATACCTAAACAATCTCTTCAATGATTTAGAGATCCTGAGCTAGAACCTGCATGTCTCATAGGTTAAGCATAATATAACAAAGTCATACATACCTCGTAAGTAGAACAAAGATTGTGGATGAGTCTTTGTCTTCATGTTTTTCATGGTCATGGAACCTGATTTGTCTTTTGTAATGTACCCGTGTCTTGTTAGCAGACAACATCAACCTCACACAACACCATAATGCATAAGTACAATCATATAGCCCTAATCAAATCATTCACATGCATTCATATTGTTACTAGGGTGATAAGACAATTAATAACATTAATAAAGATTGTACTAATAACTAACATGAAGACAAACACATTATGAACTTAATCAAGAATCAGATTTCAAGGCATACCTGAACCTCCTTAAGTCATACCTGTCGAGACTTTTTGTAGTCTTCTTATGTAAGGTCTTAGCCTCAACTCCCCCTGAAACTTGATCTGAAGCTTGATTAGTGTTTGCTAGCGAAACTCTAAAAAATTCAATATTTGACTTTCACACTTCTGAATGGATGGAAGGATGTGTCTTGCTGAGCTGATCAAACTATCATACTTCAGTTTTGAAATCTCCAAAGTTTGACCCCTCAAAATTGTCTTTGAAACTTCCGGATTCACTGGACGTGACCCTGAACTGGGGTTGGATGAAGCCCACTCTTCTACCCAATCAAAATGTATGATCCAAAGCTCTAAGCTTCTATTCTTCTGAGGAGCTTCCAGCCGTGGTCACAGATTTCAAAAATTCCCATTTTTACAGAAGCCCTAATTTTCCACTTTTCTGATCAAAGTCCCGAACTAGGGTCTAATCAAGCCCGGCCTTCTGCCCAACCAAAAATTCTGATCTTTGTCTCTAAATTTCTATTTTGATGAGTAGCATCCAGCCGTGGTCTCTGATTACAAAAATTCCAACTTTCTTCAAAGCCCTAAATTTCGGAAGCCATGAATGAAGGTACCAAAAAATAATTTTGTTTTGACAGAAATATGTACCTGATTGTTTCTGGTGTAACTCCGAAATTTTTGATCCACAGGGTCTGAAAAGGTTTCCTGAGATAGCCTGACCTGTTATCTTTCCATCCTAACAGGTCTGACCTCAATTGGATTCTCTGAGAGAGAGTTATGCCAAATGTCGCAACGTGACCTGTTTTGGGATAAAACAGGAGAGCGAACTTATATGGCGTGCCACGTGTCACTGTTTTAACTTCGGCCTCTGAAAAAGTTTTCTGAGATAGCTCGGCCTGTTAAATTTCCATCCTGACAGGTCTGACCTCAATTGGATTCTCTGAGAGAGCGTTATGCCAAATGTCGCAACGTGACCTGTTTATGGGATAATACAGGAGAGCGTACCTGTACGGAGTGCCACGTGTCACTAGTTCAACTTCGGCCTCTGAAAATTTTTTTTGAGATAGTACAGACTGTGTACTAACTGTCACTTTTTACGAAATTTCATTTGGAGCTTCCTAGCCCAAGATATGACCTTTTTCCCAAGGTCACCTGATTTTGACTCATATCTGGAAGAGGCCGAAACCCTATATTGTACAGGTCATAAATCACAAAGTACAACGAATTAGAGGTTTTCCTTTGGACACAAGGTACCCAGAGATTTAATCTTCGTCCTGTAACAATTTCAGATCCGAAAGCTTCGCCAAAACGGATTTATAGTGAAAGTACTACGATGACTGGTTTTTGCTATATAAAACCCTAGCCTTCAAATTGTCGTAAGTAAAGCAAGTGTTGTTAGTGCCATACCTTGTCTTCCTTCAGGTTAGCTCTGATACCATGTTAAAATTCAAGATGCTAAGATAGAAAATAGCAGCATTACATTCCATTTCACAATAATAGCACATACAGGATCACTGAAGAAACAACAAGCATAGCATAAACACAAGAGACACAGATTTATCCTGGGAAACCCTCATGGGGTAGAAAACCCAGTAAAGCTTCCTCAATATAGATGACCAGCAATATACAAAGATGCAAACCAAAGACATGATCTCCTTCTCCACCGTAGCAGACCTCTCCTCCAAAAGTGCGCCTCCCTTGAATGAGTGAGTGTGTCAAATGAGGAACACACCTCCTCTATTTATACACTTCACTGATATGTATTTTACACAAGTACACGTAGGCTCGTATTTAACCAATGGGTTAAATACCCCACTACAACTAACTGGGCCGACCCCTCTAGGGTGGTCTAATAACCCTTTGACCCACATAACACATAAAGGGCCGACCTCCACTAGGGAAGTCTAATAACCCGAGTTACCACATTCTGACGGAGGAATAAACATCTCCGGATATACAATAAGATCTTCACGGAGGAATGAAACATCTCCGGAATAATAAAGTACAATTATAATATTCTTTGAAGTTACAATATCTCAACAGTTACCCCCATCATTTTGTTGGTAGGGGTTGCCCCCTGCCATCTGTTGTTGTTGTGAGAAAGAGTTATTAAAATTTCCCCACCCATACGAGAGCGGATTAGTGCTTTGTTGGTTCGTCCACTGTGGCTGGGTGTTAGCCCCGCCATATTGCTGGTTGAAGATGTTGCCCCCTCCCCCTGAAAATAGGGAAAAAGGAACGTTACTTGCAGGCATGCTACCTTGATTCAAGTTAGGGCCTACAAAGGTGTTGAAACCAGTAGAAGCTGATGTGGATGGTGCAGTCATGGTACCCATGACTAGTATGTTTGCAGAAGCACTTGGTCCTACCACAGGTGTGGAAACCCAAGTACTAGGAATCTGATATAATGGTTGGGACGTAGAAGGTGTTGCACAGTTGGTCGTACTGCTAGGTCCAATAGTAGGTGTAGGAATGGCTGCCATCATTGTAAAACTAGGCATGCCTAAAGTACTAGTGTTGAAACTGAAAGATGGAGTAGGCACAGATGTGGTTTGTGCCTGACTAGGTGTAGCAGTAAAAGAAGGGTTAACTGTGCTGGTATTCATACCTAAAGTGGGAGTTTGGGGAACCCCCTGTTCACTTCCTGAGTTAGACATCAGATGATCGGGAAAGGAAAGATCTGCACTGAAAAGGGGCTGCTGGAAACCAACAGGTGACAGAAGCAGAATTCTAGTATTGGTTAAGGGAGGATTGAAAGGAGTGCTATACTCCGTGGAAGTAAGATCTTCCACCTCAACAATACTAAAGTGTTGCTGATCTATGGTACCTGGTAGTGGTTCCTCAGGAACCTCAATTTCAAGGTTTTCTGTTATAAGTATTTCTTCAAGCAATTCTATTTCAGAGGTAATTTCTGAAGAAATACCGGGGTTTACCCGCTGTCTTCTAGCTGGTTGTATAGGTTCTGTTCTAACAGGTGGAAGGTTTTGAATCCTTCTCGATCTACGGAGTTGTTGATTCTACGTGATTATAAATATAAAATAACAAACTAGAACCTAGTGGCCACTATGACTAGGGGGCAAACAGCACACCAACTAAAAAATTCCTAAGTATACAAACCAGTCAAACAAAGGTGCCTTTCGGAGAAGAGTCTGGGATGATTAGGGCCCAGAACAGATCAACGAAGGAAGAAAGACAGTTACCTGGGGTCCACAATACAATGACTAAGGGTGCAAGTGCTGGAATCACCCAACCGCCCTCCCAAAGACCTGCACGGGGTTTCCTCCCACGTCTGTCTTAGGTACAGCAGATATACCCTCTGCTATCACCTGTGTAAGAACCTAGAAGTCTGATACTATGGATACCACAACACCGAAAATTCCTGGGGGAACAGTCACCGGTCGAATCAGAAAGCGTGGGCAGGGTAGCTAAGCCTGAAACTCGAAAGAGTCCCCAATACGCAATCCGATCCTGGCGTATGCTCGAACAGTAAGTAGGAGGAGTATTCCCACAAACTGATCTCGCAATGACCTACTGCATATGCTCCCAGGAAAATTTTGAGTGAGGTGGGTTTACCTATGATAGTCTCACTACGATTGTTGCGCAATGTGTGATCTTGGGTGGTTTAAGGTGATTTAAACCCAAGACCCTAACCAAAACTAGTTGGTGTAGTGTACGCTAAAAAGAAAAAGTTTCTAGTTCATTTTATTAGCAAATTTTAGGGCTTTTATTACGCAAAAGGGATAGTGAGTGTGTGAGCGTGGTTATAACAAGAAAACAAAAGTGCAAATATACTCAAATCTTCCTACAACAAAACTTTTTTATTTATTTTTTCATCTACTTCTTTTTCAAAACTGAAAATCTAAGCAAACTTACTTAAAAAAAATTTTGTTTTCTTTTTTTAAAATTATACAAAATATGCTAAGTTATTTTGCAATGACAAAGAGAAGTTCTATTTTAACTTAAAGTACCAAATTTTTTTGCTTTTTCAATAACCGAAAAAGAACTATGCAAAAATGGAAAGCCAAATAAAACTTTATATGCAAAATGTGTAAGTATGGCTAAAAGTTCTTAGGCCTACAGCTGTCGAAACCCTAGCTCGAGAAAGACTTGATCTACAGGTTTTCTACTAAGAAAAAGCCTATAAACTTGGACATCTAGTGGGAGAAAACAAAGGAGAGAAACACCAAAGGACTGACCTAAAGTGTCTAGCCCTAGCAAGACCACAAAGCCAAGTATAAGTAGACAAGCAAGCTGCCTTACTAACACAAAGAAACTGAGAGGTGAAACTAGCCTACAGCTGTTTAAAAAGCACTTGTAACCAACAGAAGACTATGAGTCCAGGAAGAATGAAACTTGACCAAAAAGAAGACACCCTAGAAGCTCTACCAAAGACCAAACCCTAAACAAAGGACGGGGGTAGTAGAGAGCAGACAACTTCACCACAAACAACAGACACAGGAGTGTGCAGGTTTGTAAACGGCCAACAAGCAATCAGGGTTTGAAAAAAGTGAAAGTGTTCGTCACCAAACACCACCAAGTCTTCCAAAAAGTCAATAAAAAGTCCCAAAAAAATCCAAAGGTCAACAAGCGGTTTAAAGAATGGAAAAAACTTTAAGGAGAGGTTCTATGACTTGAACAATAATTAAAAACCTTATGCAATCATCAAAGGGATCCTACAGCACAGTCAGCAAATCACCACAGGGCTAAAACACAAGCAAACCAAAAATTGACTGCTTCAGGAAATGTACTCTACTGTGTAGTAGAGCAACTCGCGCCCATGCCAAAACGGGCGCTACTGTATATACAGAATAGTAGCATATGGGCACTACTGTACATATATTAGAGTAGCGCTCATATTTCAAAGGCTTGAAAACTGACTTTGGAAGGTATAAAAACTGATGAAAGCAGGCAAGACAAAGACAAGGGATATCTAAAAAGGTTCTTGACACATCAAAGAAATCAAAATAAACTGAGAAGACACACAAGAAAAAGGGTTTCCTAAAGCCAAAAACTCCATATCCCCAGTGGAGTCGCCAGTCTGTTGGCGGATATTTCTACCCTATAGCCAAGAAACTAAAGCTATCAACTTGGTTGGGGTGACAGGTAAGTGCATTAATGCTATTACAGAGACATTTACAAAAGAAATAGATTGTAGATTTAGGGAACTCACCTTTTAACCGGAGTCTGATCCTAGCCTTGACTCGATCCCGTGTCCAGCTTCCAAATCTACTTTTCCTTTAGCAAACCTGTAACAACAATACCTTCCTCAAACATTTTGCGCAACATATAAAGCTTGAAATAAACAAAAACTATGTTTAATATTCAGCATTGACCAAAATAAATCCAACTTAAAATGCCATTTAATAACACATTCAGATTGGAACAAGGAAACACTTCAACCTTTATTTGTCAAAATTAGAATGAAGTACAAGTATACCTGATAATGAAACAGGCTCCTGCAACTAGATTCTAGGCTCTGGCTCTGCTCTGGCTTGAATGTCTTCTACACAACTTCTCCAATGTCCTAAAGTTTCTCCATTAACTCATCCTCTAGCTTTTCTAGCAATAATTTGTAACCTTGCTTCTTTAACCTTCTTGGTATTTATAGGTTCAAAGAAGCAGTTCAGGTAGAGATGTAGTTATGGAGGAAGTTGGGGGAGTTAAGAAACTGCCATCAACTAATCCTCCTCGATGAATTAATATATATTTTTAATCATCTTTTAAGATGTACGCGACTCTTCTTCAGTGGAGTAGCGTATAGGGCGCTACCCTAGTATTTAACAACTAGCGCTCAATTGATTTTAAATGTCGAGCGCTACTTTGCTACACTGGAGTAGCGTATACTTGGATATGGGTGCTACTATTATACAGTGGAGTAGCGTATGGGTGCTAGTCTCTTTAAGTAGAGTAGCGCTCATATCTTAAAATGATATTTTTTTGTGGTTTTCTAATATTTTCAGGAAATGGAATGAGTTGTCATATCATCTAAGGTCAACATGCTCCTCCATCCAAGTTGTCCTTTTGTGTGATCAGCAACTCAGGGTGATCACGGACGGAGAGGTGCAAGTTTGACCTATAACAAGGACCACCTTACTCACCAATGCCCTCTGCTTGAAGAATCCCAGAAGCTATTAAGAGAAAAGAAGCTTGCCGTACTGAAATATCCATTCCCTAAGGGGCAGAGCTCAGCTTCTAGCACCTCCAACATTGGGGGAACTACACATGCTATGGTTGATCAAACTTTTATTAACATGGTTAATTCGGATGCACTCTTACAAATGAGAGCCAGGAATTATACCTTGGACGCACAAAAAAAGATAAAGATATTCCAGAATCCTCCACTCCACTCCGCATACCTATGGACCCAATGCCCAAGATCCCGAAAGGTGTCTTGAAATGGGCATCACACAATCCCAATACTCGGGCCGCCTCCAACTAAAATGTAGTTGAAGATTTAGCCCAGACCCCTTGTGCCATGTCTACCTTGGAAGTCTTGCAAAGTTGTCCTTTACAACGGAATGCACTTCTAGCAGCTATTGGAAGTATGGAATCCTCTAACATGTATGCGCGATTTGATATGACTGATATCAAATACCGGTTTCACTACCATGTTGCTCTTCAAATTGAAGCTGTCCATGGCCCAATGACCATCATACGAGCTGTCATAGATGAGGACGCGTTGACCTGCGTAATATCAATTTCCTGTTGGAAAGCTTTGGGTTCCCCCGAGTTAGCCCCTTCTAACACATTACTTATTGCATTTGATTGCAGGACTTTCTATCCAGATGGGGTTTTTCCATCATTTGATGTCACATTGGCCGATAAGATAGTTGTTGTAGAAGTAGAAGTTCTGGACGTTCCACTTGATTACAATATGTTATTAGGCAGGAGCTGGACATATGCCCTACGAGCCATTGGATCGGCAATTTTTCGAGTTGTTATGTTCCCATTTGAAGGTAAGTTCGTTACAGTTGATCAACTTTCTTTCACTCAGAGAAACAACCAGACTTCTTCAGAGATCACAATTCCCTTAGTTGATCAAATTGCCCCAATTAATGAGAGTTTAGGAGTAGGACTGTACGGGTCGTTAATAGGCACTTTCAACCTCCCCTCCCCTGTTCTTTTTATGCATTATGATGTGGGTACTGCTACCGAAACATTCACGGTTGGTTTAAGAACTGATCCTTGGATCCTTCCTACTCCATCAGAACTTTTTGTGCCTCCATCCATTGCAGAAGTGGCCTCTATGGAAACACAACATACTGCAATGGAACATATCATGACTCTGCCAGTCTCTGCTGAGTCAGATATGGACTATGCTCTGGCATGGTCACTGAATTCCACTCACTTGTTCGATTGTTTAGGTACGGCTTTGTCGTCTGATGAAGCCATCTTAGAAGTTATGATGGGCCTAGACCAACCATGGGAACATATGCATCATAGGTCCTACATGCTTCCAGATCTAGACAGGATTGAGAGAGGGGAATTCCCCGTGAGACCCGGTGGATTGGTTGATTTGTCATCTTTTCCTTCTACTTCAAGAGCTATTTATGCTGAGGGAAATATGGCTAATATATCGAGAACAATTCCGATCAATATTTCCACCAAACCCGGGGTCGTGGAAAACATTTTTATTGGTGTAGATTGTTCTCCAGAAGAGATCGCTTTGTATACAAAACTTTTTAAAGAATCCGCGACGTTTTTGCCTCGTCATATGAGGAGATGCCAGGTATAGACCCAACCATCGTGGACCATGTCATCACAACATACCCTAATGCAAAACCTGTGAGACAAAAGCTCCACCCCATGAACCCTAGAAAAGCGGCCGCCATCAAGGTGGAGGTTGAAAAGTTGCTTAAAGCCGGTTTCATCTATCCGATTGACATGATGGAATGGGTTTCAAACCCCGTTCCGGTTGATAAGAAGCAAGGTACCATTAGAGTCTGTACTGGCTTCCAGAACTTGAACAAATCTTGTCCGAAAGATAACTATCCTACACTGTTTATCAATCAAATCATAGATGCTTGTGCGGGACATGAGATGTTCTCTTTCATGGACGATTTTTCACGATACAATCAAATAGAAATCAAACCCGAGGACCAGCATAAAACATCTTTCATTTGCCCATGGGGGACCTTCACTTACCGGAAGATGCCATTTGGCTTGAAAAATGCTGGAGCTACCTTCCAGCATGCGATCAATTTCGCTTTTCATGATATCAAACACATAGTAGAACCTTAGTTGGATGATCTCTTGGCGCGATCTCAAAAGAGACGAGATCATCCAGCTCATCTTAGACAAATGTTTGAAAGATGCAGACAATATAAGATTCATTTGAATCCTAATAAGTGTGTGTTCTGTGTCGAATCGGGACGTCTACTGGGCTTCATTGTCTCAAGTCGTAAATCTACCTCCTCCTCGCACCTTGCAACAACTCCAAAGTCTGCAAGGCATGTCTAATTTCTTACGATGATTCATCATAAACTATGCTAAAATTACTAAAGGTTTTATGAGGCTACTCAAACAAGACTCCTACTTTGTGTGGGACGAAGCTACTCATGCATCCTTTTAAGCCTTTAAAAAGGCACTTCTTTCAGCACCCTTGTTGAGCCCGCCAGAGTACGCAAAAGATTTTATTTTATATCTGGCAGTGTCTCTTAATACAATTGGTATAGTTTTGGTTCAGGAAGATGATACGCTCCAAGAGCATGTTGTCTACTATCTTTCTCGCGCATTGATAGCCCCTGAGGTTAAATATTCGCACATTGAGAAGCTAGCACTCACCGTGGTCTATGCGGTACAGAGGCTTCGTCACTATATACTTTTATGAACTACTACTATGATAGCAGAAGTCAATCCTTTCCAGTACGTTCTCACCCGACGAATCATCGGTGGGAAATATAATAAATGGATTGTAATCCTATAGGAGTTCGATTTGGTCTTCCAATCGGCCAAGTCGAAGAAATCACTAGTGTTCGCTAATCTCAGAGTTTCCAAGTGACCTAGAATACATTGAGGATGTTGAGGAAGAATCATCATTCCCAGATGAACATATCTTCCTCATTGCTTCCTATGACCCATGGTATGAGGATATCTTAGTATATCCCTAGACTTTGAGGTGTCCTACTACTTTTTCTTGAGAAGAGCGACGCAAGCTCAAAAGCCTTGCGAAGAACTACCTTATCATCTCAAATACTTTATATCGACGTGGGGTAGATTCCATTTTATGACCTTGCTTAACTCGAGAAGAAGCCGAAGCAGTATTAAATGATGCCCATAGTGGCGCTTGTGGTGGACATCTTTCTAGGTTGGCAACAACTCAGAAGATACTGCGTGCCGGATATTTTTGGCCCACGATCTTTAAATATTGTGTGGAAGCAGTGAAACACTGTCATCTGTGTCAGTTTTTCACTAAGAAAATGAGGGCACACCCAGCTCCTCTTCATCCTGTGATTACAGCAGGTCCCTTCACAAAATGGGGGGTTGATTACATGACTTGCAATCCAGTTTCGGCTAGAGGATATCATTATATCATCGTTGTCGTTGACTACTTTACTAAGTGGGTAGAGGCAATGCCTACTGTTAAGGCAGATGGAGAACCTACCTCTTATTTCGTGTTTAATTTGATTATTGCACGGTTTGGCATACCTAAAGAGATAGTGACTGATCGCAGTCATTTCCAAAATAGCATAATGACCGAGTTGTATACAATGCTTGGTTTTCGACAAGAACATTCGTCTTCATACTATCCACAGGCGAATGGACAAGTTGAAGTAGTGAACAAAACATTAAAGGTTATACTGCAGAGAACTGTTAATGCCAGTCGAAATAACTGGAACATCATGTTGTAATCGGCTCTTTGGGATTACCAAGCCAACATTTTTTAAAGGTTGGGTTTAGTTTTTGACTTCAGGGTGAACCTAATCTCTGCGTTCTTCACTCCCTTAGTTGGTTATTCTTCCAACCATCTGGAGGGTCTGATAATGTCTCTTACATTTCAGGATTATCATTTACCCCATTATGTCAGAAACTGCCTGAGTCACTTTGTGTCATGCTCATTATTCAAGGATATACCTTGTGTCGGCCATTCTGTAGTTTACCTTGACCTCATGTGTCGGCCTTCCTAGTGTTAGTCTTGTTACATATTATTCCATATCAGCTCATACCAGTTGAGTGTTCCTCGAGTTGGATGATGGAGGATGCCTTAAGGCCTCCATTCCAACGAACTTCTTCCCATCGACATCAACTCATTTTACTCTAGGAATGAAGTTTAGAGTTTCGGTTAGTACCTTGGAGATTGCAGTCACTAGTGGCAATTTTCCTCGTTGTTGAATGTTGAGAATACATCAATGTCTCTTCTTCAACAGGATCCCCAATTGTTCGACTCCAAGTCCATCTATTGACACTTGGTGGACCATACTTGGTACCTTGGGCCCCATCATCATTATCGGTGGAAGTCCTTGCGTTTGTTAACGATATACATCAATGACCAATAATCAAATGATACCCCCCATGTTCGACTGTCAGCTCATCTATTCACATGGTTAGGGTTTGTCCCTAGAGTTGTTTTGGATGAAGACCTTTGGATTTTGGATGACATTACCTCATTTTGTTATCACCCAAGTTGCACAAGACTGAGCCTCACTTATATTCGGCTCTCCATGAGACATAGATCCAGTTTGTTGTTATGGCTATGATCTCTCAGTTTGACATGGATCCATGCTTGTATTCCAAGTGGCCATGATATATATACATCTCCCTTTTATGTATCAAAGATCATGTTGTATCACACTACACATCGATATGATGTCACAGATGTAATTGCTTGCTGACCTTGATCTTTGTTTTAAGTGTTCTTGTGAATTGTTTCTGCGGTTCTTTGCTCCTCCTTTGGCTTTGGATTATAATGTATTTTGGCCATCGTTTTCCTCTGACCTCACACATTAGGGGGCATCTGTTATAGGTTAAACCTGCACCTCTCCATCCATGATCACCTTAAGTTGTTGATCACACAAAAGGACAACTTGGACGGAGGAGCATGTTGACCCTAGATGAGACTTTGACTTACTCCACCTCCTGACAACACTGAAAAAAACCTAAAATTGTCATTCTGAGATATGAGTGCTACTCTATTTCAATAGACTAGCTGTTGTACCCTACTCTAGTGTGTAATAGTAGTGCTCAAGCCTTATGAGCGCTACTCCTCTTCAGCAGAGTAGCGCTCAACATTCAAAAAGTGATGAGCGCTAGTTTACAAGCACTATAGTAGCGCCCTGAATGCTACTTCGCTGAACAATAGTAGCAGACATCTCAAAAGATGATTAAAAAATAATTAATTTCATGAAAAGGATTAGTTGCAGTTGGTTTCCCAACTTCCCCAACTTCCTCCATAACCATCTCTCGACCTGAACTGTTTCTCTTGTCCTATAAATACAGGGAAGAATAAAGAGAGGGGTTAGAGACGTGAATATTATTAAGAGACTTTTAAAGAGAAGCCTGCATTGGAGGAGTTTGTACTGGAAGATACCCAAGCAAGAGAAGAGCAAGACCCCAGAATCAAGTTGCAGGAGCATGTCACAAAGTCAGGTATATTTTGTAACATCAATTTGCATTTGACAATAAAAGGTTGAAGCATCTTTCTTGTCCCAAATTAAGTGTTTATTGAAGTGATATACTTGTTTGGATCCGTTTTGGTTAATATTGAATGTTTAAATTGCTTTGTCTTTTTCATCACTATATATTATCCAAGATACACTGAGAAAGGTACTTGTATTGCAGGTTTAATGAACAGGAAGTGGACTTGAGGATCGAGTGCAAGATCAAATAAGAGCTAGGATCGAATGTCATTCAAAAGGTGTGTTCTCAAAGCCTATAACCTATTTCCTTTCATGAACATCTCTGTAGTGCAGTTAATATGCTTACCTATCATCCCCTTTCAGTTGATAGTAGCAGTTTCCTTACTATAGGGTAGTTTTTCCCGCCAACAGTAGCCATACTGCCTCACAACTAGCTGAACAGGCTGCAACATACTCTGCCTTAGCTATACTCAGTGCTATGCAGGACTGCTTCCTACTAAACCAAGAGATCACACCTGATCCCATACTGAAGCAGCATCCAGATGTGCTCTTCCTATCTGCAGCACTGCCAGCCCAATCTGAATCAACATAACCCTGCAGGTTAAACTTTTGATTCACTTCATACTTGAGCCCATAATCCACTGTACCCTTCAGGTGCCTCATAACATGCTTTACAGCAACCAGGTGAACACTCCTCGGATCCATCAGGAACTGGCTCAATGTGTTAACCACAAAGCAAATATATGGTCTCGTGTTCATCAGGTACATCAAGGACCCACTCATCTGACGATACACAGTGACATCAACTGGATCAGATGAAGCTTCACACATAAACTTCAGGTTCGAAGCCATAGGTGTGGCCATGGCCTTACAGTCCATCATCCCGAACCTCTTCAGGATGTCTACTATATACTTCCCTTGTCCAAGGAAGATTCCATCTACACTCTGCCACACCTCCATGCCAAAACCAAATAGTGCATCATCCCCAAGTTCTTCAACTCGAACTCGGCAACAAGCTTCCACTGCATGTTAGCAATCAATCTATCTTCACCTGTGATAAACAGGTCATCCGCATACAAAAGTAGTGTCACTGGATTTCCTTCCTTAACCTTGTGGTAAAGGTTGGAATCCGCTTTACTCTTGGTAAAGCCCAAACTGGATAGAAAGTTGTCTATCCTACCATACCAAGTTCTGCACATATATGACTCCCTGTCATGTGTCTCAGAACCAACTGGCTACTTCACATACACTTCTTCTTCAACTACAGAAAGCTATCTTGAAATCCATATGGTGTATCTTCCCTATCATCACTGCAGCCGGAGCAAGTATTGATCTAATGGAAGTGTATCTGGCTACAAGAGAAAAAGTCTCTATGCTACCACCTGCAGCATGCTTGATATTGTAGCTTCTCTTGGAAGTCACTACAGACTCCCCTTCAGGTCTTGGGACTGCATCCCAAACATCTTCGTGATCGACTGGTGCTCCTCGATCATGGGATTCTTCCCACATCCTGGGAACTTCAATATCTTCAATATTTTCAATAGATAACTTTGTTGTTGAACAAATGTTATAGTCCTTCTTTTGTAGGTGATGGTATACAATCTTTCCTACACAACAAGTTAAATTGCATGATTAGAAAATATCTCATAGTTTTCAGAACAAATTCTTACACATAAATAAATATGTCATACAGTCATGCAATTATCTTAGCCAATGCTTCAATACAACAATTATCCATATTCCGTAACTTTATAGATGCCTTCCAATCTCTACCAGAACATTGTTAAGAGTGTGCACAACTCTTAACATGTCATCAAAGAGGTTTCATTCTAGATAAGTAGCAATGGAATGTTGTACAGTGCCATAGGCCACTTACCCATGTATATTAGCAGTATACTATTCATCAATGCAACTATTCTAATATGCATAATACACAACCTAATTCTAGGAAAATAAGCATATACATCATTGAATAACATTATGTAAGAAATGACAATCCAAATACTTATCTTTGTATGGTTGCTGGGTGGACTCCCTCTAAATCTTTGCAACTCCATTCTGATGTGGATTGTGAGAAGTGGTCAACTCTCTCTGAATATCTGCATCCTTGCAGAAACTACTGAAGTGTGCTCCTTTGATTTCTTGCAGGAACAACTGGAGTGTGCTCCCTCTTGATATTTACTTCCTAGATTGCCTATCCTTGAACTTACATCCATCCTTAATCACTATAAATGCTTATTAGTATCATCATTATGTTATCCTTGTAATCTCATACATTCATTAGTATATTCTCAATACTATCAAAACACAATAATCTTAAGCATGTATAGTCATGATCATTTCAAACAGAAATAATAAGCATTAATATTCAAGGTTTTAGGGAAGTCTTCTTTTACTCATACATATTCTTATTTGATCATAGGACTCTTTTGGTTAGTTGAATCATCAATCAAGATAACATATATAATATGCATAAAACCCGTGATTATTGAAACCTATACCTTCATGATTCTTCTGGTTAGTCATATCATCAATTATGGTAAGAAACATAATATGCATACAACCATGACTATTCAAACCTATGACTTCATGAATAACAACACAACAGTATAAGATCCTAACACAAGGTAGGATTCTAGCTTGATATAGTAAAAACATACCTGGATTAGCATGCTAGCTAGTTATGTCTAACATACCCGCACAATTTCTTCTGGTTCTCTTCAGTGACTTGTGCTAGTAACCTGCATGTCTCATAGGTTAACCATTGTAGGACCAAGTTATACATACCTCGAAAGTAGATCTTCTATGTGGTCCATGAAAATGGATGAATCTTTGTCTTCATGTCACCATGATCATATGTTCTTGAAGTAGAATATGATTTGTCTTTCTTGGTGTACCTTTTATGTTAGTGAACAACATAAACCTCATACAACATCACAATGCATTAGTACATTCATAAGTGTCAAAACCTTAATTAATGAATATCTTCTATTAAGGTGATACGACAAGTCTAGTAATTAATCAAGATTGTACTGTAATGATATGAAGACAAACATATGATAAACTTAACCATGAAGCATACTTGTAAGCCATACCTGTCAAGATTGTTTGTAATCTTCTTATGGAAGGCCTTAGCCTCATCTCCCTCTAAAACAGGAACTTCTTCACTTATGTAGGTGACCAATCCATCCTCTTCTAGGATTAACCCAATCCACTTGATTTGTAGGAACTGGATCTGGAGCTGTAATAGGGTTTGTCAGAGAAACCCCAAAAATTCAAACTTTTAATTTCAAACTTCCGAAAGGATAGAAATATGTGCCTTGATGAGCAGATCAAGCTGGTATATTCAGAATTTGAAAACTGCAAAGTTTCACTCCGTGGTGACAGATTTCAAAAATTCTCATTTTTGTAGAAGCCCTAATTTTCCACTTTTCTGATCAAAGTCCCGAACTAAGGTTTGATCAAGCCTGGCCTTCTTCCCAACCAAAATTCTGATCTTGGTCTCTAAATTTTGATTTTGATGAGTGGGATTCAGCCATGGTCTCTGATTACAAAAATTACAACTTTCTCCAAAGCCCTAAATTCTGGAAGCCATGAATGAAGGTGCTAAAAAATAATTCTATTTTGACAGAAATATCTACCTGATTGTTTCTGGTGTAACTCCAAACTTTTTGATCCACAGGGTCTGAAAAATTTTCTTGAGATAGCCCGACCTGTTATCTTTCCATCCCGATAGGTATAACATCAATTGGATTCTCTGATAGAGCGTTATGCCAAGTGTCGCAACGTGACCTGTTTATGGGATAATAAAGGAGAGTGAACTTGTACGGCATGCCACGTGTCACTAGTTCAACTTCAGCCTCTGAAAATTTTCTTAAGACAGCCCGATCTATTATCTTTCCATCCCAATAGGTGTGACCTCAATTGGATTCTCTGAGAGAGAGTTATACCAAGTGTCGCAATGTGACCTGTTTATGGGATAATATAGGAGAGCGAACGTGTATGGTGTTCCATGTGTCACTGGTTCAACTTCGGCCTCTGAAAATTTTTCCTGAGATATTACAGTCTATGTACTACCTGCCACTTTGTATGACATTTCATTTGGAGCTTCCTAGCCCATTTTATGATCTTTTTCCCAAGGTCACCTGATTTTGACTCAGATCTGGAAGAGGCAGAAACCCTATATTGTACAGATCATAAATCACAAAGTACAACAAATTAGAGGTTTTCCTTTGGAAACAAGGTACATGAGGATCTGATATTCAACTTGTAAAAGTTTTCGATCCAAAAAATTCACCAAAATGGATTTATAGCGAAAGTGCTACGATGACTGGTTTTTGCTATATCAAGCCCTAGCATCATAAGTGCAACAAGTGTCATACATGCCATATCATGCCTTCTTTCAGGCTAGCTCTGATACCATGTTAAATTTTTAGAATTTACTTCAATTTGATCTAGGATCTTAACTGAGAGAACAACATGTACAGCAAATCTACAGCATATCAATCATGGACACAATAACGCAAGCACACAAGAGACACGGAGTTTACTTGGGGAAAACCATAAAGGTGAAAAACCCCAATAACTTCCTCAGAGATAGATAGAGCAATGATACAACCAGAATACAAGAGATAGTCTTCTCCTAGCAGCAGAGACTCCTCCTCCACAAGTGCGCCACTCTCCACAGTGTGAGTGAGAGAATAGAATGTGTAAAATGAGAGAGACACACTCTCTATTTATACACTAACTTGACTTGACCTTTACTCAACTAGGTCGTCCTCAACTTAACCACTTAACATAATGCTTCCTGGGCCGACCCCCACTAGGGTGGTCTAATAACCCTTTGACCCGCATGGCAGACCCCCAATACGGTGGTCTAATAACCCTTTGACCCACATGACTTATACAGGGCCGACACCAACAAGGTGGTATAATAACCCATCAAGTATAAGTTACAACACCTACAATATAAATGACGGCACTTCCGTATAGAGGAATAATAACATCTCTATAGGAATACAACCACTTCCGTATAGAGGAATACTAACATCTCTATAGGAATGCAATATACATATATGTGAAATACATTCTGAAGTTACATATACATCAACAGTGGTGAGCCTCTACGTCAGAAAGGAAAAGATTATCACAATTTTCCAAAGACCTATATTCATTAATCAAAGCTCGTTAAGATCTAAAGACAATTAAGAATTAAATTCAATCATGATAAGAAAAATTCAAACTCTTTGTATATAGGGTTTTCACCCTAACTTATGCGAATGGGAACCTATTAAGGAGAAGGGAATCCTTAGTAGCGGTTCAATAAAAATGGTAAAGATATGACAGTAAATTAAAATGGACTAAGCTAACATGTGAATGGAAAGACAATAAAAAGATAATAAAAATGGTTTGTATTAAGTTTACCTCACAAGTTGAGGTTTGGCGGAGCCTTTGTAGAAGTCCAGGGACTGTTATAGTGCTCCAATGTTGTTCCTTCTCCTTCTTCCAATATTTGGATGGTGGGCCAAAATGGGTTCTCAAATGGGAAGTTAGCTCAAAATGAGTGAGCTAGGGTTTCGAGAGAATTTTTGGCAGAATGAGGAGGAAAGATTGTGGATATGGAATGAGGGGCCTCCATCACCTATTTATAGGTTTTTTGGTGGTGAAGTATTTGCCCATGGTTTTCGACACCATATGGTTTAGGGCAATGGTATAGGGCTTTTGCTTCCTTTTTCCCTCCTTTTTCCTTTTTTTGTATTTTTTATTCCCTTTTATTTGATTTTTGTGAATTTAGAGCCTTTTTTAGAGGTTTTTGCTATTTTGGAGGAATTTTAAATTATTTTGAGGGGGAAAAGGGGGTTTTTTGGCCTTTAGGGGTCCATTTAATGGTTTTTCAAGGTTTTGGAGGAAAAAATAGTTGGAAAATAGACAAATGAGTCATCTGATGAGGGAAATAAGGTAGTGAACACTTTTTAGGTGTTAACACTCTTAGATGGTAGAAACTTGAATCCATTCATATTAAAACAAGGAAGAAGTACATCCTTTCCATGGATACAGGTGAGAATCCTTCCTCCATTGCCATGAGCTTCCTTTCCTTCACCCTTGCTTTTGAAGAATTTGAGCTCTTCTCCTTCCTTCAGAATCTCTCCAACATGCCTTTGCTCTTCCTTTGGTCTCCTCTACAATGCCTCCCATGCCTTTCTTATATAGCATTGGAAAATGAGCCTTCATGTTTCTCTTTTCAATGTGGGATTGGACATTTTCATCTTTTTTTATTATTTTTGCTCAAAAACCCACTTTTCATAGTTTTTGGATTTTTGCACAACTTTAACATACTTTAAGTACAATTACTGTACTTTAATGCATTCATCTTCACTTTTTGATTGGTGTAGCTTATTTTTGGACCTTTTATGAGTTGTTCAATCACTGAACTTGGTCTCCTTAGGTTCTCATTGTCTTCACCTAATCCTTCCATTTATAGGAGAAGTGATTAGATTAGAGAGGACTTGTCTCTGAATGTACCTGTACTCTATTTTCATGTTGTGGGCGCACAGTAGAAATGTGCTTCTTCTTTCACATGACTTAGGGTGTTAATTTGATTGTTAACAGGAGGCCTAATATCCGTGGGAGTCAACCACACCAAACAATTTGGGGATACAACTGCTCTTGCACAGAGTTGTTTGAAGGCTTTCAAATTGGGTTGTCACCCTCTGTTGCTTGCCTTGGAAAACATTCCAGCACCATCACATCCGAGGCTTCAACACATATTCACCATAAAACTGTGACTCCTATACTTGAAACATTGCGAATCACTCGTGAGTCTCCATACTAACAACATGCGCGTGTCAATTAAAAGCTACACTCATGAGTTGCAAATCCCACATGCTCCAAGTGGCTCGAAAGTTGATAGAATTCATGTTCGTGGGTGTCTTAAGAAAAGCTTGAAAAATATATTAAAAACATGAATTGGGATCAGTTGAGTCGGGTATTCCAACTTCCTTTCGAAACCAACCCTCCTTGCCTTGCTATAAATGCAAGAGGAGGCCATGAGAAAGGGACCAATTTACAGAGAGTTATTGTTATGCTGAGGAAATTCCAACTCAAGAGAGAGGGGAAGGAGCCTAGGTCATGGTTACGAAGGTGCTTGACGCAGAGTCAGGCATAACATTTGTACTTATTGCATTATCTTGACAATAAAAGATTAAGATACTCTTCCTTTCCCAATAAAGTGTTAATCTCTATTGTGTTTTGATTATAATTTGATGTTATTGCATTCATCAATATCAATATTTATTTATAGTCAAATTGGTTTGAGGAAGGTCTGTGTGTTTTGCAGGTTTGTTGCTGTGGAGAGCTAAAGAAAAGCTTGGATCGATCATTATAAACAAGGTACATTTTCTCTAAACCTTGATCTTATTATTTACAGTAATGCATGCAGAACCCTATGTATGTATCTGTCAACCCCTTGTATGTTGGTAGTATCTATCCCCTACTATAAGGTAAATTCCCTAACAACAGAACTGGCGACTCCGCTTAGGACACCTTCTTGTTTTTCTGCTTTGGGGATCTTTGGTTTCTTTAGTTTCATAACCTTTTTCAGTCTCTTTTGAGGTATTTAGGGTTTCCTTTTAGATCCCTTTGTGTTGGATTAGTGCAGTCTAGTTTGCAAAGTTTCTTTTCTTCTTTTATTAGTACCTACCCATGTGTTTTGTGTATACACATGCACGCACTTTCTATTGTACCCATGAGTTGCAAGCTTTGCTACCCGTGCAGATTCAGTTGCACCTGCGAGTTGTTTGCTTATACAGTCATGAGTTTGCTTTAAAAGTTTTAAAATCCTTCTTTATGGTTTGATTTCGGGTTTTTCGTATGATTTTGGATTTTGGTTTGCTTTCTGGCATTTGCTAAACACTCCTGTGTCTCTTCTGGGTCTGTTCATAGCCTTTTTAGAGGCCCTTTGATGTTCTTGTTTTGATTCAGTTGCTTTCTAGTTTTCATTTTTTCTTTTTAAGGTATTTTGAAACCTACCCTCGATTTCTCTGTATATACAGTCATGCACATTTTTCCCTAGCCACGAGTTGCTCGTATACATACCTGTGGGTTCACCACAAGTTGTTGCATATAACAACTGTGAGTGTTTCCTGAGTTTTTCCTTTTTTCATCAGGGTTTGACTTCAGTGGGTTTTTTTCTGTGGTTTTGAAAGTCCTTGTCAGTTTGAATACCTCTTGGACATTTTTCAAGGTGCTTTGAATATATTTTGGAACCTCTTTGATATTTTCTCTTTGAGTCATTGTGTTTGTAAAGTTTCCCTAGCTGGCTATTCCATCTTCTGTTTGGCAGATTCTTCTTTCTTTTGTTTTCTGATGTTCAGGGACAGTGTGGTTTTTTCACAAAGACTGTTCTGTTTTTTCCATCTTACACATCAGTTTTTCTTTTTGGCATTTTGTTCCAAAAGTCTAGTTACTTCTGTAAAGCAACTTTTTTCGTTAAGTATTTATTGATCTTGCTTTAGGTCTGTTTGTTTTAATTCTTGGGCCATCTTTCTTTACTCACGCAAATTGATAAGTCTTGTTAGTTCATTATTTTCATTTGCATTTCTTTTATAGCTAGAGAAAAGATCAAATTTGAAAAACAAAGGAACTTATTTTACAAGATTTGTCATTTTATTTTTCGATGCAGGGTAGTTGTATTGCTATTAACATTAAAAAAAAAAATTATGCTTAGATTTTCTTAGATTTTTCATTTTGAAAGAACAAACAGAAAGAAAAATTGTGAATTTGCATTATTTTTATGCACTTTGCTTACAGTTGTAACCATGCCAGACACTACACTACACCTTGAGTAAGTAACAGCCCATAAAAAAAACCTAATTTAAAATTTATTAGTAACATTTCTTTTTAGGATTACACGACATTAATTAGTTTAGGCTAGGATTTCAGAATAGATCACACTTAAATTTTTTGAAATCATTTAAACTCTCAAATCGTAGTGCAAACTATCTTCTAGTAAATCCATTCTTGTGGTTGTGAACCAGGAAGCTCCACTCAAATCTGAGTTAAGCACGAGGTCGTGCAAGATTGAGTTGAGGATATACCCCTCCGATATTCAATCCAACATCTACCAGGATTGATGTGCATACGAGGACTTATTAGTACCTTTTGCTGCGTTTAAGTTTTGGGCATTGTTAACCTACCCATGCACATAGATTCGACCAACGACTATACCCTAGACCCTCTCTGCAAGGTTGGTAACCTTAGTATCCAGACTCTAGGGCTCTACACAGGTGACGACATAAGGCTATTTCTGTTGTACCTAGGACAGACGTGGGAGGAAACCCTCTATAGAAATTTGGGAAGTCAGTTTCATGATTTAAATGCTTGCACCCAGAGGACCTGTTTGTGGACCCAGGGTAACTATTTTGCATCCTTCTTTGGTTTGTTTGAGGCCCTAATCAGCCCATACTTTCCTCCAGAAGGCATCTGTTTTCCTGGTTTTGATTACCTAGGACCTTTCTAGTGATGTGCTCTTTGTGATGCTTTTTCTTAGTTGCCCTTAGATACTTCTTGCTCATTGAATTGGAAACTATGGCTAGCATTCTGGTGAGCACCAATCAAGGGACCTCTGTTCAAGGGGCTCCTTATGCTTTTCCATTCATTGGGAACGTTGGTACTCAATTAATGGCTACCTTGAATCTTCCGGTATTCACTATAGGGCTACAGATTTGATTGTTTCCTACTCCTAACGCCTTGCATGCTCTTGATGCTTCTCCAATAAGAAACTCAAATCAAGAGCATAAAAATACTATGCCTTATTCACCGGTAACATCTTCTCCCCCTCCTTCTACCTGATGTGGTGAAAATAGTAATACTAGTAACCAACAGTCTAAAAATAAATAGATGGAGGAAGAATAGGGAGAAGATGCCAAAGCAAAGGGGAAGCCACCCAACCTCTGGAAGTCATGTTGGGGGACTCTACCCAACCTCTAGAGGTCATGTTGGGGGAAATCACTCAGTCACTATAAATCATACTGAACCTACCCACCCATCCTCTGTAGGTCATGCTGGGGGCACCTACCTAGCCTCTGGAGGTCATGCTGGGAGAAAACTTTCAGTCACTGAAAATCATACTATAAGTATGTCTTAAACCACTGTTAGTCATGTTGAGGACACGTCATTGATCAATTCTGTTCATATTAATGACAAGTCGCCAGTTACTGTGAGTGACAATGGAGACACTAAATCAACCACTACAAGTCATGCTGAGAAAGTTGACATTGTCGAAATTGTCGAAAAACCTAATAAACAGATGCTTAAGTTCCCTTGTAAGTTTTGTGAGGGAGACCACCTAACCTATTTGTGCCTTGTACTTCCATAAGTGCAAAAAGTGTGGTCCTTAGTTCATAATTATTCTGCTTCTAAGAAACCAGCCAATGCAAGTCATGCTGGGGGCAAGTGTTCAGCCAATGCTAGTCATGTTGAGAGTACCAATGTTGTAAAGGAGTATAAGCTTATATGACACAAGAAAAAGTTCCCTTGTAAAATTTGTAAGGGATATCACCTTAATCACCCGTGCCCTGCAATTCGATAGGTGCGGAGAGTGTGGTCCATGACTGAAGGATCCTCTACTCCTGAATTGTCTATAGATTCCCAATAGCCTGGTCAACCTTTGGTTGATAAAGTGGTTTAACCAAAACAGTCTTTGGCGAACCCCACTCTTCCTTCAGAGAGTGAAGTGATCGAGTCAATGTAATCTTTGACCAATCTCATCAGCCCTTTGGATACTGATGCACCTACCCCTGAAGTCTTGTGCATTACCAGTTTAGATGTTTATGAAAAAGGGGGCACATAATCTGTGTTGAGTGAACCCCTACCAAGCCCTAGGATAATTTCCTTTGACTGTAATAGTCTAGTTGGGCCTTCTCTTCCTTCGTCTACACCTTGCTAGATAAATGTTGATATCGGAAACCATGTGGTTCATCAATGTAATGTAGATGAAGGAGCCTCTGTTAGTATATTATACGCTTATTCTTGGAGAGATTTAGGTTTCCCTAACCTTGTTCCAGCTGTTAATTGGTCATTGACCTTCAATAGAAGACTTAGTGAACTGGTGGGATTCCTTCCTTAGGTACCTGTTACTTTGGGTAGAAAAACAATCTTAGTTAATTTTATGGTTTTAAAGGACCCTATGGACTTTGATATGATCCTCTGGTGTGATTACGTATATGCTCTGCATGATGTGTTGTCTATGCTCTTTCATGTGATGCATTTTCCTCACAACAAAAGCATTGTGACTATTGATCAGCTTGCATTTCCTAATCCCTCTTACTACCCAACTGTAGACCAAGTATATCCCTCATCAATAGGCACTACCATGTCACAATCAAATTATGTGGCATATTGTTCCTTGAGTCCAATTGATACTGAGAAGAAGCTTCTAAATTCATGCTTACCTTCTTGGGACCGCGTCCCAGCAATTCAACAGGTGATGACTCCATCTGAATGTTTAGATATGTGTTCTATCTAGGATGATATACTTCCTTTTGACAAAGTTTTCCTAAAGTTTATAATGCAGTCTGCCATTCATTTGGATGTTGATCCAGTTATGAGCATTCTTCCACCTTTCCTTAAAGCTCATTAAAAACAGTAAGGAGGAAACGAGCATTCTTCCACCTTCACTTCGAGCTCCTTAAAAACAGTAAGGTATCTATCAGCATTCTTCCATCTCTCCTTTGAGCTTGTTAAAAATAGTAAGGAGGTCACGAGTTTACTTTTTTGGGCTCATTAAACCTTTATGGAAAAGATTTTTATGGGGTCCTCCTTAAGCCCTTTTCATACTCCTTAAATAGGAAAAGATTGTCAATTCAACTTGTCTCTTTCATACTTGTTAAAGTACTTGAAAGGTCGCCTCTACAGTATAAGTTTACCCCTATTCCGGACTGTTTAAACTATTTACAAAAAAGGTATACTCTAGTCATACTCGGCTAGAAGAGTTCTTCTCTCATTATTTTACACTTTTCGGGTGAGGAGACTAACTATACGAAAAAGGACCTCTTGGAGTCTTCTTTAGGGTTTTTAGACTCTTGAAACATGAAAACACCAAGTGAGCATACACTAAATCGGGCTTGATATGAAATCCACAAGTGAGTATATGGAGTTATTGTTTAAGTTTTTCAGACTCCTTAAAATTGAAAATACCGGCGAGTAGGAACAAATCTTGTCTCGATATTAAAATCCATAGATCAGTATATCAAGTATTAGTTTATCTCCTCTTCAAACTCGTTAAAACATGAAGAAAGTCTTCAGTTTCCCTCCCATGGACTCATTAAATTACACATGGTTGGACTTCTATCAAGCATTCTTGTCCCTCTTTCTTCGAGCTTGCTTAAAAATGAAGGAGGACTTATGTGTTTGCTTTCTTGGACTCATTAAAACCAAAAAGAAGGATATTCTTTAATAAAAAGAGAAAAGGGAAGGGAAGGGTATCCAATATATTTTTTAGATCAAAGGCAGCAAGTCAGTCATATCCTTAAACAAAACACCTTTTGAGTCTATCAAACAGTTGGGTCCTAGTTTTGGCCTTAGGATAAACCTGATCACAGAGTTTTTTACTCCTCCGATTGGTTACTCTTCCAATCATATGGAGAATCTGTTAATGTATCCTACATTGCAGATTTATATCATGGTCCCGTCATGTTCAAAGCTTCCTAAGTCACTTGTGTGTCGTGGTCACTAGTCAAGGATACAACCTGTGTTGGCCATTCGATAGTTTCCTTGACCTCATGTGTCGGCCATCCTTTGGGGTCAGTTTGTTTCATCTTATATTCCGTCCTACTCAAGATCAACTCAATCTCTTGATTTTTCCTCATGTTGGATGATGGAGGATGCCTTAATGCCTCCCTTCCAATGGACTTCTTCCCATCAACTTCAACTCATTGTGATCTGGGAATGAAGTTTAGAGTTTTCAGATATTACCTTGGGGGTTGCAGACATCAGTGAAAATTCCCCTCGCTATTGAATAGTGGGAATACATCAATGTCTCCTATTCAGAGGATTCTTCAAGTGTTTGACTTGAAGACCCTTTATTCACACTTGTTAGAATGTGCTAGGTACCTTGGGTTCCATTTTCATTAAAGGTATACATCAATGACCGGTAATGAAATGGTATCCTCCATGTTTGACTTCAGCTCATTTATTGACATGGTTAGGATTCGTACGTTGAGGTGTTTTGGATGAAGACCTTGGGCCTATGATAGAATTACTACATTTTTTTATTTCCCAAGTTGCGTAAGACTGAGCCACACTCATTTTTTGGCTCTTGATGAGACATAAATCCAACTTGTTGTTATGGCTATGATCTCCTATTTCGACATGGATCCACACTTGTATTTCAGTGACCATGCTATATACATCTTTCAGTTATGTATTGGAGATTATGTTCTATCATCATGAACATCTCCTGATGTCAAGATTGTAATTGCTAGTTGACCTAGTCTTTTGTCTTCAGGTACTTTTGTGACTTCGTTCTGTGGTTTCCTCGTTCCTCGTCTGACTTTGGATTTTAATGTATTTCGGCCATTATTTCCCTCTAAACTCACACATTAGGGGGCATCTGTTATCGGTCAAATTAGCACTTCTCCATCCATGATCACATTGCCTTATCGATCACACAAAAGGACACTATGGATGGAATAGCTTACTTGACCTTGGATGATTTGGAGCTGAATTCCTACTCCTTTAGCTTAAAAACATATTTTTCTAACACCTTCACCATAAAATGGTGACTCCTATACTTGACACATTGTGAGTCACTCGTGGGTATCCATACTGACAACCCACGAGTGTCAATTAAAAGATGCACTCGCGAGTTGCAGAGCCCACATGCTGCAAGTCACTCGCAAGTTGCTAGACTTCATGGTCAAGGGTGTCTTAAGAAAAGTTTGAAAATATATATTAAAAACACAAATTGGGATCAGTTCAGTTATGTATTCCAACTTCCCCAACTTCCCAATTCAACTTCCTTTCGAAACCAACCCTCCTTGCCTTGCTATAAGTGCAAGAGGAGGCCATGAGAAAGGGACCAATTCAGAGAGACTTATTTTTATGCTGAAGAAATTCCAAGTCAAGAGAGAGGATCAGGAGCCTAGGGCCTGATTACGAAGGTTCATGATGTAGAGTCAGGTATAACATTTGTATTTACTGCATTCTTTTGATAATAAAATATTAAGATACTCTTCCTTTCCCAATAAAGTGTTAATCTATATTGTGTCTTGATTGTGATTTGATGTTATTGCATTCATCAATATCAATATTTATTTATAGTCAAATTGGTTTGAGGAATGTCTATGTGTTTTGCAGGTTTGTTGTTGTGGATATCTAGAGGAAAGCTTGGACCGACCGTCATAAACAAGGTACATTTTCTCTAAACCTTGATCTTATTTATTTACAGTAATGCATGCAGAACCCTATGTATCTATCTGTCAAACCCTTGTATGTTCGTAGTATCTACCCCCTACTATAACCTAAATTCCCTATCAATAGTTCCCAACAAAAAATTTGGAAATTAATACATCAAGGATTGTTTTGGAGGGTAATAATGTGCAAGCACATCCCTGTGAAAATTGTATTTTGAGTAATCCCTTTATTGCATCATCTACTAGGAAAGATAGTGAATTGTTACATTGACTCTAGAAGGGTTTTAGTAAAATGCATGAATCACCTAATATCAGAACCTTCAAGGCCTTCTTCTATTTGAGTGACAGCCATCAAATGTAACCTATCATTGCCTATTTCAAGAGCGGGAAACACTAGATGTAAACTATGGAGATTTTAAATCATTCAATATGTTTTATGTTTTTTTCGGTGACATTGCTATTTTTGTCTGAATCTAACATATTATTAGTTCAGTGTGATGCTTTTATTAAATCATTTGAATCTGTGAAATTTTGGGTGATTTTTGTATTAATCTTTGGAAATCAAAATCTTCATTTACATTTGCATGTTTCTAATCATTAACTTCATGAACGAAGTGTTTTTGTTGTGGTCATATATATAGTCACGGTTCTTGTATGCAGTCCGGATATCACCACAAAAAAAACTATTGGTCCTGGGAGTAGAGGGATTTCTCTTTGGAGTTCGGATGTTATCCAACATTGAAGATTCTTCCAAACAAACTTATTTTGTCCATAATTGCTATCGTTATTATGCACGGATGTCCAACCCTAATATTATCAGTGTAGCCAGAGAACATTTCAACGTTGCTTTGTGGTTTTCCTCACTCGAAAACATGGAAATAAACAAATTCCTTGATATATTTGAATGGTTGAAGAATGAAGACTTTGTATTTATTTGTGGTCGAGAGCAATGTAAACATAGTACTATTTATAATTACTCAATGTCTACATATTATAATGTTGGTGAAGTACTGCACATATACAAAAATTCGTTCAAGGATGTACTTATCCAATATGGAGATATATATAATAAAACAAACATGTTGTTTATATATGAAGGGAAATATCAATCAGCAAATAATAGCAAGGAAAACGGCTTGAAAATGCCAACTAGTTGGACATTTTATGGTTCACAAGATAGAGAAATAACTATAAAAACAATGTTGTGTTCTCTGTTGAATTATCTCATGCCTCAATAAAAAATGGGGCATTGTTTAAAGACATTCAACTTCAAATGACTGTCATATTATACAAATAACAGTTCATTTAGTGATTTGTATATTTTTGACAACTTCTACATTTAATTGATGTAAATTTTATTGCATTATTCTCATATTATTTATGGACATCGTATCATGTATTTGGTGATGTGTTTCGAAAAATTGCAGAACATGAAAGCAATATACTTAGAAACATTGAAACATAATATTTTATTGACTGGGTTGTGTGTGTGTTTTTTTTTTTTGCAGATACTAGAAGATTTGTTACTAGTAAACCATTGATTATTTTCGATTTCAATGGAATTTTGTTACATGCAGTTCATAAAAAAAAGAAATTTAGATTGCCACGAACACCAGATATCGAATCAAGCAGAAAGTATTATTTTATACGTCCAGGATTTAGGGAAATTTTTGAAAAATTATTTAGTATATTTGAAGTTGGGGCATGGACATTTTCACAACAAAAAAACATTGATGATTTTTTTCCAACATTATTACAAAGAACGAGATTGCAAAGGGAACAATTTAGAGTAATTTTAACACAAGAATATTGTTCTTGCATAGTCAGATAGGGTTATCAAGGTGATGGAAATACTTATGTATTTCTCAATCCTTTAAACAAAGTTTGGGACATTTTGATCCATGGTTGGGATGGTACAAATACAATGATTGTAGATGACTTGAAAGAAAAACATGCTTGTAACGAGGAAGGGAACTTTATTATAAAAAAAACATATCCTTCCCAAGATGTCAATGACACATTCTTGTTAGATCAATTATGGCCTTTCTTGATGCACCTCAATGGCGTGAGTGATGTGAGCCCAATTGTGAATAAAATGAAAGTATTTTGTTAAATAATACACTTGAATATTTTTTTGTACTAGTATGTTCAATTTCACTGTGATTATAATACTTGTAAAGTGTTAAGTTTGGTTTTCGAAAATACAAAATCAAAGCTTGAAAGTGCCAAAATCTATTTGCAAATTTGCAAATTTAATTATTGGAAGTGTCAAAAGTAGCCTTCCAAAAGGGAAGAATCATATTCTAAAAGTGCCATTATCATATTTATCATATCGAAAAAGCGCAAAAAACAATTTCAAAAGTGGCAATATCGAAAGCGTACAGGCATGCATATGCGATGGAGACAAATGAAGTTGTGGCTTGATTTTATTTTGGGTGTTTCCGGGTCAACTCACTCTAGGATGAGTTTCCAAATGATTGTGGTATCCTCCATGGTTGTAACAAGTATTCTCATGGGTATTAGACTACTCTGGTTTAGGGGTGCCACCCACACATGTTATTATCTCTTATACTTAGTTGATTTGTTCTATGCACATGTAGTTGGAAAATTGACTAAGTGTAGAAGTTCAGGAGGTAGGAGTAGGTAATTACGCAGGTTAGGCGTAGTCTGTCGGAGTGCTTCCGATATGGCCATGCCCTCGGGTAGCTTCTAGGCAGTGCCACACGGCTTGATGTAAAGCGAAAAATTGAGCTTCTCTGTTAGGTCCGTGACAGGTGGTATCAGGGTGTAGAATGTGAGCATTTCACCACTCTTCTTGTGAAGAGATGGTATCAGAGTGCAGAATGTGAATGCTTCATTACTCTTCTTGTGAAGAGATGGTATCAGAGATCATAACACGAGTTGCTCACCACTATTCTTACAAACAAATCAGAGTCATTTCGACATAGAGGTTGATGCAGACTGGAGCAGTAGCTTGGTGGAAGTTGGGCTCTTCACTATTCTTTTGACAAAGGGATGGTATCATGATGGTGGTGGTTACTGCGGTTGTGAATTTTGGTTGGGAGTTCATGGAGGAGTGCCTAGCTAGAAGTGTAGCAACGTCTTAGATGATGGCATTCGGGAGAAAGGAAGTGTTTCTATGGGGATCAATTCAGACGCACATTGAAGAATGCCAAAGTTACCAGGACTTGCGTAGAAGGCTAGAACCTCTAGTACACATAAGTGATGGGAAGACAGAGGAGCACCACATAAGAAGTTCATTTGGTTATAGGAGGTGCACAACAACGATGCGACATGCATAAGGCACTAAGACTAATGAAGTCGCAGTAGTAGCTGCCAAGTCGGTTCTAATGGATTGGGTGTGCCAAACAATGGAAGGAGCAGGAGGGCCGAGGAATCCCAAAGCATTGCAAACTTCCAACAAGTTGATGAGAATGCTGATGCCAAGAAGAATTGACGAAGGCTTGTGAAAGTGACGAGTTTGGAAAAGGAGGTGTCGTGCAGACCTATAGGCAAGCACACCTTAATGTGTTGCAGTAGATGGTGAAGCATTAGGATGTGGAATCCTTGAAGATGGGTGCCCCAAAGGGATCATCCGAAGTATGGAATACTTGTTTGGAGTGTGTTGGACACCACAAAACTGATGGTAGTTTCGTTTCTTTTTTATGTGGACATGTTTGTTGATGGACTTGTAATTCGAGAGGTGCAGAGGCACTTATACTCAATGCATGTGTAAGGAAACAATGACTGTAGGAAGCCAAGGAACACAGACCGTCGGGATGCTGGTTTGAAGCATAGCATACTTGGGTGGGAGTGTGTTGGGCATGAAAAATGTTGCTGGCAAGATGACTGCATTTAAGGAAAAGTGGTTAAGTCAAGTGACTTTCCGAAAAACCTCCAAAGGCGCGAGGTGGTGCGGATGGAGGAAGCTCATTGCAGAACCAAACTAGTTGCAAGTGTTGCAGAATAACTCATTGAGGTTTGTTGAAGCACCTAGAAGATGAGTGTGCAACAAAGCAACATGAGTCGTTTGAGGATGACTTGTGAGATTTGTGAGGAAGGAAGCTTTGCACTGTGGTGTGGGGAATTACATCTTGTTAAGATGAAAAATATCATAGCAAGTGACCATGAAGTATATTGGTTGCGAAGAGGTCTGGAATGGGAAGATTTCTCTGGAGAAGAGCAAAGCTACAACAAAGAGTTCATCAAATCCTAATGACGTGGCAAACTTATGGAAGGAGCTATAGACGACATCAGTCATAAATACTTCTGTCTTTATACGAGGAAAGAAGGGTTTCCTTGTCTTCTCAAAGATGTGCGTTCAGGAAGAAAAAGTGAGGGAAGGATATCGGTTGCGGAAGCAAAGTGGTCAAGTACTGAAACATAAGTATGGTTGGAGGTCACAACACTTGGTTGACAGGGACTCAAGTCAAGTGCCTTAGACAGTTTTGAGGTATATTGTTAGCTTTACCTTATGTTCTATAGAGTTGCGGAGAAGACCAAAGTGTAGAGGAGGTTGTCTAGCCGAGTTTGCAGTTCATCTTGATCCGTGTCATGTCCAGGAAGTACGAGGGGGACAACAGTTCAACTAAATGAGTCACCTCTATTATGGCAGAAGCTTAATTAATCAGATCGAGCAAAAGCAGGATTACGCAATATAGATAAACACAAATATGCACAGACAATATGCGGGAATGCGAACTGTTCTTCTATTAGATGTAAAACAAATCAAAACTGATTCTGATTCTAATTGATGTGTGTTACATTATTATACATGCTTATATAGAAGTCTGAGACGTTTGGGTGCCTGCCCATTAAGTTCAGTTACAAAGAAGAAGTTAGAGTGGTTCAACTATTCAACCATTACAGTCGACTGGAAGACAGAGGGATAGTCTGTCGAAGTTCGGTAGTCACTTGTCGCATGTCGACACTGCTTGTTGACGTCGCGAACTGTGAGGTCGTTGAACATGTCGAAGGTGCAGAACATGTCGCAGGTGTAGAACATGTCACAGTATTTCAAAGTATGTGGAATTCGAGACTCATCGGAGTTGTGTCGAATTCGGAACCTGTCGAGTGCTAAAGTTGTCCAAGTCATGTCGCGTCAACACTTGTCGAAGTTGTATCAACAACAAGGACTGTTGAGAATGTGTCAAAGTTAGCATCCGACAACAAATTCCAACTATGATATCGATCAGACTTCCTTCCTTAAGAAATAATGGACTCCATTGTTTCCTCGTGAAGGTGAGGAAACTTGTTAGTCACTTCAGTAGTAAAGTACCATTTTTCGTGAGATGGGATCTGGCCAGCTTTGGCAACCTGAAACAAGGGAATTGTGTTCGTCCTTGTAAGGCGTACCTCTCATCCCATAATGGTATCACAAGGAAGAGGCTCCTAAACATCTGGATGGATGTCTTCGAGTGCTTCTGTGGAGAATTCATTTTGTTCCAACAAAGGTGCATGGTATGGTCGAAGTAGATCCACATTGAAGATTGGATGCAGACCCAGGCAAGCAGGAATGTCGAGCTGGAAATCATTTTTTCCAATCTGTCGAAGAATACTGTACGGACCATATCACAAAGGATTGATCTTCTTGAAAGGACCAGTGAAGCACTCCTTCTTAAGATGTAGCCAGACCTTATCCCCAATTCGGAAAGAATGAGGTATACGATGCTTATCGTGTCGGGCCTTAGCTTTCTCGTTTGCTCCATGCAACATATCCTATGCTTGTCGCTGAATGTCGCAAATCTATTTTTGAAACCTAACTGCTTTATCAACTTCTCATTAGCTGCGGTCTGTGTCAGAGTTTGGCTGTGTCTAGGAATTGATCAAGTCGATAGGTGCTGAGGGTTGAAATCTGTAATAGACTTCAAATGGAATCTTCCCTGTAGAGCTGTGCTGAGCAAGATTGTGGTTGTGCTAGACGTATGGAAGACTATCATCCCATGCATGTCGATGCTGGTGATTGTACATGCGAAGCAGTTGTACTACCAAGTGATTTACAAATTTCGTCTATCTGTTGATCTAAGGATGGAAAGCTTTCGACAATGAGAGTCGTTTGTGTAGCTATTGCCATAGGGTCTTCCAAAAGATGCTGACGAATCTGGCATCTCAATCGGAAATGATGGTTGTGGGTAAACCAAAGTGCTTCCAAACATGTGTAAAGAAAAACTAAGCAGTCTGCTACGTTGTCGTGGTCTTCTTACATGGTATGAGAATGGCCATCTTGGAAAATCAGTCAACTACTACTAGTATCGCTTCATGCTAATGTTTGGTAGTAGGATAACCCATCAAGTACTCCATAAAAATATATTCCCATGGTCGACTAGGATCTGGAAAAGGTGTGTACAATCCCTATCATCAATTAGGTGGCTTAGCAATGGCGCAAACCACATTTGATCGAATGTACTTGTTGACGTCATATTTCAGTGTAGGCCAGAAGAAATACTTCTGCAGAATAGAAAGTGTCTTTGGTATTCCAAAATATACTACAGTCTTGCAGTAGTGCGCATCCCAAATAAGTTGATGTCGATGCTCACTGGTCGGTACACAAAGCTATCCAAGCTTGTATAGCAAGGTATCTTTCAGGAAGTACTTGGAATCAGATGTCGACGACTTGTTAGTCTATAACTGTCGATAGACTGCTTAGAAGTCGTTGTCATCCTTGTACAACTATTTCCAAGTGGTCGTGTCATATCACTGCATAATCATCACTGTCAAAAGGAGATAAATGGGTGGTCGACTGAGGAAATCGACAGTAGCATTAGCTTTACCTTTCTGATACTTAATCACTAACTGAAATTGTTGTAGGTAATTAATCCACTTGAGTTGTGGGTTTGTCTACAACTTCAATTGTGTCGGAGCAAACTGTATGATCAGTGACAACGACTGTTTCCTTGCCAAGGATGTAATTTCTCCATTGCTTGAGAGCTTGCACAATGGTGTATAGTTCTTTTTCGTACGTATATTATTTTCTAATTACATCATTAAAAGTCTCATAATGAAAAGTGACTGGGTGACTAGACTGAGTGATCACTAGACCCATGGCATAGTCTGATGTGTCTGTCTCAATCTCAAAGGGTTGATGCAAATCAGGTAATGCAAGTACGGGTGCAATGAGATTTCAGAAATTTCACTTTTTATGGAAACCCTAATTTTTAGGGCCAAAACCGAAAATGCCTAGAATTGAATTTTGATTGGACAAAATGACGTGCCTTGTTGAGGAGAGTCAATCTAGCCTCCCACCTTTCAATATATGTGGAGAGAAACCCAAAAACAAGGATCCCTAGCTTCCGCAACTGCACAGTGTCTTCTTCTCAGGTTAGCTCTGATACCATGTTAATTTTTTAGCATCAATTCAATATGATCTAGGATCTTGTCTGAGAGAATAACATGTACAACATATCAATCACAACAAGGAATCAAAAGAAACAATAGACACACAGAGTTTCCTTGGGGAAAACCAATAAGGTGAAAAACCCCAATAACTTCCTTAGAGATAGATAGAGCAATGATACAAAACCCAAGCATAAGATATAGTCTCCTAGTAGCAGCTTCTTCTCCTCCATTAGTGCGCCACTCTCCAATGAGTGTATGAGTAAGAAAGTGAATGATCAAATAGAGCACCTCTCACACTCTATTTATACAGTAACTTGACTTGCCTAATAACCTTACTAGGTCAGCCTCAACTTAACCACTTAACATAATGCTAACAAGGTCGACCCACTAGGGTGGTCTAATAACCCATCAAGTATAAGTTAAGACACTTACAATATAAATGACGACACTTCTGTATAGAGGAATAATAACATCTGTATAGGAATACAATATACATATATGAAATACATTCCGAAGTTACAAATACATCAACATTTTGTTTGCAGAGCACAACTATAGAGAGGCCTTCCATGAGCACACCACAGACATCTATACCCCATGAGGACTTGGTGAGTGTTTGTCATAAATAATTTGGACATAAGTTAATTTTGTAAGTTTGTTAATGGTAGGGTATTAGTGCAGTTATTGGATAAAAATAATGATCTTTTTTTTGCATACTCTTGAGATGCAGAGCGATCCCAGGTAGATGGTCGATAGAGGAAAGTCGGGGAAAAACAAGCGAAAGATTGATTTTTGATGTTCCATAGTCATGTATATATGTATTTTGACATACATGTACACATTGTTGTACTTAGGGATACATGTACATTGACAGGCCATTTGAGGGCCGGCTACTTTGCCATATCTTGTATTACAAACATTCAGCTATCAATGCATGATGCAATATATTCCATATTTTCTCTTGAGTTTCCACTTGTGCTTGTGATGATTTATCTCTTCCACAAATTAATAAATTATGCTATTGAAATTTATATAATTACATTTTAAGCAATATTTATTCTCTTACATTGATTGCATTGATCAAGAAACATCTCACCATTGTGTTATGAAAACATTATCTTAATGGAAAAAACTAATAATATCTTTCAATAGTTCAATGAACTTAGCACATGCATGCTAATTTGATATCTAATTTAAAACTGGGTTTTTTGTCAACTCCAAGGGTTCATACCCATTTATCAGGATTATGGTTGCAAGGAAAAAACAAAAGTTAACAAAATAAGTCAAAATATGTTTGAATAACCTTTGTCATAATAGTAACATGTTACGCATATCATCAATGTAAGACTATGACATTTTCACAAAATAAGAGGAAGTCTAATAGATGCTACACATTTCATCAATGATATCATATTTCAGAGTCAAATGATACATACATGAGCATTTATGAATTTTGGTTGAAGTGTGCCTACTCTAGCATGCTAAAAACAATGGCAAAGTATCAAGTACAATGGCAAGGAATGCATAACTAAAGTGTAATAAAATGAATTGGGAATTCATGTACATATGGTCAAATATATGTAACGAATATACCCTAGTTTGTTCCAATATGATAACCAATAGCTGGTCATGAATTCACTCTCACAAAATTGTTGAAGATATAAACCCTATCCTTACTAAACCCTAGTATGTAAGACCCTGGTTTGTGCTTTAGCTCTTTCATATGTCCATTTTCCACTTTTCATAATGCAAAAGTAATCATATAGAATCCATGGAAACTGAAATACCTAACTATTTTAATGATCTTCCTTGATAAAGTGTTTTGATGAAGGAAAATAAGATGTTCATGGTCCTATGTTTGGAGAAAGGATGGATTATCCTCATATGAAAATGTATTTAAAATTGAATGTACTTGATCGATACAAACGATGATGCAATGGTTGCTCATTGTGATTTGGAAAGTATTCCCCCATAACTTGATGGAAAACGTTCATGGTGACCTTGATCTAACAATTCTACGAAGAATCAGAGGGATATCATCGATGAAACATTGCCTCCATTTTTTATTTGGAACTTTGAATTCTTAAAAATGACATTAATTACTCAAAATCCAAATATAGTGGAACACTGAGTTGTTAAATGACGTGGCACACTAAGGACATAGAAATATACCAAGGGTGCAGTGTGGTAGGTTTGATTTCCACTCTTTGAATGTCTAGTTCTAGAATCAAAATCAAAAAATTTCAAAGTTGACCCCCATGTGCAAAACTGCACACTCCCTTACTGAGAAAAACCCTAGTTTCCAAAAGGGACCTAGAAGATGACACCTGGGACATGGGACTAGAGGATAGGGGAACCCCTAGAATTATCTTGATGTCCTAAATCCAACAGAGTCAACGGTTTGTCGATCCAAGCCATGAGCGTCATTCTATGGCTCGCTCTTTCTCGCATCCAAAAGGCCTTCAGGGACACTTGCTGGATACCTACCGGGGGCATAGAATTCCAAACGTGCAACAAAACGGGGTTTCGGGAAGTCCTGCAAGTTTGTCTAGGAATTTTCCAGCTGGGAATGCTAGCCATAAGTCCCCGTTTGATGATTTTTCAAAGTTGACCCCATGTGCAAAATCTGCACACTCCCTTACTAAGAAAAACCCTAGTTTCCAAATTGGACCTAGAAGATGACACCTAGGCCATGGGACCGAAGGAGAGGGGCATCCCTAGCACTATCCCTATGTCCTAAATCCAACAAAGTTGATGGTTTTTCGATCAGAGCCATGAGTGTCATTCTATGGATCATTCCATCTCGCATCCAAAATGCCTTCAGGGACACCTGCTCCATACCTACTGGGGGCATAGAATTCCAACCGTGAAACAAAACCAGGTTCTGATAAGTCCTGCAAGTGTGTTTAGGAACGTTCTAGCTAGGAATGCTAGCCATAAGTCCTCGGTAGATGATTTTTCAAAGTTAACCCCCATGTGCAAAAAATTGCACACTCCCTTACTGTGCCAAACCCTAGTTTCCAAAATGGACCTAGAAGATGACAACTGGGCCATGGGACCGAAGGACAGGGGCACCCCAATCACTATCCCGATGTCCTAACTCCAACATAGTTGATGTTTTTTCGATCCGATCTATGTTCGTCATCCTATTTATCGTTCCACCTTGCATCCAAAAGGCCTTCACGGACACCTATTAGATACCTACCAGGGGCATAGAATTCCAACCGTGCAACGAAATCGGGTTCCGGGAAGTCCTGCAAGTGTGTCTAGGAAGGTTACAGCTGGGAATTCTATCCATAAGTCCATGGTCGATGATTTTTCAAATTTGACCCCCATGTGCAAAAAGTGCACACTCCCTTATTGAGCAAAACTCTAGTTTCCAAAATGAACCTAGAAGATGACAACTGGGCCATGGGTCTGGAGGATAGGGGAACCCCTATCACTATCCCGGTGTCATGAATCTAACGGAGTCAACATTTTGTCGATATGATCCACGGTCGCTATTCTATGGCTCATTCCATCTCGCATCCAAAGGCCTTCAAGGACACCTGTTGGATACCTACCAGGGGCATAGACTTCCAATCGTGTAACAAACCTGGGTTTTGGTAAGTCCTGCAAGTGTGTCTAGGAAGGTTCCATCTAGGAAATCTAGCCATAAGTCCCCAATCGATGATTTTTCAAAGTTTACCCCGATGTGCAAAAATTGCACACTCCCTTACTGAGCAAAACCCTAGTTTCCAAATTGGACCTAGAAGATGACACCTGGGCCATTGAACCAGAGGAGAGGGGCACTCCTATCACTATCTCAATGTCCTGAATCCAACAGAGTTGACATTTTGTCGATCCGATCCATGATCTTCATTTTATGGCTAGTTCCATCTCACATCCAAAAGGCCTTTACGGACACTTGTTGGACACCTACCAGTGGCATAGAATTCCAACCATGCAAAAAAATTGGGTTTTGAGAAGTCTTGCAAGTGTTTCTAGGATTTTTCTAGTTGAGAACACTAGCTATAAGTCCCCAGTTGATGATTTTTCAAAGTTGACCCCCATGTGCAAAAATTTCACACTCCCTTACTAAGCAAAACCCTAGTTTCCAAAATGGACCTAGAAGATGACACTTGGGCCATGGGACCAGAGGAGAGGGGCACTCCTAGTACTATCCTGATGTCCTGAATCTGATAGATTTGATGGTTTGTTGATCTGATCCACAGTAGTAATTCTATGGCTCATTCCATCTCACATCCAAAAGGCCTTTAGGGACACTTGTTGGATGGCTATCGGGGGCATATAATTCCAACTGTGCAACAAAACCAGGTTCCAGGAAGTCCTGAAAATGTTTCTAGGAAGGTTTCAGTGAGGAATGCTAGGCATAAGTCCCTGGTCGATGATTTTTCAAAGTTGACCCCCATGTGCAAAAATTGCACACTCCCTTACTGAGCAAAACCCTAGTTTCCAAATTGGACCTAGAAGATGACACCTGGGCCATGGGACAAGAGGAGAGGGGCACCCCTAACACTATCCTGATGTCCTAAGTCCAACGTAATTGACGGTTTGTCGATCTTAGTTAAGTTCGTCATTCTATGGCTCATTCCATCTCGCATCCATAAGGCCTTCGGGGACACCTAAACATGGCTATACAGGAGAAAATCCAACAAAATAAGAATGAGCATGGGGATAGTGATAATGAGCATGGATATGGTGATGGTGATAGTGAGCATGAAAATGGGCATGAGGATGTAGATATTATGGTTTACTTAGATGGGAAAAAAAACAAAGAAACAAAATCCATGACGAAACTTGTGCAATTTATCAAGTTGTACTAAGTCTATGCAATTTATCAATCTATCAAGCTATCAATGTCTGGCTAGGATTTATAGGCCCTTTTAAACTCCAGAGAAAATGTGTTCGACCTATATGATTGAATGGGGAGGATGGCCCTACTGGAATAGATGTATTGCAATTAATGACGTGTCCTTTCAATGCACAATTTTCATTTCCTGCCTCCAATTTCATTTAGGTTAAGTGTATCAAGGAGAGATGGAAAATTCATCCTTGGGCATAATAACCAAACCAAGAAACAAAATTGAATGTTGTAATTTTTGGAAAGTGTGTTTGGGATAGACCAACATGAGCACATTGTCCATAAACTCTCATGCAAATGTTTTATGAATTTGACCTTTTAATGCAAAATCTTCTTTACCTCTTAATGAGAAAAACCCTAGTTGGATATGGGTTCCAATAAGATGTTTTTTAATCCACATATGGATACTCATGCCTTGGCCATGATCATAGAAGGGAAACAATAGACTTAGGTCCTTGACCATGCTCAAAGGAGGGAACTAACAACCTTCATGAATGTGTCATTGGACCTCCACATAGGAAAATGAATGCATTGTGGGGCCTTGTCCATCATCAAGTGATGAAAGAAGCGATTTATGATCATATTAAATTTTCTAAAGCTTAACGGCATAGACAAAGTCCTTTAAATAGAAAATGAGAACTTTGTAGGGGGTATTTAAGATCTAATTGGGATAGAAGTTTCATTAGTAGGTTTTGTGCACTATAAATAAGTGTTGAGGAATAAACATGGTTGGGGGGACAATGGATTTAATTCCAAACTTAACATTCTTGAGCTCAAACACCATGACATAATCCCCATCATAGGAGTATTTGGAATTCAATTTGAATATGGACACCATGATCAAGTCTTTGGAGTCTAGGTTTCTGGGTTTTTGGGTTTCTAAATTAGGTATCTAACAATTATATTTGTGTGGATGATGGATGAGAATCTTATGGTGAAAATGGGATGGTGATGATGACAACATGGGTAGGAAGAGCATGGTGGTGATGTTCATGGTGGCATGGTGATGGAGACAATGACCATGGGGATAGTGATAATGAGCATGGAGATGGTGATGGTGCTAGTGAGCATGAAAATTGGTATGAGGATAAATATATTATGGTTTACTTAGATGGGAGAAAAAAACAAAGAAAACAAATCCATGACAAAACTTGTGCAATTTATCGATTTGTAGCAAGTCTATGCAATCTATCAATCTATCCAGCTATCAATGTCTGGATACAATAGTCAAAATATTAATGTCAATACTCAATGAGACCACGAAACAAAATCATATCATACATGTACACCACATACCTATAACATAGTACACAATAAAACATGCAAACCACATACCAAATTACCTACCGATGGTCATTCAACTAAACCATTAGTATCACCTTCAATACCAACGGTTTCCTTTAACCTCTCGTGCTCGGAGTAAGGCAATAAGTATCATGCCTTTAATGAGTTCTTTCTTGGCATTATTTGCAGCTGGAGTTTGTTCCAATAACTAAGTTTGTATAATGG